>JARDYH010000005.1:73510479-74202146 GCA_029215795.1 Anniella stebbinsi | reverse complement strand
AGCATCTGTGTCTCTTCCCTTGGATCCAGTAATTCCTTCAGTTCTTTGGTAATGACAGGGAGCAGAATGTCTCTGCATTCTGAAAGTAATAATTTGCTACTTAAAAGAGGAATCAAAGTCACACATATTTTCATATTTCCGTTTTATAAAAAAGTATATAAGGCAACTCTCCCTGCTACTGCTACCCTTCATTCCATCCTCCTTCAATTTAGAGCATTTCAGCTTTCATTCCCTAGCATCTTACCAATGTAATTGTGAAGAAAGGCATTTGTTCCATAAAATTAATTTGCTAAATAATAAAATTCATTTCATTTATTTCATTTCTCTACTGCCCAAATGCCAAAGTTCTTTGGGTGGTTTACAAAGTTTAAAAGCCATAAAATACAATATTATAACATAATGCAAAAACCATTTACATACAATATATAAACACACACACACATACACACACACACACAATTTTCAACAATTAACAATTAGAAAACCCAAGACTTGTTAAAAACTCTTATCACATGGTGTCAAATTCCTGACAGTACAAGCAGGTCTTCACCTGGTGCCAAAAAGTTGACAGGGTTGGTGCCAGGCAGGCCTCACTGGAGAGATTGTTCCATTGTCAGGATGGCCACCATTGAGAAGGCCTTCTTCCTTGCTGCCACCCTCTGAGCCTCCCTCGAAAGAAGCACTCGGAAGAGGACCTCAAATAGCTATCATAGTGCACGGGTAGGTTCATACCGAGAAAGATGCTCCATCAGGTATCGTGGTCCTGACTCCTGAGCCATCTCATGCTTTGTAGGTCAAAACTAGCATTTTGAATCAGGATAAAAAATGCACAGGCAGGCAGTGCAAGCAGGCCAGGATAGGTGTTATATGTTCAGACCTTCTGATCCCCATTATCAATCTGGCTTCTGCATTTTGCACTGCTGCAGCTTTTGAACCATTTTCAAAGACAACCCCACGTACAGTGCACTGTAGTAATCTAACTACTGAAGCCAGGTTATCCCTGTCTACATAGCAGCGTATCACCCAGGCATCACCTTCTGAAGCCAACCATCTAAGTAGGAGTGAAAACACTGCAATGCAGTGCATCCCATTCCAACTCAGACGATTATCCAGAAGGATACTATGGTTGATGGTATCAAAACCTGCTGAGATATCAAGGAGAATCAACAAGGTCACATTCCCCTTATCTCTCTCCTGTTATCATAGGGGAGACCAATGCTGTTTCCATGCCAAAACCTAGACTGAATCCTGACTGAAATGGATCCAGATAATTGGTCTCATCCATGGGCATCTGGAGCTAACTGGCAACCACCCACTCAAGGACCCAGGAAAGGTGCATTTGCCACCAGCCACCAGTTTCTGGGTCCAGGGTCTCTCACCACTGCCCTTTTCAGGTGACCTGGGACCACTCCCTCTTGCAAGGAGGCATTGATCACTTCCCTAGCTCAGCCAGCTCTTCCTTCTTTGCCAGTTTTTGTAAGTGAGAGAAGTAAGGCCCAGTAGGGAAGGGGTTGCATGAATCTGTCCAGAAAATTGGACAAGATTGTGCTCTTGATACTTGACCTGATTCACCTTCTATAACACTAAAGTCTAAATCCCAGCAGATGCAAGTAGTTTTATCTTTGAAGTGCCTAGCAAACATATCAGAGTGAGTCTGTGTCCTTAGGGCCACCATGAAATAAACCCTAAAATTTCTCCTGAGTGGCACATAGAGGATTCAATAGTGGCAGCCAGATATTGTTTCTTTGTGACCCTCACTGCCCCTGAATATATCTGAATAATAAGAACAATATCACACCTACTCTTCATCAATACCTGGCTGGCTGACTGAATCAATCTGAACAGAGTACTTGTGTACTTTGCAGGTAATAAATGTCTTCCTTCAAAGCTAACTTCCTAAAGTTCTACTTCTTATTTTCTATTAAAACTGCCTTAAGATGAAAATGTGACCACAGCTATGAAGGCAGTGAAACAGGCATAAAACATGAGGCTTACATACATTTTATAGTAAAGCAAATAAATAGAAAGGTAGGGACAATTAAGCAGAAGGCCTATTTGGCAAAGAATTACTATATTTCAAGCTAAGCTATGTTCTGCCATCATTTACTTTCAAGATGCTTCATGGATAATCTCTTGAATAGCAGCAATAGCTATTTGTCATATTTTTTGTATAATAAGCATACTACTACAAATTCTGGGAAAGAAGGAGAGAAATGAGAAACATCTACTCAGCATCTAAGCCAGGGACCCAACTGTTCCAAAACATGATAATGGGCTTGTTCAGACGACATGCTTAACCATGGTTAGGCTGCTAATCTTTTTGCAGCAAATAGTTAGTGAGTGTGTTTAAACAGTGGTTATGTAGCCAACATGGTTAGGAATGGTTCACACGTTACACTAAGTCATGGTTCACACCATACGCTAAGCCATAGTGTTTAGCTCAAAATGCTTAAACACCTTGGCTTAGCATGTCATCTGAACAGGGTCAATCTATTGGCCCAAACTCAGAGTGGGGGGCATCTGTCACCCTTCTCTTACCTAAATGTTCCTCCCTGCATCCCAATAAATGCCACCTGCAACATCAGAAAGCAAAATACATTTCCCATCAAAAACTTATTTTGCAGTAGGAAAGGAATATGTTCGATGGAGAATATTGAATGGTGTGAAAAGGCTTGTTGGCAAAATAATGGCAATAGAGGAAAAGAGAAGTTCTTCCTATCAAACCTACTAAATACCAAATTATGGTTTCCAATTTTTGTTAGCATGACCCAACTTCTATACAAGTGAGAAATTCCCTAATTAAAAGGGCTTATGATAGAATACATAGCACTTCCAATGTCTGTTGGAATATTCTGGTATGATTCCTACAGTTTTATTATGCACAGTATTATTTACACTTCCTATGAATATATTCCTTCAAGCCTCTCTTGCTTCCTCATGAGGGAATTTTCCCAGTTCAATCCTACACACATTATTGAGAGGGAGGAGCCAGATAGAAAGTGAGCCCATGGGTGGCAGGAATAAGACAAGGTAGGCAGGAGGATAAGTGAGAGAATGGCCTAGTATGGGATTTAGAACTAGACTGATGAAAGTCATAACTCAGTCACAATGGGGGGAATGGGGCAGAATCTAAGGGAATTGGTGGGATAAGAAAGCACAAGAGGGCTAGATCCAGAGAAGTATGAGGGGCACTCTTCTCATCCGGGGGTGGGGGGTGTTCTGCCCCCTCTGCCCCACTGTTCTTGAGGGTTGGAGGACATACCAAAAACTGCTCTTGGGGGTTGGAGGACTTACCAAACTGGCATAAAATGGGGTACAGGACTACACCAGAAGGGGGTTATGGCAGAATCTGGAAATAAACTTGGGCTAATGCTATTCCCAGGTCCATAATGAGCTGTAGCTGTTCTTAACCTTTGGAATGCTTCCTTTCTGTTCTCCACAAATCCCAGCCACTGACATTAATAATTGAGGTATACTTAGCAAGCACAGTTTACTACATAACCTGAAGCCTTACTTTTTGTGCAATTTTTAATTTTAAATACACTTCAGTTTGACATCCCTAGTGTATAGCTTCAGCTTGTTTGGATGAACTGAAATACCAACGGAAAATTATTTATTTTTATTATTTATTTTTTGAATGTATTACCCAGTTACACCTCAAGACCACAAAATGTATGAAAATAACATTTGCAGTCCCTGGTCTGAACATCTCTGGGGAAGGATGTATTTGTGCCAGGAATTAGGTGTGTTTCTTCTATGACCCAATAAATAAGAGTTCCTTGGCAGTCGTCCAAATTTTCAATTGTTGTTTTTAATGATTGTTTTTAATGCTTGTAACTCTTTCTTAAAGGACGGTAAGAGAAAATGAATTGACGGCAATTAGGCAGCCAGGGCATTATATGCTTGTATCTTTGTGGAACTTAAAAGGTTACTGAGTGAAGGGCTGAAACAGCACCTGTAAATTAATACACAAAAGATGAAGAAAAATGCCTGAACAAACTGATGGGGAAATGGCCAGGCATTAGAACGACATAGAAAACACCCATAAGATGTACTTGCAGCCACATGAGAGCTGCACATGGCGGGAGGGGGCTCTGTTTGACAGCCAACTCAAACATGACTTTATCTAGCAGCTACGTTTTTTTTTCTTCCATTTTTACCGTAGAGTAGTTGCAGGGGGCTCAGTACAGACCTTAAAAGTCCCATGCTGGAGTTCTGATCCAGATCAGGTTGCCTGAACCTACGCTAGAGTAAAAATGGAAAAAGACATAGCTGGTAGGTACAGATTTAAAGTTAGGTCTGTTTCAGCCATGTTATACTACCCTAACGTAGAATATTGTGAAGACCTTCTGATACTTTCCAAAAAATACCTGGCTCACGTTCAATTTACTAAAAGAAATGTTCACATTTTCTCTGAGTCACTTTCTGAATGGAAAACAAGAGCAGGAACAATCACAACATAATCTGAATATTTTCACCACATTCTAGATACAAATAGTTTCAGCATCTGTTTCATACAGGCTTTAAAAGTCTCCTATGGATGGAAACACAGAACAGCACACACATATATATTAGAAAACCATAATTTGTTCTTGTCACTGTTCATAATATATAATCATGAGTTTGAGTGTTCTCCCTAGGAAAAAATTAGACCATGCAGTAACTGCCACAACGTAGGGGAAAATATGCTAACTATGCAAGATTAGATGCTTGTTGTTTATGAAATATTGCAAAGCAATTCCTATACATTTTCCATTAATCAAGTGTTTGAATTAACTAATATTCAATTTACAATGTTAATCTTTGCTATTAAAATAATAAAATCATTCTTGTTCTAGCCTTTAATTTAGCTGTGCAGGCATTTTATTATTGGAAATAGAAATTTATATAGCTATTTGTATTCATTCCACTTCAGCTTTCTTTAATAATAGCCAGCATAATTGAATCTTAATTTCACTTCCCACCCCCACCTCCAATAAGCTTGCGATAACTAGTATTTAAACTGATTTCACCTATAGTGGCGGCAAACTGTTTTGAATATGAAGTTGCTTGCATAATAGGTTGCACAAACATTTGAGTCCTATGGTATATATTGTATCTCCTTGAGATTCGCTTCTCATAATTTCCATTTCATTTTTTTCATTTAAGACTTAAAGTTACGAAGCTACTATAAAAGCCAAGACACAAGAAGGACCACAGCTACAATCCAAAGACGCTGTTTAAGTGTATATAATGGAACAATACATGAAGTCAAAGCACCCTTTGTAGTTTTCACTCTTGCAGCTCCCTCAGGCAAAAACTACATAGCAGTGAAGGAAACTCCAGGCAGGATCCAAAAACCATTCAACTATTTCTGTGTGTTCAAGGGAGCCTGAGACAAGCAACAGCCACTAATCCCATATGGTATACTGCTTTTGAAAATGAGGAGAGTGTCAAAAAACAATTTGCAATATGGCACAGGGGTCAACTTTTAAAGGAAAAAAAAAAACAAGGAAAAGAATTCCGCTGGGAGCAAAAAACAGCACTTGGGACGGTGTCTGGAAGCTCTCTGGATCTCAGCATTCAGCTGAAAGATGAACGAGTTTCCTTCAAGTGATTCTAACATATGTTCTATAATATTGGTTGTTTGGAGGTGGCATTACTGTCAGAATATATGATGATGATGATGATGATGATGATGATCAGTCACTGGCATCACATCAAAAAACAATACAGAAAACCTTCAGAAACTGGGCCTACCAAATACTTCCACACCAACATCCAGAAAAAATGCTCAATAGTCAGGAAATTCCTGAATCAAGGCCTATCTACACAGTACCTTGGAATGTTTTAAATTGTATTTTAAAACATTCCGAATAGGTGCATTCTAAAACGTCTTAGGCCACATTAACGAGTACTCACGTTACAGGAGAAAAAATCTTCAAAGCGGTGTGGGAGGTCTCACACACTCTTCTGTCTGTCTCTTTCTCTTTCCTTTTTACAATGAGTTTAGGGCAAAGAATTGTGGGAGTTGTAGTTCAGTCGCCCACTTCCTCCTTAGTTCTCCTTTCATTCACTAGCTTTTAGGGCTAGGCATTGTGGGTGTTGTAGTTCACTCACCCACTTTCTCTTTCTTCCCCAACAATCCACTACTAAGCATTTGGGCGCCGGTCAATGAAGCACTGCCCCCACGAATCACAAACGGTAAGGAAGGACACATTATTTTACTTTAAACGATTTATTAAAAGTAAAAACCGTTGTATATAGCTGAAGTGAGTTTTAAAAAACCTCAAGTATACATCGTTAAAGGGAGTGCGTCATGTGGCCCAAAGAGTTTTCAAACCTAGTGTGTAGATCAGCCCCCAGTAAAAACTGCCACAAGAAAGAAATGAGAGATGATAATAGAATTCATTAAACAAAAAACCTACGGTTTACAAAAACAATGTTAAGGCTCTACAGATTCCAACCAAGCACCAAAAAGCAGGGGAATTGGGAGTTAAGGCTCACAAGCCTTAACGCCACATCCTCCCTAAGGAGGCAGAAAGTGCAAGTGAAATTCTCATGCTCCCAAAGCAGATAAACCATGAGGACAGGGTGGAGAATATGATATGCAGAGGTGACTGTGAGGTTGTGGAAAACTGATCACAAACAACTTAGGGCCACCTACTTCTCTTTTTTTTGTTTAGAGCAGCCCTTCCCCAACCTGGTGCCCTCCAAAGGGGTTGGACTACAACTCCCATCATTGCAAGTCAGTATGTCCCATGGTCAGGAATGCTGGGACTTGTCATCTCAAACACCTGGAGGGCAGCAGGATGGGGAATGCTGTTCCATTCCCTTACCAAATTCAGGGTCTGCCCAATACATTTCTCTCACACACATCTCGCATATAGCAGCACTCTTGATAACAAAAGGGGCACTATTCATTACAGATCTAGAACCAGAGCATGTGCCAGGCACTTCCAACTTTTGGTCAATATCCTGCCTTTCAAAGAACCAATGTTTTTTTTCTTTAAATGTATTTATAAAAAATATACCGTTCACTCCCCACAATCCCTGCACAATACATCATCTCATCAAAGCAACAGTGGAGCAGGAGAGGTTTAGTTTGGCTGTCTTGAACACCTTTCAGATGAGATTAGTTTGCAATCCTATACCTCTTGGGAGAAAGCCCTAGTGAATTCAGTGGCACTGGCTTCTGAGAAGACATGTATAGGAGTCAACCTTCTCCAGCCTGGTGCTCTCCAGATGTGTTACACTGTAACTCCCATGTTATGTGTTATGGGGAAGACAAAAATCAATTCATACTTAATTTTAAAATAATACTTACGCATGAAAGTATTACGTGGTAGCTCTGCCTTTGATCTCACACTGCTGAACAAGTAAGAGAAATCCTTAATCTGATATTCAAGAAACAGACATCCTATGCCATGTGTTGAAAACTAATGTTGATGTCTGAAGGGCTTTCTGGATTAGGTATTCAAGATTCATTCATTGTTGTTTCATTTGGTTTTGACAGTTTATTTAAAGTGATGCAGCTCTTTTGTAGTTCCTTGATTGATCACATATCTTAATGCTGGAAAACATCATACTTTAGTACAGATGTGGGCAGAAAATAGATCTATCCAGATGATTTGGACATCAACTCGTGGCATTCCTGATAACTGCCCATGCTGATAGGGGCTTTTACAAGTTGAATTCCAAAACATCTGCAGATCTACATTCTGCCTTCCCTTGTTCTTGAACAACATTCCCCAACCTGGTGCCTGTCAGATGTGTTGGGTTGCAACTCTCAACATAAGGAGATGCTCTAAGAAATGAGAAGTAGCTGGTCCTAAGTTGTTCATCATCATTTCTCACAACCCCACAGTCACCTCTGCATATCAAATTGCATATCTAGATTTTTGAGATGACAAGTCCCAGTTTTTGTAAACTGTAGGTTTTTTTGTTTAATGAATTTCATGGCTTTGTGTAACGGATGACTGGATATTATACAGTTGACAACCAAGCCAGCATCAGCCAGAATGTTATACCATCTTGACATCCAATATAAAATCAAAGCTAGTGTTATGTGTTGAACTCACTTTTAACATTAATAAATCAACCAAAATGCTTGCATCGCCCTCATTTTTAAAGATAAAGAGATGAAACCTGGCATCATGGTAGCTCTTAAGTAGGGATATAGCTATGCCAAGTATGAAGCAGATCCGTTCATGCCTTGATTTTTAGGAATGTTTTAAAGTTCAAACAGAAATCTCTTTGGGGTCCAGGACCTTGAGCAGTACAAGTTTGAAAAATGAAATTAAAGATAAAGAGATGAAACTTGGCACTATGGTAGCTCTGAAGTAGGGATTTAGCCATGCCAAGTTGGAAGCAGATCTGTTTATGCCTTGAGTTTTAGGAATTTTAAAAACTTCAAACCCAATTCTCCTCTTTGGGATCTAGGGCCTTGAGTAGTACATTAAAAAAAAGAAAGTAAAGATGAAGAGATGAAACTTGGCACCATGGTACCTCTTAAGTAAGGCTTTAGCCATGCCAAGTTGAAAGCAGATTGGTTCATGCCTTGAATTTTAGAAAAACATTTGAAGTCAAACTTTTTTTAAAAAAATCCTAAAAATCAAGGCACAAACCGATCTGCTTCCAACTTGGCATGGCTCAATCCTAGGGTGACCACTCGGGTGTGGCCTAGTGGCTAAAGTGTTGGACTGGGAGCTGGGAGATCTGGGTTCTACTCCCCACTTAGCCATGGAAACCCATTGGGTGACTTTGGGCCAATTGCAGACTCTCAGCCCAACCCATCTCACAGGGTTGCTGTTGTGAGGATAAAATGGGGAGGAGGAGGATTATGTATGCCGCCTTGGGTTTCTTGGCGGAAAAAAGGTGGGATATAAATGCAATAATAAATAATAATAAAAAACTTTTTTAACTTTTGTGTATTTAGGCTGACCATATGAAAAGGAGGACAGGGCACATGTAACTTTAACAGTTGTAGAGAAAAGGGAATTTCAGCCAGTGTCATTTGTATGTAATTAGTTCCTGGTGAAATTCCCTCTTTATCACAACAGTTAAAGTTGCAGGGGCCCTGCCTTCTTTTGTATATGGTCACTCTAGTATAGTGCCTGCAACTTCAACTGTTGTGATGAAGAGGGAATTTCACCAGGAACTAATTGCATACAAATGACACTGGCTGAAATTCCCTTTTCTCTACAACTGTTAAAGTTACATGTGCCCTGTCCTCCTTTTCATATGGTCAGCCTAAATACACAAAAGTTAAAAATATAATTAAATACTTTTCAATATTAAAGCATTTAAAACATTTTAAATACATAACAATTTAAAAGTCAAAGGTATAGACAGAGGTCCAGATGATTTGCCAAAGGCCTGCTGAAACAAAAAAGGGTTTGTCTGCATCTAAAAACACATCAAGGAGGGAGACAGTGTAGACTGCAAGGATTAGAAAGAAAATCCATGTGTGTACACTATGCAAAATAAAGACAGCTGATCTGTTTCTAAACCTTATTAGAAAAACAGGGTGACTAGGCCGAAACCAGCGTTGTAGGCCCAGAAGCACTTTGAAAGGTTTCAACGTTGTACTTAAAACTTAACACTGGCCCAAACTAATTAAATGGTTTGAAGCTTTCAACTTATAGCAGTATGGACCAAACTCTTAGAAAAGAGGGAAGGAGCACTGTGTGTGTATGGGGTGGGGGGGATAGAAAGAAAGGTATAGCCACCTATTCCCAGGAGAGATCTGAAGATCAGGTTGTCATGGATCCAGAGGAAGCACACCCTGCTTCACCAGGGAGCAAAAGAGCAAACTGGCCTTATGAAGACAGCCCCAAATACTCTCAGAGTCAAAGGAATGCATGTTCCAGAAGAGAAAAGAGAAACTCTTCTTCTTCTTCTTCTTCTTCTTCTTCTTCTTCTTCTTCTTCACTCAAAAGGTCTGTGCTATAGAGGCAGCGGCCATTTCACTCACCCACCCCACATTCTAAGGCAGGAGGGAGGGGGGAGAGCGACGCTACTGAGCGTGTGACAGTGGCCGCCTCATTGACTTGAATGAGAGGTTAAAATAGTCCTTAAAAGTCAACCGAAGGGAATTTAAAAAAAACGAAAAGCTTTCCATCAACTACAGTCAAGGAGGAAGAAGATCCCACCATTGGATTACTTAATAAGGCTCTAGAAATTATGCAAATTGTGAGCACAAAAAGTAGCAACCCGGAAGTAAATTTTACAAAAGCAGGGAGACAGGTTTGTATTCCTTTTCTAACTTAAACTGCTCTCCTTCCCTTAGTCTTTCACCAATCTTCTTGAAATTTTCAGGTAATGTAAAACAAACATTTCTTTCTGGCACCTGTAAATTTCAGAAAGGTTGATGAAACATTTTCAATTTTATGGCTGTTAGAATGACCCCCCCTCCCCAATTATCACTTTAACATGGCGGAATGTGTTTTTTACTGACGGCCCTTAACAATGGAGGCACGGCTGTGCCTCCATTAATAACATTCTAATAATAATAAGCACAGCAATATTCTGTCACACTAGGTTCAGGCCAAGGGCTAATACACACAAAAGAGCTGCCATGTGATGGCTGGCACAGTTTTCATGTTTATACTCTTCCTCAAAAACTTTCATGGCATCCGATATTATTGTCATAACCTCATGAGAAATGTTAGGCTGAAAGAAGATGGCTTACACAAGGCCACCCAGTGAACTTCAAGGGTGAGTGAGGAGCTGAACTCAGGTCTCCCTATACCAAGTCCCAAGGTGTACCCATTATGTTTACATTGTTGCTCTTTATAAATACAGGTTATTGTTTCATGTGGTGGCTGCTTCCCTGCAACCAGCTGTTTGTGGGAAAATGTAGGGTGATTGTGAGCCCCCACGTCCCACTCTCCCCATCCCCCACCCGCAATGGCCTCACTGCGCCAAGCATTGCTGGTGCGGTATTAAGGCATTTGTGTGCAGCACAATGCCGACGGAACGATTTTTTCTACACTATCACTAAAGGACCTTCCAGAAAGGTGTGTAGTGATAGAAAAATCACCCTCTTCACATGGATAACTATAGTACAAAGTGGAGACAGCGACTACAGAGAATAATTTAAAGCAGGGGTAGGCAATGTGGTGGCACCAATGTGAGCCAGACACCTTTCTTGGCACCCACCAAGGTGCCCCAACTCTTCTATTTTTTAACTTTAAAACACACACACACACACACACACACACATTTTATCACCAGCAGCTGGGATCCCTGGGCTACATAATGGGGCTCAAAGACATTCTTAGGAAATGAAGATGTTTGCTGGCTGCAGTGTAAGAAAGACCCTGAAAAAGACTGAGGCATGATCCACATCAAGCAGGATATTGCACTATGAAAGCAGTATATAAAAGGCAGAAGCCACACTACTGCTTTATAGCAGTACTGAGGTGCACTGACAACTGTTGGGGCCCACTGACACATACCATATACCGCTTTCATACTGCTTTCATAGTGTATTATTATTATTATTATTATTATTATTATTATTATTTACATTTATATACCTCCCCATAGCTGAAGCTCTCTGCTTGGTAGTTTTTCATATGCTTCCAGTGAGGGGAAGAAACAATATGTGGATGTATGCACATGTGTACCGAGAGTTTGCATACTGTGAAATAGGTTTCTGTTGGAACTGATAAGTGTGGGTTCAAGGGGGTTATTAAGCATGTTGGGTCTCAGACCCACCTCTCCTTGTACTCAAGTATTTTGGGCACCAGTTACTTGTACTTTAAGACTGGCCAGGCCTCCCATTGGAGCTATTTTGTTGTGGAGCCATGACCATTTTCCAAATCACCAAATGTGCCTATGTATCCAAAAACAATTGCCTGCCCCAATTTAAAATCACATAAACTTGTGATTATCTCATGTGCATTAGCCCTAAGTCAAAAAGCTCAATATGCTACAGAAAGTTGTTGTGACAAGATTGCAATGAGTTTTGCTATCAGATTTCTACGAATAGGACTATTACAGTGGATTGCCTTCAGGCAATACGTGGCCAGAGTCTTGGAATTGGCAAGGAGGTATTAATATTCAGATATTCAGGTGATGTACGGTATTTCCATGGGAGCTAATTGTTATACTACACTGCTATGTAGTTTTGACATCAATGGAGCCTCGCCCACCCATCCACCATGGGTGGGGATTTTGGTGGAAATGATCTGTGGAAGGTTTAATTCTCCCCTCCTGGAGTGTGGTGATCCAATCTGAACTGGGCCACCCACGCTTATGCTCTAGTTTGGCACTCTTTTTTTTTTTTTTTTTTTTAGATTTTTTTTAGTATAATTTTTATTCATTTTTCAACAAAACAAACAAACATACACATAATACATAATGTAAAACAACTAACTCCCTCGACTACCCCCGTGCACCCCCCCCGAGACCTACTCCCATTCATTCATCTTCCTTCCAGAATTTTAATGACTCTTTTGAAGGCGACTGTCCCTTTCCCGATCTTAAAACATATTCCAAAAAGGGATTCCATATATCTCCAAAATCACTCTTACTGGACATTCCCCTCATTATTTTCATTTTACATGTCAACATATCATTCAATGCTATATCCCAAATTTCTTTATACCAATCTTCTATTTTATAACTTCGTTGCCCTTTCCAATTTTTAGCAATCATTATTCTAACGGGTGCCAGGAGGTTGTTTACCAATTCTCTATTAATTATATGCTTATTCCTGCTATCCCATATTGCTAGTAGAGCTAGCTTCGGGTTTAATTCCAATTTACTTCCAATTATATCACTTATTTCTTTAAATACCTTTTCCCAGAATTTTTGTATTTGTTCACAGCTCCACCACATGTGAAAATAGGTCCCAACCTCCTGACATCCCCTCCAACAATTCTTAGACACTTTTTTATCAATCTGATGAAATCTTACAGGTGTTAGATACCATCTCCAAACTATCTTATAATAGTTCTCCTTAATTCTAATCGACAGTAATTTCAACATTCTTACATTCCACATCCTTCCCCAATTATCTTCATTAATTTTTTCCCTAATATCTTCTTCCCATACCTCTTTTATAATCTTAAGTGAGTCCTGACTTTCCCCCTCTATTAAAATTTTATATATCTCGCTAGTGAGTCCTTTTTTAGCTCTGGCTTCCTCTTTTTTTTCTATTTGTTCAATTAAATCTTCAAATCTGGTATTATTTCTACATTTCTTATTTTTTTTCCTCCATTCCTCTGTCCATTTTACCAGTTGCAGAGACTTAAACCACGCTATCTTCTGTCCTTTAAACAAATCTTTAATAGACTCACTATCTTTCATCTTTCCCATCCAATTCCTTAGCTTAAAAATATCTTGTTCTTTCAGTCTCACTTCCATCTCTGATTTTAATGCTCTTGGGAAGTTTCCCACTACTACAACTGGGGCTAGCGGAGAATCTCCTGGTATCAACTTCCCCCTATACTTCTCCCATATCGACATTATATTTTCCAATAATGGGTTGTCCAGTACCTTCCATTCTTTCTTCTGCATTTTGGTAAAAAATATATTTCGCAGTTTACATTCTATCTCTACTGTTTGCGATTCCAGCCATTCCAAATCTTGCTCCCCTAAAATAGCATGAATAACATATCTTAACTGATTAGCAATATAATAATTCTTAATGTTAGGAAGTCCTAAACCTCCTTTCTTTTGAGTCTTATACCATAACCCCTTATTTATCCTAGCTCTTTTATCCCCATTACAATATGCATTAATCATATTTTGCCAATTTTTAAGCTCAGCTGCTGAAATTCTAATAGGTAGCATTCTAAACAAAAAATTAACCTTAGGTAATATCTTCATTTTAATAACCGCTATTCTACCAAACCAAGAATGTTTTAATTTTCTATAAATCTGTAATTTCTCCCCTACCTCTTTTCTTAAGCTTACAAAATTAAGTTCCTCTATTCTTTCTAATTCTTTATCTATATTAACTCCTAAATATCTTATTATATTTTTATGTCTTAATCCTAACTTACCTTTACATTTCTCCATCTCTTCCTTGTTATAGTTATACAACATCATTTCTGACTTCCCCCAATTAACTTGTAATCCTGTAATTTCCCCAAATTCTCTCAAATGTTTCTGAATCATCTCCCCACTTTCTAGGGGGTCTTGTATTGTCAATAACGTATCATCCGCAAACATATTTACTTTAATCTTGTTTTTTCTTCCTATCCCCTTTAATCTTTCATCTTCCCTAATTACATTTGCTAAAATTTCTATAACTATTGCAAATAAAATCGGTGAAAGTGGACATCCTTGCCTAGTTCCTCGGGCTAGTATTATTTGTTGCGTTAACCCATCATTAACCATTATTTCCGCTTTATTATTTTTATACATCTGATTTATCACTCCCATAAATTTATGTCCAAACCCAAATGTTTTTAATATTATTTTTAACGCTGGCCATTCCACGCAATCAAAGGCTTTAAAAATATCCAGAGCTAATAATCCTGCTTTTAGTTTTCTTTTTTTTATAATATTTATTATATTTATAACTCTCCCAATTAAATTCGGCATTTTCCTACCTAAAATAAATCCGCATTGATCATTTTTAATATATTTAAATATAAATGTACCCATTCTTTTAGCCATAATTGCTGAAAATATTTTTGCATCCTGATTTATTAAAGATATTGGTCTATATGACGCTGGATCTGTCAAGTCCTTGCCTGGCTTCTGTATTAATACAACCAGGGACTGGTCCCACGATGGCGGGGTCATTCCTCCTTCTATTATATTATTGAATAATTTTTTTAATCTAGGTATTAAAATATCTTTAAATATTTTATAAAATTCCGGCCCCAGACCATCAATCCCCGGAGACTTACCTCCTTTTAGTTTTCCAATAATTCCCTCAATTTCTTTATCAGTAACCAAGGCTTCCATACACTCCCTATCTTGATCCTCCAGTCTTATTTTCCAATTCCTTTCTACATATTCCCGAATCTTTTCTTGTGAAAGCGCCTCTGAAGTATATAAATCTTTATAAAAATCCTGAAAAATCCTTAATTTATCTTTCATTACATTACATCTATTCCCTAACTTATCTCTTATTGTCCCTATCATATTCTTAGCCTTCTCTGACTGCGTGGATCTAGCCAGCAATCTGGAATTTCTATTACTAAATTCAAAAAAATCTCTCTTTAAATATAATAAATTCTTTTGGACCTGTTCTATTTCTTCTTTCTCCAATTCCTTTTTTTTAGCCTGAATTAGGGCATATAATCGCTTATCTTTTGACTGTCTCAGTCTCTCCTCTAAACTCCTTATCTCTTCTTCAACCTTTTTATTAAGTACTTCCTGTTGCTTTTTAAGTGTGGACATTTCCCTAATACAGATCCCTCTTATTACTGCTTTCATCGTATCCCATAATAATCCTTGCGAATTAGCTCCTTTTTCATTTATCTGCCATATTTCCTGCAGTTCCTTTTTTAATTTATCCACTATATTTTTATTTTTAAAAATTCTTCCGTCCATTCTCCATCTCTTTGCTTGTTTATAATCCTTCTTTAACTTGATGTCCATCATCATTAGAGCATGGTCTGTGATCTTAATTACTCCAATATCACAATCTGTTAATTTAGGTACCATATTCTTTGATATAAAAATATAATCAATCCTTGAGTAGCTCTTAAATCTAGGTGAATAAAATGTATATTTTCTTTCTTGCCCTTTTAGAACTCTCCATACATCCATTAATTCTTTCCTCTCCATTAATTTAGCTAATTCTGTCTTACCCTCTCCTCTACTATCTCTTGTTATATTATCTCTATCTTTCCCTTTATCTAGTACCATATTAAAATCTCCAGCCATCACAATATTCTTTTTCCCTAAATCTCCCACCATATTAAATACTTCTTTAATAAAATCAATTTGTTTCCCATTTGGAGCATAGACGTTTATCAGCACAAATTCTTCCTCTTCCAACGTACAGTAAATTATAAGGATCCTTCCATTCTTATCTTTCTTTATATTTTGAATATTAACACCACATTTCTTCGATATTATTATTGCCACACCTCTCGCTTTAGAAGTACCAAATGACTTTTCATACACTCCTACTTCCCTCATTCGTAACTCATTAGCCCCATCCTTTATCTGATGAGTTTCCTGCAAAAAAATTATATCTATTTTTTCTCTTTTCAATAATGTTTCAATTCTTCGTCTTTTAACCACCGTTCCTAGCCCCTTAACATTTAGAGTTGCACATCTCAATCTATTCTCCATTTCTTACTTTCAACCACGTCATTAAATTGGTCTCGGTCAGTGAAACACATACCCCCCCACCCTTTCCCCCCCCCACACACACACCCATTTTTACCCCCCTCCTCACCAGTCATCTGGGCTCTGGTCCCAATTATTTTAGAACTCTTCAGGGGGGGGGAACACGGCCCAACCCACAGAGCAAAGTCCGATCCTCCCCTCCTTTTTTACTCTTTCCCCTCTAATCCCTTTTCATTGACTGGAACCTCCGACCGCTCCTTCTAGCTGATCTGTGGAACCTCCAACCGCTCCTTCCACTTGGACTATTTCTCCCAGATCCTTGGCATCGATTATGCCCAACTTCTCCAACAACTCGATTCCCTGCTCGCACGATGTTATTCTTTCTTGCTTCCCTTGCCAGAAGAATCTCAAAAATACTGGGTATCCCCAGTTGTAGGTTATCGATTTCTTCCTCAATGCTGCTGTACAAATTTTGACACTCTTCCTCCACTGGACGGTATGCGCCGATAAATCCTGATAGATTTCTATTGCTGTTGCTTGAATCTTTGGTTGAGCTTGTCGTCTGATTGCCTGCATAAATTTTTCTTTTTTATAATAATTTGCAAATTTAACAATTATGTCCCTTGGAAGCACTCCTTTACGCTTAGAACCAACTCTATGCACCCGTTCGAGATCAGCTTCCTGCCAGGCCTCATCTGGAAGTTGTACTTTTATCCATGTCAAAATAGTATCTCTTAAATCTTTTAAAGTCTCTCCTTCTTGTTCTGGATATTTTCTAATGCGAATATTAGCCCGTCTATCGCGATCCTCCATAGCGATAAGGCGTAGTTCATGTTGAGATAGCTGGTCATCCTGTTTCTTACAAACTCCCGCCAGAACTTTAGTATCTGCCTGAAGCACTCCAACATCCATCACCACTTGCTTTAAACCCGTCATGAGTTCAGTCTGCGTATCTGAAATGCGCTTCGCTAAACGTTGTTCCAATCCAATAAGCATGTTTTTTATGTCATCCTTCAATTCATCCATTGGGTCTGGCTGCCCTCCTCTGGGTATCTTCGGTATTGCAGCTGGCTCTGAAGATTGCGAAACAGAGCCCTTAACGGGAGATTTTTTCTTATCCGGCATTTCTTGAAGATCCACCCGGGTCAGTCTGTGCCACAATCGATCTGATCCTCTCTCTCTTACGGGTCTTACCCAGGCGGGGGTGGGAATAGAGGGCTTCTGCCGTCTCTGCTTCTTCATAAAATTCCCTCCCTCTTTCACCTGGAGGCCCCTCACTTATGTCTCTGCGTTGCAGCCAATACTTCAAGTTCACTGGGAGTTAACTCAATTTCTTCTCAAACTCCCTCCAAGTGTGCCATTAAACAGGCTATCTGCCAATTATAGTCCATAAATCAGTCCAATAATGGCGTCTCGCTCCTTAGTCTCCCTTTTGCATCCAGCCGGAACAGCCAGCAATCAACAATTTCTTGCTGCTCTCAAATCCCCCTTCTAAGATTGTTCATTTCCAGTCTATATATAATGCCTTTTAATACTTTAAGTCAAGCAAGCTGTGTTATTATAAGTCCATAAATTACCTCATTCATGGCGTCTCTCCTCCTTTGTCCAAAGGAATTCACTTTCACTTTTAGGCAGCGTTCAGCAATCCAGCTCCAGCCAGCTCTCGCTCGTTTCCAACTCACCCTGAGCAATCATTCACTTCCAGACAATATTTCATGCCTTTTATTAATCTTTACGATAAGGAATTAGTGCTTATTTCATAGCTTTTATAGGGAGCTCAGAAGATCTGCGACTCTACTCTGACTCGATCATAGCCACGCCCCTAGTTTGGCACTCTGTCTCACTCTATAACATGTCGCTTGGGTCATTTTGAGATAATACCTGCCTCTCTCTGGAAACCTGATGTTTGGCAATGGCCGTTGGCTATCTGTTGGAGTGTTTAAACCATCCACCCATGCCAGGCTTAACCTGCATATTACAAATAAAGTCAAACATGACAAAATGTAATAAACTCCCAGTGACCTCTTTCTAAAGGAAGCCAAACTGCACTTCTGGAACTTTCACTGTTCAGCGAGCAAACCAATATCTTCTTCCCAGGATTGAACCCAGGGAGACTGGAAGCAGGCATCCAGATCTGAATCACCCCACTGCCACACCTATCTCTGCAGGCTTCTTTCCTGATCAAACTAGCAACCTCCTGAAGTTACTTGAAAATAAAATGTAAATGTTGGGAGATCCAGTCAAAGGCACCCCCCCCCCACTTCACATGTGTTTTAACCATAAGAAAACAGCAACAACAATTTAAGTTTGGGTAGAGACCAGTTTTCTAGGCCAAAAGAAATTATGCAGCACAAGGGATTTCTGGATTGAGTAAATTTGAGAAGCAAACAGCATCTAAGGCTATTGCAGTATATATGTCTCTAATAAAGGTTTCTAACATGCACTCTCTTTTTATTAAACAATAAAGGGTGCATTTTGTATAATTCTATAAAATTCATTTTTAATATGAAGACTACATTAGATGCCTATTCTATTGCATACCATTTTCACAAAAGATTGGCTGTATGATTAGGTTTTTGCTGTAATTCAAGTTGCAGATTTTAAAACAGATTATGTTTTTGGATAAACTGTAAACTCTCCACAGTACAGAAACGTTTACTGCCTGAGGTTTGTTTATATGTGTGAGTGTGTACAGTGGCGGTTCAATTCACTGTCAGTTCCGTAAACTTTAGTTATGGAAAAAACCAGTTTGTACATATTTTAACATAATTATTAACTTTCACAAAAGACATGAACTCTTATTTGCAAGTAAGATCTTTAGGGCAGCAAGACTTTTTGCCTGTAGCTGAATGATATCTTAAAAACTAATGTAATTTGATTAAACACACAGAAGCCCCAAGCTAAATGTTATACAACCAAATTATTCAGCTCTTGTTACTACTGGAATTTGGTCTTCAGCTTTAGTATTAAATGAAAATATGGTGTAAGCATACGGCGAGCAAACATGTGTCAGAATAAGGGATGGATGAATTTCTCAATTTCAGTTTCTCTCAGTTTCTCATTTTTCCAATCTTAAAATTCAGATCATTCCAAACTTTAAGATTTTTTTAAAGTTTTCATGAAAATTCATAAGCATTTTTCTGCTTGCATGTTCCCTAATATATACATTCTTTGCAAACCATTTTCCTAAAATAGTGCATTTTAATTTTATGTTCCCTAATATACACATTTTTCTACATATTTTTGAGAACTCCATTGCAAAACTCAGAGAAGTGTGAGTTCCGCTTGCATAGTAGTTCAAAAATGCAAAATTAGGTAAATTAAAATGCGGATTGAACGAATTCCCACCCCAACTGGGTTGCCAACCAAATCACTGGTAAAGCACAGTATGGTGATGATAATATAAAGCATAGAAGAGGCAGGTACTTATTCTTTCCTCCTAAAATGTTCTCTCACCAGCTGTTTTTCCCTAAACAGGATCTGAGAACAGAAGTAACACCCATCTGGCGAAGAACAGCGGAGGACATCTGTAAGAGGTTTCTACTCGTGTTCCCTTGAACACAGCCCCTTTTGCACAGGGACATTGAGGATATGCAGCCCCATCCCTATTGTGCATGTTAGGGCACCCTATTAGGCTAGGGTGGACCATATGGAAAGGAGGACAGGGCTCCTGTATTTTTAACAGTTGTATTGAAAAGGGGATGTCAGCAGGTGTCATTTGTATGCATGTAGCGCCTGGTGAAATTCCCTCTTCATCACAACCGTTAAAGCTGCAGGAACTATCCTAAGATGACCAGATACAAAAGTGGGCAGGGCTCCTGCAGCTTTAGCGGTTGTGATGAAGAGGGAATTTCACAGGTGATGCATGGTGAATGACACCTGCTGAAATTCCCTTTTATGTACAATTGTTAAAGATACAGGAGCCCTGTCCTCCTTTCCATATGGTCACCCTATTAGGCATGATGTCTCAACAGTGCTGGAGTTTGTATCCAAGTATCTAATATCAGTTTGCTGTCTGCTGTTTCAGCGTTTCTCTTTCAAATACTGTCATATATAAGGTAGATTGTATAAGAAGCCCTCTATACTCCACATAGTATTCAAATCACTAGAACATTTGCCACTTCAGTATGAGATTTCTAACCATCGTCCTGCTTACAGCAGCAGATTCCATCTGTATAAAATGCAATTTCACAAGAGTTTCCTGTCGTGTACACCAAATGTTGACAAATACATATCTCTCAGTGATGGTTTCTTTCAGGTGTAGATTTTTAAAATGGAAGCTATGGAAAACTGTTGAAATAATTTCATGTCTCTTTTCGACAATTTATGTGAAATAACAGGCTCACTTCCAATAATCCAAATATCATAATTACTCATGTGTATGGGCAAATTTGCCCCCAAAGCAAAGTAAAGGTGAAGTGTTTTGTAGTTACTTAAAGGAAAATGTAAATGCTGACAAAAAGCATAGCTTTTATAAGGACAAAACTACACATAACATTAAATGCAGTTTTGCATTTAACATGAAGCTTAAAACATGCAAATAGCATCATCAGCTTGGGGGTACTCCTGGATCCGTCGCTCCAAATGACAGCCCAGATAGATGCGACGGCCAGGAGTGCCTACTATCAGCTTTGGCTGATACGCCAGCTGCGCCCCTTCCTAGAGTTGGAAGACCTAAAGATGGTAGTGCACTCACTGGTAACTTCGAGGCTCGACTTCTGCAATGCGCTGTACATAGGGCTACCTTTGTGCCTAGAACGGAAACTTCAATTAGTTCAAAATATGGCAGCCAGGTTGGTCACCGGTACACCTAGGGGTGACCACATAACACCAATCTTAAAATCACTCCACTGGCTGCCCACTAGTTTCCGGGCGACGTATAAAGTGTTGGTTATTACCTTTAAAGCCCTACATGGTTTGGGTCCAGGTTACCTGCGGGATCGCCTTCTCCCGTATAATCCGCCCCGCACACTCAGGTCCTCTGGGAAGAATTTACTCCAGTCAGCCAGAACTAGGCTGACGAGTGTTACCCAGAGGACCTTCTCTTCTGCCGCTCCCAGGCTGTGGAATGGCCTGCCGGAGGAGATTCGACAAATTAGCAGTCTTCTGGAAT
This sequence comes from Anniella stebbinsi, assembly GCA_029215795.1. Lineage (NCBI taxonomy): Eukaryota > Metazoa > Chordata > Lepidosauria > Squamata > Anniellidae > Anniella > Anniella stebbinsi. Next base: position 74,180,785 of record JARDYH010000005.1, on the reverse strand, counting down.
TTAAGAAAGCCGTGAAGACTGCTCTCTTCCGGCAGGCCTATCCAGTTTAATTTTAAGATGTTTTTAATAATGTATTTGTTTTTATCTGTTTTAACGGTTTATCTATTTTATTGTTTTTTATTTATATTTGGTGTTGTTCCCCGCCTCGATCTAGATGGAGAGGCGGGTTAGAAATGAAATAAATAAATATCAGAATCTCAGCAGGCAGGGATAATTTAACCTTTTCAGTCCCTGCTGTGCTCCTGAGGATAATTCCTTGTTCTCTGAAGCTGCTATTTGCATTGGGAAGAAATGCATATGCTTCTCCCAAAATGGAGGAAAAGGTTGCATTTTGTTTCCCCGCCTGTTGCAATACTATAATCTGCCCACTAACCTCTTCCTTGGCCTCATTCAGTGGATGTGATTGCCTTTCGAAAAATCTGCACGGTAAATTCAAAGACATCATATCTAGATTGCCTTCTTTCCTTTCACAAAGAGCCAAACTATAGTTTGTCATTGGAAATTATATTTAGACTTATCTAAGCTTCTGGGAAATTTAGATCCAGCAAACAGCATGGGAAAAGGATTAAACATCCTCCCCTGCTCCCACAGCTCCTCTGGTCAAAATCAGAGCTCCCCGCAAGTGCTTTAAATTAAAAAGAAAAAAAATGTTGGAAGGACAGATCAAACATTGGATCTAATTTGGCCCTTTCACAAGGCATTCTTTCTCAGGCTCAGGTCCCCAAGTACAATATCAGGATAATGATACTGACTTCATGTCCAGGGTTGTTATAAGGATTGCAAAATAATGTATAGGAAGCATCTTGAACATTAAAAATACTGCATAATGCTAGTACCCACACACACACATACACACACACACAATTTCAAATTTAAACATTTTCTAGTCCTTTTCACCATTATTATATTCAAAGTGACATTCCACATAAAGTTCAGCTCTGCTAATCTTCAAATGACTTCATCGGTAAATGATTTAGAGCACAATCCTATGGATGTCCAAACCCAAATGACAGAGGGCTCCATTAAGATCTCTGGGAAACGCTTATACAAACTAGACAGCTATTACAATGCCAAAATGCTCAGGAAGCTTATTGAGTTCCCAGAAAATTTACACTCCACTTTCCCCCAAAAAAGTATTCTGACAAAACATTGCTAACTGTTGAAATGTGGCTGAGGATTCTTTCTGGAACAATTCCACTAGATCTAAAGCATAATTAGAATAATCCAGATGAAGAACATGGAGGTTTGTGGCAAGCAGCACTTTTAAAAGGGAGGTCAAAGCTAAAAGCTTTTCCCAAGCTATTTTGCTGATTTCAGCTGAGCAAGATCAATTCCACCTCCCTTAGAGCTGAAACTATAAAAGAAGCTGCTGCCTGGATGGTGTCGGCCTTTGGGTTACACTCACACAGAAGACTACTTCTTGATTTTTGTGAAGCTCTGAAGAAAACCAGAGTCAATTGGAGCATTGTCTACTTGCACCAGGCCCGGAAGCTGCTTCTCATGGGGAATTATACCAGCAGGCAACAGGCTGGTTACTCAGCAACCATTTCTGATCAATTATTTTTGAATAATGATGTGTTTGTATTGAACTGCATTAAGTCATTATACAGGTGTTTCTTTTTGCTTTATTGATATTGTGTTGTTTGATAGGACTGTATAGTTATTTTAGCAGAACGATATTTATATGTTGTTGCTTAATGTCTTGATGTTGTTGCAAGCCATTTGGAGCTGAACTCCATTGTTGGAACAGCAGCATACAAATATTAACATTAATCAAATTAAAGAAATTGTAAGGATTTAGTACACTGTCTCATGGTTACATCTGTGCTAGATTTTAAAATTTGAGAGGGAATACACATGGCAGTACATAGAATATTTCTCTGCAAGTATTTTGACTAATTTGACTTTTAAAAAACCACACCCATACAAAGAAACCCCTAAAATTACAGCTATAAATAATTTTTAAGTAATAGTGTCGTCAACATCCCATTAAAAGTTACAATCTACTAGATCCACTAGGCAACTGGGTATCAGTCTGAGAGCTTCTTTAGATTGAAGGGATATTGTGTCTGCTTACCGGCGCTATGCTTCCCGCTGCCCTTTCACAATTGTAATGAGCGGAATTACGAGGGAGGAAAGGGGCAACCTTGTGGTCTGTAACTGAAAACCTCCCAGCTCATATACTTGAATGGGACAGTGCCCTCTAGTGGGGCTGTGCAGTGCCTCAGGCTGAATCCCTAAACCGAGGTGAGGTGGGCTGATTTGGCCCACCTTGCCTTGGTTCCGAGTCAGTTCCAGGATGGCCCGAGGTGCCCCAAAGCCAAAGCAGATCCGTACTGAAGCTTCAGATTCTTTGGGCCACTTCGAAGTGGCACTGGGCCCTCCCTCCCGCCATCCCAGGAAAGCCAGTGCAAGGCCGGCTGTGAGTCCATTGGACTCACCTCCCTCTCCCCTTTCTCCCTGCTTACTTGCCATCACCGCCGCATTGCTGCTGCCATCGCTACCTGCTGCACCACTGCCACAACCAGGAAATGTGTCCTCCCTCCTGGGAACCAGGCCGCAATTACAAGATATCATGGGGGCTCTGTTTTAGGACATCTATGGCCGCAAACTATGGTGGCCGTAAAGGGAAAATGGCCCTTTGTGGCCACCATAGTTTGTAGCCATAGATGTACTAAAACAGAGCCCCCATGATATATTGAAATAGCAGCCTGGCTCTCAGGAGGACGGCGTGTTTCCTGGTCATGGTGGCTATGCAGTGGCAGTGTGGCGGCGGCAGGTAAGCAGGTAAGTCCTGGCAGCAGTGGCTGTAGGTTAGGGGTAAGTAGGCTGACCATATGAAAAGGAGGACAGGGCTCCTGTATCTTTAACAGTTTCATAGAAAAGGGAATTTCAGCAAGTGTCATTTGTATATATGCAGAACCTGGTGAAATTCCCTCTTCATCACGAAGTTAAAGCTGCAGAAGTCCTGCCCTCTTTTGTACATGGTCAAGAGACAGGGCTCCTGCAGCTTTAACTGTTGTGATGAAAAGGGAATTTCACCAGGTTATATATGCATACAAACAACACCTGCTGAAATTCCCTGTCCTTTGCAACTGTTAAAGATACAGGAGCCCTGTTCTCCTTTTCATATGGTCACCCTAGGGGTAAGGGGACAACAAGGGAAGGAGCAGGAAGTCAGGCTTTCCTGGGTGCCAGGTGTGCAGTGCCAAGGTGAGGTGGGCAACCCCTGAAGCACCCTGAGTCGAATTGAAGCTGTTTCAGGGGCTCCAAAACAGGCTCCTAGGTGAATTAGAGGGACTGTGCACAGACCTAGTTTGCAACACAACTTTGGCTGCACACAGCAGGTAATTTCAAGATATTTCAGAAGAATCAGGATTTTTAAAAAAATTGAATGACCGAAGGAAGGAGCGGGAGACACCCCACAAAGTTCTGTGAGTGTCCAGTCACGAATGTGCTAAAAATCGCTTTTTAAAATGTCTGTCCCTGAATACTTCTTTCATTAAATTGATTTTTACTCAAGCAAACTTTATGACACCGGAATCATATGGGAGGGCAGTGGGGGGGAGAATCCATAGTGGAAGAAATACTAAATCCTGCTCATGGTGGCCAGGACAGAAGGAAACAACGAAAGGCTTTTTAATTCTCCTCCCACTTTTTTCTCCTATTTTTTTTAAAAAAATCCTTCCTGATGGTTCTAATGGGACAGAAATTCATTACGCCAGCTCCAGAGTTGTTGTGGTTTCCTCCTAACAATAGGGGCATGCCAAAGGAAGAAGAGTTTCCTCCAATCTATTCTGTGACAGACTCAACTTCCCCCGCTGCTTTCTAGAATTGTTTCTAAACAAAGAACATGCCAAAACATGATCAGCATTCTAGAGTAGGCTGACCAGATAAAATCCAGGTCTGGGCTCATGTAACTTTAACCGTTGTAGAGAAAAGGGAATTCCAGCCAGAGTCCTCTTCATGCCCTCTTCATCACTACAGTTAAAGTTGCAGGCACTATACTAGAGGGACCATATACAAAAGAAGGCCACCTGCAACTTTAACTGTTGTGATGAAGAGGGAATTTCACCAGGAACTAATTGCATACAAATGACACTGGCTGAAATTCCCTTTTCTCTACAACTGTTAAAGTTACATGAGCCCTGACCTGGATTTTATCTGGTCACCCTATTCTTGAGGCACCAAAAGTCTGCATTACTCCACATCTGAGGTTTCTGACTACCTTATGACAAAGCCTTATCTTGCAGGAATCACAGGAAGGGCACATGACCAGGACATCCCTGGTATTGATTGGTCAGTTTGAAACTTCCTCTCTAGCTTCCATAGAAATACCTTTCTTTGTGAAATCTTCCTTTGTCTTTGAGCACCTGGCAAAAAGTCAAGGAAAAATTAAGAGATCCTGCGGTGTCTCAGATAGATTCATTCTTGACCCACCTGCAAGCTGCTTGCTGAGTTAAGTAAGTTTTAGTTAGCTAATTCTGTGTTTCATTTTATTTTAAAACAACTGGCCATTTCTGAGCTTCTGTTTGTTTTCGTTTTAATTACTCAATATTCAGTTGGAAGCTGGAATTGATTTTATTTCTTTAGCCTAGCTTGAAGGTTAGCTTTACTCACATGTAGACCACTTGGCAAACAAGTGTTTTAAGGAGTTTAAAGGAAGCTCTGGAAAAGGGGCCTATCCGTTTCTGAAAGTGTAAAACTCTGGATTTATCCATGTGGGTGGTAGCAGCCTTCCTCTGAAAGGAAGAACAAAAGACCTCTTCCAGCCTGTTCTACCTGGCTAGGTTAGAGGTGCTGACTGCCATTTGACACATTCCCTGACATCCCCAGAATACTCCCTTCTTGCCCTTACAAATCATGTAGCATCACCAACCGTGATAGCAGAAAGCTCATCTGTCACTTAATTTGGTCCCCAGATAATTTGCGAATTGTACTATTTTATCTTTGCATTTCCTCGCTGATTTTAAATGTTTGTTATTTCAGCGGCACTATGATACATTTCATTACTGCATTAGCTTTCAGTTCCTTCTTTAAATGTGACAATATAAATAATCCTCAGTAGTATATCAGTGAGTTCCTATAGAATCAGTAGTTTCAAGATTACCTAAATTAAGAACTTCACTCTCTCTTGCTAAAATTGACAATACTTCGTACTATTTTAACAACTTAGCAGCTTCAATTTTAAGATGCAGAAATGAACTTCATGAAATATTAGGCATATGAGAAAGCCCCATGGTTTTCTATATTAAGGTTCACTTGACAAATCTTTCAAGGAGTTGCACAGTCATTTGGAACAAATGGTCCATTAAAATACGGAACAATTCCCTGCAGAATTTGGGATTTGAACTTGTAGCATTTAATGGAGATACCCGGTTCCAAAAGACCTAAGTAAATAATTTCAGGTTTTTTTACGGAAGTTACAAAGCATTAAAAAAAAACTTTATTCTAATTAAAAAAAACCACCAACTCCGTCTGAAAAGTAAAACACAGTATTCCAATGTGAGAAGGGTTTGTTCATTTATTTACTCTCATTAAATTCTGTAAGAGCTCTTGAGCCCATTGTGCAAGCCTCCAGGCACAATTAAAAATGGATTGCCTCTCTTACCAACAGTGAAGAAAGGGACCTGACTGTTTTACAAATAAAGTCACATACATAGTTAGAAACACTCTGAATAACATTTCTTTATTGTTATTTGACAATGGACTTAATTTCTTCAAGGACTTTTTCTAAACTTTACATTCTCTTCTAAGCAACTAACAATGTGGTGGGGTAGGGGCACAGATCATAGAGATTTTTTTCCTGCTCTAAAACCCTTTTTAAGATAGATCCAGAAGTGAACCAGGATATTACAGGGCAGTTAGCTTAATATCTTGGTAGAAAACATAGTTAAAGCTAGAATTATTGATCATGTAGAAGAACAAGCTTGGTGAGAAAGGATCAGCATGGCTTCTATATAGGCAATCCTACCTCACATACCTTTTGTAGTTATTTCACAGTGTGAACAGTATATGGATTGGGTTAATATGATTAGCATTGTATACCTGGACTTCCACAACCTTTTGCCAAGTTCCTTACCAACAGCTCTCAAGGAAATTTGGGGATAAAAGAGATGTGTCCATTTATGGATTAATAACTGGATAAACAAAGAGGAAGCAGAAGGTGGGAAGGGATAAAAATGGACGTAATTAAGCTGGGAATTAGATCCCTGGAGGAAATTGAGTCCTCCAGGATCTATATTGAGACTTGAGGTATTAAATTTGCTCAAAAAACATCTACAGTGAGTGCTGAACAATGAAGTGGCAAATTTTCCAGATGGCACCAAATTATTCCAGATGGTGAAAACCCAAGCAGACTAAGGATCCCTCTTAACTAGGTGAATGGGCAATAAAAGAGAAAATGTGATTCTATATAAATGGAAAGTTATGAACAATGGGGCAAAAAATCCTAATGTCACATATACACCATTGGGGTCTGAACTGCCAGGAAAGATAGCTAAATGAAAACATCAACTCAATTTGCATTTGCTATATATTAAAAAAACAACCTGATTATAAGGAAGAACTAATTATAAGGAAGGAGACTAAAAATAAAAAGTCAGTATCATAATGTCTTTATTCAAATTTATTGGGCAGTCACGTTTGGGACAGTGGGAACTATTCCGGTTGCTCCGTCTCAAAACGGATATTGAAGAGCTAGAAAAAGGATATGATCAAAGGATTGGAACACTTTCTTTTAAAGGAAATGCTAAAGGATATGGGGCTTTTCAGTTTAGAAAAAAGGAGACACATTTGTTTTTATTATGTATGTCATCCTGACACCTTCGGCTATAAGGTGACTTAAAAATGGAATAAATTAATAATCACCACGATCATGCAATTAAACATGGTACAGAGAGAGTGTGGATATAAAGTTTTTATCCCTCTCATTTGGATGTTACCCAATGGAATTGATTGACAGTAGATCCAAGACATGAAATAAAATACCTCTTCACAGGACACCCAAGTAATTTACGCAATTCACTACTGCAAGATGCCACAGACAGATACGAAGAGACTGAAGCCTGCAGAGTTCTTTCCTTTAGCTTGGTAGAAAGAAATATTTGCTACCACTTCAAGCAGTGGTGGAATTGCAATATGCAGCAGCCTGGCAGTCTTCCATCCTGAGAATGGCCCAATGAAAATGTAAAAAAAAGGGGGGAGATGGCTGCCCCATGGCTTTTTTTTTACCAGTTAAAAGAAATAAAGTCTCTCTGCTGTCTCATATGGAATGTAATATGAGATCATCAGTAAATGGTTAAAGATCACAAAGCAGAGAGTAGCAATAGATGGTAAATTCTCCCAATGGAGGAATATAAATAATCAGGTCCCACAGGGATTTCTATTGGGACCAATATTTTTCAAGTTATTCATAAATCTCTGGAATTAGGAGTGAGCAGTGAAGTGGCCAAGTTTGCTGATGACACCAAATTATTTAGGGTGGTTAAAACCAAAAGGGATTGTGAGGAGCTCCAAAATGATCTCTCCAAACTGGGAGAATGGGCAAATAAAAAATGGCAAACGCAGTTCAATGTAAGCAAGTGCAAAGTGATGCATGTTGGGACAAAAAGTCCCAACTTAAAGGATAAGCTGATTGGTTCTGAGCTAGCAGTGACTGACCAATAAAGAGATCTTGGGGTTTTGGTGGACAGCTCGATGAAAATGTCAACCCAGTGTGGCTACTGTAAAAAAGGCAAATTCCGTGTTAGGGAAAGGAATTGAGAATAAAACTGTGAATATCATACTGCCCTTATACAAATCTATGGTGTGATCACATTTGAAATACTGTGTACATCTAAAAATGGGACATTGTAGAGTGCAGTAAAGGGCAATAAAAATGATCAAGGGGCTAGAGCAACTCTCTTATGAGGGAACGTTACAACAGCTTGGAGAAAAGGTGAATAAGAGGAGACACAATAGAGATGTACAAAATTGTGCATTGCGTGGACAAAGTAGAAATTCAGGACAGATAAAAGGAAGTACTTTTTCACAAGGCACAAATTTAAATTATTCAGTAGTATTAACCACAGTATTATTGACTGCTGCCACAAGGTGTAATAATAGCCACCAATTTGGATGGCTTTAGAAGGAGGTTAACCAAATTATGGAGGATAGGGCTATCAATGCCACTTGCAGTATCAGAGGCAGTAAGCCTATGTACACCAGTATAGCTGGGCAACATGAGTGGGAGAGTGCTGTTGCATGCATGTCCTACTTGTGGCTTTCATATACTGGGAATTGTTTCTGTGGGCAACTGGTTGGCTAGTGTGAGAACAGTATGCTGCATAGATGGACCCTTGGTCTGATCCAGCATGGCTCTTCTTATGTTTTTATATCTATTGTTGAAAGTGTTCCCTTCACCTTTAAATATAAGAAATGACTCCTAATCTTTGAAGGTATACAGTCCCCGCCCCAAATACTGAAAAAGTTCTGGGCATAGCACTAACAGGGAACCACTTTGCCCATCAGGCATTTTGTAACTGTAGGCTTCAAGCCAACAGGGACACAGTAAAACATCACAAATGTAGAATGGGTTAAATTTAGGGGAAATATTATTTTTAATGGAACATTTAATGGAACCACTGTTGAAAACCCCACAGAAATGTGATGCCTCTTCCTGGTACTGCTCATAAACACTGAGCTGCATCAGTGGTATTAAGAGCTTGAACTGCGAATTCCCCAGTTCAGTTACTACCTTAGCCATAGACTCCTACTCATTTGTAGCCTTAAGCACCTTGTCCAGCCCAGCCCCTTCTCCTCGCCTACAACTTGTGGTTAATAATACTGGCCTCCCTTATGAGGATTTTATTTTTATTTTTAAGAATAATAAGGTCACATTGATAAAACACTTTGACTATCCAAAAAATGGATAGTAGAGGCTACTATGTTAAACCCCAAAGGTTTAAACCTCTTGATACTTTAAATTACCCTATATTTCAAGTTTTATTCATTATCATTAATGTTTCTTCTTGAACAGAAGGTGCAAATGCAGTAAAACAGACATATCTTTCAGTATACAACATACCTACCTAAAGGCTAAGTCACTAGCAGCTCCATGAATATCATATGAAACTTGAAGGTTGCATTATTATCAGAAGAATGATGCACGTTTGTTATAACTAAACATATTGACCACTTTCTAAATCACTTTCAACTTTATTTCAAGGCATATTTAAATTTCAGGATAATTTTTAGATCTTGACTTGAGCAAAAAATTAAAACCCCAAATCTCTCATCAATTAATAATACATTCAGAATTAGTATTTTTCTGCCTCCCCATGTGTAAAATGAAAACAACAATGAAAGGTTTTATTGTAAGAACAAAGCTAAAGATTATTAAGTCATCAGCATTGTGCTACATAAACAACAACACCTCTTAATATGTATTTTAGCATAATTGAAATTTTGGATTTCCAGAAAAATATTTCTTGAACACCTGAGCCCAAAAGGATTTTATTTAAAATAAACTTTCATTAACTGACCCAAGATACTTCTGAATTATGACCATCAGCCTGCTTATTTTAAAGTTCAGGCTGAACTTTTTTACAAGTTAATGTAGCTAACACCGCGTTTAATATTCAGGTAATGCTTTATGAACTGAAAAAGTGCCAGGTCAGTGTGAATTAACTTACCTTGCTTTTTAAAGAGGTTGCTCCGTACGATTTCCTTCATGGACTGCACTTTTTGCTTCTGTAGCTTTTCTGGTGGAACGCAAGTGTAAAATTCATACAAGAGTTGGCTGCAAATAAATAGAATCATGTAACACAGGCCAGATTAGGTTGTTATGTTGGTTTTTTTTAAAAAAAGAGCTGCTAAAACAGGATGGTCTTGCGAACAGTTTGACTAGCAATAGATTTTTAAGAATATGTGACATAAAACAGCTGATATAAATAAGGAATTATTCCCTTGTTCACAACAGGATAATAGAATGACAGACTTTGTCCTCATATTATTATTCCGTTCTTCATCTATAAACAAACAGTTAAAGGTTCAGTTTCTGGTAGCAAGGAGCACCTGCTTCCTAGGCAAATTTCTTATGTAAATTGCATCACTTAGTTTCTGCCTGGAATCATAAAGGGCCTGTTCAGACTACTCTTCAGGCTCTGTGGTTAGCAAAACTGTGGTTCTCTGGGATTAGCACTAACCACAAGGTGTGCTGTCACACACAACAGTTTAAGCCATGGTTAGAGCCGCTAACCCTGCTGCAGATAGTCTGATTGTGGTTAGTGGTGAGCAGGGTTTAGCAAAACGTATTGCACAAGACACCTTAAACCCCGCTGCTTAACCCAAAGCCTTAACCAGCAGGGTTTAAGGTGTCTTCTGAACAGGCCCATAGGCTTGTAGCATCAGTACTATGGCTTGCAGCTGCAACACACCATGGATATATGGTGTAAATATACTTGAATGCACCAGAACCAGTATAGTCCTGCCAAAAGTGCAGGCATCTAATAACCTAGATGTTATATATTCTGAATATAGCTCACCTAAGTAATCTGACATCAAACACTGTTTCTACATCTTGGAGAACAGATGGGATATACTTCAAGGCAGCCACCTGAAAGAAAGAATGAACGAAAGAAAGAAAGAAAGAAAGGATTATTTTTGTGCGTCCCCCAAAGCATGCGTAAACTAAAGCTCAACTTATAACTTATGGCCTTTATGAACTAATCCTATGCATTTTTATTCAGAACTAGGTCCCACAACATTCAAAAGGGGAGATATTGCCAACAAGTAATTAACATCTTGAACTATCAAACACAGAAGTTTCAGAAAAATTAATCAGAATAAAACTGACTGTGGACTGTGAATGATACATCACTGGCTGTATTCCCACATTCACCTTACTTATAAGATTCCCAAAACAAAACTGAAAATTGCTTATGGCAAAGGTGGGCAACCTTTTTCAGTCAAGTGGCTCCATTCCAATCTGGACCAATCAAGGGGTGCATTTAATCTGTGGGTGGGGCCAAAGACAAAGTGGACATGGAAAAAGGCAGAGCAGGTGAAACCAAAATGTGATTCTTACCATTTTAAGCCTACTCAGAATTAAGCAGGACAAGCCTCTGCATGTATGAGCAAAAATAAGCAGGGCTGAATCACCCAACATAGCTTCCCAAATACCAAGCCTTTGCATGTCTATTCAGACGTAAGCCTGAGCAGCATGTCTATTCATAAATAAGTAGGGCAAACCTATGCATGTTGACTTAGAAACAGGCAGGACGAGCCTCAGGAATAAACAGGACTAAATCACTCAGCAGGTTCCTCCCTAGATTTCACTCCCTCTCCCTTGCAGGGAAAAGCTCTTTTCTCCAATCAGCAGCTGATTGGAGAGAAGAGCTTTTCCTTGCTGAGTGCTATGAATGGAATCCCTTTGCAGTGCTCAGCAGGGAAAAGCTCTTCTCTCCAATCAGATGCTGATCGGAGAAAACAGCTTTTCCAACCTGGAAAAGTGGGCAGTGCATGGAAAAGAAGCTGGCAAACCAGGTGATGAACCCCTGCTGGCCATATCTGGCTTGCTGGCTGGAGATTCCCTATGCCTGGCTTAAGATAATAATATCAACTGAAACTACAACCACTAGTATAATTCAGATCCTCCCAAGCAGATCTTGAGACAAAAGCACAGTCAAACAAATTAGCTGGCAGCTATCACTAGCATTTTGACCCCACAAGGGCTGACAGATTAATCAAAGGTAAGGGAAATTCAGAGCTATTCGAGCTTGTAGCATCCTTCAACATTCTTCACAGTGAAAAACCCAGAAGAGAGAAAAAGAGAGAGAGAGAGAATACATGCCAAAAGAAATTATGAAGAGACACCTAGGTGCCCATACCATTACCTGGAAGGGGGGGGGGGAAGGGGGAAAGAAAGAAGTTGCACATAGTATGCATTTTTAACTTCAATAAACAGATCAGAAATGTAAAAAGAATTGGACTTCAGCCAGCAGGGAGGAATTCATTAGCAACAACCCAATTCAGAACTAAAAGTATTAATGAGAAATGCCTTACCACCAACCTTGCAATAAGTCTATCGGTGCTACAGGCCTATATAACATTTTACTAGCCCCTGCCGCTGCTCATACATGCCTAGAATTGTTCTTGGTAGGCTTAAAGAACCAACTCTCCTTTAATATCCTCATCAAGCTTCATTGCCAGGTCACTCGCCACAATTGTTTGGATTTGCCAGGAACTGTCCCTATTTGATGGCATATGTTCCTGGTAAAACACTTTTCCTATTTTGTCTGTTAGGGAGACATCCAGGCTCCCTTCTTAAACATTTGTTAGTGAGCACACATGTGCACCACACTGGGTTTCATCTCCCTATCCCAAGTTCGTAAACACTGAGGACCAAACTAGATATGACATGGGAGATCCATGCACAGTATTGTCCAGGGACAGCAGGGGCTGGGGGTGTGGATCAAACAGCTCCAGGACAGCCCGATTCAGATTCAGGACTGGAGCACTGAGAAGAAGAGAGGTTTCACCCTTTTTTTTAAATCCCCCCATATAATATCTGTATGTTTTTCTCCGGTGAAGAAAACAGGTTTTGGGGGTGGGGGAGTTTAAACTGGGAAAATGGCATAAGTGGGTTACTCCCCTTTCCAAGGGCACCTTAGCCTTTAAAAAAATCCAGAAAAACCTTGGAGATCATGACAATGAAACTCCCATGTTGCATTTAGTTTGTCTCTCAATTATCTGGCTGAGGGTCAAAAGCATTTTTGCTATAGTAAAAATTATTGCGCATGCAACTGTGACATCAGAAAGGACATTGAATGCTAATGCCCTGCTTCCCTTACATTTCCTCCTTGAAAAAATAACCACCTATCCAGACAATAAATACTGCAGTCCAGAAGTGTCCTTATTTCCATCTGTGAATTGCTAAAGGGTATGTTTTAGACAAACCTGACTAATATCAATCAGAAAGTATCAAACAGTGCAATAGGACTTAGCGTTGGGAAGTTGAATTCAAATTCCCACAGCTACAAAGCAAGTCACGATCTTTCAGCCTCATCAACCTCACAGGGCTCTTGTGAGGATAAAAAGGGTGTAATCCTATAAAGGTCACCCTGAGCTTCTTGTAGGAAAGGTCATATACTGTGGGTGGGGAACCTCTTTCAGCCCAATTCAATTTTGGAGAAGCTCGGGGAGGGCACATTTCAGGGACGGCTGGGACTAAAGGCCAAGAGGGTGGGGCTAAAGGAAAAGGGGTGGGGCTTAAAATACAAATCAAAGAATGCCATCATATTGTAGCTTAAAACTCCTGTTGCCTGTAACTAAGCCTTAGGAGAGACATTTGAACCTTTTAGAATGGCAAAAAAGTGCACAAAAGCCAGGAAACCATGAAATTATCAGTGGTTGGGTGAAAGGAAAGGGGCATGGGCTTCCAAGGAAACCCAAAAGGACTCGGGGGGGGGGGTAGATTTGACCCTCAAGCCCTGAGGTTCCCTACCCATGTTGTATGCTGATTAAATAAAGTAATACATAAACTCACTCTCTACTGACCTTGAACTATGAAAGCAGAAGGTAGCATGCATTGCACAATCTTATATTCACACACAATGAACTTGAAGTGAACAAATGAATTTGCTCACCCTCAATGCCTACACTTCTGTTTTAGCTGGGAAAAGACATATGATAAGCAAAGCCTCTGGACACATTTCATATACACGTGGATGCTGCATATTTATGAGATGAGCATTTGATATATACACTACTTCCACCGCCACTTTAATATTTTAGTTGATTCCGTCACAACAAATTTATGAAAGTGAAAGATATATGATGAGAACGATGGCAGGCTCATTCAGGTGTTTTTTTACAAAGCAAGCCTCTATGCTATTCTGCAGTCAAGGAAGCAGAAGAGACGTCAAGAACCAAACATATGGCGCAGAAGAAATAATAACTCTGTTCAGTTTCTATTCAAGTTCTTATTACACAACAACACTGTCCAATAGAGAGACGTGTGAAGTTGAGCAAGTGTTGCCTGTGGTTTATACAGTCTGCCATACATATATACACACACACAAATCATATGTTACATGTCCCCAAAGAATGGCACACTGCTATGTTTCACAACGCTCAAAGGTGACGTTCCCAAATATTTGGTACAAAGATTTCTATCCAGTTTTACCATGACGAACGCATACAAACAGACATAACTGAAGCATAACTTTAGTTTCTTCCATTCTCATGTAAACTCTCTGTGCCAAACCTTTCCATACCGTTTGACTGATAGATCTACCATAAAAAGCAATATGCATGTACTATACTAAAGTGCACCTCAGAGTGGGGAGGTGAGAAGGGACATTTAAAAGTTATTATAGTGGTTTTAAATGTGTGTGTATAATTTTAATTTGCTGTTTTAATTTTTGTATATTGTTTTTAATTGTTTTAATCTTATGTGAACTGCCCAGAGAGCTTCGGCTATGGGGCGGTATACAAATGTAATTAATTAAATAAATAAATAAATAAATAAATACATGTGTTGATTTTATTGCTTTTTTTATCCCACCCTTCTTCCAAGGAACTTAGGGTGGTGCACATGGTGTACCCCATCCACCATTTAATCCTCATGGCACTTACTCTGGAGAGAATAAATGCATGGAAAGAGAAATAGGATTGTGCATGCTAGCCCCATTTCCAACATCCACACGTGCATTGGCTCTTCTAAACAGAACCTATGTACACTCTTTCCATGCAAGCTGAACCATGCCAAAAACAAAAGCAGAGTATTTAGCACATGTACAGAGTTGATTATCTTCTGCATGGGGTTTATGTGAAGTACTTTAGGCTGGGCAATAGCGCTGTAGTCAAGGCCACCTGGTGAGTTTGGTCATACTTGTCCAAATCCAGGACTCTAACCACTACACCTCATTGGCTGTATTGGTTAGTAGACAAAAGGTCAAATAGAGCAATGCTTAGTTTGGGCTACTGAAATATATCATGAAGAGAAGGCCATATCTGAGATGTAAAATTATTATTGTTATTGATGTTTCTGTTATGTATCCTGCCTTTTCCCAATACTGGATTCAAGGTGGCTGTACAAAATTAAAACATATACAATTAAAACATATAAATAGAAATATACAAAAGTTTAAAATATAATTAAACCAGCTGCAATATTAAAACATTAAAAAAATTACAGATAAATGACAATAAAAAATCCAGCATATTAACAGAGGTCCAGACTATTCTCAAAGGCCTGTCAGAACAAAAACGTTTTTGCCTGCCTCTGGAAATATAGCATGGAGGGAGCCAGTATAGCCTCCTTGGGAAGGGAGTTCTAGAACCTTGGAGCAGCCACCGAGAAGGCTCTCTCCCACGTTCCCACCAAACATGTCTGTGATGATGGCAGGACCGAGGGAAGGGCCTCCCCTGAAGATCTCAGGGAACGGGCAGGCTCATACGGGAGAATACTGTTGTGAGTCAGTTAATGAGAGAGATAAGGAGCAGCTGAGCCGGGGAGTGTTTGGGGCATGACACTCCATAGAAGCTGGTGGAGACCGGCTGGGCTTCAGGCCAGCTGATGCTAACTGCTCATTAATCCTCGTTCCATAAAAGTCTGGCCAGAGCTCAGCCCCAGTGCTGAAAGCAACATTCATCTTGGATCTCTGTACTTCTCAGCTTCGTGCCTTGATTCAAGCCTGGATTCTGACCCCTGGATTGTGACCCGACTATTCTCTTGTGTGTTCCTGAAACCTTGGACTTGCCCGGACGTATCCTGACCCTGTGGACTGGCTTCCTGACTACAATTCAACATCTTGCAATTCTACTGCTGTTATCTGGACTTCAACGGCGTCTTCAGCTTTTGACTGACAGACTGGATTACTGACCTTGGACCTAGACATTCCTAAGTGGCATCCTTGAATTACGACAAATATAGTCTTTCAGATAACCTGGACCCAAGCCATATTGGCCATAAAACTACCAATAACAATATTGATCAATAAGGATTATTAAGAGCAAGCCATGCAGCATACTGCTGCAGATAATTATGAAGAGAAACTGAAAACACAGTGTCTTAAAACTGATTCAGCCACTTCCTGGTATGGCAAGCCACAAGGGACAATATACTACACAAAGCCGCTTGCTTCTTCTTTTTTTAAGGGTACAAAATAAATCCACAAAATCACATTCTAAAAAATGCAATTGTTTAAAATAGCAGTGTAAAGTATTTCACAATGCAGTGTAAAACATGTCTGTTTCTAGTGCAGGGATAGGCAACCATTTTGCATCGTGGGCATATTTGGCAATTTGAAAAATTGTCCTGGGCACCACCACAAAATGGCTATCATGGGGGGACATGGCAAAGGAAAACATAATCTGCCAAAAAGACTGAGTACAATGCAGAGGTGAGGTCTGAGTCCTAACATAGCAAGCATTTCCTTTGAGTCGACAATTTTCAGCACCAAGTATTTCACAAAAATCCCGACTGCTGGTAAGAAAATGTGTTATTTTATTGTATTGTATTTAAGTGGGAGGGGTAGGGCACCTTGATAAGTGCCAAGAAAGATGTCCGGAATTCAGTGGGGTCGTTTGGTACACTTTTGTGCCTTGGAAGGAATAACCCCATAAGTTGCACATGAAGAGGCTGAAGGACCTTAAGAAGCAGGCCATATAAATATGTCTTTGTTCCTTAAGTAAAATCCCATTCCACCCTTTAAAAACAAAAAATAAATTTTAAAAAATTAATTCAATAGATTTGTATTTTAGCCTCAGCTGTTTCTCCAAGTTAAATGGGGTTTTTTTAAGTGCCTGATTATAAGGACAGTCTTTTCAGAGCAAAGTAACTATTATTTGGAGATGGAGAAGAATAAATAAAAAAATCTTATCGAGAATGTCTTATGTATGGGCCAACCAGAAGTTAGGAAAAATGTCTTAGGGGATTTGAGGTGGGAGGGAGAGTCTTCCTCACCCCAACCTCCCTACTGATGCAACTAAGATTATTTCTGCAGTTTCACTCAGCATCATAAACTGAACTTAGTTTTATGATCAAAGTGGTCGTCTGATCTTATTTATACTCAGTTCATGTACACGCTGCTGTGATATTTCCATTTTAGTGTCTATCTTTTCTAACATATTTGGCACCTTATCTTTTCCTGCTGCGGAAGTCTGACTTTAAAGTGGCATTTCCCTTCTGTGTGATTTCAGCCTCTCCCACGGTTTTGTTGAAATATTCATTTGCTGACCATAATTTATTATATCTGTGCATATTTAGGACGATTCTGTCTTCTAGATAACTACACCTTTAAAATCATCTCTGTGTGAGCTATCAGTTATTGTCTGAAACTACAAAACCCAAATGAAATCGGGTGTTTGAGGAAAACAGATTTGCAATCTCACCGCTATGGGGGGGGGGGGGGAACACCTTATTTTATTCTTATTAGTGCAAGAGATGAAGACAATTATAGAAAAAGACTTCTTATGTGCTGTCCTTTCACTGTTGTCAACAATAATAGTCTTGGGCTTCCTAGCTTAATTTTTTTTAAAAAACTATAAAATATTATGCCTAAATTTCTTTTAAAAGCAAAGAAGTCAACAGAATTTAAACTTCTTCATCCATTTTCAAGCTCGTTATCACCACATAATCCAACCTGCAGATCTTTAAAACTGAAGCTAAAAACTGGGATTCAAGAGGTGAGATTGATTATTTTTACCATCGTACTCAGCTGTGCTACTTTGCAGGCTGATTGATTGTCCAGAGTTTAGCAGTGGGATTACTTTAGTTATAAGGTTTCACAACGCTATCACAAAAAACTAAATAACACGCGCTGCATCAAAACAGATATATAAATCTGAATATATCTCCAAGAAAGGCAGCTACAAATACCAAAACTGAGTTTGGATCTCAAATGCAGCTATTTGGCAGCCAAATACACACTTACATATATATATGTATAATATAACCTAGTCAAAAGAACAGAATACATATATATATATATATATATATATATATATATGTGTGTGTGTGTGTGTGTGTGTAATATATATATGTATAATATAATCTAGTCAAAAGAACCCTGAAAGGCTGTGTTCGCAGCTTGTGGGTGCTCCTGGATCCGTCGCTCCAAATGACAGCTCAGATAGATGCGACTGCCAGGAGTGCCTACTATCAGCTTCGGCTGATACGCCAGCTGCGCCCCTTCCTAGAGTTGGAAGACCTAAAATCAGTAGTGCTCGCGCCGGTAACTTCGAGGCTCGACTTCTGCAATGCGCTGTACATAGGGCTACCTCTGTGCCTAGTCCGGAAACTTCAACTAGTTCAAAATATGGCAGCCAGGTTGGTCACCGGTACATCTAGGAGTGACCACATTACACCAGTTTTAAAATCACTCCACTTGCTGCCAATTAGTTTCTGGGTGAAGTACAAAGTGTTGGTTATTACCTTTAAAGCCCTACATGGTTTGGGTCCAGGTTACCTACGGGATCACCTCCCATACAATCCGCCCCGCACGCTCAGGTCCTCTGGGAAGAATTTACTACAGTCAACAAGAACTAGACTGACAACCGTTACCCAGAGGACCTTCTCTTCTGCCGCTCCCAGATTGTGGAATGACATGCCGGGAGAGATTCGCCAACTCACCAGTCTTCAGGAATTTAAAAGAGCTATAAAGACTGATCTCTTCTGGCAGGCCTACCCAGATGAATTTTAAAGTGTTTTATTGGTGTTTTATTGGTATTTTAATGATGTATTGGTTTTATGTGCTTTTAATCAGTTTTGTATTTTATGTTTAATGCTGTTCCCCACCTCGATCCGTTGGGAGAGGCGGATAATAAATAAATAAATAAATAAATTATTATTATTATTATTATTATTAAAACATGGGATCATTATTACCACAAAGGAAAGCAAACAAGACTAAAAATCCCAGCTACAACATATATATGTATAATACAATCCAGTCAAAAGAACAGAAAACATGGGATCATTATTACTGCAAAGGAAAGCAAACAAGACTAAAAATCCCAGCTACAATATGTATTTGTCCTCTGCCCTGAACACCTATTTGCAAGTAAATGTTATTATGTACATATTAATATGATTTCTTCCTGCACCAAGTTGCCAAGGGGAGCTATAAGATTCCACACACTTTAAAAAAGAAATTATAGAAACTGGGGGAAATCGTAGGAAAAATCCAAAAGCTACACTAGTAAGCTGACCATATGAAAAGGAGGACATGACTTATGTAACTTTAACAGTTGTAGAGAAAAGGGAATTTCAGCCAGTGTCATTTGTCTGCAATTAGTTCCTGGTGAAATTCCCTCTTCATCACAACAGTTAAAGTTGCAGGCACTATACTACAGTGACCATATACAAAAGAAGGCAGGGCCCCTGCAACTTTAACTGTTGTGATGAAGAGGGAATTTCACCAGGAACTAATTGCATACAAACGACACTGGCTGAAATTCCATTTTCTCTACAATGGTTAAAGTTACATAAGCCCTGTCCTCCTTTTCATATGGTCAGCCTACACAATAGGATAATATCTATAACAACTAAACTTCCACAAAGTAGTGGGAAAGCTTTCAAATTTTCCAGGGAGGGAGTAAGCCAGGCATTAAACTGAAGCCAAAAGTCTGGCTAACATGTCTTAAGACAGAGTGAGGGAGGTGTTAGACAGATTCAGTTTGATTTCATCTCTGCTAGGTCCAAAACAGGTTTCATGTTGTACTGAGGCTTCTGAGGCAAAGGAACACTTAATGGCTGTCTCATTTTAAAAACATAAAATCTAGCAATTACTAACATGTGCCTCCATAAAAAACTGGGAATGCCCTTTAAATGTTACAGTAGCAGCGAGGGAAGTGCTTTTCTATGTATGGCCTTTTCACAGCACTAGCATCGTACTGAAAAGCCTACAACCACGTGGGCGAGGTGGATTGCATGGGCACCAATTCTGTTGGAAAGCCCCACACAATTGGCACCACTTCATGTCGCAGCAGGGCCACATTTACAAGACTTCCATGGGATGGGAATGGCCATTCAGAAGAGTGCCACCCACATTGCTCCTGTAATGTTTATAGGGAACCATGGACAGTTCTGTAAAAAGGTATTCTGCTTAGAGTAGTTGGACCACTGAAGATCTTTCAGACTGTTAAACTGACACTACCAATGAGCACACATGTTTCTGAGATCTCTTGAGAAATCCTATGCTAAAAAGGTTAAAAAATATATATTGAGCTTCCTTTCAGTTTATTATATACGTCATGTATCTCCATTAAAACGTTCAGAGCAAAATATGTAAAATAAGCAAACCTGTAATAAAATGGCTGTTTTATATTGACTTTTCATCACGTTATTGATTGACTCAAAAAGCCTCCTCATGGCTTCTTCAAATTCAGTCAGTTCTTTGCCTTCATACAGCCTGAAAGAAAACATCGTTGCATTAGTCACAAAAAAGAGGCCACTCAGTTTGCCTGTGCTATTATTAGATACATGGGTGTGTATATATATATATATATATATATATACTCTCAAAAGACGCATCTAGTGTCATTATACCAATCCATGGACTCAGCATTAAAAAGGCACTAGATTGTTGTTTCTCTTAAAGGCCTTTAAGGAACATCCTTGGAATCATAGTGCTAGAAGGCGCATAGTGGAACACCAACTCTTAACTTCTGGCCTGGAGCAGAGCTGGCATCATGGCTTGGCAACACTCATTCACTGCCAATCCCTGCAGCCTCCTGGCACTGCTGCTCTTGCTTCTTCTTGCTGTTGCTGACTGTTCAACTGCCAACTTTGACCAAGTCAGCACTGAGAGGTGTAAAGAGGAGTAGTAATGTCTGCACGCCTTATCCTCTCTCTCTCTCTCTCTCTCTCTCTCTCTCTCTCTCAAGAGAAGTGAGGATCTGGCCTTTATTGCAAAGAGCAACTTTGCCGCTTAAGATTCCCTCCATCGATCATCACCCCCTTTGGAACACATCACAAAGTCGGGTACCCCAAATATTTTTATCATATCTGTTTTTACCCTGTAGAAAGCAGCTTGCTTGCTTCAGCTTCCAGAAGAGCCCTGTGTAACATAAAGGATGCTGTTCTTTTTGTAAGTACTGAGCTCACTTAAAATTTGTATCCGTGTAAGTTTAGACAGAAATTAATTTTGATTTTCTTTTTATGCAATTCCTGATTTTTCTGAGCTTTGCTTGAATGAGTTTTAATCACAAGCTGTCATACCTAATGCTACCTAGTTACTTAGAGGGAGCTGGAAAGTCTGTCAACCCATCCCCATTCTCCTTAAGAATACTTCAGGTCTGGATTCCACATATTTAGAATAATCAGTGTGGTGGTGGCAGCTGTTGATTGTTAAAGAGGAAGTGTCTCTTCCTCTGTTCTATCCTGTAAGACAGGTGAGAGCAGAGGTGTCTTTGTTACAAGCCTAGAGAGGCAAATGATTTGGCCTAGAGTAGTGAGGAGGAAGAGGTGGGTGCTTTGCCAAGGGCCATCCAAAACTTGGAACTGGCACTGGCCTGGATGCTTAATCCAGCCTGGACTCCAAAAGATGCCAGCCCTTACCTCAAAAACCTCTAGTGAAGTTTCACAACCTCCATAGGCAGACTGTCCCAGTAGTTAAGTACTCTATTATTGATGATGACATTCTTCCAACTGCCTGGTTCACTTTGCTATAGTATAACATCATTGACTGAATTTGCATATCTCACTAAACTATGGCTCAGTGTGATGTGCATGAGCTGTAGTTAGCCTTGAGCTCTCGTGTTTCCCCTCCCCTTCCCCTCCCCTGCACTACCAGGAGAAGGACTATATAAGCTTGTATTGTTGGTTTCATTTAAATGTGGTTTGTCATTCTGTTCAAACCAGGGTTTGCAGTTTCACATTAAGACCTAGTTCACATTATCAAAACAAGCCACTTGTTTTAATCCCTGGCACGTGCCATTTCCCTGGTTACCCACCTGGGCACAGCTTGTCATGTCATCCAAACCTAGGTAACAGGGCTTGTTTGAGGGGGAAACAACCCTCAAGTAACCAATGGCTTGCTATTTTCTCCTCAAATATACCATGCCGTCCAGGTTCAGATGATACAACAAGCCATGCTCAGGAAGGTAATTAGGGAAATGATGGTGTGCAGTTATTAAAACAAGCCACAGTGGCTGTTTCTTGTCCAATGCTTAATGGATAGGATGAATACCTAGTACCTTGAAAGCTAAAACGGGGATGGGGAACCTGTATCCTCCACCCAAGATGTCAGACGACAGATACCATGATCTCTGACCGCTGGTCATGCTGGGGGGAATGTATAGAAGTTGGAGTTCAACAACATCTAGAAGTGCACACCTGAGCTAAAGATTTCAACAAGTATAAATCTTGATAAATCATGTGGTGTTGATTTCGGCCTCTTTGCATCTCTAGCAAATGCTGCAACAACCCTAGATTAATTCATCACTAGAGCTTTAAGAAATGCCAGGAAAAGATAGTCTGTTGCATATGTATTTGTATGTAATACACACACACACGTGTATATATATATATATATATATACTTAGCTATACACACACAAACACACACATACACACACACACACTAATTGCCTCAGCTTTTTGACTCCTCACTCTATTTAGATAAATAAGGCTAGGCCATAAAAGCCTATGTCATGAAACACTCAGATTCCTTCTAATCAAGTTTCTTGCAGCACAATTAAAGTACTCCATGTCATTCATAATTGCTTCCTCAGTAACCTCATCACTATCCAATTCTGTGCCAAGTGAAGATATTAAGAAAATCAGACAGCAAATGTGAATTGGATTACCAACCAGCATGAAGTAATATCATATCCCAGCGATATTTCCAAAAGGCAAAATCTAGTAATTCATCATCTAGTTGTATCATTAATTAAATGATATTAAATATCATTTAATATGTGTTGCCTTTCTGCATAACAGAAAAAAGTAGTAATGCTCCAAGCTTGCTAATTAACAGTAAAATTAGGGCCATTTCACATTCACATTAGATAATAACAGTACTGCAGCCTTCATTTTATCAAGTTTATCACAGGTCATTAAAGCTGATTTGATCTTCTTTATTAGCAAATTAATCTAACCCATTAGACGAGGCCGAAGCAAGAAAGAAAGAAATACAGTTTTACTATAGGTAGAAAAGGATAAAACTTGCCCAGAGCTTATACACAGAATGATCATAGATATGATTCTTAAGATCATGGATGGAAGATATGGTGAAGCCCTTCTATCCACAGAAGGCTTCTGATCCAGTGAAGGAATCCAGTTTGCAGAAGGGGTGGTGGCAATCTTCATGGATTTTCCCCTACCCCTTGCAGTCCTTTATTCCGCCCCCCCCCCCCCCCAAATCTGCTCTGGAAGATCGTAGGACCTACTGGAACAGTCATGAAAGTGACACTGTAGGCTGAAGAGGGAGGAGGGAAGCAGTGAATATTGCTTCCTCCCTTCCACTGACTGGGGCCTTAGGAGCAGTAACCCACTCATGGACTGCTCCTGCTGATGGAATAAAAGCTGGATCTAAGCCATTGCCAGGAAAAGCTAGTTTCTTGTTGTTTCTAGTTATATTTTTGTTGATTATTTTAACTATATGTCATTCTAGAACTACCAGCATTAACTAAGGTCAACAAGCTCCTGTATTGGTAACACATCACCTACATTTACAAAACATGCATCTAACAGCAGTTCTATAAATAACGCAACAGTATGCTATCTGCATATTCGTTTATCCTAAATATGGCTATTACTGCTTAAGCGTTTATTGACTAATAAGTACAGGTGCTGAATTATTTCATATCCCCGAGCTATACAGTATATCAGTTTCCAAATTAAATAATGATTATGTTTCATATTGATTTATAGTGTAGTAGTAGTGACCCAGGTATCAGTGAGTACCAGAAAAAAGTTAAACTGACAATTAAATTTAGAGATGTTCTCCCAGAATTCATAACTCTTTTAAACAGGTCCACCTAAATAAATAATAATAATATGGGAGTTGTAAAACAAACAATTAGTAGTCTGAAAGATATTAAATAGAAATTTATCCAAAGGTTATTTTATTCCAAATGCAGGATAAAAAGTTTTGAATGAGTCGCTCAACAGTCGTCATGGTGACATTAGCCCTCTTCAGACCATCTTCATGCATATGCTAAATATGTAGACAAGGGGTCTGTCTTGACGAGGGGAAAGTCCCGGGGTGGATCCACAGTGACAGCAGGTCATTTATATGAAGCAACAGCCATTCGGAGCCATTCCATGGCTTTCCCCTGAAGCTCCAATTTCAAAAGTCTGGGACTTAACCCAACTTTTTCCTGTGAGCAAGGCGCAGATCTGCATTTGCCATCTGCCACCTTGCTCTGGTGTAACAGTGGAGCCATGGCCCAGCCAACGGCTACCCCGATTGGTCGCCATCAGCCAGGACAGGGGGGAAAGGGCGGTCCAGTGAGCTGAGGGCTGCTGGACCGCCTCCATGGGACCAGCGAAGCTTCCTATTAAAAGAAAAAGGTTTTAAAAATTGGAACAAGGCACGTGTCCGGACAAAGGGGGATGAGGCAGTCCAGCGAGCCTCTGTGCGTCACTAGAACAGTGAACCTTCAGATTAACAGAGAAATGGTTTTTAAAAAAACACCTGGAGTGAGGCACCCTGGAGCCCAAACTGCGGTGAACGTTCTCTCCTCCTCTCTTGTAAACCCTGCACTTTCCAATGACCTTTCAGGGAGCGGCCTCTCTCTCCTCAGGCCAAAAGCAGTGGGCATTGCCCTCATCCACTTCCAGGTTCCTCCCAAGAAGCACAACCACCTTAGGCCAAATCCAGTACTTCTTTCATACTGTTACATATGTGTACAGTCAATCAGAAAAGTTGCTGGGCAGTGATTCCCTTGCTTTTGCAAAGTGCAGAAAAATAATTTCTAAACTGTGCTATTTGGTGAATATCAGAAGACTGAAATACTGAGAGACAGGAAAAACAGACTGACTTTCAATAGATGCAGAACTTGCAGAAAGAAATCAAGAGATACTCAAAACTCTTCTTGAAAAACACTTCCAAAAATAAAGTAATTGCCAAACAAAGATGATACTGGATACTGTGGTTCTTGAAATATTTTAGATATTTCTAAAATATTTTAGAAAAACAAGGGAAGCAGACGTAAATTCAGCTAATGGGAAACACACTGTGTTTCACTTCAGACCAACAGTTCTATATTGAAATCAGGATATCTAGATCAGTCTCTGTGTGTGTCGATAATAGGTTTATTCACAGACAAGATGCTCTGTCCCAGGATTTTATTTCAAAGAGTACTGGAAATAGACAATACAAAGTCTAGCCTAATTGTAACAATCACACAAGGTAAAATAGTTCTGGAAAACTAAATACTGCACCTCAGATGCCTTGCCCTTTTCTGTCAGGAAAACAAACATATGTGAGCCTTTACATTAAAATAAGTTAATGTATAATTAATGTTCTTCATGCTCAGCTGAATATTAAAAACTTGGACATTTTTATCTAACTGGGATTTATATTTCTGTTAAGATGATACTGGAACAGGATAGGGCAAGCGTCATATGGAAAATCTGATTTTTCTAGATCAAGTAGAAATGAAAAAGTTATGAGCACAAGATAGTATCTGGGCAAAGAAGATTACCAATGCAGACGGTTTGTTTTGGAAATTGTGAATCAATACCATACACTAGGTTTAATAACTTTTACTGCTGCCAAAGTCAAAAGGAGTGTATGAAACGGCACATTTTTCAGATCTTTAGGCCTTGAAGCAACCCTTCTGAAATGCACTACAAACATTTTCTTATCATCATGATTTTCCTATTCATTTGGCTTTTTTAAAAAGTGCTAAGCCTTCCTTTGAAATATTTCAGGTGGGGTTTCAGATGGGATTTTATATTCCTAAGAAAGAACCTCTCCCCTCCTTTTTTCCCCACCATCTTGAACCGTCATTATACTTATATTTCTACCTCTCAAAAAATAACACATTTTTGGCTATGTCATCTATAAATCCATCTATAAAGTCGTAATCTTCCAAAGCGATGGTATAACATTGACGTTGGGCATGATAAACTTCATCTTCAACGTGTGCAATTTAATTGATTATATCCTGCCCATGTGGGGTCTCAAAGCCACAGCAAGCCTGTCTATGAGGACTTGCTGCTTTCTTAGTGAAATGTTTAGCACTGAAAATGCAAAAAGCCCTGGATCTGCTAGATATTAGGGATGTGTATCGTACTGTTCTGATGTCCAATAATGATCCGATAAGGTCGTTATTGGACATCCGATTAACGATAATGATACTTTTCTAAGGAGGCCCTATATGATTGGATCCAAAATCCCTATGTCCGATAACTATCAGACATATCGGATTATCAGTCCGCCAGTTTAGGGCCAGCCCTCCCTTCCCTCCCACTCCCACTCCTTACCTGCAGCCTTCCCCGCTGCAGTCAGCTGCCCTCCTCTGCTTCCGAACTACTAAGAACTAGGCTTTGCAGCCTAGTTCTCAGTAAAGTGCTGACGAGCCAGGTGATGACATCAACCAGAGAGTCATCGCTCTACTGAGAACTAGGCTGCAAAGCCTAGTTCTCAGTAGTCCAGAAGCAGCGGAGGGCAGCGGACAGCAGCGGGGACCCCTCCCCTCCACAACTTGCACTCCTTACCTGCGGCTTCCACCCCCGCCGCCCCGTACTACTTCTAAACAGGTCTTCCAGCCTGTTTGTCAGTACAGAGAAGCGCCGAGTGATGTTGTCATCGCTCAGCGTGGCTCTGTACAGAGGAGCAGGCCGCAAAGCCTGTTTAGCAGTAGTATGGGGGGGGGGCGGCGGGGAAGGCAGCAGGTAAGGGGAGACCCCTGGGGAACCCTCTCTTCCCCCCCTACTCACACGCCTTACCTGCAGACTTCCTCGCTGCTGCCGTTGGTCCTTAGTACTGCTAAACAGGCTTTGCGGCCTGTTCGTCAGTACAGAGAGGCGCCGAGTGATGACGACATCACTTGGTGCGGCTCTGTACTAACGAACAGGCCAGAAAGCCTGTTTAGCAGAAATATGCGGCGGCGGCAGCAGGTAAGGAGCGCGAGTGGGGGGAGGGAGCGTGAGTCGGGGGAGGGAGGGAGTGCCGGCCCAGTGTTTTTCCCCATAGACTTGCATTTAGGGATGCCATACGTCCCGGAAAACTGGGTATGTCACGGATTCCAAGACATTCTGAAATGTCCTGGCCGGTCAGTCACAAATCCCGGATTCCTGGTCCGGCTGGGCAAGACAGAGAGAGAGAGAGAGAGAGGAGAGCAGAAAGCACTGGGGCACTAGGACCCAGACAAAGAGAAGTGCCTGAGTTATTCCTCCTCCTCCTCCCCCCTACGGAGGCGGGGACGGTGCACGGCTTCCTCAGCCACCCAACTCATGAGGAGGAGCCATGGCCACAACCAGCACGCCTTCTTCCACAGCCGCCTTTTCCCAAAGCAATAGGTGAATGCCGGGTTCCCGCACGCCTCGTCCAGAGGTTTGGCACGAGATTCCCGCCTCCTCCTCCCTCAGTTCAGCCAAGGACTTAAGGTTTGTTGAGTTTTTCCCTTCCTTCCTTCGCTCTGGGACAATGTGGCCAACTGCCCAGCGCCTCCTTTTTTAACCCACCAAGTTAACATGTTTAAAAGGCATTTCCCTCCTCCCTTTCCCCCCTCCCAGATGGATAGCCCTCCCATAGTTTGTGGTAGCTAAACAACAACAAAAATAAACCTGTTAATCTTCACAATAACAAAGACTCTTGTGGCATCTTAGGCTACACATACTTGGGAGTAAAACCCATTAAACTCAAAGGCACTTATTTATGAGTAGGTGTGCATAGGGTTGTACTTCTAAAAACAAAAGGTGCAATCCTGTGCATGTTTAGATAAAAAAAAGTCCTACATCTCCTAGCTTCCACCAGCCAGCATGACTGGCTAGGGCATACTGGGAGTTGTAGGACTTTTTTCTGTCTAAACATGCATAGGATTGCGCCCTAATAGATTTATGTCGGTATAAGCTTTTGGAAACTTAAGCATTCTAGTGTCCACAAAAGCATATGCCACAATACCATTCAGGTAGCCGGATTTTATGCAGTTTTGCTTGTTAATTCAGTGGGGCTTACACCCAAGTTAGGGGTGCCAAGGGCCTGTATGGTAACTGTTTTGAGTTAATAGGTGGATGGATTTTATATTTTCAAAAACGGAGAGACAACAATTGTCTATTTTCGTGTTCTCTGTAGTCCTGTGGGCACTGAAGCCATCACATCACCAGGCAGAGGCCAAGCTGAATGTCTGCACACCCTCCTCTTCCATGCACTGAGCAGGGGGTTGGACTCGATGGCCTTGTAGCCCCCTTCCAACTCTACTATTTTATGATTCTATATCATTTTATGATTAACAGCACATACATCCTGACTATAACATCCAGTTAGCCCCCCCCACTACCATTCATATTACCACCACCACCCTGCTTTGTGTCACATCTTGCCTGATGAAGAGATCTGAAGATCTCAAAAACTTGTACATTTTTGTGATTTTTGAGTTGGCCTAATGAAAGTATTATGTTATATGGATTTCGATCTTTTCCCCTTATGGTCAACATGGCTGCCTTTGTTTTTGTTCTTTAGGGCACAATCCTATGCATGTTTAGATAGAAAAAACATGTATTTTAAATGCAAATATAAATAAATAAAATTTGTCCTGGTTTTGTGAATGCAGAATATAGCAAACCTAATGTGCAGGAAAAAGCAGGCATTTAACATTCTCCCATTGAAACCAATGAGATCGTAGAACCCTATGCATGTTTGCTCAGACATAAGTCCCATTGTATTCAGTGAGTCTTACTCCCAAGTAGGTATGCATGGCATTGCAGGCTTAAAAGTACTTAACTTTGGTTGGATCATGCCTTAAGTTTGGGGGGGGGGGGGTTGCCTTTTAAATATGTCTAAGAAAATCCTTAGGATGTTTTAATGCA
Source organism: Anniella stebbinsi (assembly GCA_029215795.1). Classification (NCBI taxonomy): domain Eukaryota; kingdom Metazoa; phylum Chordata; class Lepidosauria; order Squamata; family Anniellidae; genus Anniella; species Anniella stebbinsi. The sequence continues at coordinate 74,151,814 of JARDYH010000005.1, read as the reverse complement.
GTTTTAATAATATTTGTCATGTTTTAATTAGTTTTATGTATTTTATCATGTTGTTGTTCCCCGCCTCGATCTAGACGGAGAGGCGGGTAAGAAATAAATCGTTATTATTATTATCGTTATTATTATTATTAAGAAAATCAACATTATTATCATTGTTGTTGTTTAGGCTGACCATCTGAAAAGGAGGACAGGGCTCCTGTAACTTTAACAGTTGTAGAGAAAAGGGAATTTCAGCCAGTGTCATTTGTAGGCAATTAGTTCCTGGTGAAATTCCCTCTTCATCACAACAGTTAAAGGTGCAGACACTATACTAGAGTGATGGCAGGGCCGCTGCATCTTTAACTGTTGTGATGAAGAAGGAATTTCACCAGGAACTAATTGCAGACAAATGACACTGGCTGAAATTCCCTTTTCTCTACAACTGTTAAAGTTACAGGAGCCCTGTCCTCCTTTTCAGATGGTCAGCCTATTGTTGTTATTTACAATTCATTTTGATCTTGTCAGCTAGTGGCACAGAACAGTCCATATTCTGCTAGAGTCACCACTTGAACACGAAGTAGATGGCTGCTTTGGGGTTAAACAATATCTTTTAATATTAATATTGGGCAGTTATGGTGGGACTAAGTCTACATATTGAATTCTCCTCCAGCTTTTGAGAACTAGTGGAGAAATGAAATTTAGTGTCATTTTTCTGTTTGATTGCTTAAATTGTTCTTTGCCTATTATTTATTTACAGATGCTTAAGTACTTTAGGACTGTTTGTCATTTAAGGCCTAAAAGCATGGAAATTGTTTGGGGAGAGGGAGAGAATGAGTTTCTGTGTGTAAAGAACTTACCCGCCTCGATCTAGACGGAGAGGCGGGTAAGAAATAAATTGTTATTATTATTATTATTATTATTATAAAGGAAAAAGAGCGGGAAGTTTGTAAGTTAGAAAGAGCGGGAAGTTTAAAATGAGAAAAGAGCGGGAAATCTCTGAGTTGAAAAAGAGCGGGAAATCTAACCTATAAAAGAGCAGCACAAATGTTACTATAGAGAGGAGGGAACAAGATTAAAGTTGCAGGGGCCCTGCCTTCTTTTGTATATGGTCACTCTAGTATAGTGCATGCACCTTTAACTGTTGTGATGAAGAGGGAATTTCACCAGGAACTAATTGCCTACAAATGACACTGGCTGAAATTCCCTTTTTTCTACAACTGTTAAAGTTACATGAGCCCTGACCTGGATTTTATCTGGTCACCCTACCTCAGGCTGCATGAGTCCCATGCACTGCGAAGGAATTTGTGGTCAGAGCTTTGGGATTAGCACTGGAGCCGCTGGGTTGTTTGTGGGGGAAGAAAGAGAGTTTTGTGGAGTGTGTGAGGGAGGGAGGGGGAGGGGGAAGGAAAGGAGGGAGGGAGGGAGGGAGGGGGAGAAAGAAAAGTCCATCCCCAAAAAATCCTTCAAATATCCATTTCCTTGGATTTGGGTTGCAAGCTTCAAAACTGTTACTTGGAAGTAAATTGCAGTGAATTGAAGATGTCTGGATTTACAGTTGTTGATGTTTTAATTTAAAATTCTGCTTTGCAAAAATGTGAAGTAGCTTTCCTTGTATACAGTTGTGTTATGTGTGTAGAAAAATATTTCTCAATTAAAAAGAAAGAAAACAACAGAAACATTACTTTGCAACAAATCACAAAAGCAAACTTTCATTTTAAAAACAAAAACAAAAAATATACACGTAACGGCAGGATCCAGTTACTATAAACACTTTTAGCTACCTAAACTTATGCACGTTTAATTAGAAATAATTTCCATAGAACTCACTGGAAGTTACTTCTGAGTAAACATGCAGTAAGTCCCATTGTCTGCAGTGGGGCTTGCTCCTAGGTAAATGTGCAGGGAAAAGCAGGCATTTAACATACTCCCATTGAAGCCAATGAGATCGTAGAACCCTATGCATGTTTGCTCAGACATAAGCCCCACTGTGTTCAATGAGTCTTACTCCCAATTAGGCATGCATGGAATTGCAACCTTAAAAGTACTTAACTTTCATTGGATTATGCCTTACGTTTAATTTGGGCTGTGTGTGTGGGAGGGCGGGTGTTGCCTTTTAAATATGTCTAAGAAAATCAACATTATTATCGTTGTTATTTACAATTTATTTTGATCTTGTCAGCCAGTGGCACTGAACAGTCCATATTCTGCTAGAGCCACTACTTGAACACGAAGTAGATGGCTACTTTGGGGTAAAATTTAGGGTGACCAGATAAAATCCAGGTCAGGGCTCATGTAACTTTAACAGTTGTAGAGAAAAGGGAATTTCAGCCAGTGTCATTTGTATGCAATTAGTTCCTGGTGATATTCCCTCTTCATCACAACAGTTAAAGGTGCATGCACTATACTAGAGTGATCATACACAAAGAAAGCAGGGCCCCTGCAACTTCAACAGTTGTGATGAAGAGGGAATTTCACCAGAAACTAATTGCATATAAATGATACTAGCTGAAATTCCCTTTTCTCTACAACTGTTAAAGTTACATGAGCCCTGACCTATATTTTATCTGGTCACCCTAGTTAAATTATATCTTTTAATATTAATATGCTGTAGTAGCTACTTGGGCAATTGGGGTGGGGATAAGTTTCCATATTGAATTCTCCTCTAGCTTTTGAGAACTAGTGGAGAAATGTAATCTAGTGTCATTTTTCTGTTTGATTGCTTAAATTGTTCTTTGCTTATTATTTATTTGCAGATGCTTAAGTACTTTAGGCTGCAATCCTATACATACTTACCTGGGAATAAGTCCTATTTAACTCAATAGAATTTATTTCTGAGTAGACACACATAGGATTGTGCTGTTAGATAACTAAAGCTTAGATAGCTTTCTTCCTTTCCTTTCCCTAGACCTTTACATGCTCAGTTTTTTAAAAATCCTAGCCCCCCCCCAAAAAATTGTCCCAGTTTTGTGGTTCCAGAATATGGCAACCCTACTTGCATTGGAGGAAAGCTTTCTTTCCCCCAATGCAAAACTATGGGGAAAACACCGTAATCATATCAGAACTTCCGATATTTATCGGATATCAGTTCCGATCAAATCTGGGTACCCCCCGATATGATCGGATCCAAAAAAAAATTATATCGGAATTGCTGATAACAATATGATACGATAGTTTCGGCTGTGCACATCCCTACTAGATATTCAAACCTAGGAAGCAGAAACGCTGAATCCAGCACCCAGGGAATGTATTTCTTATAAAAATCATGTCGATACCTTTGAGAAGTTAAGGTACTCATTTCTCAAGTATTTCAAGGAAATGTTCAATGGTAGAACCCTCGGATCCTGTCTGCTCCTTTCTAATTTTTTGAAATATTTGTTCTCATTGTGGCATTTTGTATTGAAAATAATTATCTTTTGTCCAATTGCTATTTATATTTTCTATGCTCTTCTTTCCCCCTTTTGCATGGAAGATAACAACTACATTGAATAGTTATTTCTATTTTGCAATTTTGGGTTGCAAACAAAAAGGCAGTTTCTTTGCACAATGAAGCTGGAGACTTTATTTTACACCTTGCTGAGAGTCTGGTGGGCAGAATCTCTGTCGTTTTTTCACACTTCTCATTTTTAATACTTCTGACAGTGTTTTTTTTTTGGTATATGCTAAAATTAAATTTAATTATTTATAGAAGAAAACAATGCATTAAATAGTAAATTCATGCCGAAATGGCAAGCTTCAAGTTTTCCATTTCTTCCCAAAGAAGGAAGGATCTTAAAAATTGTAGATCTTAAGGCAAACATTATCCCAAATCCAAAACTAACTGTTGAAAAGAAATGTACAAGGTGATTACATATTTATTGGATTTTTTGACTCCTTTCTCCTCTCTGGGCCCATTTGGCAACAGTAATGTGTTGATTCTGAAGAACACAATTAAAGCGAGTGAGATTGCTATACCGTATTAAAATGCTGTGCTGAATTTCTCCCTTGCAAAATGGAAGGGGATTTTACAAGTGCTGTTAGTGTCTATGGACTGCATGCACAAGGTCTGAAAACTTCTGCCGATGCAGCAAATCATGCCACTGCATCAGATATTATATTTAGTGCCAGGCTACCTTTGTACCACCTCAGCTTCTATTGGCTTTGCTACCAAAGTTTTGTCTGCAATATCCCAGGAATGGGCTGATTATCCTTCCAAGCATCGCCAGAACTACTTCTAATGAAAAGGAAAAAAAAACACCACACAAGCTCATTGTCACGGTAAAGGCAACATCTATCCAATTACTCTATTTGAACAATCAAATTTTGCATGTATGCAATGTCCTGATTTTGCATTTTTATAGGTTTTAAAAGAAGTAAAACAGGATGGCTGACATGCACATTGCCAATATTCATAATGACACGACCCTGAATCCAGAGAACTGGAGCTTAGATCTGCATGAAGGGTTTAATGCACCTCACAAAAATGGTCCACTCTGGATGAGAAATTCTGCATGCATGTGAAACTTGGGTTGGGGGAGACCTTTGGGAAGAAGTTTCTGAAGTGTGTGTGCCTGAGTAGGAGGGAACGTGGGATCACTACTTGAAAGACAGAAATCAAGACCTCTGCCACAACTCTGCAAGAACATATACAGTGAAATCCAACATTGCATCCCACACACACAACAGGAAATTTCTTCTCCGTACTGTAGCCTCCAGAAAAGATTTTACGGGTGCACAGGGGGCTGCATGGAGAAAGGGAATTGCCACCTCCCCATTCCAGTGATAGAAACCACTCCGTTAGTGGGAGGGGTTAATTGGAAATACAACCCACAATGTGCACAAAAGGGTACTCTGGATCACTATCCAGATGTTCTAGATGCTACTTGCAGATCGTATTGCCTGGTTACAAAGCTCATACCACAATAAATGTGTTTATATTCAAAGTACCACAGGTCTCAGCTGAATTCTTAATTCTAAATCAAGGGTTCTTGAGCTATTTTTTGATAAGATGAGCCCTGCCCTGCCGTTTAATTTTAATTACTTTTTGTAATGTGTGGTGGTTAGTCACCCTAAATGGTGAGGTATTAAAATCAATCAATCAATCACTAGAATGTTAAAAGAAAAATAGAGCAGCTTTCCCCAACGTGATGCCCTACAAGCTGGGTGGGAATGATAGCAGTTGTAGTATAACACATCTGGAGGCACCACTGGAGGAAGGTTGCCATAGTACATTTAAAGAAGTGAATGCTCCCACCAAGTATATTTCAAGTACACACCAAGTTCAGTATGCAAATCATACTTGCCTCTTTCTGACCTTACATACTCCAATTCAATTACAAGAAATTTTAAAGTCATGTCCTAAAATCTATATATTTATTCAATAAAACTCTTGGCAATGTTTCCACCCATCAATTTTATCACCCATAAAGGTCAGCTGTGAAGTCCTGCTTTGGATAAACAAGATTGCACAGCCAAGTGGCTAATTATTGTTCTTATTATTTTTAAAGAATCTACAGTAACTACATACAAGGCCTTATATAACTCAGAATAGGAAAGAAAGTGGAAGGAAGTAGCAAAGATAACCTCCCAACAGCTAGTAGTGGTTACAATTTGGGGGTTATGTTGTGACCAAGCGAAGAGATTCTACTCTAATTTACTTTCAAGTCAAAAGATAAAATGCTTTTAAAGTGCAATTGTCTCAGAAGTAAGTTCCACTGAGTTCAGCACACTTACTTGAGAGTAAGCTCCGTTGGGATTTAATTCTGAGTCAACATGCACAGGATCCCATTGTTAATAACTTATGCAATAGAACCTACAGAGGTGTCAAATGACTGGTCAAACGTGCTGCCACCAAGGGAGCTGCTACTGAATGCCCAGAGAAATCCACAAAGGTTTTTGTTGTATATGTGGTACTCCTATCACACATACAGCAGACACATGTTGAAAGAAGTGTTTATGGTAAAATACTTATGGATACCATGCCATGTACAATTAGCACATTAAAAGTGTTTGGTGATAACGAAAAACCACTGCAAACTGCAGTCTCTGCACTCTCAGATTGCACAGTATCAGAAGCCGGTGGGGCTACTGCTAAAGTCCAAAAGCCTGAGGATTCACGTAAGTGTGCTATGAAGAATCTAATAACTGCCTTGCTGAGTATGAAAAGGCCGTCTAGTGCTGGTTTTTATTATTATTTATATTCAGAAGCAGTCAACCAGATGTCTCGGGATGTTCAAAGTCAGAGAATATTTTTTTTGTGGCCAGTATCTAGGATTCAGAGATACACTGTTTCAGTACATGGAGTTTCCATTTAGCTATCATACCAATTCCATTTGTAATCTATTTGGCTAAAATGTCACCAGAAAATGGCTCTGGATGTATTTCCCAATGTCCCCCTTGCCTTCAGATTAGCACTGTTGTGATACTACACTTTAGCGCTTTTTCAAAGTCATCAAAATTGAATACTTACTGTGAAAATAAAGTCCTTGACCGAACTATGAACTTGAACACATATTCCAGAGCTTTCAGGGTTCTTAGGATAGGTTCACAATGTTCTCCTCTGCTGGAGGTATCTAAGTAAGTCTTCAAAACTGTCATTAGTTTCCTGAAATCAGGAAAAGATGTTAGAACAATAAAAACTTAACTTTGTCACACTGGATTTTTAAGGAGTGTAACACAGCAAATATATGAAGTACCTGCTGTAACATGGCAGACTTTGGGTTTATTATGTTATAATTCAAATACAAATATTACACAATTCAATAGGGGAAAAGCCACAGTAGCATGACCCTTTATTTCCTGTTATTATTTCTATCTATCATACAGGAAGGTCTTGGGCAGTGGCCACAGCCCTTGCACAAAATAATATTACAGTAAAGTTCAGTGGAGGGCTGGGAATTCTTTGAGCCAAACAATTTGCACCAGTAATACTTAGAGTTGCAGTATTTATGTTTCTGCAGCATGCAGAGTATTTTGGCAAGGACTGCTATGAAAAGCAGGAAGGAAGAAGAAGCTATACCTAAACATCATTAGCTCATAGCTATGGGTGGAATAGGAAATTGTAAAGAAAATAACATTTGCCATAGGCTCCACTTGTTTTCTAAGCTCTCAAAAGAAACTAACAAAAATCTATTTCTTTTTAATATTAGGTTGGATCTAGACTGAATCTGCAATCCTATACCCACTTACCTGGACATAAGCCCCATTGGATTTACTTTTAATTGTATAGGATTGCACTGCTCATATATTGCACTTAATTCCCACTGAAATCAGTAGGACTTCTGTCATGACTAAACTTTCCTATTAATTTCAATAGGACCTTAGCGCAACTAAGTCAATCTGAATCCACCCCATTTTCTAAAATCGCTAGAAATTTCACTTATTTAAAGCAATTTAAGGAAACATTCAGAACCATATTATACAGTTCATGCACACGTGTGGAAATTAAATGTCTCAACATATAAACCACCTCAACAAGACTATAGAATTATACCAGCAAGCATTTGAATAGGTGATCTTATTCCAAATCACTGCTAATGACACCTTAGCCTAAACCAGATTCTGAGACTTCCACAGTGTCCTCAGAAGGGGAGAATGACCCATCAACACCTTTATTTGTCACCTGAAATTTCACTATGTCAGCCCCAGTCAACATAGCCAATGGTCAAGCATGATGGGAATTGTAACTCAAAATATCTAGAAGGCACCTAGAGAATGAGAATATTGTCTCCTACGACTGACAACAGCTCTTCAAATTCTTGGAGAACAAGAGTATTGGAGAATGGGAGTATTGGAGAATGGAGAAATTGAGAGTATTGGAGAATGAGAGTATTGTCTGCTACGATTGACAACAGCTCTCCAAAGTCTCAGGAAGATGCCATTCCCTGCCAAGAACCTTCTATATGGAGATACCAGGGACTGAGCCTGAGACCTTCTGCATGCAAAGTATGTGATCTACACATGGCTTTTCCCCATGACACAAACTATATCATAAACTTACTTGTAGGCTAAAGTCGCACTGAAATGTTGCTGTATGTAAGCCTCTAGGACAGTGTTGAAATGCTGAAATTTCCTGTCTGCAATGAGTCCTATTATATAAATCTGTAACAGATTAATAGGATTAGTGTTTTCACCCATTGCTGAAAAATAAAAGCATAAATTGGAAATTTTGGTTTGTGCTTTTTAAAGAAAGCAACTCTTTTAAAAGCTAAAGTTTACAATGAGCTCTTAATAATAAAATAAAAGATTTTAAAAACCACTAGGTAATATATCCATTAGTTAAAGTCTTCCCCAACCTCTTGCCTTCCAGATGTGCCAAGCTCATGTGCTGGGAACTGGAGACCAACACATCCAAAGGACACCAAGTTGGAGAAGCCTGTATTAGCTAAAGCCAAATGTTACTTCTTCATGTATACAATACATCTGTGTTTGCAGTCCTAAAGCCATTTCATTTGAGGGCAGTGTCGTATCCCTATAGTAAGTAGTTTCCTCAAACACAGCTCATAGATTAAAGTTAATCTGTAGTATTTGGTACTGTAATCCTTACCAGTGCATCAAAGACAAGGATGTCATATGCATCACTGTGAGAATGTTCCATCATGATATTAAACAGGGCATCTAAAGTGTCTTGGAGGAACTAAAGAATGGAAAAGGAGGAATGAAAAGAGTGAACAGTTTAATCACTTTGGCTCTGTGACAGGATAAAGATTCCTCAAAAAAATATTTGGATTCCTTTAAGTGGAAAACCTTCCACCCCGCCTCAGGCAGAGTACTTCAGGTCTCAAAGGATCCATCCCTCTAGGCCTGTCATTTGGAGCTTCACCACATCTTTGAAGATGCATTTTGGTCATTGCAATTTAATAATAATAGTAATAATAATAATAATAATTTATTTCTTACCCGCCTCTCCCTCTGGATCAAGGCAGGGAACAACATTAAAAACAAATGATATAAAATACATAAAACTGATTAAAAACATATAAAAACAAACACATTATTAAAATACCAATAAAACTCTTAAAATTCAGCTGGGTAGGCCTGCCGGAAGAGATAAGTTTTTATAGCTTTTTTAAATTCTGGAAGACTGTTAAGTTGGTGGATCTCTTCCGGCAGGCCATTCCACAGTCTGGGAGCGGCAGAAGAGAAGGTCCTCTGGGTAATGGTTGTCAGCCTAGTTTTGGCAGACTGTAGTAAGCTTTTCCCAGAGGACCTGAGTGTGTGGGGCAGATTGTACGGGAGAAGGCGATCCTGTAAGTAACCTGGACCCAAACCATGTAGGGCTTTAAAGGTAATAACCAACACTTTGTACTTCACCCAGAAACTAATTGGCAGCAAATGGAGTGATTTTAAAGCTGGTGTGATATGGTCACTCCTAGGTGTACCGGTGACCAACCTGGCTGCCATATTTTGAACTAGTTGAAGTTTCTGGAATAGGCACAGAGGTAGCTCTATGTACAGCACATTGCAGAAGTCGAGCCTCAAAGTTACCAGCACATGCACTACTGTTTTTAGGTTTTCCAACTTTACGAAGGGGCACAGCTGCCATATCAGCTGAAGCCGATAGTAGGCACTCCTGGCCGTCGCGTCTATCTGAGCTGACATTTGGAATGACAGATCCAGGAGCACCCCCAAGCTGTGAACATAGCCTTTCAGGAGGAGTGTAACCCCATCCAGAACTGGTTGACACACCTCCAAACCCAGGTTAGGGCCTTTGACAGTAAGCACCTGTCTTGTCTGGATTCAGCTTCAGTTTGTTTTCCTCATCCAGCCCATTACCGCCTCCAAGCATTCATTTAGAGGAGACACACTATCCTTAGCTGACGATGTTGTCAAAGGCATAGAGAAATATATTTGGGTGTCATCAGCGTACTGATAGCACCCCGCCCCATGCCTCCGGATGATCTCTCCCAGCATTTTCATGTAGATGTTAAACAGCATTGGGGATAGGATGGCGCCTTGTGGTACACCACACAACAGCTCCTTCTTTGAGGAGCAACTATCCCCAAGCATCACCATCTGGTACCTGCCCGAGAGGTAGGACCGGAACCACTGAAGCACAGTGCCCCCAATTCCAATCCCCCCAGGCATTTCAGAAGGATACCATGGTCGATGGTTTCAAAAGCTGCTGAGAGATCCAGAAGTACCAGCATGGACACACTCCCCCTGTCAATACTCAAGCGTAGATCATCCACTAAGATGACCATAGTGGTCTCAACTCCGTATCCTGCCCTGAAGCTGGTTTGAAATGGGTCTAAAAAATCTGTATCATTCAAAACTGGTTGGAGTTAGAAGGCAACTGCCTTCTCAATCACCTTGCCCAGAAACGGAAGATTCGATACTGGTCTGTAGTTATTAATTGAAACAAAGCACAGGAGTGGTTATCATGGTGTATTTAATACTAAACATTGCTTGTGGTTTACATTGGAATGAATAGATCATTTCCTTTTTCCTGAGTTTTTCCTGAGTTTTATCTGTTGTTGTAATGTAACACAGGTCCTTATGTCATAGAGCCTCTAAAGCTTTGGTCTGCAATTGTTTTTAAACATAGGCAAGTGTGAATGAGGAATAATTTAGACAGTGGGGAGTACCCACCTTTCCAACCCAATGTGGCCTGATGGTATAAGCTGGTGCTGTACCCCTATCAACATATTTAAAACACAAAAGGGAGGGCAGGGGCAGTGAGGAAGATAGTAAGTCTCTTCCCACTAGTATGCCAGATCTCAGTCTCTATTGCTACCTAGATTCCTGGCCATGTGGGGAAGGATAGAGTGGAGCATGCCGACATGAGGAAGATTCCTCCTTCCCCTCTCACCAACTCAGATCTCCCTCCTTCCATATTGTGTCATGAAGCACAGATGAGAGGAAGGGTTGAAGAGTCAGCCATTGGGCTGCCAGTTGCCAATGTCTATTCCAGACTTTCCCAGATGTTGTTGGAAGTTGTAGTTCAACAACATCTGGGACTATGATGGAAGTTGTAGTTCAACAACATCTTAGGATTCAAGTTTGGGAGAGGCTGCAGTGTTCTATAGATATAAGGGCAATATAGAGAATGACAAAAACTTTTATTTGTCCAAAGGAAGCTTTTCCACTACGCTTTGTTAATGAAATGGGTGTCAAAACCACAATTCTACAATGTCAAATACATGATGATGATTAGGAGATGAATGGATGCTTTAAAAAAAAAACACCACCAAAATACAGCTAGCTATATGATACTCTAGACTTTCTGCACAAGAAAATTCCCAAGGAAAAAAATGATTATGAAATGCACCAATACCCTTATTATCAGCAAAGAAAATATGAAGGCTGTTTAAATGGTTTTGTTTTTGTTTTCAGGAGCCAGCAGATTACACTCAGAAGAATAAAGGTTTACAATTTTGCCCTCTTCCACAGTGCTCCTTAAATCCTAGCATGTGGATGTATCATTCATGCAACTTTTTTTTTTATGGAACAATGTATTCTCTGGAGTACATAAGTTATTCACAGCAAAATAACTTGCACTCATTTTCATATGGAGAAATAAACCATTACATGTTCAAATTTTACCGTTAACACAACTATTTCCCAAGTTAGGCTACACTCAACTTATGCTCAGAGATGAATATAATGTTTATGTACATTAACAGGAAAAGGGAAGTTAATAGGTGGCTTTCATTATCCGTACACCTATATAAGCATCTATTTTTCCATTTGTTCCGGTAAAGGCAAGTTGCCTTTTAAATTGGCCTTGGTGTTATGCTTACTATGAGGTACTCATGCATTAAAGTGTAAAGTCTTGAATCAAGGGATCTATGATTGTTACAAACTGCCATGCCTGGAATTTTGATAAGTTTGGGGAGTGCTAAAGCAGCAGCTCGCTGATTCTACTTTAATCAAGGTGAGTGTCCCAGAAGAATATTTGTGTGAAGCTTCAAATCAAGAGAAAATGAATTATACTTGCTGTACAGTAATGCTACTGCCTCTCCTTGCAGTATTTTATGCACGCACAGCTTTAGTTGCTTTCAGCATTGAAGCCAATCTGAGAGAAAAGTGCTTCACTGGGGCAAGAGGCAGGTTTTGGGAGAGCACAGTCAGCACAGAGGAACAACATGCAGGTTAGAAATGTGAAGCGTTTCTAAAACCTGTTTTCTTTTATTTGAAAATATGTGTATCCAGCAACATGGGTTGAGCTGATGACACGTTGGGACAGTTGCATGGTTGCTGGTACATCAGCAGAATCTCTGCTCAGTCCCGATTTTGCAACTTATGTTGCGCACACTTCAAACTGGAACTTAACTAGACAGGAAGCTTGGAGTGGGAGATGGAATTGTTATAGAACACTGCAATGCTATGTCGCCAGTCCTCTAGCCTATGCTGGTGCTCATTTGAGCACCCAGGTGGATACAGTTAGGAGAGATCAACCCCATTCACTTCATCCAATCAAGTTTCAGGCTGCATTACTGGAAGAAGATGAGCATGGCCTTTGCCTCCACTCAATTAGCCATCTTGGGCTATTTTGGAGCCATTCTCAAGGGACTAGTCTTTCCCAATTAACATATAACAGAAGTGCAGACAACTGAGAAAAAATTGCAAGAAAACCACTTCTTTGAAGAAATAGCTATACGAATTTTGGAAAGAATTTGAGGAATAGCACCAGGCTTCCTAATTTGTCTTTCTAGGAAACAATAATCCCATGAAGAACCAAGGGCTAACACAAAGTTTCATACTGAGGCATTTTATAAAGACATTCTAAACTAAATGATGTTCAGTGTATACACTTAAAGATGGACAAATAATAATATATTGATATCACAGATCACAATACTGAGGTTACTGTAAATTCTTAAGGTGGTCAGATTCTCTAACATAAAAAAAAAACCCAGCAGCTGTGATAGTCATCTGTGGAGAAGCCACTATTACAATATCTTGCCCTTTGGAAAGTCCCAAACCTGAAGTTACACTACCACATTACTGAACAAGATATACCTTCACAATTTCTTCACCATCCACAATCTTCAGTTTTTCTAAGTTTTCCTGCAAAAGCTCTGGCTTCATACGCCACTTCAAAAGGCCCAGTAAACCCACTGCAGGGAAGAGGAGGGGGATATATTCAGGCACGGAAAGAGAGAGATTACCTTTCAAGTGCAACATAAATACTTTTGTCAGACGCTTATCCTCTTACCATTTTGAGTTAGCTTGGTTGAACAAACAAGAGTTGAAATGGCAAAGGAATCTCTTGAGCTTATTGAGAGCCCTCCTACACTGCTTGAACTCCGACTTAAGGTTGAGCCTCTAGGTTCTAAGTGATGGCGTGAGGAAGGGAGGCTGAGGTAAAAGCTGGCGTCTTCCATTTTCTTACTATCCCCCTTGAAAACAAGACATGGGTGAGAATCACTGGAATTATTTACATTTATACAGAGCCACACTCTTCCATGTTTCCAGCATTGGACGGAGACATAGGATAACCCAAAGAAGACTACAGATTCATGTGCGATGTTTTAAAGAACTTTTACAAAACAGCTTTAATTTTCTTTTACCAGTCCAGAAACAGTACTTTAAACTGGCCGGGAAACAAATAGACAGCCAGTGTTACTGGCACAGGATTGATGTCATATGTTTTGAATGCTCAGCCCCTACTAGCGTTCTTGCCGCCACGTTCTGAACCAATTGAAAATTCTGAACTAAAGGGAACCCACAAAGTAGAGCACATTACAGTAATCCAACCTGGATGTAACCAGAGCATGTATCACCACCACGGCGAGGTCTATTTTCCAAGGTCTTCTTGATTTCTCTTCGAAGAAACTTAGAAGGTGTTCAGTAATAAATTGTTTTCCAAAAGGGAATCACAATGCTTAATTTTAGGTATTTGGGCAACAGCTGCCAGCTTAGCAGCTTTTTTAGCAGCAGACAGTTTTTATTGTTTGCTTTATGTTATTTTTGCTGCTGTATGTTTTTAAAAATCTTATGTTTTTATTGTTATTTTATGTTGAATTTTGTAATCCTCTTTAGATATTATGTTTTAGTAGTAAAGTGATATAAAGATGTTTCAATTTTTAAAAAAGATAGAAATAAAGATAGAAATAAATTAAATGTAAGATCATCTTCAGGGGTCCTTCTCTGGGAGCCCCTGCCAAAGGAAGTTAGGTGGGTGGCTACCAGGAAGAAGGCCTTTTCTGCTGTGGCACCGTAGCTGTGGAATGAACTCCCTAGAGAGATTTGCCTGGCACCTACATTATGCTCTTTCCGGCACGAGATGAAGACCTTTTTATTTTTCCAGCATTTTAGCGTTATACTCTTTTAGCTTTGATGTTTTAATTCTGTTTCTGAATTTTAAATCTCTGCATTGCTGCTAGGTTTATTCTGGTTGCATTTTTATACTGTAAATTTAAGCTTCTATATTTTATATTCTTTTTATGCTGCACTTGGCCGTGGTGGTACAGGCATTAATAACCTCAAGACTGGGTTACTGCAATGTGCTCTATGTGAGACTGTCCTTGAAGCTACTCTGAAAGGTGGAGCTAGTGCAGAATGCAGCAGCTTGGCTGTTGTTGGAGCTGCTCTTTTTTAGCATGCAACTCCTTTGCTGATGGAACTGCACTGGCTGCCTATTTGCTACCAAGGCAGATTTAAGTTCTGGTAGTGGTGTACAAAACCCTAAACAACTTGGGACTAAGATACCTGAGAGAACACCTTCTCTCTTATCAACCTGCCTGGTCACTGAGGGCTTCTGAGGGCACATTCCCAGTGGTTCCAAGTGGAGTCCACCAGGAGAAAAGCTTTCAGTGTGGTGGCCCTCTGCCTACGGAATTTTCTGCCTTTGGAGGTCAGGCAGGCGCAATTTTGCATTGCTTCTGGCATCTACTGAAAATGTAGTTTCAGGAAGCTGTCCTTGAATGACAGAAATTTGTTCTTTTAAAAATAGTATTTTTAATATGCTTTTATTAAATATGTTTTTATTCTGTTATTCTAGCTCCTGTTCACCGCTCAGAAATCTTTTGGATGAAGAGCAGTATATAAATATTTTAAATAATAATAATAATAATAATAATAATAATAATAATGACTTTGTGGTTTTAATTTTTGTGAACCGCCCAGAGGGCTTCTGCTATTGGGCAGTATAGAAATGTAATTAAAAAATACATGAAAATATCTATAGGGTGCCATGTATGCATTTAGACCACAGCTGACTCTACAGGCTGTGCTGAGCCAAAGAAGGTGGATTTTCTGAGGGCCCTTGGGCAAGAGACCCTCAATGGCTCCCTTTCCTCATTGAGTCTCTTTTGCTTGCTTGCTTGCTTGCCAGGGAAAAAGCCAGCAAGCAAGTAGGCAATGGGATCCACTGCTCCTCCTTGTCACCATCACCATTGTCTGGACCAGAACAAGAGGCAGGTGAACAAGCAGGCTGCAAAAGTGAAGTGGAGAAGAAACTCCAAGGATCTCTTTTCAGTGCACCCCTGCTGGTGTGTGGGGGCCCTCAGTAGGTGCCTGATCATGCCTACTCTTAACACTGGTCTCAACACCTAGAAAGAATATTTTCATGCTCATTTCTGTGGGGCACCCTCTCCCTACACAGAATCCAAGAGCGGGTTCATTGCCAGTGTCAGCCACAGAAGAGAACAGAAATTTCCTATTTGTTTTTCTCCCATGAGCTCCACTCCCTGTCCATCTCCAGGCTCCACCCCTTAGCCTTCTCAAGCACCAGCATTTTTAAAAAACACAAGCTGGCCACTCTACTGACTTACAGCATTCAGAAAGGTTTAATCATAGAACAGTAATGGTTTTTTTAATATGGCAGGCCACCTCGAGCTTTGGAGGAGTTGGGTTACGCATGCATATCAGAACATTACATTGCTATGGGCATAATTGAGGGGGGAAATGAAGCCTTGGGTTGCTTTGAAAATGGGAGTGTTATATTTTGATGACCAATTTTGATAAGTGGATTACGCAAACCAGAATGAAAGTCAACGTGGTAAACTACAAGATTATACCTTTAGAACTGCCAGGTCATGAAAACCATCTAGTAGAGTTGTCCCGTCCTCCTTCATTAACTTCACAAAGGCCATTGCAAAATTCTTTTCTCCTTTGTCTTTAGCTGCACAATACACAATTTAGTGTATTATTATTATTATTATTATTAGGTCAAATTACCTAATTTTGTATATTGAAAACAAAAATGAGGTGGATTACTTACACTCCTGAGATGACCGATGTCTGAAAGTAAATCTCAAGTGAATTCTTTGCATGTCCTCAATGGGGAGTGCTACCTATTGAAAGAAATGGCATCTGAAACAAAGAGCTAGCTACAAAGTAAAAGAAAAAGATGACCACATGGAGGAAAGAACTGCCAGTAGTTTTGAGCTAAGATTGCCAAAAATCAACCTCTAACCCTGACTAGAGACCTACTGTTCTCCTCACTGTTGGCCATTTACACATAATGGTCTAATGTGTTGTACTGCTGCAGTTTTTCAGAGCATATATTTTATTATTTGTCAAATGAGATTTCAGACTTTCAGGGCCTAGCTTTTATTATTTGCCAAATTAAACTCCTTAGTAGGCATTGCATTATCAAATGCCAGGGTATATGTGTTTGAAGGTGTTTTTACATGTTGATGCTGATTCACATCACATCAAATCTGTCACTGAATAAGATCACATCACTTAAGTCATAGATGCAGATAAAACTGTATAAAGCATCTTCTAATACAGGTAGGTGACCTGCTTTCTTTGCTTTTTAAATTGTGTGCATATCAGATTAATACAGAAAAGAACGTTGAGCAATAAAATGACCTACAGGTGCTGAAACAGAGGGCCAATTCATATGGCCCTCTGTGAAGAGCAGCCTAACCAGTCCCAGAGATGCAGCCATGAAGATGAACAAACATCTAACCTGGTCCATCCCCAGATACAGCCGCCACATAATGGTTCACATTATGGTGACACCAGAAAAGGACACCACCCATACTCATGCAAATCTTTGTAAGGAGCAGTGCCAGTATGGGGAAGGTATCAAGCCAAGTTTAATCCTCGGCCAGATGCATCCTGGAACAGCCAAGTGGCTCCACATGGAAAAATTCCTGATACCTGAATCAGCCTTCAAATAAGCAGGATCTTATAAGCTCGGGTACAAAGAAGCCATGCTTACGTGGAAAAGCACTTCTACTCGTGAAAAGTACTCCCTCTCAGGTTTCTGCCCATTTCGTCATCCCCCACCCCCCACGACATGCAATGTTGTC
The DNA here is from genome assembly GCA_029215795.1 of Anniella stebbinsi. Taxonomy (NCBI): domain Eukaryota; kingdom Metazoa; phylum Chordata; class Lepidosauria; order Squamata; family Anniellidae; genus Anniella; species Anniella stebbinsi. Next base: position 74,134,649 of record JARDYH010000005.1, on the reverse strand, counting down.
CAAACACTTTCCTAATCCCCAGTAACAGCTTCTCTGGTGATGTTGAGAGCCATGGTAGGGAGCAGGGGCCAGGAAAGTTCATGATTCGCTGGCACCAACCCACAATTTTCATTAATCATAGCATGTATGTTCAGACGCTGCTGAGTATTACTTATTTATTATTTGTTTAATACTGCCTATCATGTACAACAGATCTAGGCTGTGTGCAATAATAAAACTACAACAGAAATATGCACTATGACTAAAAACAAAGAACAATTAAAATTCAATTCAATTTGAATTAGACTTGGAATTGGAAGATTCCAAAGGCTTGTTACTGAAAGCCCAAATATTTCATTATAAATTCAATCTAGATTTCCATTAAAGTACACCATTTACAAAATGGTCACTGCTTAGAACACGGAAGTATCTGAAGGCACAGAAAAATAAATGTGCTTTATTACCCAGGAATACATTTTATCATGCCTTCTCTCTCCATGCTGCCCTCTGTCTACTCTTGCCAAAACACCTAAATGGAATTAAACTCATTATCTACCTAAGAGCCATATTATGACAGTAATTTTCTATAGTGCTCTCTCTTTAAAAAGAGCAGATTTACAATAAGCTTTTCTAGTAGCCTACAGACATTTTGTAATTATTTCCATCACAACCTTCCAAGAATTTCCTTATTAAATGTTCCATGCAAACTACAGAGATGACTATTGATTCTTCTCTAACAAGGACAGACCTGTTGGAAATAAATTGTAAGAGGGGGTAGGGGGAGGAGTTATTTTCTTCATTTCCTCAATTTACTGAACATGGGCATGCACAAGGGGTAGGTCGGGTGTGCCCAGGCACACCCTAATGTCTCAAGCAATAAGAGCTGAATTGAGGGGAGCATTGAGTAGAGATCCCGAGGGGGATCCTGAGGCATTTGGAACTGTCCTCTGGCTGCCCTCCAGTTGCGCTGCCACTGCGCCAAAGAACCTCTGCCTCTGAGAGAACACCGTTGCTCCTGGCAGCAGAAGTGAAAAGGAATCATTCTACTTAGGCTGACCATATGAAAAGGAGGACAGGGCTCCTGTAACTTTAACAGTTGTAGAGAAAGGGGAATTTCAACCAGTGCCATTTGTATGCAATTAGTTCCTGGTGAAATTCCCCCTTCATCACAACAGTTAAAGTTGCAGGGGCCCTGCCTTCTTTTGTATATGGTCACTCTAGTATAGTGCCTGCAACTTTAACTGTTGTGGTGAAGAGGGAATTTCACCAGGAACTAATTGCATACAAATGACACTGGCTGAAATTCCCTTTTCTCTACAACTGTTAAAGTTACAGGAGCCCTGTCCTCCTTTTCATATGGTCAGCCTAATTCTACTGGGAGCATCTCTATTGGGAGCTGCGCTTCAAAGAGGCCAGGAGGAGGAACCCAACGGTTAATATTGCCTCATGAATCCCTCCTCCAGCCAGTGTCACCACAAAGCTTCTCCTCATTTCCCCCACACACACGTGCAATGGCCCTCCCTCAGTCTAGGGTGACCAGATAAAATCCAGGTCAGGGCTCATGTAACTTTAACAGTTGTAGAGAAAAGGGAATTTCAGCCAGTGCCATTTGTATGCAATTAGTTCCTGGTGAAATTCCCTCTTCATCACAACAGTTAAAGTTGCAGGGGCCCTGCCTTCTTTTGTATATGGTCACTGTAGTATAGTGCCTGCAACTTCAACTGTGGGAAGAAGAGGGAATTTCACCAGGAACTAATTGCATACAAATGACACTGGCTGAAATTCCCTTTTCTCTACAACTGTTAAACTTACATGAGCCCTGACCTGGATTTTATCTGGTCACCCTACCTCAGTCAGAACGTGGACTAGGGCATCAGTGTCTACAGTGTTTAATTAATAAATGAATAAAAATAATGTCCATTATGATTGAATATTCAATAAATGTTCGCCTTAAAAAAAATCCCTGAATGCACACCCTAATGAAATGTGCTACGCATGCCTATGTTACTGAATTATACACTTATACGGGGGGGGGGGGGGAGTGGGAATGAAGGTACAATATGAAACATATTGGGAGAAAATAAAATAAAAAACACAGTCTTCCAATAATTATTGTTTGAATTACTACCAGTCTGTTTGTAGGCTCATGGTGAGTCAACCGTGCACTTTTTCAAAGAAAAAAATCGCTCCTATTGTTTCTTGACAACAAAACAATGCAAGCAGCTCCTTGACGGCTTGCGTTTCTTCTTCTGTGTTTTCAAGAGTCCCTGATTTAGCATAAGCCGTAGTGCTTTGGGTTATTTATAAGGAAAGATTTTAAATGGGGACAAGAAGGCATTTCCTTGACCTACCTTTAATGTCTCCATCCAGCGGGGCTGCTTGACTTGGTAGTAGACAACAGATTTGTATTCACTCACGGGCTTGTCCCCAGCTCCTAAACAAATTGCATTCTTACAAAGACAGGAGGGGAGAGAAGAGATGCAGCTACTTAGTTCTTATGTACCTAACATTTTCAGCACAGAACTATATACTTTAGTTTTTAATATTGCCATCCATGCAACCTGCTCTGGGACTTTTGTTTCTTGCCATTCCAGAGAGAGGAAATGTACAGCCTCAAAGTAGGAAAGGCACCAAAAAATGGTTCTAATGGTGTGTCACTGAAAATTATGCAGGCAGGCAGGGGAAGTTGATGTAACCCAGGGCAACAATAAAAGTATTAATCAAGCCAGCATCAACACTTGGCACTGTTTGCCAGTCACCCATCTGCCTGTGACTCCTTGGCCTGGTTTTTACCATACAGTAAGTGGCTGTGAGCTAGCTGCTATTTTTAATTTCCCCCAATAATTCAGATGTTGCAGGAAACTAGGGTGACCATCCGCCCGGGTTTGTCTGGACATGCCCGGGAAATGGGGAGCAAATCCGCATCCGGGCGGAAAAACTGTTTTGGGGGTCCAAATCCGGAAATTTAGCCCCCCAAAAGGGTGACCAGATGGCTCTGGGGCGATCCGGGCCAACCGGGGGGTGGCGGGGGCAAACCGGGGTGGCGGGGGGTCACACGGCGGTGGCGGGAGGCTGGCGGCGCAAGGCACTTACCTGCTGGGGCGTCCGCTTCCCTCCGGTGCTCGGAATCTACTGAGAAACAGGCTTCGTGGCCTGTCCCTTAGTAGCGCGCCGGGTGATGACATCATCACCCAGCGCGCTACTGAGAGACAGGCCAGGAAGACTGTTTCTCAGTAGATTCCGAGCACTGGAGGGAAGCGGATGCCCCAGCCGGTAAGGAGCGCGGGGGCGGGCGGCGCGGGGGGGACAGCGCGGTGTGGCGCGGGGGGGGCACGGGGCGGGCGGCGGCGCAAGGCATGTGGGGGGGGCGGCACGGGCGCGGGGGGGTTGTTTTGGGGGGGGGCGGGGGGAGTCCGGGATTTTGATCCTCAAAATCTGGTCACCCTAAGGAAACTTAAAATGGCGTCTGACTCACAGACACCTGCCATCACCACTGCTGCTGCCCATTACCAGTAAACTCATATGGCAACCGCTAGGAGACACTTTGCTGGAGACCCAAGAACTTGGATCTGGCATTAACAGTCATACTTGCTGAGGTAATAATTAGAGTAAAACAGCAATTTTGTTCAGTTGCTTAAATGCTGGTACACAGAAATTCCCACATGACAGAAGCACTGTAAAAGACAACATTTATCTGGGGAAAGCCATACTTGTATTGGTCTCTTTTTTTCCAAATAGGAAAAGTTTTGCCTTTCCTGCCTGTATAGGTGCATAGCAAAAGGCCAATACTTCCTGACTTACCAATGAAAATTCACTAACATAAACCAATTGCATTTCAGTTAGCTAATGTAATTTATCTGTTTTTCAACTTCTTGTAAAAGCGATCTGAGCAAGCTAGATCCTGCTAAAGAACTGCCTTCCTGTTCCTTTTCCCTCTCTTAACAGTTCCCACACACACACACACACAATTCCACCGTTGAATCTATTTTAGATTTCTTCTTTGAATAGTCTTTCTGCCAATTTCCCCTCCCTTTTCAACTAATGTATATCTATTATTATTATTATTATTATTATTATTATTATTACATTTATATCCCGCTGTTTTCCTCTTGCAAGAAACCCAAGGTGGCTTACATAATCCTCCTCTTTATTTTATAATCACCACATTATGATCCTGGAGGTACATTAGGCTGAAAGTCAGTGACTGGTCCAAAGTCACCTAGTGAGCTTCATGACTGAGTGGGGACTAGAACCCAAATCTCCCAAGTCCCGGTCCAACACTCTAACCAGTACACCACATTGGCTCTCAAGTAATTCCCTAATAATGTAACAATGCAGTAAAGAATAATTTTCAACCTTTTACCTAAACCAAGGCTAGCTGGCTGTTTGTATCTATATATTTTTCTTTTCACTCCTTACCATTTTCTTTTAAAATTGAGAATCAGAAAAGGTCAGCAGAATTTCGTGGCATTCCCTAACTATACCCTATAGTAATTTTGACATGGCTTCTTAGGAGCAAAGCTGTTGCTTTAGCTTAGTTTCACTTCCTGTCTGTTTGTTAGTCGCTGTTAATTATGCTCAGGCAGGAACCAGAAGTCTTACCTTGGCTCTCATGAATTACTCAGTCTACTAGGTATTTGTGGAATTATTACACAAATATTATGAATCATTAAAAAAATAAAATAATAACACTATATGAAAACAAACCAACGGCACCTAATTATAATAATATAACAAAAAAACACATTTGCTCTTTCCTTTTATCTTAACTCTTACTGAATATATAACCATTAGAGAACAGAGTTTTGCAATTTCACTGTTTTGATATTTTCAGTGAAGAAAGTGTTGGTACACATAATACCAGTCTGTGACCTTAAGATGCCCCAACTGTTTCTCATTAAACTTGTCCAAACTGAATGAATGAACAGGGCAGTTAAAAGTATAGACAACATTCATACCCACAGATTGTGGTAAAAAAAAAAAATTCTAGCCATCACAATCACAGCAATTAATGCTAGTAGTAGTGATTTCCTGTTTTTTCCATTCCATTCCATTTATCCACATGAGTTCATGCCTGAGGAGGCCAGGCACATCATATGTTTAAGATGTTTTAATAATGTATTAGCATGATTTGTTTTTAATGTTTTATCTATTTTATGGTCTTTGTATTTATATTTATTGTTGTTCCCCGCCTCGATCCAGAGGGAGAGGCAGGTTAGAAATTATTATTATTATTATTATTATTATTATTATTATTATTTGGTCATAATTAGGGGACTTCATATTTAGTGTATAGTTAGGAAATATCAGGATCCATGGTTGCTTAGCATGTTGTGTGGCATAAGAATTCCCTCCCCATGGTGGCCAGAGTAACTACACCTGTTACTCATATTCTGCAAGATAGTTAGCGGGCTTCCACAGTGGTTCCTGTGTCGTATGATAGGAACCCCATGGGTATTTCTGCCTATTTTGGTAGGAAAAAACACAGAGTCCACTGGCAAGAGTGACTGCCACTGCCAGCAATGCTCTTGCGATTGCAAACCTTCTCTATGGTCACCAGCCATTTCCCCCCATTTTCCAAATGGCTGCCGGCCACCTGTTCAGCATGCGGCGGATGGTGGGATGTGTGGTTAACCACGGACAGAGAGTAGTTAGTGGAACCATAGGACATGCCGTTTTTCTGTGATTATGTGCCAGGCCTGCTTGTCATGGTCCCATTACTTCTTTCTCTGTGGTTCCCCTACCCACCCACCCTCTGTGCACGTTTGAACAGGCCCAAAATCTCAGAAATAATCACATAAACTAAGCCAGAATGGATTGAATTCTTTATGTGTACATTCTATTCAAGTGTCAGCCATGTCACACCTACCCACCCTGCTTCCACATACAGACGTTAGCTGGACTAGCAGTTTATTTATTTAGAACATTTACACCCCCACTTTTCCTCCAGAGAGCTCAAACATCAGCTGAAGCTGGCAATAGTTGAAACTGGTGACAGGACAAGTGTCTTCCATTACAGCTGAGAGTAGAAGACTACCTTACGAGGCACAAGGCAGGCAGTGCATAGCACACACAGCTGTGCCCTCCAATACTTCACCATCACTCCCTACCCCCCTCATTCTGCCTAATGTGAAGGGTGACCCTACACATGGATGAGCCTATGGGTAGAGCAGGAAGTCATGATCTTACTTCTCACCATAGACATGGAGAATATCAAAGATAAAGTAGCTGCTTATCTGGGTCCCTTGCAAATTAATATGAGTCAACTCATAATGGAACAAGTTTCTCCAACACAGAAGCTTGATGAGCTAATGTTCAGCAATATCAGTCCAGCATTAGAGATGTGGAACACTACCCCCTCAAAGATTGTATCCCTTCATTCTGCAGCTGACCAAATTCTGTTTTACTCAAGTTGTTAAGTACTTCGGTCTTTAAGTATCCATGCTACAAGAAGTCCTTTCTAGCCAGCAGTTTGTTTATAGATATCTGGAAATCTGTCAAAAAGCCTCAAAGCAAAGAAAGTATACCTTCATATGTCAGCAGTCTATATTTAATACCTCCAAAAGTTGTTGCATTCCCACCTCCACTCTGGAAACAATGCAATAATTACTTTTATAAGCACCCTTACATGGTTTATGCAAGTAGGAGTATGGAGGAGAAGCTAGGACCTACATCAGCAAGGGGTGAGCTGAACACCAACCATTTTGAGGCTGTGTTTGTGAAGTCTAGCTAGCATGTTGTTTTGCTCTTATTTTATTTTTTAATTTGAAACATTTATAAAACATGCCTTCATCCCCAAAAGGGTTTCAAAAATGCCCCCAAAACAATACAGTAAAGCCCATCTAAAATCTAAGCAAAAAAGTAACATCGGGAAGCATGGAGCTATGCTTCATAAACCAACTAAAAAGGTATAAACATGAATTTCAAATTGAAAAAAAAACAAAGTTTGTTTTAAAATGCCTGTGCAAATGAAATATTATTAACCTGATGCTGAAAAGAGTACATCATTGGTGCCAGGCAGATCTCCAGGGAAAGGGCATTCCAACGTCAGGGTGCCACCACAGAAAAAGTCCTCTCTTTTGTAGATGTTAAATGCACATCTCTTGTTGAAGGCATACAGAGAAGGGCTTTCTCTAATGAATCTCTCAAAATGTAGCTCATTATTGTGACAAGATGCTTTGCTAATATAAGCTGACGGATGCAGTTTTCCATGGGCAAAGATTCTGGTTCAAGTATTATTCATCATTATACAAATGCTAGCCAATAGATACAAATGCTAGCACAAGCACATCAGAACCATCATTTGTTGTTAAGGAATGGGTATGGCAAAGTTGTACTTGTTCATCTTTAGCATGCATGTAACAGGACAACACTTACTGGTATCACTTTTCCTTCTTCGTCACAGACACACATGCTGACTTCTACATTTCTCTGAGTGGTTTTATTATATTTATCCAAGTCTCCATACAGCAAGGTAATGTAGATGTCATTTCTTATATCACCTATGAAAGACATGTAGAAGGTTAGATACCAAAATAAAACTGACTGCAAGCAGCTAATGTGACAGAACACAGAAAAGCTATGCCTTGCATACTCAGTGATATACTGAAGTGTGAAACTGCAAGGGGAAAATGAAATTCAGCTTTGATATTTATTATCAGACTTTATCCTCTTGTCAGGAAAGGCCTTAACTTTGTTTCTACATTGATACGTAATTCTCATCCTGCAATGACACCTTCTGGTTAATCATTGCTAAGGAACACCAGCAAGTAGGGACATGTAAGATTCAAATAATTGTGCAGTTAGTATCATGTAGTACCAAGTGAAATATCACAGCTGAAACTCGAAGCAAATTTTAGGGGGCAGGGGCAAAAGATGGAAGGGACAAAACTCACAGGGATTGCACAGGGGGGCATTTCATCTTAGGTCTAGTACCATGTTCTCAATATGCTTTAGGCCTGCATGTTTAAAAGAGTAGCCCACACACACACACACCTACACAGCTGTTTAGCAAAGTACTTTTGAAACCAAGGACAGAATCAAAAGCATTTTTGAGTTGTTATGGGAGTCTGTGTCTTTAAGAAAAAGTCCAAAATAAGACTGAACCTTCCAGCTCAAAACTAGGGTGATCAATAGATCAATAGAGAACAAACAGTTCATAAAACCACTCCATCCACAACTCACTGCCTGTCTTATGGTTTTCAATGCAGCAGCGTTCATGTTCCTGAAAGCCCTGGTAGCTGGTGGGCCCCACTTCCCCCCAGCAGGATCCAGAGCAAAGACAGGAGCTATTGCCTGCACTTTGCTGGCACAGTGGCATCATGAAGCCAATCAGAGTGGACAATACCTCTTGCTTTTATTCTGGAGGCTGCTGGGAAAGATATGGAACCACCAAGGCTCTGCTATGACTCTGAGAAGCACGGTGATGCCAGTGCTAAGTTAATGACAAATTTCACCTCTTTGCAATACCCTCTCCAACTTTGCCATGGAAAAAGCATGGCAACGTTGGGGGAGACAATTCAACTTAATCATAAAAGCCACACAAACTGCACACAAATCCTTTGGCAGACCTACAGCAACCATTTGGAACTTAGTTTTCATATATTTCAAGGCCCACAAGTGAAGGCAATGGATTACACCAGAGCTGAAATTCATGGGCCATACTGAAGTTCTCTAAAGTCCCATAAGGCAATATCACTGTCAAGAAATGCCATCCATATAACTTTTGTTGTTCTGTAATGTTTACTTTGTATGGCCTATGAGAGGCTATAATGTATCTGAATAGCCTGAGCCTTGCTCCATTATTGTCAACTGTCTGTATAGTAGTTGCATGGTGTCAGGGAGAAGGGGTACCTCTACAAGAGCGATTTAAAGCTCTTTCAAGTCGCAGTAAAAAAATTACCTCTACAAGAGCGGAGCGCAAATCGGGGGTTGAGGCGCGTTTTATCTCTGATTATGCGCATTATCGAATGCGCGTTAAATAGCGAGTTTTAATTCTCTGAGGCAGTTAAAGCGCATTTTGACCATGTAAACTAGCGATTCTCCGCATTTCAGCCACTTTAAAGCGTGTTTCATACTGCCGGTTATGCGCTTCACCGCATGTCGTTTACAGGATTTAGACGTAAAGGTGATTGTGAGAAGATGCGCATAATCGGACAACCAGGCGCCAAACTGAATTCTTGTAGAGGGGACCAAAGACTGCTGGATGGTGGGTGGTGTTATAGAATAACTAGGAAAAAGTTGAAAACAAAGTGACTAGCTAAGGCCTGTATATTAAGGTATTTCTTCTCAGTAGGATACCTATACGTAGCTGATGAAGATCAGGAGTAGGGAGCAGATGGCTATGTGATACCAGGAGGCTGCCCTAAGTTCTTGCAAGAAGAAGGTTTCACAAGCAGGCAGTAAAAACACAAATAAACTGTCTAAGCAGCCAGAAATACAATAGGAGGAGCTTTGGGGAGTCAGAAAAAGATTGTACCCAAGAGCTGGACATTGTTGTGAGTGTATTTCGCTGGTATGGAGATTTAAGAAATTTGACATGAGGTAAAAGAAGTCATTAAAACGCTTGTATTAGAAAAAGTGTCTCTCGAGTCCTTAAGAAGTGTCTGCAAGTAGTCGTTTGAAAACCCCAAATATTAGTATTCCCATATGTACAAAATACCTCTTTAATTTGTTTAATAATTCATCTTGTCTCTAATGGAGGTGCCCATCTCATGTCTCAGCCTCTTATACCAAGCTACAAGGAGATTTAGAAGTATTTCATTTCATTTATTATATCATATTTGTATACCGCCCCACAGCTGAAGCTCTCTAGTGTGCTGACAAAGATTAAAAACGATTACAAATTCATTATACCAAGTGCAAAACCATGTAATACTTAAAAACTTATAAAGCGATAGTACACACATAAACAACGTATATCTTAAAAGAAATAATCTAAGAGAATTGGTGGCAGAGGAAAAGAGTCAGCTTTTGGAACTCTGAGTTACAGTAACAGAGAGTTCCTTCGGACCTGAAATATATGCATTAGCTAAAAATAAGAAACCCCATAGGTTGGATTGCCCAATGAAGGAGCAGTTACCCTATAGATGCTGGTGGGACAGCCTCCATACACTGTAAGTTATGTAGGATGTGATTCACTCACAAAAAGAAAATAATAAATAATTTGTTACAAATTAACATTTGCATTGGAAAGTGGTGAATCATAATCAGTTCCTTTAATACCAAATTTAGAGATTAAGAAGCCATCATCATGTAATATTTAAGAACCTGGAGGTTTTAAGTAGTGGTTAATAAAGCAGAGTATCTCCCAGTGGATTTAATGAAAAGCTATATTGTAATTTGCTAATATACTGCACACATATGATTGAATTTTGTTTCAACATCACTAATCCTCAGCTACATTGACTTATGAAATAAAAACTGCATATCAACTGATGTTCATGTCCTTGGATAAAGTAAATGTTGGCTTTGTTAAAGAGTAATGGGAACACTGAAACATGTAAAAATGATTTGCACCTTCTCAGTATCTCAGAACACACACATGGAAATTTTAGTGGTTATATTTAGGATATATCTTTTCATTTTATTTAGAAAACAAAGCATTTAATTTTCATATCTGTGAATCTGTGACAGACTCCTATTGTTATAAATAATGAAACACATTAAATGCAGTGTGTTGGATCGAGATATCTGTCCACAAAAGGGGACAGACAGAAATAGACTCCTCCCCTATTTTCCCTGCTAGATCCAGAGTCCCCCCCCCCCGAAATGTCCCCTCACAGAGTAGTGGGCTATGTTGTAGGGAGTTGAGGGAAGAGTGTGGAATAGAGGCCTCCTTCCCAATTTTCAAAATCTTTCTCACATCTGCCTGAATCACAACCCACTCCACTCAAAAGGCTCCCCAACACAAAAGGCAGCATTTCCATGGGGCTCTGGTAGCTGGCAGGGAAAGGAGGAGGTGATTAAAGTGAGTTTCCACCAATCCCTTATCCCCTGTGGTATTTGACCAGGAGGGTAGGGGAAAACAGGCAAAAATTGCAATTCAGCTTCTAAGCCAAAATCAACAACCTCATACCTGGCATGATTATTTCAGGAAAGCCAAGCTTCCTAGCAACAACTGTTGTTCTGTCAACAAGATGAGGGTAGTCCTTCCTAATCTGAGTAACGTCTCCCACAAGCATTTTCATAGTTACCCACAGTCCTGTAAAAAAAACACAGAAAGACAATTCATATTTATAGTCAAATATTGAACTATCAATTGCATCTTTGGCTATGGGGCAGTATATAAGTGTAACAAATCATCATCATCATCATCTTTGAAAAAATCTGTTGCGAAAGCTTAATTCACAAACCCCACATCTAAGGGCAAGTGCACATTTACAGCCACCCACCAGCAAGCATCTCATAAGGTGCCAGAAAACTCAAAATTGTTGCTTCCATATGTTCCCAAAGCACTCAGCATGGCATTGGCTTTAATATAAACTATCCCTAATATGCCACCATATTTAGTTAAAGGGCGGGGGGAGTATTGTTAAGGACTGATGCAAAATATACTTCACCTTGTCCTCCGCTATCACCTTTGAACGCTGTGACTTTGCTTAAGAGATTATGCAAAAACTCATTCTCTGACACTCTAAAGGAAGGAGAAAAATATTTGTGCAAACTGAAGACACTGATATAAACAATGCAGTAAACTAAGCAAGAAACCCAACTGGAACGAGCATTTGGTTAGACACCCTCTGTTTCCTCCAACAATGCTTCAATTTGTAACAATATACCTGTAGATTGTATATAAATGTATACAAATGTATATAAATGTAATAAATAAATAAATAAAACCTGCATTTTAAATATGCATTGCTTGCGGTTTTTTACCCTGGTTGTGTTTGTATATTGCATTTTATATTGTGTTTTTATACTGTTTTGTTGATGTTTTTCATTCTTGTGAACCGCCCAGACAGCTTCAGCCATTGGGCGGCATATAAATGTAATAAATAAATAAATAGTACCAGGCAGATAAAGATGTTGAAGAGATGATTGTAAGAATGTGTACAAGTCAAATAACAGGAGTTCCCAGTTAAATGAACAGAAAATAATGTCAGAGCCACAAACCAATGGAAAGGTTAAAGGTAAGCCACAGATTCTGGATCAAGTTCAGTGGTGCTGCTAGCCAGGGAGTTCAGGAAAAGATCTGCTAGGGCTGGTCCACACAATTTTGCACAAGAGTTCAATCAGTGCTATGATAACTAGTTGTATAGTCATGCTCATGGTTTCCCTTTCACAACAGGCCAAATTGTGGAAACGGAAAAACATATTTTGACTTAGTTTGTCTTTTCTTATGTATCACTTTAGCATGAAGTGTAAAACTGCCCTTCCATGAGTGGAAGTTGTCTTCAAATAGCCATGCAGCCCATGTCTACTTTTGGTGCAATACAAAATTGTGGCAACTTTGATACAGGATATTTATTTTACACACACTGCCTTTTTAACTTTTTAATGTTTAAATTTATATTGTTATTTTTTATGTTTTTTAATTGTGCACTGCCCAGAGAGCTTCGGCTGATGGGCAGTATAAAGATGTAATAAATAAATAAATTATATACTAAAAATACAAAACAGTAAGATTGTCTTACGGATGAAAAGGGATGAAATGTTGCTTCTCTTCATCACTTTCTGCTTTTCCTTTTACAATGTCTGTAATATCCATTACTGGGGGGGGGATGAAAAATAATCCATCACGACATGCAAGAAAGAAATAGACAGATAACTTACTTCCCCCCACTATAAGGATCGCATACCTCACGAACTCTATAAAAATGGACCACAGTCAGGTATTATATTTCAAATTACATTCTTAGGATTAATGGTGTAAATTAGCCTTTTTCCATGTATCCTTTAAAACAAATGTTTCATTCTCTACTGTTTAAGTCTAATCTTTATCACAAGACAGAATGGCACAATGAAACATATTCTTCAGCATGGTTAGTATGTTTTGAGAAAATTGCTACTACTGGAAATCCAATATATGTCAGAGCAAACATTGTATGTGTTCTCAGTTATGCAGATTTTACAACAAATTATTCAATTATTTGCCTCCGATTCATGCAACATCAATTAATTCAATTACGTGGCAATGGAGAACAGCCAATAAATAAAGCAGAGCCCTAGGTAGATGGCAATTAACTTGGCTTCAAGGAAACTGAGATAGCTAATTTGTTGTGCTTGCTCAAATATTTCATTAGCATCCACATTTTGCTCATAGTAAGTCCTATTTTTTCTTTGCAGTACTGCTTCTGCAGCACTGGCACTCTTCAACTTGTTAGTTTTTTTAGACATGTGGGAGTTTTTAGGTACCCATCTTTTATACAGCCAGCCATCCTCCCACAACAGTTGCTCTTTAACAGCATCAGTGCTGAATGTCACAGAACGCTGAGCTTTTTGTATAAGAGGTTCTAGGCTGCTATCGGCCTGCAGTTTTTGTTTAAAAGCGGTAGGTGTTATTTTTTCAGGAGCATGTACCCCTCCCAGCTCTGCTGTTGCCTGGGTAACTGGGCCTCTCAGCTCCTCTACTTGACTATGTGATTCTGGCCTTAATGAAATAGAATGTACATTTTCAGTCACAGGGGCTGTTTTTGCTTGGCTCTGGGTGATAATTAGGATCTTCTCAGTCTCGGCCTCTATCACATTTTCTTTCAATAGTATTGGTGCTTCTTGTTTATTATTTATGCCTACTGTGAATTCTCCCTCCTGGCTTCTCCACATGCTCTCAACTTTAGCCAAGGGAATTTCCTTAGGCTTCTCATTTATACTTTCACTCTGGACTGTTTGGTGAGGTAAAATATGTTTTTCCTCTACCAGATGTTTATTAACTGTGTCAGCACTGGGTATCACAGAACACTGAGCTTGCTGTCTTAGAGACTCTAGGCTGGTGTCTGCCTGCAGGTCTTGCTTATACTTGATAGGGTCAGAAAGTTATGTCTCTGCCCTAATACGTTTTATTTCTAGTCTAATTTTAGCTAATTCTTTTTGTAATCTGTCTGCCTCAGCTTCTCTTTGTCTTTCTCTGTCTTGAAAGTCAATTAAATACTGTTCTCTCTGGTATTGTAATTTTAACAGTTTAATCTCATGCTCTTCTCTCAGGATTTCTATGTAAGCAGGGTCACTGGTGACTGGATTTTTATCATATCCCCACTCAAAAGGGTCATATACTTGGTGTTCGCTTAATATTAATGTTGATTCTTCTGAGTTCATCTTTTTATAAGCAATAGTTAAAGTGTTGATTTTTTAAATTTCAGCATCTGTTCTTAATGCTAATATTTCTGCCATTTTCTGAGGTAAATTGTTTTTACTTTCTTGTTAATTTTCTTGTTTTTGTCTCCCCTGAGACCTGGTGTGTATCTTGTACTGGTTTTGTGATTCCTGTCAGAACACCTCGTGTAAACTGCTCTGTATCTCCACAGACCTCACAGTTAACGCCAACACTTGTGATGTGCACAGGATTTTTACGGATCTTTCAGCTTTTACTGAAATTATTCGTATCCCTCAGCGTTCACTGGAATTATTCATATCCCACCGCTATTGCCACCACTTGTGATGCCCTGCCTGTACCTGTGCCACTCACCAGGCTACAACACAGGGCTGTTCACGCCACTCGCACTCAGGGCTTACTTCAACACCCCCCCCCCCCGTGCTTATGACGTGGTTGAGAATTTAGGGCTACTGCTGCTGCTCCCGTCCCGCCTTTATTCTTCTAGGCCCCATGGCTCCACAGTTCAGCACCCTAGCCCTCAAATCCCCCTTCTTATGTCCACTGCCACCAGTACCTTACTCAGGTACAATTCCAATGATCACACCAGTTGTAAATAAACAAGATTTATTAACAGAAGTATATGCAGGTCAATAAGCGTGATGGTTTCCTCAGGTATAGACTCGTATTGGTTACAGGCACAATGCTTTATGGTTTCAGTACTTTCTTCTTATAACATTGACAATAGAAACTCTAACGTTCTAATTATCCTGCCTACTCTACCCACTCTACACTACTCTCCACTCTCTCCCACAAACTAGTTCCCCCCAAATAACAAAACACGTTGGTCCTTCCTATCTCTAATCTATTCACCCTCTCACTCTCCTGTCAGCTCTCCCTCTCCTCTACTAACTAACTAACTCCCTGTCAGCTCTTCCTCTCCTTACTAACTAACTAACTCCCTGTCAGCTCTTGTCAGCTCCCTCAATATACACACAGACACTCTCACACAGCCAGCCAATCTAGGCACTCCCCCGCCACCATCCAATCAGCACTCACACATGAACTCCCCCCCCCTTATTCTTACCTAGTTACAACATAACTGTTCTCATATTTACCTTCTTTTATGGCCTTTTATATACAACTACTTACACTTGTTGATATAAACAGTTCTCCCAGCAGCTGAACATCACAGACATCCTATGCTGATGTATTCCCAGGTGGACAGATAGTTTAAAGCTTTCCCTCCTGTATATCTTCTCCATCACCCATGAGATCTCTTCTGCCATGTACACATTTCCATCACTCTGCTGCAACCCACCCAGTCTCATGGACGTTTTTGATAGGGATGTGCATCGTATTGGATCCGAAACCCGATACTGATTAAAATCAGAGGAAATTGGACATCCGATGTCCAATTCCAAAGCTGGCCGCAGGAGGTCCGATTTCTCCCAATCCGATTTTTTCGATCCAATTAATATCGGAAAAAATCAGAAAACCAGACCTCCATTTTACGTGTTTTCGACATAGGCTTGCATTGGGGGAAAGAAAGCTTTTCTTCAATGCAAGTCTATGGGGAAAAATGGTGGCGGGTGAGTGGGGACCTCCCTCTCCCTCCCTCCCCCCACTCGCACTCCTCCTCGCTGCCATCCGCTGCCGCCCGCTGCTTCCGTACTACTGATAAACAGGCCTTGCGGCCTGTTCCACAATAGAGTGACATCGCACCGGGTGATGTCATCACTCGCCATGCCGTTGCTGTATTGTGGAACAGGCCGCAAGGCCTGTTTATCAGTAGTACGGAAGCAATGGGCAGCAGCGAACGATGGCGGCAGGTAAGGAGCGCGAGTGGGGGGGAGGTCCCCCCTTTCCTGCCGCTGCCCCACGCTGCCGTCCGCTGCTTCTGTATACTGCTAATTAGGCTTTGCGGCCTGGTTCTCAGAAGAGCGATGACGTGACAGGTGATGATGCTTGCTCTACTGAGAACCAGGCCACAAAGCCTAATTAGCAGTACACAGAAGCAGCGGACGGCAGTGGACAGCAGCGTGGGATGGCAGCAGGAAAGGAGCGCAAGTGGGGGGAGGGGGGGACGGAGGGAGGGCCAGCCCAGTGTTTTCCCCATAGAAAGCTTTCTTTCCCTCAATGCAAGCCTATAGGGAAAAACCTAAAATGGCAGTACGATATCGAAATCGGAACTTCCGATTTTGTATCGTTATCGTATCCGAAGCGTTACGATGGACCTCTGATTTTTATGATACTTTACAAAATCTGAAGTTCCGATTCTGATACGATTTTTTGTGTTTGTGCACATCCCTAGTATTTGAGCACTAAAAATCTTCAAAGAACACTTTCACTTAGCAGTATCACTCTGAACAAATTTAGAAGGGAGACCCCTAAATTTGGGCAGCAACTTTTATCTCTTGATTCTCTTATAATCTGTCAATAAATAGAGACGTTAAAATTCCATACTCAACATTTACTTCAATATTGGTTCAATTTGTAAAATATTTGACCTACATCATTATTTGGAAACAGTAAATAACTTTATAAAGTATTCAATATGCTTATTTTATTTATTATTTATTTAAAACATTTCTTAGCCGCCTTTCAGGGCAGAAGCTCTCCCAAGGCGGCTTACAACCACATATAAAAACAGCCACATATAAAAACAGTATATGCTTGTTGGCAGTAAGTATTTTATATGGACTATGATCCAGAGAGGGCTATGCACAAAATGCTTCTCAACCCACACAAGGAAGGGAAGAATGTTGCAGAATTTTCTACCTAATGGCTGACCTTTGCACCTAACAAAATGCCACCATATATATGTGAATGCCCATGTAAAATCGTGTGGAGCTTGTCCTAGTTTTCTTTTTTCTTACCTGCCACTCCAAAAGGCCGTCTTATGCCGTGAGTACATTTTCTAGAATTACTGTCTCTGAGATCCATTCTTCCAACACGTACAATCTGACAAATCAAGTAAATTTTGTCTCTTCCGAGATCTTTGTTTCCAAGATCCTGAGATATATGAAAACAAAGACCAGTTAATAGACCCACCGTAAAATTTCATGCCAAGGAGAAATTTCAAATTTACAAAAACTTCTACTGGTGCAAGAAAGAATTAATAATGGGAAAATGACATATTTTCATTAAAAAGCAAAGTGTCAGTTCAGTAACAACTGGATTTGAGTAGAATGAAATCTGGATTTAGAATATGCAACATTCAAGTAAACAGCTAAGTGAAGCCTGTAAAGTACCTTGAGGAACCAGTTAGTGGACCAATTCGCACGACTGGCTCACTGTACGTTATTTAGCCCAGAACGAGCCATGGCATGTACCCTAACCCTACATAACACTATGTTATGTGAGGGTTGTTTAACCCTTAGTGGCCAGGTTCACACAATATGGCAATCCCTAAGTAGGGTTTGTATAATCAAAATGCCAGTACTCGGGCTCATCACGGGTTAAACAATCCCCCATGAGCCTGCCATGTTGTGAGAAACAGGTCACTAAGTAATCAAGCAAGCAAGCAAGCAACTAACAGACTATCACCCATTTGAGCCTTCCCCTTTGGGAATTAGTCCCTTTGAAACCAATGAAGCTTCAATCTGAATAGACATGTACAGGACTGCACTGTTGAAGTATTTTCAAATCAGCTGAAGAAAATGACTAACTACAGCAGAAATCAGCCTGACCATTTTAAGAGGAAATGTAGGGATAAAATCAGACAGGAGCCAAATATATTGATCTATCAAAGTTCTGAAGATTAAGCTGAATTTCAGGAGACTTTGTGTACAACCATTTCATGCCCTATTTCATGCCAATGTTGTCCTATTATCTACCTGATTTCTGCAGAGCTCTGTGCTTGGTAGCAGTCTCCCCGCTAATTGATTTTTAAATTCATCCAAACTGAAAAGGCAGTTGAGGATTTGTCTCAAGAGTTTTAAACTTGAGGACTAAGGATTTCCTTTTAATTCCACAGATACAAGTGGAAATTTCCCTCTCAAAAGTTCACAAACCCAACCTCCCAGCTGCTTTGTAAGCTGGGGCAGAAGGGAATTCAATAAGAAGTCCTGAAGTTTTGTGGGGTAGCTGCTGCTGAGAGAGAAATTTTCTGGAATAGTTCAAGTGTGTTCACTTAGAGTTCCATCACACCAGCGGTTTAATGCACTCTTGCCATGTCTGGTATTTGGTATTGCAGCACGGGACTCACATGACATCATCCCTGTCTTGCACCCATCTTGCCTCTTTTCCTTCATTTTGCGTATTATTTTGGTGCAGGGAAAATCTGGATTATTTTCCCCGAGCGGATTTCATGAGCCCTTAAACCTCTGTGTATTGCTGTCCTTAAACTGGCTTTTAGCTTCCTATGTGCTTAAAAAACAAACAAAATGAACCTGATAAAACTGAACAACCATAAGTTCGTTAAGCTTGTACTGCAAAGCAAAAAAAATAAATCTTATTGGTCCCTTGATGACAAGTAAGATTTCTCCTCTTCCCCTAGTGAGCAATAATTTAGTGATGTCCTTGACTAATTAAGATAGGAATTGTATGTTTCAGTGATTTCAATCACCTCTCCTACTTAGTGTAACATCTGTCTACAAGATTAATAATGATATTTTTCCCGTAACTTCTGCCAAATTAACTTCTGCCAAATATAGTGATGAAGAAGCTACAATTATATGGGTCAATTACCGCTGGATCCTGACCAACTTCTATTCTACTAGCTCATGTATCTAGACTACCTACATCTAACTATAAACTGAATATACCTGCGTATTCTTAATCTTGAAAGAGATGAAGAATGCAAATGGAGCTAAAAGCACAATTGAATTTACAGCAGTTTAATACAGCATAAATTCATAAGGGTTTAGCCTTGGAACCAATGTTCCATTTGCATGCAAATGTTTCCTATATATATCATTGCTAGGAAATTGTACTTCAAAATTAGTTTTATGACACACTGAGTAATTTTTCAACAAATATAATAATGTCCTTTCACAATGCTACTGGATAAACTAACAGTGCAATCCAGTACATGTTTGTTCAGAAGTAAACTCCATTGACTTCAGTGGGGATTACTTCCAGGTAAATGTGTGTCAGATTGCAGATTAAGAGATCACTCTGCCCAAGTCACATTAAGTCCTCTATTCAAGTGGTTGAATCAGGTTAGACCACCCAGCAAAAGCAAGCTGTGTCTCCTTAAAATCCACAAAATCTGGAACATCCTGGAGATATGATAGGAGATGGCAAATACTTGACTCAATAAGCTTTCCAGAAAAGATACTGGTGGTTGGCAAGTACCTTATATAACAGTGGGTCACCAGCACTTGTGGTGTAGTGGTTAGTGTGTTGGACTGGGAGTCCAGAGACCCGGGTCCGAGTTCTCACTCATCCATGAAGGTCATTGGGTGACTTTGGGCCAGTCACCCACAGGGTTTGTTGTGAGAATAAAATAGAGAGGAGGAGGAGGAGGAGAAGGATCATGTACACTGCCTTGGGCTTCTTAGAGGAAAAGGTGGGGTAAAAAATGTAACAAACAAACAGGCTACTCACAGTGAAAGCCACTTTCAGATTGTTGAAATTGTCGATTTCTTTGACAAAACCTTTGCTCCCCCATCTCACCAAGTAATTTTCACTGTTTAAAAAGAACACATTATATTATATACAGCACGATCATGTCATCCAATAGCTTGATAACATAGTATTGGAAAATAACATTATATAAGATCCATTGCTCCCTTCAAATCCGAACACTTCACAGTACCACCTCTACAAACTGACACATACTGAAATATTCTATAATTCTTTATAGTGTTTCAATCAGTGGCTTTCAGCAATCGTCATTTGAAAGACAAAATAATGTCATGACACCCGAGCTGATATCTACATTCAAGAAACAGGGTTGCAATGCAGATTGTATCTACAATTAAGGACATTGGCTTAAATTGAGATATCCAGCCATAAAGGGGGGCAGGTGGAAGCTGACATTTCCACCCCATCCTCTCCACATCACTCCGTAGACTATCCCTAAAATGCTCCCATGAGGGTTGGAGGAGGATGCTGAGTGTGGTGGACACCTTCTGCCCTACTCACAGCTGTCTGTGTCTGATATTCTGCGAACTCCCTCTTCTCCCTCGGCCCCTAGCACTCCACTCAGCAGGGTGCCCCAATACTTGGGGGCCATTTTAGGGGGCCCTAGGGGCTGATGAGGGCAAAAGAAGCAGCAAAGTCATCCCCCCATCATCTTCTACTTCTGGATCCAACCCATTTTAATGGATTGTGTATAAAGCAGCCGAATTCCCATTTGTGGTTGTTGTTGTTTTGAGACTAAAATGTGTTTCTTTTAACAACCCATCCCGAGGAAACAGTGAGTTTGCTTCCCTAGAATACGGTGATTTCCCAAAGTACACATCCTCTTATGTTTTCAGATAAGCTTTTGTTGAGACAGTACTAGGTTTGAGAGGGCCCTAAACAAAGTACCATCTTCGGGGGGAGGGGGGCAGTAAGTATCCCAGGTAGTGGCAGAGGATCTCTCTCTTGTTTTCTCTCTCTCTCTCTCTTTCACATTTGAATAGGGTAGCAGGTGCATTATGATGTGAAGAACAGACAAGGCAGCAACTATCCTCTGTCTTCATTTCCCCAGAATCCTTTTGGGCCATGTTTTGTCAGCAGCATTCTGAGAAAATCAACATAGCACTTTATTTTGGCCTTGACTCCACAATGCACCGGCTGCCCTACTGAAAATGTAAAGGATGGGGAAAGGAAAAGGGGTGCAACTGATGTCAGCCCCGATAATAGGCTATCCTGGGGCTTGCTCAGGTGCTAATCCTGAAACTGCAGCTACATTTCTGTAGCTGATGACCCATCTAGCCCCATACAACTGCAGTCTAGGATGGAATGTGCCAGAAGATATATAAAAGCTGACACAGAAGAGGGGGGCTGTCCTCACGGCACACGTTGGTGCCACCTTCCCCTAAAACCTTGCGGTTGCATTTAGCTGAGGTGGTGTCAGGTAATCCCGATGCCAAGGAGGGAGTGTGGGTTTTTCTGGCAGTCATCTGGGTACTGAAGCCGCCCCCCACTTCCTGATTTCTAGTAACCAACTCCAGTCACCTTCCACCAGGACTGTTCCCCACATCGGATCAGCACAGAGCAAGGTCAAATGGTGGAAGAGCTGAGATGACCTCGCTCCCAATGAAAAAGTCAGGGTAAGTCCCCAACTTTCTTTCTGTGCAGCTTTGCAGGAAAGCTCCGGGATGGCTGCAATCTGCAGCTGCATCATATAATGGATCGAGGCAGCAACAACATTAAATACATAAAATACATAAAACTGATTTTAAAAATAACACAAATACATTATTGAAATAACAATAAAAGTCTTAAAATTCAGCTAGATAGGCCTGAGGTAGATATAACTGATGCAGCTGCAGATTTGTAGCTGTCGTGGGGCTTTGATTGTGTATAGACAGCCCCCAAGACTGGCTGCTACCACATTTTCCCTCAAGTGCTACAAGAGTGATGCTCACAATTATCTATCCCGCATGCTTTAACCGGTAGCTGAGTTTGTGTCTATCTCAAAACAGCTCAAACAGAAGTTTAGTCCTTTCACAGATACTTTGCTTCTGTGTTCAATAACAATCAAAGCTAAATTAACTTCTTTCCTCTAAGAGGAGCAAAAACAGTATTAAGCAAGAAAAGCCATTACATAAAGGATGAGGGTTTTCAAGAGATCATGTCACACTGGCGCTATGTGTTACTATTTTAAGTAAGCATACTGAGACTACTTATAATAAACCCTTCAAACCTTCTGTCACAGAATTCACTAGTTCATACACTGCAAGCTATCAGAGCTATTTGAAGAGTCACAGTGCACCCTAAATTCACCCAATTCCAATATTCAGTTTATTTCTAATGCATTTACTGATACATAATACATAAATTCTGTACTTAACATTTCAGAACACATGTTAACTTGTGATTGTGTCCAGTCACAACATTATTTATTCATTGTTTAGTGTGTGCATAGATTACTGAGTTACTTAGAATTGCTAATTGCAGGGCATTTTGATTTCTTCCTTGTATATTCTCTGCCTTTTCCTGTTCCGTTTTATAGTTAAATATGCATATTCATTATCTCTTTGATTCTTTAGCTGTCTCTCCCTTAAGGCACCAAACACCTACTTGAATACTGAAATTACTGTTGTAAAGCTTCTCACTGTTAGTGTGAAAGTCTCTTTAAAGTTTCCATGCAAGGGTTTAACATGAAGTATCTGTCGATTTACAATCTCCTTCCGCTGTGAAATGTGTGTTTTTCATTTTCAGTTCAGTGGATCATCGTATGGAGCGACACATCTATCATAAAAGTGCATTTGAGTTTGATGCGGAAGGCTGCCACCTTGCACTGGTCAAAGAAAATCAGCCTACCTTATAATTGTATGTTTCTGGGGATCATAGAGAGACATGAAAAGTTCGGCATCTTCTCCTATTCGGCAGACAAAATTTCTTACGAAGACATAAAGGCTGTGGGTGGGGGATGAAGGGTTCCGGGAGTAGGTTCCATAATCAGATTCATCCTTCGACTGCGCATAAACAAAAGGCAAGAGTAGTCTAACATTATCCAGAATAAACCTAGAAGGAATTGGTAAAGCAGGCATGCTTTCTCCCTTTCCTAATATATCACAGTATGGCTAATCATAGTTTTGTAGTTAGGGCACAATTTGAACCACAACAGCTATTACAGGTTTCCCCAACAGGTATCCTCTAGTTGTGTTGGAGTATAACCCAAATAAATAAATATGCCCCAAAATGGGTATGTTGATGGGAGTTGCAATCCAACACATCTGGAGAAACATAGGAAGTGCCTTATATACCATTGGTCCATTTAGCCCAGTATTGATACTGACTGGCAGCTGGCTCAGCAGGTTTTCAGGCAGGATTCTTTCCTAGCCCTACCTGGAGATGTTGCGGATTGAACCTGGGACCTTCTGCATGCAAAGCAGGTGCTCTACTACTGATCTACGGCACCATGTTGTGGCAGGCTGGTTATTAGGTGCAGATTTAACCCTTGGGTACAAATTCCTGAGATACAAGCATTAATGAGCTGCTGAAACAATCATCTAAGAGTACTCTACTTCTCTTGCTTGGCTTCGTTCATTTTCTCTCGCTGCCCCCTATGCCTGCAATTCTCTTCCGCAGCATTTGTGGACCACGAGTTCAACTACAGACTTTAAAGCTCAGTTGAAAACTTTTCTTTTTTCTAAAGCTTTTAGAACTTGATTTTAATCTTACTTTTATACTGTTAGTTTTATTGTCCCCTGGGCCTATTTGGTGTATTCCCTTCCTTTTCTTGTGGTTTTATCACAATAAAACAGGGCATTGCTGTTTTATTGTTTTGCTATGTACAGCACCATGTACGTTGATGGTGCTATATAATAATAATAATAATAATAATAATAATAATAATAATAGAAGAGAATATCTCCAGACATAAGCATTCATTTCAAGGGTGGGCTCAAGCCTCACAGTGGACAGCCACCTTCTTCCAGCCAGCTATAGATGAGGTTATGTTATTACATTTGACACCTCAAGGAGAGCTAGAAGTGCCGGCAACTTAACAGCTGCACCATAAAAGAACAGAAAGTAGTACACCTCAATGTGCCATGTTCTAAGGGGCCTAGACTATGTGCAGTTGCTGCTGATCTCACAATAATGTTGAGAAGCTATTGCTTCAATAGACAGAAGCCTCTTAACACACCAGCAGATGTCCAGGTGACTTCAAAATGTGAAATAAAGCCACTTGGCTGCAGAGAATGCCTTTGGAGGGGAAATGGGATCTGAAATCTTGACCCAGTGTTCTGAGTGCCATATTTATTTGTTTGCTTAAAATATTTCTTCGTGGCCTTTCAGGACAGAAGCCCTCCCAAGGCGGCTCACAGCAATATCACTCTTTTCTTTGGAGGATGGCTGGCCTAATAAATAGACATGTCTTTTGAAATACTAAAACCTTGCCAAGTTTAAATAAAGACATTGGAAATATAGAGTGAATGCTTTACATGAAAGGTATTCTCAATATACACAATCTGGCAGGAGGGGTTTCACCGGCTAATGTTGGAAAAAGAGAATACGCTTCTCCTGTAATGTATAAATAATCCCCCACCCTCCCGGAGTGATATGCAAATTCCATACCATCTCCTCTTTAATTCGTTCTGTGATTTTGTTAGTCGCTTCGGCATGAGCGTGAAAGAGGCTGATGACACTGGTCCTGTCTGGGTCCAGGATATTCCCATCTTCATCTCTAACTATCAGATCTAGCTCAAGAATCCTGCAGAGATATAAAGAAAAAAATGCAATCTGGAACATTAACAGTTATTCCCCCATATTTAAATCTATACCTCACAGCACCTGCCTTATAAAAATATCCCGTGTCAAGTCTGAGCTTGCTTTTGTCTGTATTAGGGATGAGAGTCCTTAATATGTATTTAAAATTACTTTTAAAATGATTACATTCACATGAAACCATATCATACTTCAAGTGACTAATAAAGGACCCGGGTTAACAGACAGTGTAATAATCCTGAGAATACAAGTTCTTTAAAAACAAAACAATATACTCAGGGGAAATCATTTGTTAAATAAATAGCGGTTTCTGGGAAGGCTAAGCAGCCAGGAACTGCAGGGGTGAGAAGGGGAAGTTTAATTCTTTCTCCTCCCCCTGCCTCTCTGAAGCAATTTTTGTGGTAACAGTGGAGGGAAAGAAAGAGTTAAACTTTCCCACTTCACCTCCTACATTCCTGGTCAGGCTTCCTGGAAGCAAACAGTTTGAAACCATGACTAAAGCTTCCATTCAGGCAGTCTGTACTGCAATTGCAGTAGCTTTAGGGCACAATCCTATGAATGTTTAGACAGAAATAAGTCCTACGATTTCCAGTATTCCCCAGCCAGCATGAGCATTTCAGAACTTATTTCAGTCTAAACGTTTCTAGGATTGCACTCTTAGTTTACTACCACTGGACATTCTTTCTCCCCCTTTCTCACACACTTCGAGCCTATCTACACTACTGCTTTAAACGGTTTATAACAGTTTTCAACTGGTTAATAACCGCTATTAACCGGTTTAAAACTGTTATAAACCATTTTAAGTGTAGATAGGCTCTTAAATAAAGGAATTTAAAAATCTATTATTTTTCTGCTCCGATAAAAAATATTCATATTCCAAAGAAACTTACCACCTTTTAAACCACAGATTGACTCAAGTAATTGTGTGCTGCAAGATGAGGTGGCTGAAGGACATGTGCCACTTCAGAATGCCACTTTTAATGCCTCTCCCTTAAAAACTAGTTGCAAGTGTAAAAAAAGAAAAGGAGACAAAAAAAAGAACCCCTAGTCCAGTGACCCTCATTGTTTTTTTCAAGCAGGAGCCACTTTGGCTGAAACATAAAAACATAAGAGCCATTCTGGATCAGATCAAGGGTCCATTTAGTCCAGCACTCTGTTCACACAGTGGCCAACCAGCTGCCTGTGGGAAACCTACAAGTAGGGGTGCCTCTACAAGAGCGATTTAAAGCTCTTTCAAGGTGCATTAAAAATTTGACCTCTACAAGAGCGGAGCGCAAATCGGGGGTCGAGGCGCTTTTTCTATGCGATTATGCGCATTATCGAATGCACGTTAAATAGCGAGTTTTAATTTACCGTGGCCGTTAAAGCGCCTTATGACCATGTAAACAAGCGATTCTCCGCATTAAACACCTCTAAAGTGCGTTTCATACAACCGGTAAGGCAACCTGTTATGCACTTAACCGCCTCCTGCGTATAGTGATTTGCTGTAAAAGCGATTGTGAGAAGATGCGCATAATCAGATAACCAGGCGTCAAACCGAATTCTTGTACAGGGGACCTAGGATATGAGTGCAACAACACCCTCCCACTATGTTCCCCAGCAAACATTGCATATAGGTTTATTGCCTTTGATACTCTCTCCTGGCACTACTGAAGGGGATATTGCCTGAGTAGGTCCACATTATGCTTTCTTTCACCTGCACATTCAGTTTCCCCTCTACCTCCAGCGGCTGTGCAATGCAGTTGACCAATCAACTGCATTGTTTTTTGTCCCTTGTGCTTATCCCCCGCCCCCGCCCCCCAACTAATTGGCTGATTGCTCCTGCCCAACCACCAGCCACCTTACTGCTGGGGAACAGCAGGCCTCCTGACTTCCCCACCCCTGAAGCCTCCTCCAGTAGCCCAGAGCACAGCAGCCAGCCCATTGCTAAAGCAAACAACAAAACAAAGCTGGAGCAGTGAGCAGCCACTGCAGAGAGAGAGAGAGAGAGAGAGAGAGAGAGAACGAGATAAATAAAGAGACAGAGAGCTGCATTTGAGATGACAGGGAGACACCAGTAGCCCCTCCCTTCCCCGGGCCTTGTAATGAAGAACATTGCCCTGGCCAGATCTACACCAAGCAGGACATAACATTTTGAAAACAGTTTGAAAACGGTATATGGAATGTGTCCTGGGCCTGAACAGTTGTCAAAACTGTTATATGATGGTAGTGTAGATCCTGCCTTTGTCAAGTCCGCACCTAACTGTATATTAATCTTCTAATTGCAGAGTGGGTATTTTTTTAGTTCTTTGTTTTTTCTCCTTATATAAGGAAGCAGTTGAATATGTGACAGACATACCTAACCTGCACTCTGAAATTGTACAGTTCATTCCAGCAGCTCAGAATTTTACCACCTCATTCTACTTCTTGAATAAATAAGATTTAAATGTGAAATATTTCTCTTCAACTATGCTTTTCTTCCAGGCTTTCTTGTTTCAAACAAGGCATTGTTGTGACATTTTTAGTAAGTACACATTATAGAGCCATGTCCTTTAAAAACATTTGAAATGTCCACATATTTTAGCTGAGGTGACATTTTAACTGGAGATTTTCAAGTTCATATTCTTAGCACTACATTACAGCAAGACGCGTGAAGAGGCGGACTCCATGTAATGTTTCTCCCCCCCCCCCATTAGAAAGAGAGGGGAAGAGAAACAGACTGAGGGGTGAGTGCTCCACCTTGGTGGTCACGTAAAGGCATAGCAATTACATTTAAGTGGTATAGTGACAGTTCATAATTTAGAGATAATTCCTTATTTGAGATACTAGTCAACCGTTTCTTAGAAGCTGGTAATTTGTGAACATGCTCCAAATGATGTTATATGCCCGTCCCAATTCTGTGGTTTATAGTCATGAACCAAAAATCATTATAAATGGGACTTCAGACATATACCCATGACAGATAGAAGCCCTGCTACATGAAGTGTCCCAGTCCACCTTTTGAGTTCAAGGCTGAGTTGAGCTTTAAACCAGGAATATCCATGCTCATAACTCAAGTTCTTAGCCACTACACCAGCTAATTTTATATTACCACTACAATATACACCAATTCTAGCTAACCTCTAGAATTGGTCAGTGAAGTGACTAAGTTGTGCATATTGTAGCAGTTATCTATACTTGATATCCTTTATATGGCCAAAAGTATGACCTGGGAAGTCCCTAGTTCAAATTTCACCTTAGCCCTGAATTCACTAGGCAAGCATCAACCTCCTATCTGGAATGTGGAGATAATCATAGTAACCAGAACTGGCCCTAGCATTGGGCAGAGTGAGGCAGATGCCCTGAGTCCCTAAGCTAGTCTGCTGCCCTGAGGTATAGTGGAAGACACTGTCTTGTTGCCAGTGTTGAATTTAAGATTCAGCTGTCAATTTGGCTGGATTGTGTCTATGGAATGGGGGGAAGCAGCATTATGTCCTTAACATAGGGCAGCAAACTGACGTAGACCAACCCTAACATTAACCTATTTTGAAAGCTGGTTTTATAGGTCTCTGCAGTCATCTGTGTGAAGTGCTTGGAACACTTTAAACTGGTATAGAAATAGTGATAATAATCATCACCATCATAACCGTCAGAGCATACACTGGACTATGATATGTCATTCTAATATATCAAGGGTTTGCTGAGAAGGGATTTTGCTAGCTGCATTATAGTTAGATAATCTGCCAATTTCCCAGTTCCACTAATCCTACACACATGCACACACACAAAGTTCCTCTCTTCAGCACTTTCCTAACTCCTTTTTTCAGCAACCTGGTTTAGAAGGACATAAGAAGAGAGGTGGTCTCTCAGATTCACAACACACATTCACCTCGAGGTAGCCTGTAAGTGACACATATGACAACACCCAAAAATGGGTTGCCAAGTTACCGTCCTGGTATAATAGCCATTACACCTTGTTGAAGCAGTGTTAACATATTGTTATTTTATTAGCTTAGTCTTAAAAACAGTACCAGAGTAAACACAATTCATCTCAACAAGCCTGAGATATCTCACGTTAGAACACACCCAAGTTATTTCCTGAGTTGAAATGTATTGGTAAGCCAGAACAAGAGGACTTACTTGTTGCCATAGTCAATTTTGGAAGTGACTTTTTGTTTCAGTTCTTTGAGCTCATCTTTGGGCAGTGTCCCCGAGAGGAGCTGCGACCTCCACTCCATTAACTCACACATCAGAGATTGCACCTGCCGGAAGCGCTCCTTTTTGTTTGCCTGAAATGTATAACACGTTTCAAAACTTCAATTTATCTGAAATGTCAAATGCCATATTTTGGGGGATGTTAAATCAAAAGCTACCCTGCATTCCAATCTGGAACTTGGTGCATTTCAATCATACTTCAGAGCAGCCTTCCCTCAGCCTGGTGCCCTTCAAATGTGTTGGGTTACCGTTCCCATCATCTCTGACCAGTGGCCAGGCTAGCTGGTAAAGATGAAAGTTGTTTAGAGTGACGGAGAGAAAGGGAGGATCCATGTAAAACAGAAGTAAGCAAGACAGACTAGATTGGACAACAGAAAAAGTTGGGTTAGGATAGGCTTCCCCATACCGAAGGAAGGAGGATGACTACTTATCTTAGCATGACTCGACAGGGGCCTGGAGAAGAGGGGGGGGCATAATCTCCCTGAGATCCCTACAGTATTGTCATGGTGGGATTTTTCTAGTTTGTTTTTTGTGTGTGGAATTCATCTTGAAGACAAAGAAGCTTTTAAGTTTTCTGATTTGTGCCTTGAGCTAAATGTGCTCACTGAGTTACACTGATAGTGGCAGCTAAAGCACAAACGAAGTTAACAGAGGCTATTTCTAATAATGATGCTTCCACTTAAGATTTCAATGTATGGTACACTAGTACTATCCTTTGACACACAAGATTTGCTGGTTTCTATTTTCATATTAGACAGGCTGTCGCAACACATTAAGTTCATACAAGTTGCTTAGTAATGTAAACTAGCAGCTTTTCCCCATAAGCAAAAGTGGTAGCTTCTGAATAACAGGTGTTTTCAACCTTCGACTGGCAGTGTATTATGCATTAAAGGTCAGTCAGAGACTGAAGCAGCATAAAACCCAAAGTGGAAATATACAGGCCAGCTTTTAATGATAGAACCCAAACTCTTCAATGAAGGGATTGCTCCCTTATCAACCCTCTCAAAACAGTGCTCCGTTTGTGAAATTAAAGACAAAAATACAGTAATAAATTCATCTAATTATCTCTCTAAGTTTAACCTTAGATTCACTTAAATAAAAGGAATCCAGTGAAAGAGAACAATGGGCCAGTCTTTCAAAACAGGAAAAAGCCCAACCACCCATGTCTAGCTGCTCTTCTTCATGGCTAAGTGGGGCTACTATCAATTTCTATCAGAGTTAGTAAGGCAATTCCCTTTTATTGGAGAAGATTGATCAATATGTCTGACCTCCATTTCGCTAAACTTTGTTATTTAGAAATTGATGGTAGCCCCACTTCACCATTAAGAAGAGAGGCTGGAGTACTAGATGGAAAGGCTAGAAGATATAATGTTCAAATCATCTATTTTGCCCAACCCCCAAACCTCTACACCATGGAAAATGTGTGCCAAAAACTTCCCCTCAAATATTTTCAGTGCTGGCTGCACCAACTAACCTCCCCTGTTTTTAAGAAGGTATAACAGGCTTTCATTAGTCAGGAAGCAGCCAGATTTATATCCTGTTTATTTGCCTTCAAGGGCAGATCTTCTGAAAAAAAATGTATGTCCAAATACTTAAAAGATGGTCATTTATGACTTTAGGGACTTTTAGCAAACACCATGATTTTGCTGTTATCATAATTGATTTTAAGAAATTCTGTTCTACAATAAGCTCCCAGCTTTTTCAATAATCTATGCATCCCTATCTGTATAAGCAATAGTAAGATCATATTGTCTGATTATAAGAGAATAGAGATCTTTCGCTGTACTATGGATGGCCCTAGCCCTGCTAATTTTTTTCTCTCCTGCAGTCATAAAAGTCCCTTAGGAGGGGAAAAATAACTTACCACATAGAGTTGCTTCCAGATATTGCCCCATTCCCAAAGTGTACAGGTAACTTCTTGCACCAAAGGAATCTCAGCAGGTATTACATTTTCTGCATTTCTGAATGGAAGAATTAACACTGGCTTAATTGTATGACCTCAATCCTGATCAGCAGCTTGCACTCTCAGTCAGATGAGGAATCACCAGATAGATCAGAAGAACCAATGGTACAAACCACAGATGTGCTGGACTGATACCTAGGCCCTAACAGCTTGAAACTGACATACCTGAATGGGGACCTTCCAGAGACAACACACACAAACACCGGTCATATTCCCCCAAGGAGCCAGTCCTGTCTACACCACGGACTTCATGCACACCAGCACCTGCTCTCCAGCCTAATATACCCTTAGGAAATTGGCACAGAGGAGAAGACTATCCCATTAAGGCTCTCCATGCTTTAACAAAGGGCCAGTGCCTGGTAGGGTTAGTCTAGCTATTTGAGCTCCAGAGCTTGTAGAAGCAAGGTCCAAGGTATTGAAACTCAGAACCACTACTTGCCTGATCACACACCACCCATAAGTGCCACTTCATGCTCTAGGATAGGATACTTTACAAATGTTTGTCTATCAGCTACTGGGTGTGCACCTCTGGGCTCATTCATTTTATGATAGGAATCAATGTCTGTTAGGATCCCTTTCAAATGTTCTTTATAAAAAATATTTAACTAAGCTGATCTATGTTCTATTTTCACTAGCAGCCAACTAGATGCTTCTATGGTCTCACAAAGGCAGCCATTTTCTCCTGTTGTCCATCCTTCAGCATTCGGTATTGTAAAATAACCTCTGAACAGCTGTTGACCGACATCATCAAATTTTGTAATCCCTTTGTTTGAAGCTACTTACATAAGTGACCACATCACTACATCTTGTGGTAGTGAATTCCCTGTTAATTATATGTACTGCCAACCAGCTTCACCATCTGCTCCAAGCTGTAGATTATAAAACAACAGCCAGACGAGAATGAAGCAAAGAAGGAGTGAACATTAAGTTCTCTTTTCTTGTGTTGTAATTTCAGTATATTTTGCTCTACGTGTGAATCTTTCCAAAAACAATTTACTGTGTCCATGGAACATACGACACTTCAAAAGAATTATCTAAATGTAATACCTTTTTTTCTCAACAGTAATTTCTTTGATGTGGATGAAGGATTTTGGAAATATTCCCTGTTGGAAGAGAACAATGCACAACCATTATGCTTTACCAACATATCTTCAATAATAATAAGCCAAAGGAGCAGAACTAAATATCTAGAGGTCCAGGAAGCAGATTTGGTAAATTTTATTATGGGATAAAATCTGCCACTGCAACTACAACCTATAAGGCTAAGTCCAGATTTAGTCATTCTTAGAGTGGAGCCATTGAATAAATATGATTTAAGTTAATCTTTACTAACTGGCAGTGATGAGAACTTTGTTTTAAAAAAAAAGAGCTTCTCTCTATCCCACCATATTGGATAATTTCCAGCCAATCTCCAATATTCCATTCGTGGGCAAGGTGCTGAAATATATGGTGACCTCTCAGTTCCAAGTGTTTCTGAATAAAGCAAATTATAATTTCAATCTGTCTTCAGGCCTAGTTATGGGACAGAGACAACTTTGATCACCTTAGTGGAGAATCTACACCAAGAACTTCAGAGAGCAGTGTGTCCCTATTGGTTTTCCTGGACCTCTCAGCAGCTTTCAATAACATTCACCAAAATATCATTCTGGACCATCTGACTGGGTTGCGATAGAGGCACTATTTTACAGTTGCTTCATTCATTCTTGTGAATTTTACAGTTGTTTCGCTCATTCAGAAGCTGAGGCTATTCATTTCTTTATTTTTTTTTTTGTTTATTAAAGGGTGTGTTTTTATGTTTTAATTATATTTCTGTATTATCTTAGCTAACTTGAGCACTATTTTAGCACAAAAACTTCATTGACTTCAGTGGGTTTGCTCAAACTATGACTAAATCTGAATGCAACATCTGGAATTAAAGTACGGTATTGCCATAATGTTACCTACATTACAGGGTTTGCTTGTAGACATTGCAGTTTAACACCCATTTTTCATTCTTCAGACTCAAATATTTGACAGTGCTCAGCCAAACGTTGCTTGCAAATGATGCAGCATTCTGTTTTCTCTAGAGCTCAATGGCAGAACACATTGCATGTTGAGTTTGGTCCCTGACATCATATGTTAAAAGAATCGGGTAGCCTAGTATTTGAAAGAGTCCTGCCTGGGAGTAGATAACACTGGACAAGATGGATAAATATAGTCGGACCTTGTTAAAAAGGGACCTTCCTCTGTCCTCAAGCAGATTCAGCTGTAATTGATGTTTGGCATGCAATGGATGATCTTATAAAGGTTGATAATGTTGTGAAGAGTAGCATACCTTGCCTTTTGTCCTCCAAGAACCCTTGACTTCCTCCAAGTACAAACATGCAAGACAGCATCTCCATTCAGATGCTATTTCACAATTCCCAAGAGGCTCAAGTGACATTTATATATTGATGTATTTCTGTGCTTCTTATTTTCCAGTACTCTGTCTTCAAGCCTTGAGCCTGAGATTTATTTAGGAGCCTTATCTTTAGTACAGCATATATAACATTCCGCCTCTACCTCTAGTAATCAGAAGTCAAGCTGAAAAACCAAAAAATTACTCAGATTCTGGTTAGGAAACTGATATTAAACCAGAGCTCCCAGTTTCATAAGAGACGTGGCACTGTGGTTTAAGAGAACCAGAATCTTCACCCCGAAGCTGATGTCGAAAGGGAAGAATGTACAGGCCTGACCCTTCTTCCCAGCTTCATAAACTGAACCATTAGGAAGAAAGTGAAGGGAAAGTCAAAGGAAAGAAGGAAAAGGCCAAAGTGAGCAGATATGTGACTTAAGGAGGCACAGCTGAATGTAAAAACAGAGGAAGAGATTCACAAGTCAAGGGAAACTTATGGCATTCCTATCATAGGGAAAAGGGACACATTTGGAAGTAGAGAGGGTAAACTCAGAGTCAAATTTCATGTTACGTTAAAGATGTAGCAGCTCTGTCTGTTTATTCATTTTTTTATTTCAAAGTGGATGGTCTGATTTGTATTAGGAACCCCACCACCAACACTATCACACGCAGGCAGCAGAGGTTTAATCCTTCCATCCCCATCCATTATTTTACCAATAATTACCCACCCTGTCCCCACCGTGACTGCAGGGCTTGGGGGAGGGTGGAAATCCCCAATTGGCACCAGTGTTCTACCCCTCACCGCAACTTCTGGGTGATTATTGGCAAATAACCCACACACATAAAAATTGGACCCGCAACTGTGAAACAAAACAAAATGTAGTTACTAGCTACGTCTTTAAATAAATGCTAGCTACATCTTTGAAGGAGCTTATAGTGTGCCCCTTAGGCTTAACTAGCTATAGAGCAAGAGGACAAATGAGGAGCATATAATGATAGAAGAGAAGTCAGAAGATGGAGACTAAATAAATAAATAAATAAATTTGACAGAAGCATAAAATGAAGATGAGGTGAAGCCAGTGAAGAGAACATTATAAAAGGAGTAATATCATCTGTCTGACAGAAAATATAAAGTTTACCACAGGGCTCAGGCGCATTAGACAGATATTGATCCATTGGCAGACACCTTCAGAACCCGGGGGGGGGGGGGGGGAATCTCAAAGGTCCAGAGGAATCTATACATACAAAACTGGTACATGGACCTGTATTGCATCATCTCATGTAGAGTAATCTGTCTAAGAGCTGCTGCACAAACATTCCATGATGAAAACAAAGTGGGCGAAGTAACAATGGAAAAATGAAAAAAGAGACGTTAAGCTTTTAAAGGTAAGGGTTCCACAGACACTTACATGAGTAACTCCATTATCACTTGATCACGTGGGTATAACATCAATAAGAAAAAGGCCAAGGTTTGTTTATAAAAGCAATTTCTAAAGTACAGAGCCATTAAGGTACCTTTTACGTTTTTTATTGCATACAATAGTTGTACTAGGTAACAAACAGAAAGCTATTTCTATTTAACGGAGAACAAGGAAATGAGTTTTCATACTATCTAACAAAATAAGAAACTCTGATTGAATCACATTTTTAGGGACAGAGAACTAAAAGGTTACTTTCTTCAAGGCAGTTTTGTAGACGTCTTGTCAGATTTGACTGCACACCATAGTGTCAAAGAAATGTGACAATTATTTAGCTATGCATTTCTAATAGGAAATCTTCAAAATACAGAAAGATAAATGGCAAAGAGGAAAAAAGAGGGGAGGCGGGATATAAATGTAATAAATAAAAATAATTACAATTTTAAAATTAAATGTAGATACCCACAATGAAAGAGATGAGTGAAACCTAAGGATCAGGAACAGAACTCTAGTCCTGATATGAACAATTTATGAACTGTCATGTCAACATAATACTGAATACTCAACAGCCCAGGTAGGTTCAAAAAAACTGTTTTGTTATATGAACAGGAACAGACAAAAGATAAAATTCCTTTGCTTCCATCAAAGGCACTAATAATTTTTTTGGGTTTATTTTCAGTGATTGGGCCACTGACAAAGACTAATAAGTCGAAACGCATATGGCCAGAATCTAATGAGCACTGGTTGCATTTTAGTATTTTATCTGTATGTGTATAAGAGTGCTCTTTAAAGATAATAACAATTTATTTGTATTTGTATTAAATTTCAATTTATATGAATATCCTTAACTTCTTTTTTTTATTTGATTTTTTTTGGTTATGGCTAGCACTTTGTTATTTGTGGTTGTGTGTGTGTTAACATAATACTGAGAACATGAACTTGAACTGCATTTTACAGTGTGTTGATTTTAATTATTAAAGGCACAATCCTCTGCATGCTTAGACAGAAAAAACCCCTACAACTCTCAGTATACCCCAGCCAGCACTGCTGAGAATTGTAGGACTTTTTTTGTCTAAATATGCACAGGATTGTTCCCTTAATCTGTTAGTTTTCATGG
The DNA here is from genome assembly GCA_029215795.1 of Anniella stebbinsi. Lineage (NCBI taxonomy): Eukaryota > Metazoa > Chordata > Lepidosauria > Squamata > Anniellidae > Anniella > Anniella stebbinsi. Next base: position 74,099,042 of record JARDYH010000005.1, on the reverse strand, counting down.
TAAAAATTCTATTCAGGCATTTTCCTCTTGGAGGCTTTAATCTAACTTTGTGCAGATCTGTTTTATAATACTTCTGTTGCAAATGGCTGGAATCCAGAGTTCCCATTAATGGAACCCTGCTCACAGGATCCTCCCAATGGAGAAAAGGAGAGGAAAGGCATTTTTGGCAGTTTCTCCTGAGGTCCCTTGTGATCCCTGGAATGCTGTTTTGGAGAGTTGGGGGTTGCAGGGAAAATTAATGAAAATCAATTATCCCTCCTTCCTCCAGTGGTAGCCTCAGTCCTTTCTGTGATCAGAAGATGCACTCTCTCACCCAACCCATTATGTTTGTCTTTAGACAGGGGGAGTGTGACTCTGTTGATTCTCCTTGATCTCTCAGCAGCTTTCAGTACCATCAACCATGGTATCCTTCTGGGACGACTGGCTGAGTTGGGAGTGGGAGGCACTGCATTGCAGTGGTTCCGCTCCTACTTGGGGGGTCGGCTCCAGAAGGTGGTGCTTGGGGAACATTGCTCGGCCCCGTGGATTCTCCAGTATGGGGTTCCGCAGGGGTCAGTTTTGTCCCCCATGCTGTTCAACATCTACATGAAACCGTTGAGTGCAGTCATCCGGAGTTTTGGAGTGCGTTGTCATCAGTACGCTGATGACACACAGCTCTATTTCTCCTTTTCATCTTCGTCAGGTGAGGCTGTGGATGTGCTGAACCAGTGCCTGGCTGCGACAATGGACTGGATGAGGGCTAATAAACTGAAACTCAATCCAGACAAGACTGAGATGCTGTTAGTGGGTGGTTCCGCTGACTGGATGGAGGGTGTTCAACCTGTTCTGGATGGGGTTGCACTCCCCTTGAAGGAGCAGGTTCGTAGCTTGGGGGTTCTCCTAGAACCATCTCTGTCACTTGAGGCGCAGGTGGCCTCAGTGGCACGGAGTGCCTTCTACCAACTTCGATTGATGGCCCAGCTACGTCCCTATCTGGACAGGGATAACCTGGCTTCAGTTGTCCATGCTCTGGTAACCTCCAAGTTAGATTACTGCAATGCACTCTACGTGGGGCTGCCTTTGAAGGTGGTTCAGAAGCTGCAGCTTGTGCAAAATGCAGCGGCCAGATTGATAACTGGAACCAGTAGGTTCGAACATATAAGACCTACTCTGGCCCGTTTGCATTGGCTGCCTGTATGTTTCCGAGCCCGGTTCAAGGTGCTGGTTTTAACCTATAAAGCCTTACACGGCTTGGGACCACAATACCTGATGGAACGCCTTTCCCGACATGAACTTACCCGAACACGACGTTCAACATCTAAGGCCCTCCTCCGAGTGCCTCCTCCGACGGAAGCTCGGAGGTCGGCAACAAGAGAGAGGGTCTTCTCTGTGGTGGCTCCCCAATTGTGGAACGATCTCCCCGACGAGGCCCGCCTGGCGCCAACATTGTTATCTTTTCGGCGCCAGGTCAAGACTTTCCTCTTCTCTCAGGCATTTGGCAATATCTGAGGAGCCTGGGTTTGTTTGTTTTGTTTTTGTAGTTTTTTGAAGTGTTGAAGTGGTTTTTAAATGTACAGATTGTGTGTATGTTGTATGTTTTTGCTGTTTTAATTTTTGTATATTGTTTTTAATCCTATGTAAACCGCCCAGAGAGCTTCGGCTATGGGGCGGTATACAAATGTAATAAATAAATAAATAAATAAATAAATAATACTATACACATCCTGAATTCAATGGGACTTTACAGCATAGATGTGTATGGGATTGTCCTGTCAGTGAGTAATATTCTCAGAATTAACCTCCAAATATAAAAAAGGGGAAGGGGAAGAATGGACAGTTACTAAAAATTAAATAAATAAATTACAAAAAAATAAGAATAATGAAGACAATAAGAATTAACTTACCTCTGTGCCTTTATGTCTTACAATGTATCCCTTGTACCAATCTAAAATTTAAAGCAGAACCATATTTTCTATTATATGCTTTTAAAAATGTTCAAACTGTGCTGATATATACAGTTTCTACAAAACTGGGATTGGAATCCTATATATATATATATATATATATATATATACATACTTGGGAATTGGTTCCATTGAATACAGTCGGATGAACTTCCAAGTAAACATGCATAGGATTGTGCTGAAAGTGAATCAGTATTTTCTGTACTTGATCTTCTTGTTTTTTTATGGTAGATTTTAAATAGAATGATACTACATGATTATGAGGCAGAATAACATTTGAGATTGCTCTATCTCAAAACTATAATTCTTTTCAGGACTCCAAAGGCTGACACACTATACCATCTCAGCATGCTATCTCAACCTCAATAGAAGCCCATTCTGTTTTTTTCATCTTCATATAGACCTACCAACAAACTATACAAATTAGTGGGGAAATCCTGGAAAAAATCATTTGGTACCTATATCAAAACAGCTAGAACTTATTTGCTGAATAAACAGGTATTTAACTTTCAGATGCCAATTAGCTACAATTTGGTATAAGGGAAACTTTCAGCAGTAGCTACTTCAGATTTACCTTAGCACTCCTACCCTAACACGAGAAAAGACAAATGCTCTACAAAAATGGAATTATTGTGTGCTTTTAATAGTGAGGTGGGGTGTGTGTGTGTGTGTGTGTGTGTGTGTGTGTATACACACACACACACACACACACACACGAACAAAGGTCTCCATTTTCAGAATTTCATGGATTCTTAGTGGATCTCATTAAATAGGCCGATTGCTCTTCAGTATTCTAGTGTTGGTTCTTACTCTTGATTCTGTATTCATAATCATTACTGCTGCTGGGTTTCATTTTGGTTTTATATTGTTGTTTTAAACCTTTAAAACTTTTATATTATGTTTGATTATGCCCAGCTATTGGATGGTATAGAAATTGAATAAATAAATAAAACATTGGCCCCGTTTCAGAAACAACAGAAACCATGGGTTCCTGCTACATAAAGAAGCCACAGCCATCCTCAGACTCACATGTTTCCCTCACCCAGCTCTTCCTCACAAAGAAACATCAGGGTCTAATCTCCTTTCAAAGCCATCTAGGTTTGTGGCCATCACCAAGTCTTTAGAAAGCAAATTCCAGAATTTAACTATGCCCTGTGTGAAGAAGTACTTCCTTTTGACTTCTTCCACTATTCAGTATTGCTAAAATAGTATTATGGAGGGGGGGAACTCTCCCTATACACTTTCTGCACACTGTGCATAATTTTATAAACCTCTGGCATGCCCCTACTGTTTCTCTAAACTAATGTTTCACATCATTCTTTCTCCTGTATTAATTAAAAAAACATTGTGACAATCCAAAATATTCTACAGTTTGGGGTAGGGGTGCATGGGTAGGCTGACCATATGAAAAGGAGGACAGGGCTCCTGTATCTTTAACAGTTTCATAGAAAAGGGAATTTCAGCAGATGTCATTTGTATATAAGCAGAACCTGGTGAAATTCCCTCTTCATCACAAAGTTAAAGCTGCAGAAGCACTGCCCTCTTCTGTACATGGTCAAGAGACAGGGCTCCTGCAGCTTTAACTGTTGTGATGAAGAGGGAATTTCACCAGGTTATATATGCATACAAACAACACCTGCTGAAATTCCCTGTCCTTTGCAACTGTTAAAGATACAGGAGCCCTGTCCTCCTTTTCATATGGTCACCCTATGCATGGGGGGTTGGGTAATAATGTTACTTCTCCAGTTGATTTTTTTCCCCTACTGTGAATAAAGCAGCATCTCTTTCTGAGCCGTGTTTTGCCTTGCAGGGTTGTTGGTCTGGACTATAATCTACCAATAGGAGCCAGAATTGCTTTGACAGCCATTTCCTAGAGGGAAAAGCCACCTGAGCCTAAGCATAGCTTCACTGACGGCAGCCAGGACATGGCAGGCGTGCAGAAACTGTACTGTACAGCTATGGTACAGGACCGGGAAATATTCTCTGCTATCAGAAAAAGTATTTGCCTCCATTATTGGTCTTAACTATTGCATCTAGATACGGATTAACCCAGGAATGGGCATCTTCCTAAACCTCAAGGCCACCATGCTGTAGCACCCAGCTGCTCAGAATACTAATAATGTATGTTGTTATGTGCAGTTGCTAAGAGATAAATATCAAACGTCAGGAAGTTGTTGTGCAGCTAGAAGTTACTGCATTTGTCAGCCAGTTCAACATGCTTGGAAGTGTCTCCACTTCTCTTTTGGCATGTCATTTAGTCCCTACTTTGAACCTGGGGACTCATATGCAAGCTCAACACAAAGGAAGTAACACCCTCAAAAACAGGAAACAATGCACCCTTCCCCCACTGGTGAGTCCTGTCAGAAGTGGAAGCTGAGACAATTTTTGGCAATAGAGGATGGTAATTTATTTATTTCAAACCATTTTGAGTCTGATTTTTGAAGGGTTAAGACCCTCTCAAGGGTAGAATACTTAGAATACACTCTGTACAGGATAAAGCGATCAAGGACCCAAACAAAACAAAAAATCCAGGCATTCTGGCCATGGCTGTCAGTTTACTTCACTGAAATAACTAAACATTTATGGAAGAATACAGTTCCCTAAATTCAATGCATGTAGTTCAAGAGAGACCTCTTCTGGTAGGAAATGTGCTAGACATGTTGAGTTTTTGTTTTTGTTATCTGTGCTCATCTCATCTGTGACATCAACCCACAGACCTTCTTTCTGGGGCTATGCATCTTTGTATACATTAACTCTGCCAAATGTTCCAAATTTCCAAAAGCACTATTGCTTTGTGTTTCTTTTCTGTGCACAATCGTTAATGTTACATTTATGTGAGCTAAAAATTGTCACTTCTCTGGCTGGGCAAACCCTGAAAAGTCACAGTGCCTTCAAAACAGATAAGCTAAAAATAAACTGAGCAAGACTGCAATGTTTGTTTCAAGACAACAAGGACCAGCACATTTTTGTTTCATTGTTTTAGCTGATCCACAAGTGCTGCTTGGTTGAGTGAGGGAAAGGGGATATGACCACTTCCCTCATCCCTCTGCTCTGGCCACTATTGTACCTAGAGACATTTTTGGCAAACCACTAAACAGTTCAAAATTAAATACTAATAAAGCAGCTTATTTAAAGGCATTACAAAAGCAGCATTAAGGCTTTTATAATGTGTGTGTGTGTGTGTGTGTGTGTATGTGTGTGTGTGTGTGTATAAGGTCAAGAAAGCAACTGGCGGAGGCACTGTGTGTCCTCAGGCACATATGCACCAGAAGTTCATTAATTTCATAGTAGTACATAGATGAAATCCAAAACACAACTCAAAACAAAACTATATGTTGTGCTTGCATAGTGATACCTTTCTTCACACGTATGATTGCTAGGAAGTGCTTCTTCACACAGCACATATGTAAACTGTGGAATTCACTTCCAGAAGATGTAATGATGGCCATCAACTCGGACAGCTTTAGACAAATTCATGGATGATAAGGCTATCACAATGGCTATTAGTTATATTACCCCTGGTATCAGAGGCAATATGCAGTATGGTTACTGGAGAGCCTGAGGCTGAGAGTGCTGTGGTGCTCGTGCCTTGCTTGTGAGCTTTCCACTGGGGCCTCTGGTTGGTGATTGTGCTTGATTAGAGAGGACTTTGGTTTGATATAGCATGGCTCTTCTTCTGTTTTTATACTATCACATTACAAACCCACAAAGCCTGCTTTATGGATAAAGTTATGGACAAGCCATTTCTATTTATAATTTAACCAAAACCACCATAGACGTGGTCTGTTTATCTTAATTTTCATTATTTTATCTGAAATACCCATATAGTAAAATTAACACAATGACAAACAGAGACAGGTCAAGAAAGGCTCCTCTCCCAATATGAATTAGTTTAATTACACTCCATAGTCAAATACACACAACACAGTTTCAGCTTAAAGAGATAAGTAACCTTTTGGTTTGAGTGAAATATTATTTATTCACTCATGTATTCAGGCAACAGGCATGTTTGGTTCCAATAAGCCAGAAGAAAACAGTAATAAAAGCATTATCCCAGGAAATCTTTCCTCCCAAAGTGCTCACAACTCAAACTGATGATGCGAAGCAGCCATCACCGAACTATGGCTGTAATAATATATTCAGACCAACAGAAAGCACAACATGTAACATTGCTTTCTCACCTTCACAGTCTTCCAGTATATGGACTACATCACCAATATGCAAAGATAACTGTGGCACTCTTGCAGCACTGAAATTGTAGATTGCTGTGAAAATACAGTGAGAGAGAGAATAAACTGTTATGGAATCAAGCAAATAATTTTTTTGGAACTACTGACTGTAGCCGCATTTGGACAACATATTAGGCAACAGAGAGGGGAATAGCACACGCACCACACATTATTTTTCTGGTGCCAGCCACATGACATGTTGCCCCTCTCCTGTCGCATGGCGGAAAGTCCCGTTGTCCTTCTGGGCTGCTGGTGCTCCTCCCTCCCAGTCCTCCTGGCCCTATCCCATCATGCACTGAAAGCTCTGCCAGCTGTATAGGAGCGGCCGGGGTGCTTTCAGACGCTCCTGCCAGAAACACTCTATGATCTGCCGAAATAGCACACTTGACGAGGGGGATTCAACAACAGAGCCCATCACACGACATGTTAATCAACGAGTCGCCGGATAAGCAATGGAGCAGCCCGTTGTTTTTCCCCGTTGTTTTAAATTGACAAAATAATGTACTGACAGTTGGGTGTCCGTTGGGTGTCCCCCCCCCACATGACATAATAATGAATACAATTATCCCCCCCCCCCCGGTTGATTGTTGTGTCGTCCAAACCAGGCCTGTGTCCGAACATATTGCCAAACCACACTTCAGAACTATGGGGAAAAGCACAGGTGAGTCTCCAGCTCATTTACTCCCCCTTCTGTCTCCCTCTCTAGTGTAGCTGCAAGGAGGAGAATAGAAGCTTTCATTTCCATTTACAACTAATCAAAGTACTAATCCCCTCCGCCCAAATGTGAGAACTAAAGGAAACAAGCCAGGATTGTAAACCACAGTTTGAAGTTGGCAGGCTTCCCTACACCATCGTTCAATTTGCACCACTCCTTGCAGCTGTGTCAGAAAGGGGAAAGAGGAGCCCATGGGTCCTGAAGCTCATGCAAGTAATGCTAAACCAGCTTTCCCCAACCTGGAGGTGCCTCCACATTTTTTTGCCTTTAGCTCCCATTTGCCCCAGCCAGCATGGACAATGGTCAGGAGTTCTGGGAGTAATAGGACAAAACAACTGGAAAGTACCCAGTTGAGGAAGGCTGGTTTAGTGTTTCATGAGAACCAGAGGTCACTTGAGAATCGCAATTATTATTTTATATAGGGAAATGGTAAATATTAACTCACCTCAACTATACTAGACCTGCTATAAAGAAGTCAGCTATACATGTGAGAAGAAACTAAAGCCTGCATGAAGAGAGTTGATTCACGGCACATTACTTGGTTGTGTTTAAACTGTAATTGTGCACCTGAAATGTCAAACGTAAGAAATGTGTGCCTAGCAAGTGGGCAGATTCCGAAATAAGGAAAATAAAAGGCAATCTTTCTGTACAGGGAAGCACAGCCACATTACAATGACCATGGACTTTAAGAAGGTATGTTAAGTAGTTTATATTCCCTTTTGCATTGTAGTGTAAATAGAAAGAAGCTCTACCCACACTATTTATTTATTTATTTATTACATTTGTATACCGCCGCATAGCCGAAGCTCTCTGAGCAGTTTACATAGGATTAAAAACAATTAAAAACAATATACAAAAATTTAAACAGCAAAAACATACAACATACACACAATCTGTACATTTAAAAACCACTACAACACTTCAAAAAGCTACAAAAACAAAACAAAACAAACCCAGGCTCCTCAGATATTGCCAAATGCCTGAGAGAAGAGGAAAGTCTTGACCTGGCGCCGAAAAGATAACAATGTTGGCGCCAGGCGGGCCTCGTCGGGGAGATCGTTCCACAATTGGGGGGCCACCACAGAGAAGGCCCTCTCTCTTGTTGCCGACCTCCGAGCTTCCGTCGGAGGAGGCACTCGGAGGAGGGCCTTAGATGTTGAACGTAGTGTTCGGGTAGGTTCATGTCGGGAAAGGCGTTCCATCAGGTATTGTGGTCCCAAGCCGTGTAAGGCTTTATAGGTTAAAACCAGCACCTTGAACCGGGCTCGGAAACATACAGGCAGCCAATGCAAGCGGGCCAGAGTAGGTCTTATATGTTCGAACCTACTGGTTCCAGTTATCAAAACGGGCGCTGCATTTTGCACAAGCTGCAGCTTCCGAACCACCTTCAAAGGCAGCCCCACGTAGAGTGCATTGCAGTAATCTAACTTGGAGGTTACCAGAGCATGGACAACTGAAGCCAGGTTATCCCTGTCCAGATAGGGGTGTAGCTGGGCCACCAACCGGAGTTGGTAGAAGGCACTCCGTGCCACTGAGGCCACCTGCGCCTCAAGTGACAGAGATGGTTCTAGGAGAACCCCCATAATACGAACCCGCTCCTTCAAGGCCCCCCCCCCCACATTTTAGCCAATCTCCCCTACCCAATGCAGCCACCTGCAGTACATTCCATATTGTTCCAGAGGTTTCCCTAACCATCAGGAGCAGCAGAGGAAGTACACTGCAGTGGATAGAGGGCATACACAACAGCGAGCAGCCACCTTGTGCCACAAAACCTTTGGATACGAGCCATTACATTGCTCCGGGGCATAAATGCCATTTGTGAAGCAAGCATTACACGTTTTTGTTAAAGCAACTTGGAGGACATGAGAATTGGACATGTTCCAAAGTGAAAATCGGGCTTTCAATCTGAACAAAATTGGCTTATGCTGAACTGTCTTAAAAGAGTCAATAAACCTTAGCCTTCAACACACATTTAATGGCTTCAAATTGTTTCAAGTTCTCCTCATGTCTTTCTAACTTTAGTGACATTCAGAAATCAATTGTGGCATTATTTCCAATACTTTGGGCTAAGAGAGACAGAGACAGAGACAGAGACAGAAGGCAGTGTAAAGACAGAGCAAAAGAAAGAAAAACAAAAACAACAGCAACAGTATTCCATAGCAACAATTAAAAGCAAAATGTTAGTGCATTTTGTCCTTACATTTGGCTGTCCCCTTTAAGTATGTAAAACTTTAGTAAGCCAGCTTCACTAACAGTACGAGTATTTGATCAAACTACTCTCTACATGTATTCTATTCCATTGTCATTAGATTAAAATAGTGACCCTTGCAAATAAAAATGTGGGGGCTGTTTCAACATCCTAAAAGCGCTGAACATTTTGGGAGACTACCCTCTCCATTTCTGTTCCACCCTTCTTCACTGTAACTCCTTCTACCTGACTCCTGCATTGGCTAATAGAAGAGGAAGACTTACCTTTAGGTTCCCTTTGATTTCTCTAATTTTTTAAAAAGTATTTTTTAAACTACAACTTAGTTCTGCAGGAAGCTGTTTGGCCACTTTAGCTACCTATTCTTGTAAAGGGCACCCCAGTTAAGGGTTAAAGTAGACGTGATCAGAGCTCCCAACAACATAATTTTACAAAGAGCAGCTATAGCAGGCCACGGTATCAATTAGAACTGCACCCTGCATTGGTTCTTCCCCCCTTCACAAAAAAACTCTCCTCCTTGAAAGATGTCATTTGCCCCAGCAGGAGGGAAATGGTGGGCATATAGGATGGCACTCATAGGCTGGTTTCGGACAACACATTAAGTAATGTGGGGGGGGGGACCAATCGTCAGTTGTATTGCTTATTGTGTTGTGTGGAGAGTAACACGCCGCTCACAAACTACCGACGGTATGCTATTCTGCCCAAATAAGCAACAGAGAGAAACAACTGGCTTGCAAGTTGTTTAGCTCGAAGCCAGTTGTTTAAAGTGTTGTGTGGAGGGGTGAGTATGTTAATGGCGTGCAGTGAGTGGGTTAAAACGCAAGCCCATAGAGGCAGGCAGCAAGAGCGACCAAAGCAGCAGCTGCCTCTCTGCTACAACTGGCGCAACTTACAGAGCCTTCTGGGATAGCACCGGGAGGAGGGAGGGAGGAGGGAGGGAGGGAGGAGGGAAGGGAGAGGGGCGGGGGCTGTCAGTCAAATGCCAGGTTGACTATTAATCCACTCAACGTCAGCCCCAACCACCCACAGTTGTGTAGGAATATGTTGTGTGGGGAGTACCCACAAAATAACCATCTGTGAGTTGGCTAGTCAACCCACCATTGACTAAAGTGTTGTCCGAAACCAGCCAACGTCTTCTTCAAATTGGGGCAAATAGTAGCCTAGTGGCATTTTCAATGGAAAAATTGTTGAGCCCCCTTGCTCTGCTCCAAGTCTGAGTCAGCAGGACCCAGCAGCTACTTTATTTGAACGGTAAAGACATTGGGAGATCCAGTTGTGAAAGTTATGTATAGTTTGATGCTTACTCATATTTTTTCCCTTTCTTTCTAGATCTATTTGATTGACAAAGATGCCATTTTACTGTAAGGATTAATACAAGGGTTATTACATTAATGTTCAGACTACTAAAGAATATTGTACAAATACCTGCTTAATTTCATTGCTGCATTATCGTAAAGTAGGTGTTGTGGTTTTTTAATGCTGCCATCATTTAGATTCTAATCCACCCGATGCCTTCTAAATGTAATGGATTACAGCTCCCATGATCCTCAGCCATAACAAGCAGGCTGAGGAAGGCTCTTCTATTCACTTTGATATGCTATGTTAATTGACTTTAATCATGGACCCTGATGGGTTTATTTGGTGGGAGAGGAGAGGTGAAATAACCTAGAATAATTGAACATTTATTGTGGATTACTGTACATTTATTGAAGAGTAGATTTATTGTAATGTATGAAGTGGCACTGGTTAGACCAGGGGGTCTCCAACCTTTTTGGGCCCATGAGGACATTTTGGCATTTTCAATATGCATCAAATACATATCAAATACATAATTAAATGTATTTTAATGTTTATTGTGATCCACTGAGGGATTTTATTATATACAACGGCATACAAGCATTACAAATAAATGAATAAATAAATTTTGGAAAAATGTCCTGGGTACCCTCACAATTTAGCTGCTGTAAGGGACTTGAGAGCCAATCACAAAAATGCTGTGGGTGCCCTCCCACTTATCTGTGTATTGGTGTATGCATGAATGTGCACCTGTGTATGTATTACTCACTTTGGCTTCGCTCTCTCTCTCTGTCTCACTTTCTTTCTCCCTCCCTCCCTCCCTCCCTTAATAGGGAGGGGGGTACCTCCCTGCAGAAAAACAGCTAGTGGGGGGCAGTAGCCCCCCATCAAGGACCCTGTTGCCCCAAAGGTCCTTGGTGAGGGGTGGACTTTAACCTCCTCCTGCTTTTTTCAGCAGGGTGGCTTTTTCTCCTCAGTGCAAATGGAGGAATTGTTCCATTCACTTGCCGGAGGGGGTGGGGGTGGGGACTAGCTTAGCATGTACTTCAGCCTGGCCTTGTAGCCACAGTGGAAGCCATGGGGGGCTGCATAAGAGACCCCTAGGTGAGAATATGAAGGGGAAGTTTTGTTTAGAAGATTTAAATTGCTTTTTAAAAGTGCCTACTCGTCTGGTTGAATACAAAGGACCTCTTGATTGAATTGATCTGTTATAGCATTTAAACTTCTGAGGTGTCATTGGCAAATAGATGCCTACACATTGCTAATCCATTACAGATCATGTATTTCACTGACTCCAAATTTAAACCTATATTTAGATTTGACTCTCCCAATTAACTTGTTGCTCATCTATCTTTATATCTTTCCTATTGATTTTGACATTTAAAGAAACTAGCTGTCAAGAATCAGATGTGTGGAAATAAGTAAGTTAGCATGGTGACATTAAGTAACTGACAAAGGAAGTGGTTTTGCAGGCTTGATGTTTTCTGAGTAAGTGGAAATTTACAGCTTAAGTGCTCCCAAGTCGTTTCACATGACAAAAGTGCTGTTTAAAAACTAATAATGGGGTGGGATTAGAAAATGCATGCTTTTGAAGTCCTGATATACAGGAAACCCATGAATACCAGGAACTCAAGGAAAAAATCCCTTTATTATTGTTTTAAAAACCTTATTGGTTAATGTGTTGTATGCACATTAGGGATGTGAAGATTTTGTTTAATCCATTTTGTGTGCTTTTCATGGATTATCAGGGCTTCTTTTATTCCATTGGCCATTCATTAATAGAATAGCCCAGAAAGCTTCGGCTACTCGGTGGTATAGAAATGTAATAAATAAATAAATAAATAGATTTTTTTTAGCATTCAGAAAAATATCAAAAACTCCATCACAATTTACACAACTTCTGCTGGAGAATAACATTTTGTGTATTTTTCTTAGTTCGGCATAGAATCAATGAGCAGAGTCCACAAAAAACAAAAACAAAAAAAGCCATATATATTAGCATGTTTGCCAGTAACTTTAATATTTTTATACAGCTACATTTGTGTAGAATTCCAGATTTTTTAAAAAAAAATGGGTCACAAGTCCATTCAACTCAGACGATGCCAGTCCTCTGCAGAATCAGTGAGTCAAATTAATAGAAATCCAAAGTCTTTTGAATCTATGTCATGATTTCTCCAACATCCCTAGTTCACATGCACACCCCTCACCAATGAAAGATAACTCCTCAACCTAAGTGTGCCCTAGTCCATGAAAGCTTGTGCCACACTACATTTGTTAATTTATGGTAGCTTTCCCCAACTTGGTGCCCTCCAGCTGTGTTGGACTACAATTCACATCATCCCCAGCCAATGATCATGCCAGCTGAGGACGTTGAGAACTGTCAACCAACACAGCTGGAGGGCTCCAGGGTGGGGAGGGTGGATCTAAAATGCCACAATACTCAGCACTGTTGTTTTACTATTCTTTAAGTGGCTGAGCATAACATATTTTTCCAAGCATCCTACTTCCCTGAGCAGTGAGAAGTTCCAGGGGTGCAGCTGCTACCTGGGTTTGATTTTCTTTGGAAGGATGAATCTCTGGAGACTTAAGGCATAGTTGGAATTTATTTACAAATAGGCAGGTTGAACATAGGTGTAGGGAGCCAGTTTAAACACTGCCACATCCCATTAAACGTCTCCAGAGAGGCATCCTTGCATTCCCAAAAAAACTCAGCTCAACTCTCTCAGTTTGTCTTACTACCGGACTCAATCTGCAAGTTGACCTAGATTGTATCATACTTTGCTATGGGGAAACATATAATCCCTACCCACTTCTCTGGTTGGCTTCGCCTATTCAAAACATTCCAGAATAATCTCTGTTAAGAGAGAAAGGACCTTGATAAATGGCTAATGGTCAAAAAGCTTGGAAACAAAAGATAATAGCATTTACTCAAAATGAGAAACAAAATATTTTCTCATTTTTCTTTAATAATACAACAATTGGTAATTCAATGAAATTAATAAATCAGACACAAATATGTAGTCAAGCTGACCAAACTGACCTGGAATATGCAAATGCTGCTATTTAGATAATGCATGTAATTATACAATTGTAGATATGCAGATGCTTATATTCAGCTCACAAATAAACATGCTTTTATAAATGTTCTGATTTTACATGCAAAAGCTTATGTACAAATCATTATAAATAATCATAAATGCAAATCACAATAAGTAAACGGTAACTCTAGAATTATGAATGCCGTTTCTGATTGATCTTCATCAGTAGTGTTGCATCGCCCAACTGTATCATGAAAATGAGGCTATATGTTCCCTCTGTTATCTGCAGGGGACTGTGCACTGAACATTTATAAATGCATGTTTATTTGTGAGCTGAACCTAAGCATCTGCATATCTGTGAGCTGAATATAAGCATCTGCATATCTACAATTGTATAATTACATGTGTTATCTAAATAGCAGCATTTGCATATTCTAGGTCAGTTTGGTCAGCTTGACTACATATTTGTGTTTGATTTATTAAGTTCATTGACTTACCAATTGTTGTATTATTACTGAAAAACAAGAATATATTGTGTATTTCATTTTGAGTAACCAATTGTTGTATTATTACTGAAAAATAAGAAAATATTTTGTATCTCATTTCGAGTAAACGCTATTATCTTTTGTTTCCAAGCTTTTTGACCATTAGCTGTTTATCAAGGTCCTTTCTCTCTTACCAGAATAATCTCTGTGTCATGAGCACCTATTCAGCGACGACATCACCTGAATATCCCAGGCTATAAATGTTCCTTTATCAAGTATGAGACTCTGGCCAGATATTCCCTTCAAGCAACCTGCAATGCAATTTGTAGGAATCTGAGAGTAAATCCCTTAACATTACAAAATGTTCCTGCTTCGTATGTAAAGGTCCTTTCCTAAACTTTGGGTAGGTAGAGTACACAGTGTAAGATCGACACACTTGTTCCTTTAGATTCCTTAGAAGAGAGAGATCAAAAGTAAGGATATATGTCAAAAAATGTGCACGATTTGTTAAGGACCTACTCCCCTGGGTCATGTCTATCGGCATTAACCCCCAGTTCATGCCTTCAGCCATGTCTGGTGCTGAAAAAGCTTGGTGGTGTAGCAGCACAAGACTCTCCTACGCACGTCCCCTACCTATCTTTTCAAGCAGATAGCCTCTAGTGTGAACCCAGCCCAATGCATGAGAGAGGCCATCCATTTGATTTTGTCCCCTAGAAAAGTGGGGCCAAAATCTCTGCACATTAAGGCATTTACCCAGGAGACCTGGCGGTTGGGAGAAGTCTGTAGTTCTACTCCAGACTGACTAACTATATCAACCACAGCTGAAGTCTCACAACTTCTCTTTGTAGTACTTGTGATCCATGTTTGCTTCATCATCATGTTTGGTTTGGTTTTTGACTTCCTGAAGTCAGAGATGCTAATAGGGATAACAAAATAATTGAAGTTGTAGAGTCCTAATTCAATTTCAAGTTGACTTTGTGAAATGATCTCTATACAACCATTTCAACTTTTGGAAATGTTTGTGTATTTATTTATTTTTAATTGCAAGGATTCGCCCACAGGATAGCTGCTTCCTAATTCAAATTCTTGAAGCCCCATTAGTTGCTCAACATTAAAAAGAAAAATCTAATTTTTCCTAATCATAAAATTTAGCTCGAATTGCAGGATTCGAAAATTGCAACCAGAGCAGACTATCTGTGCTACAAAATGCATAACCTATCACACAGGAAGATTATATATATATATATATATATATATATATATATATATTGGCCAACAATACTTTGACAGCACACTTCAACAATTGCATGCAAGACGATGGGTTCTTAGACTAGAGTGGGATCTTCAGAGACAGTGCTGCTTTCCTGCATTATGGGAATCATATATGAAACTCCAGGGCACATGAGAGGAGCCCACACTGAGGCTCCTTCCTACAATGGTGTGAACTTTCAGGAAACAGTATTGACATGAGTCTGGTGAAAAGCCATAGCATGGACTCATCCTGGCTGGTCCTGGGTTCCTCATGTTCAGTAACGTGGAATGGAGTGGAGCCGTTGAGAGTCCCATGTCACCAGAGAAACTCAAGCAATGGGCCTGAGAAGCTGCTCAGGACTCAATAACAGGATTCTACTTGTTTGCCAAAGAGAAGTCAGTATCCCAGTTCCCTCATTTTGCAATACTAACGACCAAACGTACTATCAGTTTTGAATTATTTCTGCAATATGCCCACAATCATTGCACTGAAACAGAAAAGCAATTTGCATCCAATATTCCTTCCACAAATCAAATGATTATCTGAATCATTTCCTGTAACATCAAGTATATTGCAATAAAGCACTATATAAATCAATTATTATTATTATTATTATTATTATTATCTGTCATCACAGGAACATAGGATGCTACTTCATCCTGTGTCAAGCCATTGGTCCATCAAGCCCAGTATTGGCTATAGTGTGGACTCTATACTGACTGGTAGCAACTTATCCAGGATTTTGAGATGGGTCTTTTCCAGCCATATGTTGAGATGCTGGTGATTGAACCTGGGGCCTTTCGCAGGCACTGAGTTATGGTCTTTCCTAAATGTCAATGCAGAGTGAATGTTTAAGCCCTTCTTCCCCAAGCTTGTGCCCACCAGATGTGTTGAGCTGCAACTTCCATCATTCCCAGCCAGCATGGCCAATAACAGGACAATAACAGAGTGAGAAAGATGGGAGTTACAGTCCAACATGACTGTAAGGCATCAGGTCAGGGACGTCTGGTTTAAGCAATGGCTCTGCTCACTCATTTATTGCTTTCTCACTTGGAAATCCCCGTAACATTGTACTGTTTAAGCTTCCCTAAAAGTAATTTGGGGAGAGTTATAATTACGTTACCAGTGCAAAATGTGTGGAAAATTTCAGAAAACAAGGAGAATTTGTAGCAAGTGGAAGAAACCATCTAAGTAGTTATCATAGAAGTACTATCAGTTGTGTTTACTCTGCAAGTTTTAGCACCGAGGCAGATAATGCATTTCTGAAAATGTGTTTGCTCTCTTTGCATTTCCTGTCCATGACAGAGCCAAAAGCGGACAAGTTGCACAACTGAGTTGATGCCTCAGAAGAAGGCAAAGCTTCTAAGCATCCAATTTGGTTATTGTCTTAAAAGATTTTTCATAGTCGACAGCAATCTAATTATTATATCCACAGGTTCCTGTGTAAGACTCAGGGAACAGTACTAAGCAAAGTGAGGTTGGAAGCAACCTTCATCAATCACACATACTTCAAATTACGTGTGCTCAAAATGGACCCAAATCACAAAACATCTTTTTTGCAAGTGCTTTTTTTGTGACCTGATGGGTTTATCTTCAGGCATTTCCGTACTTCTCCCAACACCCTGCAGAAAAGGAAAGCCCAGTGTGATACATACCCACTCCAACCTTCTTATCACTTTTGTGCCACGGAGTCATTGCCAACAAATCCAGCAGGCCACGGAAGCCGTGATTCAGTGGAATGGCTGGCTGCTACTAGAGGCAGATTGGATCCAATCCCAGCAAAATCTGCAGATGGACTCCCATGAATCACAAGGCAGGTCTGGCTGCTGCAACTGCAGCGGTGGGCTTCACTCTTCTCACAAGCCCTCAGCTTCCTTCCTCTTTCTCTGTACGCTCTGTTCAACGAGCCTCTTACGTTAAATGAAAGTGATAGTTGTATGTGGAGGAGGGGGCAGAACAAATTGAGCACTTTACTGACAAGAAAATTGACAGTAACATAAGCAAATAGGAACACAAGAGAAGTCTCTCTAAATTACTACTCCAAACTAAAGAAATCATGGAGCTTAGACATCACATACAAAGGCCAATCAGAGAAGCATTCGAAATTTGGTCAATTCATTGTAGTAAGATAACTTAATACATGAAGAGCAGTCTCAGGGTACTATAAACTAATTTATTGGGGAAAAGCCCAATGCATTCCGGCTTCTTGTTTTTTATTAGGTTGAAATGCTTTTTCAACTCTCCCTTTTTGTGTTCATCTTGGGGGCTCACCTGCCTTGCACCCTTAAAAAAGAAAGAAAACTGCTCACACGTGTCTACCAGCATGGACAGCATAGCATCAGGGCCGTAAACTCAGATGATAAAATGCCTCCTCTTCCTTGAACACAACAATCTATTATCTATTTTATTGTTTTATATTTATATTTGGTGTTGTTCCCCGCCTCGATCTAGATGGAGAGGCGGGTTAGAAATGAAATAAATAATAATAATAATAATAACAGCAACTTGTAATGTTTGTACAACTGATTCTTCAGCTAGATCAGGCAAACTTCACTCATTTTGAACCTTTTTACTGAGCAAATATCTTCTCAATGCTACAGGGGGATGAATTCTGCTGGAGCCATGCAGACGGTCGTAACACCAGATTAGACTTTTACATGGAACGCTTCCATCACTGTGCACAATCAGCAAACAGCATTGTTTATCACACACTCTTAGCTTGTGCAGAATATGACACCATCCACAGCCTGAGAAGCAATCCCAACATTATAATTACAGAGGCCAGCAAAGGAGGAACTGTCATTATCAGAAAGAAGTTGGACTTCAAACAGGCAGCTAAGCAGCAACTATCCAACACTAAATTATCAATCTGGTACTAAAAGGGATAAATCATGTTGCACTGAAGAGGCTCCTTCAAACTAAAGATGGCTAATTTAATCTGGAATGGTTGAATGACTGGAATGAGGGTTTTGGGGGAGAGTTATAAAAAGAACCCCTGAGAGACCCCATACTCATATTTAAAAGACCCCTGAGCCATGGGCATGAAGACCTTAAAAGTTTTGATTCTATGCTAATTTATTTCATTTCATTAAGAGTCTAAGTCTTGCAAGACTAGATGAGAAAAAAAAGAAAAAAATGCAGTTGGCTTTACATGTGGCTTCACAGAACTTGTTGAAGGCCATGGTGTGCTGGCAGAGTCTATGAGCAAGCTGAATAGAACTGGGCATACTCAGATGCCCACTAAGAAAAGGAAAATTACTGCTTTGACATCTCGTGGCATGCTAATAAGAGAATGTCCTTACCCAACACTAGTTGGACAGGGAAAGTCATAGCACTGCGCACAAGTGATAATTGGGAGGTGTTTGGGCGGATATGACGAAATACAACAAATGATGAATGTGAGTTCAAAGATGTACCAGGGAGAAATTAATCACTCAAGATAACATGCCTAGATGGCAGATTTTTAGCCAAGTTTTAGTAAACGTCAAATTAACCCATTAATGATAAGGCCAGAGATGTTCCCAAAACCACGTGAGCATAACACGTGTGATGTTGGGGAGGGAGAGACACCTAACTTCTGATTAGTGAAAGGGTGGTCTAATCACTTATTCATCCCATTTGTGATTGGAAGATGGTAGTCTCATCACTCATAGGGCCCCCCAGCTTTGACCAGAAGAAGTGTAGAAAAGTACAGGTAGAGAGGGCTGCAGCTCACTTTGCTCTTTCCCTGCTTCACCTCTAATTTTCTCTAGATATCTGGACCCAAGAATGCACTTTTTTAGACATTTATGAGTTAGAATATTTTCTGAAGTTAGGACTTGGAACATTTTCTGAATATGGAACTTAAAAAATATTTCCAAGTCTTGGGTTTTCCTTTCACTCTAACTTCTACTTTTATTCTTCACATGTCTACAGGAACTTAGCAATGCTTTAGGATAGTTTGTATATCCAAGTAATGTGCAGGAGGAAGAAAAGGGAGAGTTACCAATTATGTTTAGTTTTTAGTTTAGATTTAAACCGCAAGTAGTAAGCAGGAGAGGATAGAGAAGTCAAAACAATGTTAGAAGCTCAAGCAGTTATCTTATTAGATTAATTTGTTTTGCCAATTATAATTATTTTAATTTATCTTCAATTTTGTAACATTCTTTCTCTGTAATCACAGGGAAATTTATTTTCACTCTCATATAACCACCAATGCCACAGCTTACTTTTTATTTTGTAATTTTCTGAAATAGATTCCTATTTACAATTATGTCTGTGGTAATGTTTAACTATTTGGATTGGATTGGTTATCCACCAGGGTGTTTCGGACCCATTTGGTATAGTTTCTGAAGGTAAACAGGACCAAATTTACATAAATTTATAAATCCCTCTTTTCCGAGCCCACTGCAGAATACCAGAAGGAATGGGGGAATTTCCTAGAGTTGGGTGGGTCCATCCACAAAGACACAACCCAAGGGCCTTGACCAGAGTCTTCTAAATACTACCCAAAATATACAAACCAAACATAATTTCAGGCATTTGGTACTATTGCAGTTGATAATGATAGTCTGCTAAGATACATAGGGCTTTTTTTTTAGTAGTAGTGGTATCTACTCTAATGATTTACCTGCTGAAGAAAACCCCACATTGTGCTATTTGCCACCAGATGAAAACATTTCTGTGTTCTTAAGATATTTGTAAGACAGTGCTGATCAATTATTGGTCCTGTTTTAAATGAAAGACTATTCGTAGTTTTGTTTCTACTGTTTTGTGCTGGTCTTATTCTGGGTTTATTTGGGTTACTTATTATGGATATCACATAGTATATTTTACTGTAGTTACAAGACTTGGAAGATTTTAGAAATAAGTTTATGTACTTATGTGCATACCTATATGCATGGTAACTCTCCTGTTTTGTTAATTATGTGCACTCACTCATTTTGCAGCCATTCAGGTAAAGGCATATTCTTTCCTTCCTTTTCTCAGCTTGGCAAGATTTGTCTTTTTCTGTTTTATATTTTAGTAAGCAACATAGCTGAGAATCTGAAACATGTGTTATTCTGCTATATGTGTGCTCTCTTACTCAGTAAACCCTTTTAAAATGCTTTCATTCTCATGTCCTTTGTAATTCAAGTATCACTGAGCAGTTTAATATTAGCCACAGTTAAACCAGCTTGAATTCTGAATCATTATTTTTTCTAATTTAAATTGGTTTAGTTTCCAAACTAGCTACCTTCATATAATAAAAGGAAATAATACTTCTACAGTACTGAAGAAATGTGCTTAAACTGCCATGTAAAGCATGGAAATGATATCCAATTTGATCACTAATCACTGAAATGATTGTACACTTTAAAACCATGGTTATAGCATTTGAAAACTATGTATAGGCCTATCAGACTCTTTCTTCCTTTTACTAATGCATGCCATAGCAAGGAAACAGAATATCATGACCACCATACCTTACCTGCTTCTCGAATTTTGCCTTTCCTAAGCATCTCACATATGGTTAGACTACTGCAGTCTCAAAACCTTTAGTGGTTCACGAGTTTTGGTTGAACTGAACACACAAAAACTGGGAAATCATTTTTCCAACCATAATGCCAGCCCCCTTTCACAATGCGCCTTGAGCAAAGGGACCAGCACATGTGTGACAAGTGACGAAAAGCAGGAGCCCATTGGGATGCACGTGTGATTGTTGAACCGCAGGCCTCCGGGAGCTGTCAGTCAACAGCCTGTCTGGGACACAACAGGATGCTGTGGATCCCCAACCATAGAGGATATCAGAGTCTGGATTCCCCCAGCTGTATGGAAAGTTCTGCAGTAGCTACTGTACCCAAGGTTGCTGCAATCTCAGGGAAAGGAGGGAAGGGAACAGATGGGGGCATGTGTTGGTGGGTGGGGAGAGTAGGGACCATGGATTACCCACATCCAATGGCCTCCCAACCCCTGGGCCTATCCCCAGAAGCACAACTGCAGTAGATGGGATTAGAGGCCTGTCTAATAGAAAAGCTGTAAAGGAAAACGGAGGGGCAAAAATGATCTCCATCACCCATTTCACTTGGCCATCAGCAGGCTTCCTTCCTTCAGCCATCAGACAGGTGAGACTGCTCTCTAAGTCAGAGGCTACTACTGTTGCAAGCTTCATTAAGCAAATATTATTTTAAAAAACAACATGAGAGATGATAGATAGATAATTCATATTCCCAGGGATGACAGTATTGTGTTACTTACTACTTAGCATATTGGCATTACCCATAATTATTTAATGGCATATCTAGTGCTTATACTATTGCGTTATTGTTTTATTTTCCTTATCTGGCAATATCCTCACATATAAAGTAGTGACCCAAGACATAGGTGGAAGGTGTCACGGTTATGGATTTAAACATTTTTCATCACATCTTCCCTCCATTAGCAATCTAAAATTAGAGGACACTAATCCAGCCTCCTGGAAAAATTCTTTACCATTCATTTCCCAAGTTCCTTTTCTGTCCCCGCAGGTTAACAAGTTACTTTGAGTCTTTCAGGTTTCACTTTCCTTACAGAGTCATAGTAGGAGCTTCCTAATTAAATCATTCAATTTTTCAAGTTTCCAGTGTGGCTTCTTTTTCTTGTGCCATGGGAACAGCAGTCGTCTCAGGACAGTCCCATTCTACTGCCTTTGTTGAAGTCTGAACTCAGGAAGAAGCATAGAACCTAGACGCACACACAGACACCTGCCCCATCTGACCGCCTATCATAAGATTACTGAAGCACCAAAACAAGGCCACTGAGAAACGAGAGGGATATATTGGCAGAGTCAGAAGACCCTGCAGTTTTCAGAAAACAGCACAATGAGGACTGAGCTTGCTCAGTAGCCATAGAATGAGTGTCAGTTGGAAAAAAGAAACCAGAGTGATGGAGGAGATGCCCTATTTGAGGTATTTACTTAAACAGTGCATGGCTGACAGAACCCTGGAATATAAACACTCCTGTTCGGAAGCAATAACACACAGAAAAAAGTTTTTTGCAAGTGCCACTTGTAAATTATACATTTCAAATTCTTTCTTACCAATCCTTTGGGCTCAGAACCTCAATTCTGGCAGCAAATACAATGTTACAGACCAATACTCATTGGTTTATGGAAACCAGATTTTCCAAATACCTCCAATTAAAGCTTCAAAGGAAATGAAGGCAACAAACGTATTTCCAAGAAGATCAAAAAGTATGAATTATCAACAGAACTATCTCATACACAAATCTTCCTTGTGCTTATACACCTCCACCATCTATCTGGAATGGTACTGTTTCTTATTTAACCTGAGATTAAAATTGGGGAGCACCCCCCACCCCAAGAACTGTTTGATGAGGACTGAGCATGTTCAGCGGTCACAGAATACTGTTAGTGTGAGTTGCGTGGAGTATCCTGGAAGAAGACATGGTCAGCTGGCACCCTGGGGTATTCTACACAGCACCTTTTGTCTAAGCCCCCCCCCCCCCTTATTACATAATCCATGCAGTGTGCAACTGTCTGGATACATGGAAAAATAATCTGCAACGATTGTGTAACCTTTGAGTTCCAAATACATCACTACCTACTTTCATGGATGGCCACATGGTGGCAGTGAAGGGTTTAATGGCTCAGCTGTCTTGGTTGGAAATGCAAGTTGTAAATGTATCCCACTATATTAGCAATAACAACTCACTCCCTCAATGATCCGTGGCCATCACAACTCATGTTTGTTTTTCTTTTTTACACTTATTCACCAAGTCTTTTCTTTTGGAGACTACTTATTAGATCTTTACAGCCTTAGAAAATAATACAAGGAGTAACCAACAGTTCATGTCTGCAGTTCCAATGGTCTTATACATAGATCTCAGTTGTTGTCCTTTGACCATCTTGGAATTATAATTATCAACGAGTTATCATCTTTGTTTCCACTTTGATTTGCTTTATTTTTCTATCTGGCACCACACATAATCTGACAATCTGCACCTGGACGTAAGAGCACTTTTCTGCTTTTAAAGTAGAATTTATAGCTCTGTAAAGTGCATCCACAATAATAAAACAATACCAACCCTCAGGCAAACAGAAATCTGCTTGACAAACAGGACATCCCTGACCTCTCATTCCCTCATAGCCCCTCATGTCTGCCCCAAATAGGCTCAGGAAGCTCCTCCAGCCCTCTGGAGCAAATTTGGGGATGCACATAGGGAGGGAAATCTGTTCTGCCACTGTTTCCTTCCCACTGGCAGCTCACCACTATTGGATACAGACCATAGTGTGTAGATGACAAATTAAGTGTATGCTTCAATCAAATAAATGGGACTAAAATGCTGAGCTTGATTGGGATCCTGGTTTTAGTATCACATAACCAGTTGGCTAACAAAACAAACAACCAGACGGATATGCTGCATTCTATCATCGATTTCTGTACAACTTTGGTTTAGGTTTAGGATTTCTTTATTAATAAAGAATGAAGATTACAAATTGAGTAAAATAGTTTCAGAGCTTTAATTCCAACATTTTATACAACTTTGAACACATTAGTTAATCTTAAAAAAGCAGATACACCTATTGCAACACCTGGGCGGGGTGTGTGAGGAAATTACTACATACCCCAAATATGACTTATGGCATGTGTATCACACTCTCCAATGTGGAACTCATAATATTAGTGTGAATATCACTTTTAAAGTTATCTTCTGGTTTGTCAGTCAACTGGTTGGTATGCCTGCTTTCCTTGTAGATAAATAGCTTACAGATATTTATCTGTAAGCTATTTGTAGATAAATATTTGTACAGCTATTTGTAGATAAATAGCTAGTTTGGAGAAGCTGCACAGCTTCTCCAAACTGTAGCAGTAGATTTGAACACTTTTGTTTCAGTATTACATATCTGTAACATTAAAGCCACCATTAAATATTGTTTATATGAAGCCCAAGTATTTAATGAAAGGCACTGAAGAAATCAATCCATTTTAATGTTCCAATAAGTTGCTCTACAATTAAATCAAAGTCCCTCAGTAACATAAAATGGTATTCATTTTATTGCTGAGTACACTGGGTTTCAGAACCTTGTTTGGAAGACATATACATTATAGGGTAAGTTTTCTTTTGGCCTTTCTTCTCATGTTTACTTGCATCTTCAGCTGCAGCACCATAGTTTTCTTCTGTCTTTACTCCAGGTTCAGATGTTAACCTATAGGTAAAGCAATCACTCTAGTTTCATTTTAAACATAAACAATATAAACTGATGTTTATTAAACTGCTATTGAAATCATGCCATCATTTCCTAGTTCACTTGTTACTATTAACTTTAGCACGTTTATTTACATCAAGCTATGCCAAAAAGCAAGAAGCAGCCATACAAAAAAAGCCATAAAGAGAAAGCTTAAATGAACAAATCACATCACACATAGGTACAGTTAGAAGCTTAGCGTTTGTCGACTAGATTTATCAGCAGCTACTTCAAGCATATCAAACTAACATTTTGTGGATACATCTGGTACACAAGCAAGAAATCTGTTCTGACTTGGCTAGTACAGAGAGGGTACTGAAACTGAGGGTTATGCCACAGGATTCTCTTCTTCCTGGCAGAGAATCCTTTTAAATCAGACTTTTAAATAGCCACTCACCTTTGACATGTAAGAGTTACTTCTAAACAAGCAGGAAAACTTCCATAAAGTGGAAGAGAAATAGCGATTTATTTATTTTTAGACCTTTATTGCATTACTGACCCTGTTAAGTGTGGGCAGGCAAGCCAGAATTATTTAGTATTAATAATACAGATGAGTAAGATCTAGATTAAACAGAAAACATGGACAACTGGAAGGGAGTTCTGCCATAGCCTCAGCCCAATGAAGGGCCATAATGCAAGCACTCCAGAAAACTGGCACCATTCTCTCTTCTGCCACAGCCAAGACAGAAAAGGAGAGGGGAAAGGTTCAGCTCCTGTTCTGCTGAAATTGAAGCAGAATGAGCCTTTCTCCACCTAAGAAGAATTGGGAAGCCTAAATTCATCCTATTAATACCTTGAGGAGTGACGCTTTTCTCTTTCTTATGGAATAAGATAGGCATTTGCCAATTCAGTACAAATGTACCTGTACTCAGACAGTATTAACACAGAACTGTGAGATCATCTTCCATGTGGTGTGATCCATACTGCAAGGGAGCTCATGAATAACACAATAGCATGGGTGAGGCTGATTGCATAGGACTTCTCTGACTATTACCCTGCCTCACAGAGGGTGCTAATTGTGGCTGAAAGCCATATAGCTAACCCTACCTACACAATCTGAATAATCACATGCACTTCCCTGTTGGCATGGGATTGACCATGCAAAATGGGTTTAGGCAAAGCCTCAGAAAGAGGACAATTAACTAGGCTGTCATAAACCAAGTGATTCAAAAGCATTGGTATTAGACATGGGACCACCTCATTCAACCAAGTTTATCTTTGCAGTTTTGTACTCTGGACTCTGATTAGGCATGTGGTTGCAATCCTGAGGCTGATACAATTAACATTAACATTTAGCATTATTCTCTATTTTTGGGCTTGCACACAATCCTTTATTGTAGTAAAGAGTCACAAGACATTTCCATAACGTAGGAGAGGGTCAGAAGTTTGAGACAAATGCCTTATTTGAATTTTATACTTAAACTATACACTTACAAGCTCAATTTGCATCTTTAGTGGGTGCATGTATGGAAACGTGACCAAAAAGATGGGCTGCAGCTAAGTGTGTAAATGAGAACTTAATACTTTTGAGCTGACTTTGGTCCACCTTTCTTCACCTTGGTCCATTCCTCTTTTCTTTTCCTCTTGGGACTCTTGCCTATGTCCAGCCTTTCTAAAGTACTTCATCAGATAGTAGCTGTGCTGGTAGCTATTTATGCCTATATACCCAGTCATTCTTGAGCCTTTTCTTCCAGGTCTTGTTAACTGCAGACCCCACTCTCATCTTAGAGTGAGAAATAATGAATTTCTGTTGTTATCATGAAACCACACTGTTGTTAAAAATGAGGAAAAGTATACTACTCCCCTCTTTAATTCCTAAAGGGAAAGCAAAGGGGAGGTGCTGCTCTCTCCCAGATTAATGTTTGCAGGTTCCCTAAACCCAACTGTTATTGTTTTCAAGCTTTCAGGCAATTGCTCTCCAACTCAGGCTGGCAAAGCAGTGGAGAAGGAGAAGATGGACAGAGACAGACTCACAGAGGTATAGGGTTGTTATAGAAGTTTTATTGTAGTAGTTAGCACACATAAACATTAAATTTGCCTTAAGTCAATGCACACTAACTTTCATTTGATAACTAATTTTAAAAAACTATCTGTATTGACTACACATAAGTTTGGCCCCACATTTTCAGGGGGTCTACTCCAACTTCACACCTAGATGAACTTCTCCCATAAGTTTTCATTCCCTCAGATACCACTCAACATCCACCCCTTCAAGTTATATCTCTCCTTTACAATCCCACTATCCATTCTTTTTCTTCTGACCACTGATGGTCCCTTCTGTTTCATGGGCCAAGATTTTCCTACCCAAATACGCTCTTCACATACGACTAACATCCACTTAATTCAATTCTTAAAACTTACCATACCCCAACCACTGCCTATCGTCTTCATCATTAGCAGCACCTCATGGTTTATCACTTTCAATGTAGAATTGCCTTGAACATACATTAACACTTGCATAGCAAGGTGGGGATGAAAACCAATCATGTTTTTTTTAAAGGACAGATTTTTAAATTTACAATTTTAATTTCTTAAAATTGTCAGCACCAGGTTTCTCAAATAATATTTAGGTTAATATAAAATAATATGAATAGCATATCATCCCTACAGTTTCTCTTAATTAAATCAATGCCTCTACCAGATACAAGGAGTTATAAGGTTTTTCTATGTTAAAGAACCAATTTGATCTTTTCTAAAATATGAATATTTACACCATACTTTAAATATAGATATTTTCTTTTCACCTGATGAAAAAAACCAAATCTATTCTATCCAGTAACTGTCAGACTTTACTTCTCTACCTGTCAGTCCTGGGCATTTCATTTGTGTTTGCTACATTGCTTTTGTGAGAGTGGGGCTGAACCAAGGCAGAGAGAAGGAGAAAGGTGCAACACGGATAAAAAAAGAGGTCAGCTTTTTACATTCTCATGTTTAACCTCAAACTGCCAAGTCATCTAAGAATAACAAAGATCCTATATGGGGATATTTCTAATAAACTCAATTTGTAGATAAAAGGGAAAGCCTGCAAAATGGATTCCTGCACTGAGCAGGGGTTTGGACTCGTTGGCCTTATAGGCCTCTTCCAACTCTACTATTCTATGATTCTATGTATACAAAGAGATCCAAGGCCTTGCAGTAAGAATGAAACAGTGTAAATTATACGTTAGCTGTAAACTACCATGATTTAGTGGTCAAGTGTTCATCATCGTTAGGAAATATATGAAATAGTTTCAATGGGAAACTTGATTAAAATCAATTATTTTAAATCAGTCTTTTGTCTTGCCAATTAAAATCACAGTTTTATATTGCCTTGATTTAAATCAATCCACAATGTTACATAGCCACGATAGTACTGAAATGGTACCACATAGATACCTGCCATTAATGGATCTACAACCTTTTATGTTCATGGACACATTTGGATTTTTGCTAAAGTACTGTGGGCACTGTCATAAAATGGTAGCCATCGGATCTGGGCAACCACAAAATTTACTACTGCCACAAAACATCCATTCCATAGAAGGGCTAACCGTTGAAGGTAGAAGACAAACATACTCCTCTAAACCCACAGTTTCTGCTCCAACAACTCACCTATTCCACAGAAAAATAACCCAATTTTCCAAAATTACCTCTAAATAAATTCTTTTTTAAAAATCCCCCAAATTTATTTTCCCCAAATCATTCTTTCTCCAAACACACAGGAACACAGAAAATACACTCCACATTTCCAAGCTCTGGATCACTCTTAAACTCTTGCTTACACATACAGAGAAAATCACACGCAGTTCCTCTATCTCACCCAACTCCTGCCCTCAGTCTCTACCTCCTGACTTTCCCAGCCCCTCTTCTGCCCCCCATTTCTCTGCTGCCCACACCAAGCTTACCTTGCAGCATTCCTTCCTGCTCCCCCTCCCCACTTTCTCTTTTAGTTTTGGCCACCTGCTGCACAGCCCTCTTCCTTTCCTCTGAAGAATGGTCTTGGATATGGGCCCAGGGATATTCAGGGCACGAAGGCATGTATGGCAAATGTTTGGGTTTTTAAATTAAAAATTAATTGGGGCCTTGATGTGTGCCAAGGGGGTGTCCAGGGGCACTGTGTAGCCAACCCGAGAATAACAGAATGCACACTTTTTCAGTATTTTCCCAAAATCTTGGGGTCAGGTAGAACTTCTATCTAAAAAGCAAACAGGCTCAGGTTTATTTTAGTATTAGCTGCCCAAGCCAATTATGTATTTGCACATACAATTTAATTGTATTTGGAGGATGATAGCTTCAGTACTGCATTCATTTATTCACGGCAGAAAAGTAGTTGCCATGGTAAAAAAAATCTTCTGAGATATTGTACTTGGCAGAAAAACATAGTTTTGCCCAAGTGACATATCACATGTCAAATCCACAAGATACAGAAGAAAAGTCCAAACACAAGCTTTTCACTAACCTAGCAAAGGCAACAACCAAATCCAGAGAGCACAAGTGTCCGAAAATTCTGTTCATCACCCTATTAAGGCAACCTCCATTTCTAGCTCCAACTCAAACATTTTCTCTCTGCAAAGCCACTTTTGTGAAGCCATATTTCCCCCTTCATTCAAAGTCACAAATATCCAGATGTGTTTCTCTTTTTTACTAAGTTACTATGATGGACAGTAGAAGTATGAAATGTTGTTTTGTGCCTTAATTTAAAAAAGGCACTCATTACAGGTTATATACTGGCCTATATTGCATTATGACCAAGAATAGTTAAGAGGTGGCGTTTCCCAATAAGTATGCATTCACAGCAATGAAAAAGGTAACATTAAAGTAAGTCTAGCTGTGTTGTACCTACACATTTCATAATGCCTCTGCCCAGGGCAAACATTTAATGCTAATCTTCCCAAAAGCTTTAATACAAAAACGTATATTAAAAACAGAACAGAGGGTGGAGGTAAGAGACAGAACCCAAGAGAAAAAAATAAGCTGTAAAGTAAACTCTTTACTTCTGAGAGTTTAACAGTCTTCCATGTTAGGAAAAGCTCAAATCGTTACCATTTTTCTCCATGATTTCATTGTCTCTATTACTATATTATAATATAGTGCACTTAGTTTATTTTAAAAGCTAAAATCAGCTTTTGGAAGTCAATACTGCAATTTTTTTAGCTTGGATTTTCATCCTACACTATAATGAGCAGTACGATGAATAATACAATTGCTAATGTAGATGGAAATTATAGTGGAAACACTAGATTATTACAATGATTTTAAAAAGTGAAAAACGCCTTTTAGCTGTAAGGAAGGTTGAAGTCCATGATTTACAGTTCCTTTTCATTCTCTGTTATTTTGATCTTTTTAAAGAATTTTGGAAATTTCAAACTAGGCAGCTGGAATTGGGGAATTACATTGCATGCAACACTGAGAAAGTAAATGAAGAAGTGGATGGCATAGTTCATGCAGCGAAAAAACAGAGATGCAGGTCTGTGCTGATTGCCTTGCACATACATATTAGAAGACACTGACCTGGTGGCATGAGATGGTCCACTATCATTTCCATATTTCGTATTTATAGCTGTTGTGTCAAATTCTTCCTCCTTAATTCTAACTTTCTTCCTTACAGGTTGATCACTTCTCTGTTCCACTGCTGGAGGAACAACTACATTCCTTGACAAGGCTTGAAGTGTTGTTTTCAGAGCATTCTCACTTGGTTTTGCTTCTTCCTTGTTTTGAGACAGCAAGCAAGAGGACCTTCTGCTATTTAAATTGTCTGAAATCATGTCACCTGGAGCCTTCTTGAGATTGATTTGGTCTCTCATTAACTCTATGGGACAGAATAAAAACCAAACCAGAATAATTCTCCAGGTCAAATAAATCTGATTACCATATCGATACACACAGAGTATTAGTAAAAGAAAGGCATGCTGTACAACTGGTTGGAAGAATCATGAGTGGAGTTGAATCACATAGATGCATTTTTATTACAAGAAAGTCATCACAGTCCAAATAATAATAATAATAATAATAATAATATTTATTTATTTATTTATAACCCGCCTCTCCCTACGGATCGAGGCGGGGAACACAATACAGATACAAACATGACAAAGTTAAAAAATTTAAAACAAGAGAAACACATCATTAAAACATTTAAAATTCACCCGGATAGGCCTGCCGGAAGAGAACAGTCTTCATGACTCTCTTGAATTCATGAAGACTGTCAATTTGTCTAACCTCCTCCGGCAGACCATTCCATAGTCTGGGAGCCATAGGAGAAGGTCCTCTGGGTAACACTCGCCAGCCTAGTTCTGGCTGGCTTGAGTACGTTCTTCCCAGAGGACCTAAGAGTGCAGGGCAGATTGTACGGGAGAAGGTGATCCCGTAGGTAGCCTGGGCCCAAACCATGTAGGGCTTTAAAGGTAACAACCAACACTTTATACTTTGCCCGGAAACTGACCGGCAGCCAGTGAAGTGATTTTAAAACTGGTATAATGTGGTCACCCCTAGGTGTACCGGTGACCAACCAATTACATTCTTCCATTCAGAAATTGCACAATGAATGGATGTTTCAACATCTGTGTCACTAAAGCATTTATTGTGGGGTTTGCCTATGCAGTGCTTAAGCCTTTTTAGAGCATCACTGTATTCTGTACACAATGTTCAGAACAGAAGAGGTTGTGTAAAACATTACCCTAAAAGGCTGACACTCCAAGTGGTAGATTCTAGAGCAGTGATATAGTTTTAATTGCTTAATTATGCAAGCTTAAATAGACAATAGAATTTGCTGCTTCGTAATTGGCTATATCCTTTTCTTCTATCCCATTACATTAGAATAGTAATTCATTCATGAAACTGCCACCACATTAATGGATGCATACAGATGAAACTTCTGATTTACTAGGGAATAAAAAGTTACCTTGAGATTCATATTTGATTTTCAATTCATCCAGCAGCACATGCAATTTTATGCTCTCACTCTGAGAAGATTCAAGCTGTCTTTCATTTGCAAAAAGTTTTCGCTCCATCTCCAAGACTCGCTGACTTTCAAATAAAGCCTTCATCCGCTGTAAAGACAATTCACTCTTCAAATTTTCTATCTCCTTACTGCCCAAAATATAATAAAGAGATATGTATGAATATTAAGTGACATACAACTCCATAAGCGACATACAACTCTATAAGCATTAAGTTCTCCGTGTCCTTATCACCTCAGGCCTGAGCTTACTACTTTTCTGTTTCCTTTTAGTATGAATACATCCTCCTCTCACATTTTTCACCTCTGTATGTGTACAATGGTGTACAATGTTAAAAGATTAACCTGCAGTAACAGTCTGGAAAACCATTGGTTAGAGACAATAATGCAAAGCAGAATTAGCAGCACAGCCTAAGAGTTACCCATGACAATGTAAGGAGAGTGTCAGGTCTGAACAGTAGTCAGGTTTTGAGCCAGTGGCAGACTACCACCTGTAGGATACAGATTGGGCATTGGGAAGACTTGGAGTTCACAGCTCAAACCAGACCACTTGCTCCCTAGAGATGCCATGGAAGTTCATCCAAATGTGATTTGGAAGCAAACTCCCAAGGTTCTTAAATGGACACCTCAAAAATGAAAGGGAAGCTTCCAATAACCACTAGCCCCAAACCACGACACCTTTCTACAGCTCAGATAAGTATCATAGCCAGAGAATAGTTCCTCATTTGCCCCTTCCCCATCAGTCCGCAATGTTCCCTCCCTTTATTTATGTGTAAGCAGAAGATAGCAGCATTAGCTGTGGAGAGCAGGGGAAAGGTTTTTCTTCTAGTGCTGTGCACAGAATTTCTCCCACAGTTTTGACTATTCTTTATTTGTTCTGATTTTCATTGTACAATCACCTCTAGCAGCCTGTAGCCTCCTTGGCTTCCAGCACTTCCCACTCAAGAGAAAACATCATGAGGTGGTTCCCCAGATCAGGAAATGCAGGCAGCCTGGGAGACTGCAGACCAATGGAAGAGGTGTATAATAGAAAGAAACACACACACATACACACTGATTAGGTAAGGTCAAAAGCATCACCAAAATGAGTTATAAAATGCCCTGAGAATGAGGCAGAAAAGTGGGGGAATTTCATGGGGGAATAAAACTTTCAGGAGATTGGTAGTCAGATTTTGGCACAGCACTAGCTACACCTCTTTTGTGGAGCTGGATGCAACACTTCGCCCTCTCACACCTGCTATAGGGCTTGCAGGGAAGGAGAGGTGTTGCCATTACCTGCATCAGAGACAAAATGTATCCACAATCAGCCCTCGGAAATTTAGCATTTGGAAAATCTTGTGGAAGGTGCTGAATTCTGAAGAATGACAGCTAGAGCTGAGCCAATATTTTTCAGAAGACATTTTCCCCCAGGAAAATCCTGAGCTTTTCTTTTCTTACCCCCTTGGAAATAAAAGACCACTTTGCAGAATTTTCTCTATTTGTTTCGCAATTATTTTTATGGTCTCTACATTCCCTCCCCCCATCCAAATCTGAAAGGATGCAAAATGGGGGCAAGGCTGCCTGAAAGACTGTGTTTGCAGCTTGGGGGTGCTCCTGGATCCATCGTTCCAAATGACAGCCCAGACAGATGCGACAGCCAGGGGTGCCTACTATCAGCTTCGGATGATACGCCAGCTGCGTCCCTT
This sequence comes from Anniella stebbinsi, assembly GCA_029215795.1. Lineage (NCBI taxonomy): Eukaryota > Metazoa > Chordata > Lepidosauria > Squamata > Anniellidae > Anniella > Anniella stebbinsi. The sequence continues at coordinate 74,066,051 of JARDYH010000005.1, read as the reverse complement.
CCTAGAGTTGGACATACTGGTAACTTCGAGGCTCGACTTCTGCAACGCGCTGTACATAGGCTACCTCTGTGCCTAGTCCGGAAACTTCAACTAGTTCAAAATATGGCAGCCAGGTTGGCCACCGGTACACCTAGGGGTGACCATATCACACCAGCTTTAAATTTGCTCCACTGGCTGCCAATTAGTTTCCGGGCGAAGTACAAAGTTGGTCATTACCTTTAAAGCCCTACATGGTTTGGGTCCAGGTTACCTGCGGGATCGCCTTCTCCCATACAATCCGCCCCGCACGCTCAGGTCCTCTGGGAAGAACTTACTACAGTCAGCCAAGACTAGGCTGACAACCGTTACCCAGAAGACCTTCTCTTCTGTTGCTCCCAGACTGTGGAATGGCCTTCCGGAGGAGACTCGTCAACTTAACAGTCTTTTAGAATTTAAGAAAGCTATAAAGACTAGTCTCTTCCAGCAGGCATTTCCAGTGGAATTTTAGAATGTTTTTAGGATGTTTTATTGCTATTTTAATCATGTGTAGCATGTTTTAATCAGTTTTATGTATTTTACCATATTTTATATTTACTGCTGTTTCCTGCCTCGATCCAAATGGAGAAGCGGGTAAGAAATACATTTATCATTATTATTATTATTATTATTATTATTATTATCATCAAGAGTGATGCTGTTGCCACAGTGGCGGGGGGGAACCTTTGGGGGAAAATACCCTTGCCAATGGTGAGTCCTACCTGTGAGGATTTGTTGGATAATTTCTCTCCCCTATACAGAAGTTAGGTGAAATTGTCTCCAACCCCCCAAAAAATTCTGCCCACAAATGTTTCTTTTGACATAAGAAATACAAAGTACTTGTTTCAGCATGGGCTAATTTAAGCTAACCAAAGAGAAAACCTAAAGAACTAGACTATCAATCCCAATATCCCAGTGTCATAATAGTGAAGTGATGCTCAAGTCTAAGTAAATATGCTTAGGATGAGGCTATCAGTTTCCGTTCCACACTTTGAACTCACAAGACTTACTCTGAATTCTCAAGTTTCATCTGAAGCAAATCAGTGTAATAGCCATCTTCAAAATCTGCACAATCTGAAGTGTTAGAAAGCTTCAGTTCTTTTGAGTTTTGTGATACCTTCTGGAAAGACAAGTAAATTAAAAATCAAAGTTATTTGCCTTTGGTTATTTGAGTAATCGGGGTTTGAAAAAAGAAAATACAAATAAGTATCATTATGATATAATAAGTGTATCTAATTCAAATCTAATAAAAATTATGCTGCATACTTGATGGGAAAAATTAAGTAAGGATGCAACTGTGATGTTCAGCTGCTGTTGAGATCCTTGTATACAAAAGATTGTAAGTAACTGTTTATAAAATGCCAAAAGTTGCAGGAAATAAGTTAAATAGACTCACAGTTATGTTGTAACCGGGTAAGTATAAGGGGGGGAGTTCATGTGAGTGCTGATTGGATGGTGGCGGGGGAGTGCCTCGATTGGTTGGCTGTATGAGAGTGGGAGGAGTTAGAGAAGAGGTCTATGTATATATGTTGTTAGCTGACAAGAGCAGAGAAAATGTGTATGGGGATTTTTAACTGAGAAGAGACTGACTAGAGCTAGGAAGGGTCTGCGTGCTTGGTTGTTTTGGTAGAATTAGTTAGAGGGAATACCTAGAGAGGGGTAGAGTGGCAAGAGAACTTTGAAGTCTCTATTTGAAACGTTTTAAGAGAAATTACTGACTGAAAATATCAAGCATTGTGCCTGTACCAATACGCTGTTGAACTAAGGAAACCATCAAGCTTTTGCTACTTGAGCAATCATCTTGTTAATAAATTACATTTAATTATATCAACTGGTGTGGTCATTGAAGCGTACCTGAGGAAGGTACTGGTGGCAGCGGATAGAACGAAAGGGGATTTAGGGGCTAGGATGCTGGGATGTGGAGCTGTGGGGCCTAAAAGAGTAAAGACGGGACAGAAGCAGCAGCAGTAAGCCTAAACCCTCAAACACATCATAAGCACGGGGGGGCTGAAGTAAGCCCTGAGTGCGAGTGGTGTGGACAGCCCTGTTGTGTAGCCCGGTGAGTGTCACGGGTCCAGGCAGGGCATCACAAGTGGTGGCAGCGGTGAGATACGAGACGTTCCAGTGCAAGCTGAAGGATACGTGAAAATCCTATGCACATCACAAGCGTTGGCTATAGAGATCCAGAGCAGTTTACACGTGGTGTTCTGACAGGAATCACAAAACCAGTAGAGAATACACACCAGGTCTCAGGGGAGACAATAACAAAAAGAATTAACAAGAAAGTGAACGCAATTTTTCTCAGAAAATGGCAGGAATCTTGGCTTTGAAAAAGATGCCCTAGTTGAAAGGTGCAAAGCTTTTAAGCTTGAGTATGAAAGAAAGACCTCAGAAGAATTGAAAGTAATACTAATCAAACACCAAGTACCTGACACTATTAAGGGGGAACGTGATAGAAATCCTATAGTAAATGTTAGTGACAATGTTAGTGACCCTGCTTATATAGAGACTCTGAGAGAAAATAGAATTAAAATGTTAGAATTGGAGGATAGAGAAAAACAGCGCTCTGTGGAGGTAGAACGACTAAAAATTGATTCAGAGAGAACAAAATGGGAATTAAGAGAGCGGGAAAAACAGCGTTCTGTAGATATAGAACGGCTCAGAATAGAACAGAGTGATAAAGAGAGATCCCATAAATCAGAATTAGCTAAATTTAAACTAGAAATAGAACAGCTTAAAGCAGATGAAATTTGGCGGGAAAAGCAAGAGAATTTTGAAAAAAGCTAAAATCGAGACTATAAAAGTGCCCAAAATAACACCGAGAGATTTTGTAGCATTTAACCCAGGAGAAGGTCCTGAAGTGTTTTGAGAAGACTGATGAGAGTAGGGATGTACTTCAGAGAGAATTTGTAGAATACATTCCTAGCTTAGTGAGAAAAGAGCTAGCTGAAGTATACCATAGTTTCTCTTCAGAAACACCACCAAGACAGTTAAATTTGATTTCATCAAGCCTAAAACAAAGAGCTGAGAGACTCGGTTTCTGAGGCAACCACAGGAGTGGGGGAGGAACTTGCTCCTAGGGCAGAGACACCACTTTCTGACCCTATCGAGTATAAGCAAGAACTGCAGGCAGACACCAGCCTAGAGTCTCTAAGACAGCAAGCACAGTGTTCTGTGACACCCAGTGCTGATGCAGTTAATGAACATCTGGTGGAGGAAGAACATATTTTGCCTCACCAAACAGTCCAGATTAGGACTGGATCTAGAGAATGTACCCTGCTAGGTATTCATACATACACACGCAAGTAGGATCGCTTTTCACCAACTGTGATTATAGGCTGTGTGTGTTCATAGTGGATAGTCTCGTGATCCAAATAGTAGTCCAGTAAAGCTGGATCAGCCCGAAATTGAGACTATTTAATCATCTAGATATACATCAGTGAGAATCATCGTCTGCAGTAAATGTAGTGTTGTATACTTGTCAGCATAACTGTTTGTCACCCAATTGGTGTTATTCCCTTCAGGTTCAGTTATACATCTTGAGATGTGGACTAATTCATGCCTATGGTCAAACCAGTTATCAGATTACCTGGTTGTGTGCTTACTGTATAAAAATTTCAAATCCAATTCTATGCCAATCCTTACCCAATTGCCAATAATGATTTGGATGAAGTGATTTTAATGGCCCATGCACATACCGTGAACTTTTCCATTTGCTTCACTTTGATGAGAAGTTCTTCTATTTCACCATTCTTTTGTTGAAGCATGCTTTGCAAACGTTCCAGTTGATCATGCTCTTCCTGTGAACCTTTCATCCGCAGAAGTGTAGCCATCTGTAGCTACAAAGCCAAATCAGAGTTGGGGGCGGCATTTTTACAAATATTCTGTTAGAGCATACATTCAGTCAACGAAGTCTTTGAAGTTAAATACGATGACCAAGATTCAAAGAACCATTATACTAGTTCTGTGAACCCAAGAATGTTTTGCATTCCCCACCCTTGAACACATGCCACTTCTCAAACTGCATTTCAAAAGCACTTTGAATGCTGAGCTCTATGTTATTTTACAAAGTGATAACACGCACTGACACTGCACACATAATCACCATGGTGAGAGGTGGCACGTGCTGGCTGGCAAATTTTGAATAGTCAACTGCAACGGCAGCTTGTCATCCAAACCCATTAAAGATGGGTTGGTGGTGTGGTTCAAAAACCATCCAGAACCAATGGGCTGTTTTAAGGCTGTGGGTGTGTTGTTAACCACAACAATAACCCACCCTCTCTGAGCTCAGATGTCATGACAAACTACAACTGCAACTTGAACATTCATAATGGCTGCCATGTGCTGCTGCCCACCGTGACTTAAATAATAAACCACGGTGGGCTGTTTGATCATGCAAACCGGCCCATTTTGGGAATCAATCTGTTTGTAGAAGAGCAGCATACAACATGTCAAAAGAGACCTTGTCTACAATTCCAAATTTGATTGAAATAGAAAGACTTTATTGCTCAGATCAGTTTCTTAAACACTGCTCATTTATCCAAGTTATGCACAAATAAAGGGCTTTTTTTGTAGAACTGTCCTCACATTTTAAATCACTTCAAGAACAATTCTGTAGTTGTTATTTAAGCACCCCAGGGATGGAAAACATATGTCCCTACAGATGCACTCCCAAAGAATCTGGAGGTCCACACATTCCCCAACCTGATGTACATGAAATAGAAATGCCTTCATTATTAGAAACACAGCACTCTTGCAAAACACACACTTATATTTGTTTGTACTTTAACCAAGGAAACTTTTAATTAATCATACCTTCATTCTTTGCAGCTGTTCTTTAGTGAAAGCATGCTGTTTTTGTAGCGACTGGTATTTTACTGTTATACTAATCAACTGCCGTTCCATTTCTGCTCTACGGTCCTCCACCTATAATACATTTTTTAAAAATTGTTTGAAGTTGTTGGGAATCATTTAAGATTTAATACATTTAGAAATTAACTCTGTAAGTCAAACAATTCTTCAGAAAAATGGCAGATAATTTGTCTTTCAGGCCATCTGGTACGACAGTGACAATAGGAGTATCTGCACCAATTAACCATCATATCAACAAAAGTTTCTATGCCTCATGGCAAGAATTAGTTGCCAGTTTGCTACCAAAAGAATTAGTTGCCAGGCAACCAAGCTGAACTGTTTCCACAATAAGCATTTGAAAGAACACTCTGTGCTTTAGGAGATGTCAGATCATTTAGTGGTTACATGTTACCACCACCAGAGATTAGTGGGCCATTTTATATTAAAAACACATGCAACCATCAATTAAGGTATCATATTTGTTGGGGCAGTTTACACTGACAGTTTATATCCTTCAGCAAAGATATTATCCATTGATGCCTCTGTAATATTCCTAGAAAGTGTTTAACAGTGCTCACATTTGAGATAGAAACTTTGGCAAATCAAACACTGGAAGTTGAACAGGAGGTACCACAATGAAGAGTTATTTCATTACATTGGCATTCTGATGCTAGGCAGGTTGGTACCATCACTGTGCTACCTGTATAGATGCTATTGGATTGGTTGGCCTAACAGGAAAAGTACAGCAATGTTATAGTCGTTCCTGAAGTATCTCAACTAGGAAATGGCACCAGGCAAACATATTTGGGTTTCGTTTAAAACATTACTAGAATCAATTAAGATATCTGCTTCAACTTTAAGATTTAAAGTAGCCTTCTGTTTTTAAATTGTACAAATAATTCAAGAAAATTGGTCAGTTTCAGAAGTGATCAAATATAACAGGCCTTTAGAACTAAAAACACCTTTGCTAAAATTCATTGGCATGTGTACTTTCTATTAAGCACAATAAGGTCAATACCTCAGCAAATAAAGAATTGCCTTTACTAGAAGGATCCAGGGCCTGTTGCAGTGCATGGTCAAGTTGAGATTGCAGGTCTCTGTTCTCCTCACGGGCTTTCTAAATTTGAGTCAAGAAAGGTTATTAGGTTCCATTACATTGTCACAACTAAATACATATTGTAACATTTCAGTCTCACTACATGCTCTTCTTGCTCCACATATTTGGCTTTCAAGTTCTTAGCTCCTACCAGTTTTAGCATCAACACAATACATCTTTCATTGTATATGGCAAGTCACAACATCTCCCACTTCTCACTGATTGGAAAGGAAGAATAATTTCAGATGGGCCAGTAGTAGTGCATAATGGTGGCTCTAGAGGTTTGTTTAACAATGGCCTCTTCAGTTTCTCATAACACTGCTGCTACTTGAATCAGTCAGAAAGGGCAAGCACGAAGACAGTAAGCAATCAGATTCATTCTTCAAAGTATCCTGTCCACAACCCCAAGGTAAAATATATCCCTAACTGAAAAAGCAGAAGCCAAGAGCACATCCGAGTCTGCTCTTAAGCAGAGTCCTAAGAGGAACCAATGTAACTTTATCAGCGAAGTGTTTTGCAAACTTGTTACAGCAAGCTACCAAGGACTCTATACACCCTCTTGCACTAAGTTGTAACACAACTCAAAACAGCTCAGCAGTGACAGAATGGAAAACATTCGAGCTTGTGCCAGAGAATTTCAGCATGTCAGCTAGAACTATTAAAAAAAACTTCGTTAGAATGTAAGCTCTAATATTTTAGTATTAAATATGGATAATACTATGTCCACCTGTCAGCACTATCATCAGCAATGATGATACATCACCTCTAATGCATTACAATAAGAAACAAGATCTTTTTCTCTCTCTTCTTTCTCCTCTTCAAGACGTGCCGCTCGATTAGTCAGATTGCTGTTTCCAAGTTCTAGCTGCTCTTTGCTGTACTGCAGATCACGTAACCTGTCGTCAAGATCTGCCTGTCACAAAATTAAGTACCACGTGAGTAATTTACTGAGCAGTTGTATTCTCTGACATATTACTTGGTCTCTTCGCATCTGTACAAAAAGAGTGATTTCAGCTGGACAGAATTGAATATCAGTGTGATTGCTTTCAAAGTTTCTAAAGCATGATTACCTACAGATCTGGTTCCGGGCCAAGATTCTGTTGTGGGAAGATCTCTACAGCTATCATGTGTGTAGTTTATCCACAAACACACAGGATACCAAACAGAATTTTACTAAATTTGCTGCATACCTTTGCTTCTTGAAGTGCCAGCAGCTCAAGTTGAAGATTGAGCACTTCTGAAGACATGGTTTCATGTACACGTTCTGACATTAAGCGCAGTTCTTCTGATTTGGAAGCAATAACCTCCTTCAGATGGTCCACTTTGTGCTTCAACTGTTTCTCGCTAAGTAGTGTTTCATCTAGCTCCGATTTCAGTTTTTCCACCTTAGAAACAGCATATTCCAGAGAAACACATATTGTATTTAGAGCCCCTTAAACATGTCCCCTTCATATTTGCCAACTCATTTTTCCATCTAGGTTTACATTTATATGGGATCTCTCTTCCCTCATGGAACTTGAGGGAGCATACATAAACAGGCCCCAACAATTTTTGACTGGTCTTGCTGGCTAAACCAAAAAATGTACTCTCCAGAACCCTCCCCTGTATTTTCCAAGATAAAAGCCAAGGGGGGAGTATGTACTGTTTGGTATTACTTCCTGAAGGCATTCTGTACATCTTCAAGAAGCAGTACCTTATGCTTCCCATTGCCTGCCTTTCCTGTTCCAAAGCAGGAAAAGCCATTAGCAGAGAAAGCCACTTGCCATGACAAATGTATTTGTCAAGACCCGCATAGAAGGTTTCCAGATGTTTACATCTAGGCCTATATTCAACCAATATATGCCAACTGAAGTCAGGCCATCCTTCCACTGTTGTCTCTTAATTCAAGCACTTCTGAACTGTGTACAGTTTTAAGAAGGTAGGACAGAGGCTGTATGTGCCGTTTGAGAAAATATACTATTTAGTATCTGAAGCAATGAAATAAAACTTTAAATTACACTACATAGCATATGATACAATAGCAAATCTAGTACAATAGGTTGCTAATCACATATCTAGTGGTGCAATAGCAATGAAGTCTATTCAAATTGTAAATAGCTTTGTCAACAAGAAAATTATGTCTAAAATATTTTTAGCATAGGTATTAAGTAATTACTTGAAGACATCAATTATTGTCGGTAAGTTTTACATCCTTTGCATGTATATTACAAACCTTATTCTTAAGTTCATTTATTTCTTGTCCATGTAGTCTTTCCAGTTGTCCACGCAGTGTATCTAATTGTATATTTTGCTGCTGCTTAAGAGTCTCACATTCAAGGTTTAGACTTCCCAGCATTCTATTCTTCAATTCTACATCTCTCTGAAGAGTATATTTTTCTTGTTCAAAATTCTGGAAAAGAAATGCAGGACAGAAGACTAGGTGAGTGTGATGGTAGGTCAAATGTGTGGTAGGCCTCGGTAAGGAGGGAAAGGTCCAATGTGTACTTGGATTTTCCATGTCCTCCTTCCCATCTCCCACAAAAGAGAGCACCTAAGATCAGAGGGCCCACCAGAGTGGCATAATGGAAAAGCAGAGTCCCATATATGCTGTACATACAGAAGTGCTTAGCAGATCCATCATTTAAAGACAATTTATTACTTTGGAAGCAGTTAGGAATACTACCCATATAGGATAGCAAAGTGAATCCCACAGAATTATATCATCTATTTATTTATTAATTCTTATTAATATTTACTAATGGTAAATATAACTCCCAGTTCACAGCCTATGAGCAGAAGAGAAATTCCAGTTATCCCAAGATACAGAGGAGTATGAGATATAGTTTCCATAAGGTGGCAACAGTTGTTAGGAAACCTCATCCTTAATTTATGCAAGACATTTACAATATTCAGTTATTGTCAAAGTTGTAAAATTGTTAGCAATTTGGTCTAAAACACAAGCCCTAGTAATGTAATAGCTATAATATCCATGCTTCCATATCCATGCTTCCATTAAGTAAGAGTGGAATCAAGGTAAAAAGCTGCTCCAAGGGTATCTGTCAGTCGGATAGTATATAAATTTAATACATCATCACCACCACACTCTCTCTTAAATATTTAAAAGTTCACCTCTGTTATGGTGACCATTTCATTTTGCAGTTCATCTAACCGATTCTGCAACAAGTTCTCACTCTCCAGCAGCTTCAAACCATATTCTGCTGCCTTTCTTCTTTCCTCCTCGGCTTCTTTGAGCTGACATCGAAGACGTGAAATCGTGTCTCTATCTGTCTCCATATTCTTCAACGCTTACACTGTATGTAACAGACACAATAAAAAACCTGTTGCTTCTTAAGTAATATGATAAAATCTATGATAGACTTGTGGTTTTATCAGATGGCCAAACTATACATGTGCCTAACTCTTTAAAGTATGGAAGACAGGATTCAGCAGCAATTGCATACTTCTGTGCGAAACAGACAGACAATCCATGGATGCTTTGTGTATGGTTACCGTGGTCATTCCCGGCCAAGGATTAAAGGGAAATGGTCACTAACATTTGAGGACACATGTATATGCACATGGTACTATTTCACCAATAGCCACAAGCCCTCTAAGGCAGCTATGCGATCATCATCCATAAAATAAAGCCAAATCACAGACACTACATCCATGGCACACATTAAAGGGCTACTGGGCCCTTAACAAGGGAGGGGAATGGAAGGAAAGGAATGCTTATCATCTATTGTTAAAAGCATCAATAAGCCTTTAATGCTAAAGAGGAGGAGCAAGACAGCGAAAGGACAGGAGGAGGAGAAACAAAAACACAATTGTACAGATGATGTCGATTAGACTACCATATCATGGAGCAAATTTTTGCCCAAGCTATAAGCACAATGCTGCAGCTTGTAACTAATTTAAAAACTCTACCCTCTTAACACCTTTCGAGTGGCACTTTAAACAGCACATTTCTATGTGAGATAGGTAAAAGGTAGATTGCAAACCTAACCTTCTAGACTTCAAAATGTTAATCATGGGACATAGAAAAAGGAAAGAACAAATTAATGAATTTTCTGAACTGTGGTGTCAGGTTTTGGACTTGATTAGGAGGTTTCTAAGAAAATATTGACTATGCTGTTATTCCAATCTGTTAGAATCCAAAGCTAGTTCAATAGTTATTAAGAATTCTTCCAGTTCTGCTCTTAAAACTTCAGGCAGGATGATGTAAGTAGGCTCAAAATTTTTATTTGTGTCACTTTCAGATTAGATATGCAACCAAACTAACTCTGATTCTACAGAGAATTATGTCTTGCCTTGAGGATATAGAACTTGCGTAATTCCAACAACTCACCTCCTAAAAAGTAGAGCCATGAACTAGCAAACTGTAGAACTTCCATAGCCCACAGTTATACTGGCATGTCAAAACTTGTGAGTAAGTCTTGAATCCCTTCCCTTACCCATTGAAACTGCGTATGTACTTCTCCAAGTGTTGTTAAAACGACACAGAATATATGAGTGCATTTATTGCTAACAAGTGGCAATGCAGATTTCATTCACATATGAATTTTAATGTGTCCCAGACTGTAGCATATGCAAAAATTTCAGTTTTGCATATGCTAACACTGAATGGCAGTATCATTCAATAGTAAATAAAACCTGGCTATTATCTATTACTTACGCAGTGACAGTGAATATAAATGCCTTTATGCTCTTTAGGCTAGAGAGCTTCAATCTGTACAGTAATCCACATCATAATATCCATTATTGACCATTAGCAACACCTAAGGATTTGAAAGTAGAAGTTGAGTAGTATTTTCTTATTTCTCGGAATTCTGAAGTAGCACTAAAGAAGAAATCTAGCATCAGTACAAAAACAAGAACCTAACTGCAATTTTTAGAAACTCAGTATAATATAACCATCAACTGAAAGCCGAAACTCCTACTATAAACTTCAACAAATTATTAACAAGTGACTTACCCAAGTGCATTCCATTTTATGATATTGTAAACTTAAATCCAATGAAGACTTTTAACTAGTAAATCTGCTTATTTTTGCTACAAATATCTTCAAGCTTGTTCCATCACCCTTACTGTTGCCTCCCAGAATAGGTAAAAATCACATGGTGAGAGAATTGAAATGCAAATCCCTTTCAATCTACTTGAAGCAGCTGTTCATTATTTCCATGGCTGCCAAAGCTGTCAAAGAACAGTGGCTCTCTGTAACCAAGGCCAAGATAATTCTAGTCTCTTTCCCTTCCAACACATATCAAGTCACAATAATAAAGCAAGTTTTCCCCAATCACTGTTTATTTAGCTTTAAAGAACTTCGGGGCCTGCCCAGAACATAAGATTAGTCCGTACCCAAGTCTGTTAGGTGAAATTAACATTAAAAATCCTATGGAGATTATACCATCAAAACGTTCTGACTTGCATTTGCTGTACACACTACTTGGCCTAATAGATGATGAGTTTATAGATGTGCCACAGCACTTTTACTATCTTAAACTACGAAGGTGAGGCAGGAATAAGAGAAGCTTTATAAACTAGCTGCTTCAGAATATTTGTAAATGCTATTAGAAATTCTGGTTCTAGTTTATGGATTTAATCTAGTTAGATTTATACATTTAGAGTGCCATATTAAGCATGTTTACTCAAAAGTAATCCCATTACATTCAATGGGGTGATAAAAATAATAATAATAAATTCATTTCTTACCTGCCTCTCCGTTTGGATCGAGGCGGGGAAAAACAGTAAATATAAAATATGATAAAATACATAAAACAGATTAAAAACATGGTACACATTATTAAAATAGCAATAAAACATCCTAAAAACATTAGTCAGTGTGTTTAGGGTTGTATGCTATACAACATTCACCTCCCACCTATTGTTGGAATGGGAGGGAGTTTGGTTGAAAGAACGGAGAAAACACAACTGTATGGATTGCTCTTTATCCCCAATGTCTTTCAGTGTACTATTTTTCATGGTAAAACTCTTATATAAAGAATAGGTAAACTTCTCATTCTCTGTTCTCCATATATTAATGGTTTATTGTTTTAACAATCATGCTCTGTGATACATTACAACTGGATTTGATCCCTGGCTGCTTCATAGTGATAGTGAAATGATCCTCTTCCCTTCGAACTTATAACCCTTTTAACTATAACTTACAAGGATGAGGATGGGGAGAAGAGAGCCACCCCATAGTTAGAAGAAATTTGTATACCATATTGAGTGACAAGTTCCATTTATTCTGTGTCATGTCAAAGTAGTTTGAAGTGGTTATGTCCCACCCTTTCTCACAGGCAGCTAAGAAATTATATAAGGTACAGTTCACAACATAAACATTAAAATCAATACTCTAAAACAGAGGCAAGCAACAGGTCTTTAAGTGGCATGGGGACAGCTTAATCTCAACCAGAAGAATTTCAGAGCCTAGGGTGGCTGCTGAAAGCAGCCTGCCATCTGTGGTAGCCCCTCAGGCCACATTATTCAAGGTCAAGCAAAGAGTCCCCAACTGATCAGTATTGGGGAAGGCAATCCTTCAAGTACTTTGGTCCTGAGCTGTTTAGGCTGTGCACACTAGTACTATCACCTTCAATTTGGCCCAGTAGATCACTGGCAACCAGTGCAGAGATTTCAAAACTGATGTGATATGCTCACATCCCACTGGCCTGTCAACACAAAGACAGCAGCATTCCAAACCAGTTGCAGCTTCAAGACTAACTTTAAAGAAAGTTCCATGCAGGAAACATGCAACATAAAGTTATCCAAGCAAGGACTACTATTGTCAGGTTAAGAGGAAGCGCTACCCCATCCAGGACAGTGGTCTACCTAATTTCTGGACCCTGGATAGAATTCAACTAAAGTCCTACTTAGAGTAGACCCACTGAAATGATTGGGACTTAAATTAGTCAAGACTTACTCTAATTGGATTCTATCCCCAAGAACCACCTACCCACAGCATCTCCTTCTTATTAGGATTTAACTTCAATTTATTGGCCCTCATCCAGTTCACCACTATCTCCAGGCACGAGTCCAGCACCTGCACAATTCTCCTGATTCAGATGGAATGTGAAATAGAGTTGGGTGTCATCCATATATTGGTGATATTGCACTCCAAAAGGGAAATACCCCACAGCAGTTTTATATAGATGTTAAATAGCATGGGAGACAAGATGGAACTTATGGAACCCCACAGCATAACTGCCAAAGAGCTAAGCAGAAGTTTCCCAATGCTATGCTATGGTAGCAGCTCTGTAGGTAGGAATGGAACCACTGTAAAACTCTCAACCCACTGAACCATTCCAGGAGGATACTGTGATCAAAAGTATTGAAAGCAACTGAGAGGTCAAGAAGAAATCCTCCATCTCACTCCAGAGCTACCTGGGTTGTGTCAATGCTGTGTCCAGACCTAAACACATATGGGAGTGGGTCTAAATAGTCCACTTTGTGCAAGATCAAACACTACCCTCCCTATCACTTTGCTCAGGAATGGGATATTTGCAATTGGGCGGTAACTATCTAAATCGCCCAGGTCCAGGGTGGGCCTGTTCAAGAGAAAATACACCATTGTCTCTTTCAAGGCAATAGGCATAATGCCGCCCACAAAATGTTCACTTCTTGGACCCACCCAATGAATCCATGCATGCTAGATATCACAAGCCCAGACAGGCAGGGATCAAAAGGACATGCGGTTGGTCTAAACTTAGCAAGTGTCCTGTCCACATCCTCAAACTGCAATAACTGAAATAGACCCCACAACTCATTCCCACATGGTGCCTTGAATGCTTTCACATAACTTACAACAGTGAAGTCTAATTCAGGATGGATACAAGTGATTTTGATTTCAAAACGTTTCACAAAATCACCACAGAACTCTTCCAAGGGCCTGGCTACTCCCATTCCTGGACTAGATCTCAGCAGTGCAGTAACAACCTGAAAGAGCTCTCTGGGGAAGGCACAATGGTGTGCTCTCACCATGTTAATGCGCTTGGTCACATTTGGATCAAGACATACATCCACTGAATGGCTGTAGCCGCCATTCAGTCCATCTCATTGTTAAGAGGTCCTTGGGAAACCAGGGAACCTTCTGGTCTCCATGCAGCTGAAGGGCACTCTGGCACACCATTCCATAGTAAGACAAGTGCACCAAGAGGAAAGCCAACCATTTCAGTGAATGAGCATGAAAGCCTTTGGATTCCACAAGTCAGACCACACTAATCTGTCCCCGAGCCCTGCAGGGGAAATTAAGTCACAGCCAATCCAAACCTTACCAAAGATTGATCTGTTTATGGCAACAGGGTCACACTGACCCCCTCAATCCCTAGAATAGAAACATGGGAGAGCCCAGAATGGCAACAGTGCATCGACAATTTGGAGAGTGTTTTCATCTAAATTCTGATTTAAGCCACATATACTCATCACATCTCCTATAGCCTATCATAAAAGTGACTAAGAACCTTCTATCAGCTTGCTGGCACTTGACTTTGATAGCCAACTAAAAATCTGTGAGGCAGAATCTTATCCTTGACACTCTGCTGAACCTCTGAACCTGACCCCCTCCCCAGCTTGTTTTTAGAATTACACTGCACCTAAAAGCCACAGCATTGCTGGTGGAGAAGAGTAGGGATGATTCTAGAGCTGCCCAGAAAGCACTGGATACCCAATGCAACTGCAGAGATAGGTCCTGACTTCTACTCCAGGTCCAAACTGGGGTAGGGGTTGTTTTGGCATTATGCATCTGAAGCAAACCAAGCATCAGCTTATTGATTGATTGATTTTCAATTTTGGAGTTAGGGAGCAGGGTAGGGATCATTTCTGCAGTTGTACTATAAAGGCCCCAAGCCTCCTAAGTGCAACTTAGGAAGAGGATCCCTGCCCCCTTCTCCAGTTCCAAGGTTGGGAAGAAGGCTGGAGATAATCATACTTGCCACAGGAAATAGTTCCCTCCAATGCACTGCACTTCAGAATTTTCCTTTCTCTGAATAGTCTGGCAGGAAAGAGCAAATATTTCTTGCCAGCACTTGCAAGCTATAATCCAGAACTCAGGAACTACTACAAGCTCCTAATACCCTGCAAATATGAAAAAAGGGAAGCTTTGAGGAAACAAGTTAGATTGATAGATAGCAATGGAAATATAAAAGCCTGGAGTATTTATTTCCTAGGGGTTCTGAATCTTAATAAGTAATGTGCATCTACCCATACCTCACAACACAGTAATACTTCCAGAAAGGCAAAGGGTCACAGATCAGTAGTAGAGCATAAGCTATAGTGCTGACATTCCCATTTCCAAATCCTTGTATCTCTAGTCAAAAAGGAACTCAGGTAACAGGCTAGAACAGGGTTCCCTAACATGGTCGCCGTAGGGACCTCCAGCAGTGCCTATAAAGCTCTCCACTCCCTGTCCTCATCAAAAATGTATTTTTAATTTAAATAACTGGAAAAATGTTAGGGCACCAGGTTCTTCCTATTCTTCAACCTTCCACTGATCACCTATTCAGAGGACAGGAAGAGATGAAGAGTTACTTCCTGGCCCCACCTAATCTTCTTATGTCTAGAGCGTCTCAGTGAATTTCATAAGACACAAAGTACTGCATATGTCTCCTTCAAGTGGGCTGGGGAAGTTGACAAGTACTTCCTGACAGAAACAGCAGGGACATCATGGAAGCAAAGAGAAAATATGGGGTAGGGATTGAAAAAATTAAAAAGGTAGCAGGAGAAGGTAGTCATGGAGAACAGGATGCACCCTAAGCCAGTGAAAGGTAACTGGGTCAATTACAGACAAACTTTTTATGTTCTGGTCAGGGTCTGTAATAGTGCAACTGATGATTTATTTATTTATTTACTGCATTTCTATACCGCCCAATAGTCAAAGTTTTAATTGCTTTATTATGTTTTGGTATTTTTAATGGAGTATGCCTTTAGATATTTCATTTTGTATGTTTTAATAGTTTTGTTGTTAAGTTGCCTTGAGTGTTGCTTTAAGAACAAAGCAACTAAAAAATCTAAACAACAACGAAAGCAAACACAACAAACCCACAATAACCTCAGTGCCAATATATGCCAATTGAGAGGGATAAGGAGAACTTATAACAAGAGACCAATGCCCCTCCTCTAGCTATGGTCCCTGCTTCCTTCCCGCATACAGGCGTCCCACTCACATTCCCGAGAATCCATGCGGTCATGTCCTCCTTGCCAGTACACGGCAGTGGCAAAACAAACAAACACACAAAAAAGCCCCAAGGGGACACGCATACATCCCTCTTATTTCTCTGAGCCCTCTGAAAAGCTAAGGGAGACAGAGCAGCCTCACCCAAAGAAACAGGAGCTCCGAGGAAAGCAATCTGAGGGGGAGGGATGGGGGAAACGGGGATGAGAGAGGAGCAGCCTCCACTTGAAGAACTGCGGGACTGGGTGAGAAAGCGAAAGAGGGCGCAGCGATTCATTTGAAGAAGGAGCCTGGAGGAGAACGTGAGATGGAGAAGGGCTTTCATAGCCTCGACCTATTAGGCATTCAGCAGGTGGATTCTCTTCACAACACAGAGATGCGTTGGAGAAGGGGAGCTTCACCTCGCTGTTTTGCGTGTTTGGCAGCCGTGAAAGGCCCAAGAGCCAGAAAAGTCGAAACAAAACAAAACCACCCATTTGGTAAGGTCGCAAAGGCAGAGGGCTGGGGGTGAGTAAGGCCTCTTCGCCGAGTTCTTCTTTCCGAAACCCCGCTCCCAGAGCTCTTCCCTCAGAAAACCGGGAGACAAGGAGACCAGCCACGCACGACTCCCTTTACGGCAAACACTCACCCGCTTCCCAAATATTCCAGCCGCGCCTCCATCGACCTCCGTTTAAATTTCGCCCCCAAACCCGCGCGAGACGGAACAAACCTCGCGATGCTTATTACATCCGAAGGAGGGCGGGGAGATGTGGGCCAGCGCCAGAATCTGGGTGCGCGCGCCGCCGAGTCATACGAGACGAGGCAATCGCACGCGCAGGGCTGGTTCGGAAACGCTATACTTGGCAGTTTACACGACACTTAGCGAGCCTCAATGAACTGAGCATGCTCTGTAAGAGCAACTGATGCAACGAAGGAATAGCCCTCTGCCGGTAAAGAGCACTGAGCATGCTCGGTAGCAATTAGGAACTTACCTGTATTGCAAATGGTGTCCTTATAACAAACGGGGGTACTTTATTCCTGCATTTGTTTACGTAGCTGGCAGAGATGGTGACCGGGAGGCAAATTTCATTGAGTTTTGTCATACACCAAAAACATTGTTTGTTGAGTTCCAATGATAGCCAATGGGATTCCTTGAAGCTTTGGATTTCTCGAGGTGAAATTTGCAGGCATAGATCCGGTGTGCTAAGTGACTTTGAAAATTTGATTTGATTTTTTTTTAAGGAAACTGACAACTTTATTTCCTGAGAGAACTGTGATTTCTCTTGGTCAGTCCGTGGAGGCCGATGTGCTCTGTGATATGGGGGTCTTGCTTTGTGAAAATCGTATAAAATCAAGAGGATCCCTGCCTCGGATCCCCATTTTTGTGCTGTGGTTGCACCCCCGAGTGGTGAATCCGTGATTTTCATGGTTCTGCCATGGAAGCATATCTGCTCTGTGATAAGATTTGGCTTGGTGTATTTTCTGTGTAAAAATCCTGATCCCTGCCTCAAATCTATGTTTTTGCACTGTGGAAGCACCTGCCAGTGGCAGATCCCAGATTTTCCTGATACAATCTGTGAAACCAGATAAACTCTGGGATTGGATTGTGGTTTGAGGTATTTTCCATGTAAAAATAGGATCCTTGCCTCAAATACATGTTTTTGCACTGTGGAGGCACCCACAAGTGGTGGATCCCTGATTTTTCTGGCTCAGTCTGTGGAGGCAGATGCGCTCCTTGATTTCATGGCAGTTTGGGGTATTTTCCATGTACAAATCATGAGGATCCCTGCCTCAGTTCCATATTTTTGCATCATGGCTGCGCCCACGAGTGGTGGAACCCAAATTTTTCTGATACAGTCCATGGAGGCAGATAAGCTCTGTGATTGGATTGTGGTTTGTGGTATTTTCCACGTAAAAATCATGAGGATGTGTGCCTTGGATCCATGTTTTTTCGCTGTAGTGGCAGCCACAATATAAACTACAATATAAAAGTACAATGCCATGTGCCACAAACAACCCTGAAATCACCCATGTGGGAGGTCGTGGGGTCTCCCACACTAGAGGCGTTCAAGAGGCAGCTGGACAACCATCTGTCAGGCCTGCTTTAAGGTGGATTCCTGCATGGAGCAGGGGGTTGGACTCAATGGCCTTATAGGCTCCTTCCAATTCTACTATTCTGTGATTCATGTAGATTGGGCCTAGGAGTGTTGCCTAAATAATCCAGTTTGAACATTTCTTGAGTTTAGCACCGCGCGGCTCCAAGGCCATCAGGAGAGGGGGGGACCCAATTTTGCCATCCCCAGGATGGCAGGGGGAGGGGGATGCGCTCTTCCATGGATCTTTGGGGGGGGGGAATGGCCACAGTGACTTGCGACGGCCCAGGAGAAGCCTGGGCCGTTGCATTCCTGATGTGACTTCCAGGTTTGCCCGCTTCCCACACTCTCCGCCCCTAAGTCTGATTGTTTCAGGGCACCAGCAGACTGCACAGCACCACAAGTAGTACAGCCTGCAGGAAGCCTGGGAGTGAAAAAGGCCCTTGAACCTCCTGAAACTGCTTGCCGTTGCCTTAGGGAATTTATTTATTTATTTTATTACATTACATTTGTATACCGCCCCATAGCTGAAGCTCTCTGGGCAGTTTACATAAGATGAAAACAATTAAAAACAATGTACAAAAATTAAAACAGCAAAAACATACAATATACACATAATATACACCTACATTTAAAACCATTGTGATAACTTTAAAAAGCTATAAACCTTAAAACAAACCCAGGCTCATCAGATATTGCTAAATGCCTGAGAGAAGAGGAAAGTCTTGACCTGGCACCGAAAAGATAATAATGTTGGTGCCAGGCGGACCTCGTCAGGAGGTCGTTCCACAATTGGGGGGCCACCACAGAGAAGGCACTCTCCCTTGTTGCCGACCTCTGAGCTTCCCTCAGAGTAAGCACTCGGAGGAGGGCCTTAGATGTTGATCGTAGTGTTCGGGTAGGTTCATGTCGGGAAAGGTGTTCCGTCAGGTATTGTGGTCCCAAGCCATGTCAGACTTTATAAGTTAAAACCAGCACCTTGAATCGGGTTCAGAAACACACAGGCAGCCAATGCAAGCGGGCCAGAGTAGGTCTTATATGCTCGAACCTTCTGGTCCCTGTTATCAATCTGGCTGCTGCATTTTGCACAAGCTGCAGCTTCCGAACTGTCTTCAAATTATCAACTTTAATTGTTCCCATTGATCATGGGTTTGGATAAGTGCAATGAAACAATGCAGGAAGAAGGTACTTCTACAATAAATGCAATAAATAAGTACTTCCATACAGAGTTGATTACTGCAGTCATTGGCAATAAGGTCAGTATATATTTTACTAATGTTACATGAAGATTAAACTTTCAGATTTGGAAAATATATTAAACGCTCAGGTTGATTACAATCTGTTGGGCCTACATAGTTAAACCTAAAATTATGCTTACATGACTTTTGAAGAAGATGGGGGGGGGGGGGGGGGAGCGGAGACATGGGATCAAGTTCAAATTGTGTATCAGGCTAATCCAATGTAGTGCCCTTCAGATGTGTTGGACTGCAACTCCTGTCTTTATTAGAAAAACTGTGTACAAAAATGTGCATATTAGGAAAAAATTGTATACCAATTTGTGCATATTAAGGAAAGTTATACAAAACTGCATATATTAGAGAAAAAATGCTTACAAAAATAAATGTAATTATTTTGTGTGAATGTTTTGATTTTGCAGAATTGGATAGATGGAACAGACTTCTAATTGAATACATTTTAAAATCACAGACCAGAAATAGACTGATTGAAAAAGTACAACAATTATAAAGTACAACAATTATAAACAACAGGCATTAGGAAAATACAGTAATTTTCAAGTTGCTTTCTGATCATGAAATGAACTTCGATACATATTTACTATCATAGCTTCCTATTGTTGCTGCCAGATAGACCTGAGTGTTCTGATCCTATGCCAGACTTTCTGCCAAACAGTAAATTACTGGTGCCATGTAATAATCTGGCTACAGATGTCTTCGAGCCATGGGCAGCCTTGAAGAACTATTCAAACATTATGCCATTAGCACCACCTTGTGGCAGTTGGTCTACACAATCTAATTTTGGATTCTGAAGCAAGAGCTTAAGGGTGCAACCCTATATGCCAACTGAAGGACAAAATGATTTGGCAGAAGCCCCTCTAATTTTAGCATGGGATTGCTCTGCTCAATTACCTTTCATGTGCTCCATCTGTTCTCCTTTGCCTTTTATGAAAATGCATTTTATATGAAAGAAAGGATACTGTCATGTGGAACAAAATGAAGCTCATCAGTTATGTATTTTAGACCTATTAAATAAGAGTTTTAAAACTTGTTGATGGAATTGATGGTAAACATTGATGGAATTATTAGTAAGTTTCATTCTTTATTGAATGTGTCATTTCCAGTGAAGTCTGAAGAATGGAAGCTGCATACAAGTAAAGGAAGATTTTTGTGCATCCAGTGGAGGCTGGTGGTTCTAATTTCACTGGGGCTGTGAATCCATTCTGGGTTTCAGCCATAACTCTAAAGGAGCTATTCAAGATGCTGAATCCTACCCCCAAAATACGTTCAGCACCTTGAATAGCTAATTTAGAGTTGTAGTTCTGAGTGAAGCCCAGAATGAATTCACAGCCCCACCAAAATCAAAGCCACCAGCCTCCACTGGGGGTATCCTTCCTTTATCTTACAGTACTTTAGTCGCATAATATATTTAGGTCCCTTTTAAAGGCATTTTGCTTTTGACAATGATTCTAAAATAGGGCTGGCAGTGTCACTCTTTTATTGCTATGTTAGATTGTAGAGGATGGAAATTGCTTTGAGACTTGCATCTGGTACACCTTGGGCATAGTCCAGGGAATTAAAACCCTTTTAAATCAAATTGATGGCAATAGAAAAGTTACACACATAATAATAATATATTTATTTCTTACTCGCCTCGCCCTCTGGATCAAGGTGGGGAACAACATTAAATACAAATAATATAAAATACATAAAACTGATTAAAAACATATAAAAACTAACACATTATTAAAATACCAATAAAACACTTAAATTTCGACTGGGTAGGCCTGATGGAAGAGATCAGTCTTTATGGCTTTCTTAAAGTCAAGAGAGACTGTTAAGTTGACGAATCTCTTCCGGCGGGCCATTCCACAGTCTGGGAGCAGCAGAAGAGAAGTTCCTCTGTGTAACGGTTGTCAGCTTAGTTTTGGCTGACTGTAGTAAATTCTTCCCAGAGGACCTGAGTGAACGGGGCCGATTGTATGGGAGAAGGCGATCCCGCAAGTAACCTGTACCCAAACCATGTAGGGCTTTAAAGGTAATGACCAACACTTTGTACTTCACCCAGAAAGTAATTGGCAGCCAGTGGAGTGATTTTAAAGCTGGTGTAATATGGTCACCCCTAGGTGTCCCAGTGACCAACCTGGCTGCCATATTTTGAACTAGTTGAAGTTTCCAGACTAGGCACAGAAGTATCCCTGTGTACAGCGCATTGCAGAAGTCAAGCCTCAAAATTACCAGCGTGTGCACTACCGTCTTTAAGTCTTCCAACTCTAGGAAGAGGCACAGCTGGTGTATAAGCCGAAGCTGATAGTAGGCACTCCTGGCCGTTGCATCTATCTGAGCTGTCATTTGAAGTGACAAATCCAGGAGCACCCCCAAGCTGGGAACACAGTCTTTCAGGGAGAGTGTAACCCCATCCAGAACTGGTTGACACACCTCCAAACCCAGGTTGGGGCCTTTGACAGTAAGCACCTCTGTCTTGTCTGAATTCAGTTTGTTTTTCCTCATCCAGCCCATTATTGCCTCCAGGCATTCATTCAGAGGAGATACACTATCCTTAGCTGATGCTGTTGTCAAAGGCATAAAGAAATATATTTGGGTGTCATCAGCATACTGATAGCACCCTGCCCCATGTCTCCAGATTATCTCTCCCAGCGGTTTCGTGTATATTTATTTTATTTATTACATTTGTATACCGCCCCATAACCAAAGCTCTCTGGGCGGTTTACATAGGATTAAAACAATTAAAAACAATATACAAAAATTAAAACAGCAAAAACATACAACATATACACAATACACACATACATTTAAAACCGCTACAACAGCCCAAAAAAGCTACAAAAACAAAAAAAACAAAACCAGGCTCCTCAGATATTGCCAAATGCCTGAGAGAAGAGGAAAGTCTTGACCTGGCACCGAAAAGATAACAACGTTGGTGCCAGGCGGGCCTCATCAGGGAAATTGTTCCACAATGTAGATGTTAAACAGCATTGGGGATAGGATGGTGCTTTGTGGCATGCCATACAACAGCTCCTTCTTTGAGAAGCAACTATCCCCAAGCATCACCATCTGGAACCTGTCCAAGAGGTAGGACTGGAACCACTGAAGCACAGTGCCCCCTATTCCCAATCCTCTCAGGCGTTCCAGAAGGATACCATAAGGCTGCATTCGACTTGGTATCCCGAGCACGCCTTTGGTTGAAGTTAGAGAAACTTGAGATTAATGGCAGGCTTCTATTTCTGATAAAATCTCTGTATTCTAATACCTCGGGCCAAGTACGCTGTGGATCTCAGGGACAGGTTACAGATGAATTCATCCTCTCACAAGGGGTTAGGCCGGGCTGTGTGCTGGCCCCAGCCCTCTTCAATCTATATCTTGCAGACCTTCCCTCTTGGCTTTCCTTAATTCAATCACATCCGCCCAAAATAGGTCACTGTATAGTTAATTTACTCTTATATGCTGATGACGCGGTTTTGGTATCCCAAACACGCCTAGGCCTTAATAGACTGTTAGATATCTTTGCAGAATACTGTAATGTTAACAGACTCAATTAATTATCAAAAAACCAAAATCATGGTTTTTGCGAAGAAAAAAGTTAGATTCTCTTGGAGAATGGATGGGCGGAAAGTCGACAAGGTTGATGCCATTAAGTACTTAGGGATCTGGTTTCAGGAGAATTTGGGGTGGCAAAAGCACTTAATCTTCATTAAAGGAAAAGCTGAACAGACCCTGGGAGCATTATGTCACTTTTTTTACCAAAAGGGAGGTAGATTTTTACCATCGGCTATTAGAGTATTTAGAGCAAAATTAGTTGCCCAATTTCTATTTGGTGCACCAATCTGGTTCCCTCTCAACAAACGTTCAATAGAAGATATTCAGACATCCTATCTCTTATTTGGAACTCCTAGATGTGTAGCGGGGGCGGTTCTTAATTTGGAAGCAGGTCTTTCCTCCCTGAGCTCCTTGGCATGAACCCATTCAATACAATTCTGGCTTAGACTCTATCATGGCCTTTCCCCTAATTCTTTAGTGTCCCAGGTTCTCCTGGACACTAATGACTCCCAATGGGTGAAAGCAATAGCCCATAAGATCCACTTGATAGGGCTTCCCCCTTTTGTTTTACTTAATTCGGACATCAGAGTAGCTAAGAGTCTCGTGAGCCAAAGATTGAAAGATATAGATCTTCAGGAGCTGAAGGGTAAGGCCCGCGGCCCATGCTCCCCACACTCTTTAGAGCTACCGAGAGAGGATGGCAGAGATGGAATGAACTATTTGAGATGGTTAACAGTGCCCAAATTTAGAAGAGCCTTCTCTCTAGCAAGATTTAATGCCCTCCCTTCTAACTTATTGGTAGGAATATTTGAGAAAATCCCTATCGAAGAGAGACTCTGTCCGTGTAATAATTTAGAGGTTGAGTCGGTCGAACACATGTTGATTAAGTGAATTTTCTATAGAGATGATAGGATCACCTTAATTGGCCCCTTAATTAAAGATTTAGCGGATAAGAACCCTTGCGAAATAGTAGTCTTTTTACTTCAGGGCAAAGACAAATATATTACAACCCAAGTAGCCAATTTGCAGACCTCAAGTAGTTATATAAGATGTTTAGATTTAATGTACCAGTGAATCAAACATACTGTATAAATGCTACTTACTGTTTATCTGATTTTCTGGCCTGTTGGCCACAATAAAGTTGTTGATTGATTGATTGATTGATTGATTGATCGATGGTAAAAGCTGCTGAGAGATTCAGAAGTACCAGCAGGGACACACTCCCCCTGTCAATATTCAAATGTAGATCATCCACTAATGTGACCACGGCGGTCTCAACTCCGTATCCTGCTCTGAAGCCGGTTTGAAATGGGTCTAGAAAATCTGTATCATGTATTGTTGAGAGGGAAAGGACACAAACCTGTGCAAGAAGTATCACTATTTTGGAAAATGTAATGAAGAAGAATTGGTCCTGGTGAGGGGTGCACTTGGTGTATAAAGAATGGAAAAGAATGGTATAATTGTAGTTAAGAGGATCTATGCTATAATTGTAGTTAAGAGGATCTATGCTGAGGCCTGGCATCTGTGGAGAAAGCTAAAAAAAATAAAAAAATCTGTATCATCCAAAACTGCTTGGAGATGGAAGGCAACTGCCCTCTCGATCACCTTGCCCAGAAATGGAAGATTTGATACTGGTCTGTAGTTATTAAGGTCCAGGTGGTCCAGGGAGGGCTTTTTTAGAAGCGGCTGTACCACCGCTTCTTTTAAACATGATGGAAAACTCCCCTCCCTGAGAGATGCGTTAATAATACGTTGTAGTTGTAGTCTAATTGCATCTCCTCCCTGGGGGACGAGCCAAGAAGGACAGGGATCGAGAGGGCAAGTTTTCCTCCTCACTTGTTCGAGCAGCTTGTCCACATCCTCGGTACTCACCAACTGAAACTGATCCAGTGTAATTCTACTTGTGGGGTTGCTGGACACTCCATTGTCAGCCTCTGCTATAATGACGGCGTTTAAGTCGGCTCTTATCCAAGAGATTTTATCTGTGAAATGATGGTTAAAGGCATCACAGCGAACTACCGAAGGCTCTAAGGTCGGGTTCAGGTGAGAAGGTGCCTGGGTTACCCTGAACAGTTCTGCTGGACGTGAATTCGCAAACGCAATGCGTGCAGAGAAGAAAGCTTTCTTTACTGCACGTATTGCCACCCCATAGGAACAAAGATGTTCTCTATGTCGTCGGATATAAGTTGAGTTTTCCGCCATCGGCGCTCCAGTTGTCGTCCTTCCTGCTTCAACTCCCTGAGATCTTCTGTATACCAGGGTGCCCGGTTAGAAGCGGGTCAGAGAGGATGTTTGGGGTGATAGCCCTAGTTATGTCTTGATTCCATCTATTGACCAGGGCTTATACAAGATTGTCGACAATATCAGCCATAGACCCCTCTAAGGCTTTCTGGAATCCAAGAGGATCCATCAGCTTTCAAGAGCGGACCATCTTAATAGGTCCGCCACCCCTGCAGGGGCAGGTGGTAGCTTTGGTACTAACCCTGACCAGAAAATGGTCTGTCCATGACAATGCAGAGGTATTTATCACATGCTTATTAGTAAAATCCTATACACGTATACTTGGAAGTGAACTCCATTGAGTTAAATGGGACTTCGTCCCAGGTATAGGATATCAGCATAAATTTCTTCCTTTGATTCAATGGGATTTCAGAAGTGCTTAGTTCTGATAGCATGTGCATACAGTTGGGCTGCTTTTCATTCAGTAATGAACTACTTACACTTATCTACCTCACAGGGCTGCTCCAAGTTAATAAGGCAGTTTATTAACAGTGAAAAAGAGCCCAGTTGTATACACATCTGCTCATAACAAACCACGTTGTAGTCCCATGAACCAAAGGAAGAAATCTAGGCTGACATCCTATACCTGTGAGTAAATCCTACTGAATTCAATGGTGTTTTACTTCTTAGTTGCTGTGAGGTTAAAAATGAGTAGCCCCACGGGAAGAGCAAGATACAAAGTATGTATTTGAAAAGCAACATCTGTACCAGTTAAAATGAAAATAGTGTGGGTAAAATACTTACCGTCTTGGAAATACATTACTAAGCAAATTCATAAAAACCAAAGTAACCAGCACAGAGAGAGCTGCACAGTTAGAGACTCTTACAATGATTTGACCACATGGCCAATGTCAATATTTCTCACCTTACCATGGAGGAAGTGTTTGCTTTTCATTCCCTTCCTCACATGTGCTCAATGAAATTATTGGAGAAAGATCAAAGCAGGGGGTGGGGGGAGTTTTTACAACTTCTCATGACAGATTTGTTGATTGAAAGATACTTTGACAGCAGGGATCCAGGTGCAGCCATGGTCACATTCCTCCTCCATCCCACCCATTCCCACATCTATGGAGCTATAAAATTGCTGAAAGAAATCTGTCAGCATAGGGGCAGCAGTTGGGGCAGTTGTTTATGGTGATGTAATGTGTAAATTGAACAGAAGCTACAGGGTTCCATACATGCAACCTCCTTGTTGACTATAAAAAGAGGTAAAACCTAAGAAGATAAGAAGAGTCCTGCTTGATCAGAGCAAAGGCCTTTCCAGTCCAGTGTTCTCTTCCCATTGTGGTCAGCCCAATGCCTGGGGGAAGTCCATAAGTAGGACATGAGTGCAATAGCATCCTTCTGCCTGGCAGCCAAAGGATTCCTGCCTATCCCACAACATAACCCCTGATCCCAAGGACTCACATATCTCTCACATAGTATGATGTGTCTTCTCGATTTTCAACCCAAGCCTCTTCCTCCCCAGAATGAACAGCAATGGGGATTCTGTCAGAGTCTTCATCTGTTAGGCACCTCACTCTCCTACATGAGTCAAAAGACAGACAAATGGGATGGAGCAACTGAGGTGCATATAAGGAGAACTCATAACGGCTGGTTACTGTTCATCCTGGAGGGATGGGATTTAGAAGTGCTTTGCCCTTGCCTTGTCTCACATTAACAGACAAAGCGATATCACAAGTGCTGTTAGCCACTTGCTTGCTATAAAATATGAGCCCTTTTTTGTCAGCCAAAGCTTTATGTGCTCCTGGAACTTTATCTGCCATAATGTTCTGGGAATCCCATGTGCAAAGAGCAGTTAATGGCAACACAAGCAAACTGGCTGTTTCTGTTGGCTGCTCCAGGTTCCCACGGTCTGGTCCAGGGATGGGGAATGTATGGCCCTCCAAATGTCATTAGACTGCTGCTCTCATCATCCCTCACCGTAGGTTCATGAAAGTCCACCAACACCTGGAGGGCACTTTGCCCAGCCCTGGTCTAGCCACTGGTCTTCTATTCTCTGTATCTGCAGGTTCATTGGTTGGAGGAGGATGGTGAAGGTATTTCAAGCCAAGGAACAGACATGCTGGCCAGAAGTCTAATGAAGAACCAATTACACTCCATGTTTTGCTCTGTCACTCCAAGGTTACTACATTCCCACTCTAGGCAACATATTGTTGAGGGAAGACACATTACCTCTAGATTGTTCCTCTACTTGCTTTCTTGATTTGTACCTTCCTTCTGTTTGGCTCCTATACCTACTTCCCAGTTAGGATCCTGGTCTGTCCAGCCCAGCTGTATCCTG
Source organism: Anniella stebbinsi (assembly GCA_029215795.1). Taxonomy (NCBI): domain Eukaryota; kingdom Metazoa; phylum Chordata; class Lepidosauria; order Squamata; family Anniellidae; genus Anniella; species Anniella stebbinsi. Next base: position 74,038,513 of record JARDYH010000005.1, on the reverse strand, counting down.
TCTTGTTCTCGGCTGTAGGAGCTATATGAGCAGCTTTTACCCACACACAAAAACCACACAGACATACACAATCTCAACTATGAAATGCCCTACTGTCTTCGATTCAGGTCACTGCATCCTTTCCAAGAGCTGGGATATTGTAAAGACTCCAGAACTGAGCAATAATCCCCACACTGGAAATTGATTGCCTGTATAGCATTGCCAGCTTGCAAACCTGAGAATCTTCCTCACACTTCCTAATAGCAAACTCAGGCGGTGAGTGCCAACAGAACTGGAGGAAAAGTAGGCCACCAAGAAATAAGAGGGAGGTACTTGGAGGAAACTTGAGGTTTGCAGAAATACAAACCACCTTTTAAAAAACAAACCTAAAGGAAGCAATAACAAAAATGGGAGGGGAGTTTGGGAACTGAGTTTTAGTTGGAAAATAAAAATAGAGAAGGGTATCCTGGCTGGAGAGAACCCTGAATAGGAAGACCAGGGCCAGATCTACACCAAGCAGGATATAACACTTTGAAAACATTTTGAAAACAGCATATGGAGTGTGTCATGGGCCCCAACAGTTGTCAATGCTGTTATAAACTGTTTTAAAGCAGTAACGTAGATCCTGCCTTGGAAGGTCTAGGAAAGGTAACAGACAGGAGAAACTGCAGTTGCCTTTGGAGACTTAAACATATATTGATGGGTTGAAAGCTTGTAACTCTAGTCTTATATCCCCCAACTATGGGTCTTAGGGAGCTGGGCAGGGAAAATGAAGACCACCTTGCCCTGGAACCTTTTATAAAATGGCCAGGACAAGTGGAGTCAATGGGCTGCTTGAGCGAGAATTGGACTGAAGCCTAAAGGGATATTGCCACCCTGATGATTTGCCCGAAGCAAAGCAGACAAAAGCTCTAAAAATTCCCAGTTCAAGACTTGGTGGTTCTTTACACCGCTTAAGTCTCAGAATGATATTCCTTAATTAATACTATTGAGGAAGTGAAGGAATTGTTTTAGGAACCACCACCTCGAGTATGACAGGTATGTGAGCCGCTAGAGCAAGCCTGGAACACTGACAGACACTCCTGGCATCATTCCTACATTCTCAGAGCTAGCCAAGGGATGATTTGGAAAAGAATGGAAGTCTTAAGTCCATCAAGACACGAAAGCAGCCATTTGCCAGAATGTGAGCGGTAACAAGGAACAACTCTATGATTTACAATATAAGCATGGAAACAGATCACAGACCAGACAGTAATGAAACAGATTTGTTTATTTTTAATTGATTTTTCCAAGTGTGCAATTTCCTGGTTTTAGATATATGGGTTGTTGTTTTAAATCCTGGAGCCATGGTATATTGAAATGTATCTGTATACAATTTATTTAAGTTTGATAGTGATGGCTAGTGATAAATGGCTTGTTACATTTTGCGATTAAAAAAAACCTCGGAAGAAGTATTTTGAAAAGTTGCTAATTCCTGCAAAGAAAAGAGTCGTATGGCACTTTAAAGCTTAACTAATTTATTACAGCATGAGCATTTGTAAAACAGAGATTACTTCATCGGACAGTGAAGGTGTTGGAGATACATTATATACACACAGAGGCCCAGGAAGGGAACATTAATTTATAGGATGGAGTTAAACGATAGACGAACCCGTCATGAGAGCAGATATATAATATGTAATCTAATCACATTAAATCAACAAATCCACAGATACAAGAGGATCCAAACTTATGCAATTTTCATAGGCTGGCAGTCAATCTGCACACAGTTTACAAGTTGAATAGTAACCGTAAAAATCCAAACGGGAACAATATTATTTTTGTTTACTGGAGGACCAACTAAAAATCACAAAACGGTGAGCTAGAGTTCAAGTTTCACAGAGAAAAGATAGGTTGAAATGTTTCACATACAAGAAACCAGATGATGGTGATTCAGCACACTCTTTCCAGACAAATTAAACTTATTTGTGCACCCAGTGCAAAATATTGTAGGTTGTCCCAAAGTGGGGAAAAGAAGCAATTGCTACTCTCCCTTTGAAAATGCAAACACCAGCAGTTATCCAAATTTGTCTCTAGCACTAATCAGAACTCAAAGATCCGTCTTGACAACATAAATAAAGAAAAAATGATAGCCCCCATATTAGCAAAGCTGGAAACTAATTTTGCCTAATGGAAAGTCAACAGAAACCAAAGTAGGTATTTTTGTCTAAGGGCTAGATGGCATATTTTTGCCTGTTAGACTAAGTTCTATTATTACATAGCAAGAGGCCATTTTTCTCAGTTTTAGATTCCCCTCCCAGACAGCTACTTGTGATATTATCCGGAATAGGCAAAAATGCTGCAAGCTCTGTTGGTCTATTAAGGAAAAAATCCAGATGAAAACAATATCATACTAAAAACAAAAACAGAAAATAGCATTACACGAAGGGCTCTGAGATTGGAGCTCTCCACCCAGCCAAAGGCCTGCCAGCAACAGGCAGGCAGGGCAGGCAGACTGTTGGACGTGTTTTTGTCTCCTATTGCACCTTAAAAAATGTTTAGCTAGATGAACCTCTCAGCCTGTCTAGCCGGCTTGTCTTGCTGGGGTGGGACAGGCGTTGGAAAAGGCTTGTGGATCTAGCAGATCCACTTCTCTCCTCTTCCCTCTCCTCTCTGTCCACCAACGTGCCCCCTTTGCTCCCTCCCCAACCCTCCTCCAAGGTCTCAACAATGTCCGTGGAAGAGGAGCCGCCACAGCTTTCTGCTGTAGCTGGGAGATTTATTTATTTATTTATTTATTTATTGCATTTTTATACCGCCCCATAGCCGAAGCTCTCTGGGCAGTTCACAAAAATTAAAACCATGAAATCATTTTAAAAATATAAAACAAGCCACAATCTAAAAACACAAAATAACATACAATATAAAAACACAACCAGAATAAAACCAAGCAGCAGGAATTAATACAGATTAAAATACAAATTTAAAACAGCAAGGATTAAAATTGAGTTAATTTAACTGTTAAAATACTGGGAGAATAATACTGGGAGATGGGACGGGGGGGATCTCTGCACAGATCCCCCCGTTTCAAGATCAAAGCCTTGAAATGGGAAGAATCCACACCCTTCTATGTTCTCTGAGACACCCTTCCAGGGACTTTAGGATTGCTCTGTCGAAATCACAAAACAATGAGCCAGCTTTTGAGTTTCACATAAATCTTCCTCAAGCTCAGGTTAATCAATCCAATAAAATTTATTCAGGAAAAAAGAAATGGTATTAGATTTGTTAACTAAGCATAATTTAGCAGTCTCACATTCTGCTATCTTGTAATTTGGTCTTGTGGTCAGAGATTGAGGCTGCAATAGTCTTCACATTAACCTGGGAAGGAGTAAATCCATTGAGCTCTGAGTGACATATTTCTGAGTAGACATGAATAGGATTTTGATGTGAATGTTCTACAAGTTTAAAAAAATGGTCACCTGCTAGTTTCTCTGTATTGTTATTTTAATGCCAAATTTATGGCTAATCATTTTCTAACATAGAAACTCTCCTGTATGACATAATATGGCATGCATGCTGTTGAGTTGTGCAAGTGAATGAATCTTTGATAGTATGCTTCATAACACCAACTCCCATAAAAGGGTGACAGAGAGGCATTTCTGTAGCTGAATTTTGTTACAAGGCTTGGATTCTAAAATAGTGTGTCCAGTGGGCGGGATGCTGAAATTGGGTGAATCACCGGCTCAGGTAATAGGAGTCTCTGCATGCAAGGAACAGACATCCTCCCAAGGCTTGAATAAGGAAAACACTTTTCAGAAGGGGATATAGATTATTAATAGAACTCTGAATAAGTTCTAGCAACTGTAGATAACCGGTATTATTTGGATTTGACAATTTGTTCACATCCACTCCTAGCCCCTCTGGCTGTGTATTGTAAGTCCCGGAATGCTATCTATATGTTCTGCAGGAGTAGCTTGCATATGATGGGGGGGGGGGGGGGGGCATGAAAAAAATATTTTCCACCAGTGTGGAGATGCAGGGAGTCAGAAAGTGCAAGGGACATGAAAGTCTGTTCAAAACAGTGATGTAGGAACCCAGCTACTTAGCAAACATATGGTGCCAGCTATGCGCCCTCATTTATTCTAGGAACACTGTTACTGGACCCAGTGCCATCTTTCCCTTTATTTCTGGTGTTCAAGTGTGAGTGCCAATGATTATATAGCCAAAATGGTACCACTCATGCACAAGAGGGAGGTATTAGCAGGCTTGGCGGAATCCGGAAATTTGCAGAAGTATAAAAAATCTGGTGGGGGTAAAAATGTAGGAGAAGAAACCTGCCAAATAGTTAAGTTCTTAACAGGTATAGAATGCTAAGTATTGCGAGAGGTTGAGTGTGGAATGGAAAACTGGGTAGGAAGGGACTGTTAATTGATTGTTAATTCGCTGTATGGTTCTGTTGCAAAATTGAGTTTTGAGTACTACACAAGGAGCATTTCCTTTCCTGCTTTTCCACCAAATAACTTGTAGATGGCACTGTGGTATAGCAGAATAATGCAAATGCACAAGAGGAAATTGCACTTTCTTTTGCTTTCACAATTAAATGCTCTAAAAAACAACAACACCGGAAGTGCTGGTTAGACACAGAAGTGAAACTGGAGGATCATGTCATCATCTAAAGAACCCATAAACAACCATGAGTAGGGAATGCTGACCGCATGATAAACACCTCATGTAGAAAAGCCCAATAGCCCCTTCCACTTGTTTCCCTCACATATTCAGATTAACATGTAGAATAGGGTGGGCCTACGCCCCTGAAACCTATGCATTTAGTTGATCAGGTGAAGGGGTACTTATGTACATACAGTTTGTCATGTGTAGGAGCCTGTTTCTCACGCATTCCACCAGAGATCAAGGATGTGGTCAGTGGAAGTGATCCTGCCCCCTCTCCATGCATGCAGCTGACTACGTGATGGAAACTGCAGGGGACAAATATTTGTCCAATAAGTTTACACTACAAGAGAGTAACGTAGCATTTAGCAGTTTAATCAAACAAGAAAAACTGCAGCTCCCATTGAAGTTGTTGGTGCCAAAGATAGATAATTACCACCTTGACATGCCAAAAAAAGCCCACCCCTAAACAGTGTTTGTCTGACATATCACTTACTTGTATTACTAAGACAGCAGTTATTGTTAACATATGATAATTTAAGGTTGAAATTGCTTAGCTCACAGACTGTGAAAAGCAAATTACTCTTTGAAGAGGTTCTATACATAAATTCCACCCATGAGAAGCCGCCATCTACATATTTGAAAGATTATGTCATTTCAAGCCGTCATGAGACTATTAGCAATAGCAGAGCTAGAAGTATGTGAAAGCATCGTGCTTTATGAAACTAGCTAAGACTGGCCAATTGTATCATGGTTTTTGTTTTTCACAGGATTCCATAATGTCTGGGATTACCACTCCATATGGGCATCTAAAGCCAGAATCCAACTATGGCGTTTTTATGCTAATCAACATGACTTGAACATTAGTTAAAATGTGGGAAGTTCAATACATATGTCAAAATATCAATTTTAGAAGGGATCATAAGACTTGGTTTTGTCTGTCTTTTCATTAATTTGGTTTAATCTTTTTTCTCTCAGCAATGTGAACCCTTCATTTTTGGAAAAATGGAAAGCCTACAAAAAATAACATCTGAATATATTTCAGGATAGATGCTTCATAGACCTCCAGTTTGCCAAAGCGTGACTTTGATTTGGCCAGCAGGCAATTAAAGATGCAAAGCAGAAAAGTCCCTCCTGAAGGAACCACATTCATTGATCCACCTGGTTAACTCAAGAAATGCGAAACAAAACAAAACAAAAAAGAAGAGGCTAGCTATATCTTAAGGGATGGGTGCATTTTATTTTAAATATTTTTAATTTTTTTTAATATGTTTTTTCTATATTATACTGCTCTAAGGCTGCAATGTAATACACACTTACCTGAGAGTAAGTCCCACAAAACAGTAGGGTTTATTTATTTCTGAGTAGATTTGAATAGGATTATGGTGTTAGAGGGTTTCCCCAATGATTACACTTGCTCTTATAGTCTGAGCTGATTGGTATTTTAAATTGCTCACAAATATTCCAAATGCATAGAGACTAGAACATGGATCATAGAATGTTCACAAACAGTCTTCTCAGAGAAACCTGAGAGGTTACTTTGTCTGAAATTAAAGCCTAACATTGGCTCTAGGGACAGAAGGAACCGTATTAGGTATGAAGGGCGAGCTGTTTAAGATCCCAGGAGGCAGAGAAGTTAAGGATTAGGAGCCCAGAGGTAACAGAATCAGTAATGAATTGATATGGGAACCTAAAGAGAAGTATATGTCAAAATAGAGATCTGGGATCAATCAGACAGAAATGACAAGAGAAAGAGGTTTTGTATTTATTAAAGGAATTTTGTATCCACTTATTATTTGAAAAATTGTCCCACCTTCTCCTATTCTAAAGCCTAAAGTTAGCCTAAAGCGGATAACAAACAAGAAAAACATTGAAATAAAGCACAATAAAATAATATGCCCCAACTTAGGCTGACCAGATAAAATCCAGGTCAGGGCTCATGTAACTTTAACAGTTGTAGAGAAAAGGGAGTTTCAGCCAGTGTCATTTGTATGCAATTAGTTCCTGGTGAAATTCCCTCTTCATCACAACAGTTAAAGTTACAGGCACTATACTAGAGTGACCATATACAAAGAAGGCAGGGCCCCTGCAGCTTTAACTGTTGTGATGAAGAAGGAATTGCACCAGGAACTAATTGCATACAAATGACACTGGCTGAAATTCCCTTTTCTCAACAACTGTTAAAGTTACATGAGCCCTGACCTGGATTTTATCTGGTCACCCTACCCCAACTACAAAATGGCTGCTAGTTATGATGGCTAAACATTGGGGGGGGGGGGTTCTACACAACGTCCCTTTGGCGCCTGTTTCTCCGACTATGTGCTTTTTCCTGTATTCGATTTTACTTCTAATAGCGGCAAACAAGAGCCTTGAAGGCGAATTACGGGAAACACAGAAATTTGCCCTGGAAACAGCACATTTCAAAGACGGCCGAGCTAGTCCCCCCACCTGCTCAATACACCTTACTCCCGAGTAACAGTGTGCAAGACGACAGCTCAATGGCAGGAACTCGCTTGCACTGCACGAAGACAAGTTTCCCTGCCTTTTTCCAGCCAGGATCCCAGCAAGGGAACAGGATGGGGGGTGGGGAGGGAAGGCTTAGCAGACCTCAAATTATACTAAAAATGAGCAACGCACATCCTTATTCTAACCCCCTTGCTTCCTGTAGAACCAGCTCCATGTGAGTAGCCATGTGTCTCGACAAAAGAATGATTCCAGTGGGGATTTAAAAGAAACTTTACTTTAAGTACTAGTAACTTAAGGTCAGCCATTACTGAACAGTACATGAGTCAAGGGAAGAAGTAGGAGGGAGGAGACAGGAAATGACAAAGCAAGCATTGGCTCAATCCCCTCCCACCTTGTTCACAATTGGGAGGGGTAGCCAGAGAAGGGGCAGGCATTCACTCATGACATCACAACCCATGCCCACCAAAGTACACCCACGATTAGCATTAATCTGAATGGTCCGTGGAGGGTTACACGACGGTAATGCGATCGAACTTCGGAAGAAAAAATTAAAGCCACGGTAAATCGACACCTTGGAAACGTGCATTAATGGAGGCTATAAATCACATAGATGTCTGATTTGCTCCCCACTCATCTGTCCTAAATGCCTTCAGAGCAAAGACAAGGAGGCGCAAATCACTCGTTTACAGGTACCCATTGTCTCCAATATTGGAGGCAGTATGCCTCTATATACCAGTTGCTGGAAAACATGCATGGGAGGATGCTTTTGCACTTATGTCCTAACTGTGGGCTTCTCACATGCATCTGGTTGGTCAGTGTGTGAAAGAATGTTGGACTAGATTAGGCCTTTGGTCTGATCCAGGACGCTCTTTTTGGGTTCGTATCACACAAATGGCTCCTTCAGCAAGATGACCATTTCCTGCCTTCAATAGAGCCACCAATGATCTCAGAGCTGCTAGTTTTCTGCCTGCAGAGTAGCAATCTGGTCCTCTCAATTCTGGGGTCCAGGTGGGCACCTTCCATTGTACTCCTCAGGAGTTGCACAACGCCACAATAAATTGATACTGTATGAGCAGATTACCAGGGCTGGTAGCTGGGAAGCAGGCCAGAGCTTCAGCAGGCTCAGGCAAGATTCCCAGGCAGTCTGAAGAAACTCATCCTACACTGTGTGACAGATTGCAGCTATGTCACACCAGACGGGACTCTGTTGGCTCATCCTTTCCTGCTGCTGGGCTGAACTAAGCCTCCAGCCATCTGCAGCAGTTGACACTGCAAAGCAACAGTGGCTGAGCCAGCAATTTACTCTGCGTGCCTGTTGTCCTGGTGAAGCAGGGAGTAAAGCACCTGGGCTCTGCTGCCACCAACCTTGGGTTTAGATAACTGGCATCTTCCATTTGGGAAGCTTAGGGACCTTATACAAAAACAGGAAGAGGAAACAGAAGCATTTGACAGCAGTAATTCAGGCTTGTGGACCCTTTCACCAATATAGATAAGTGTTCCCTTTCTTTCTCACTAGGTTGCATCTAAGGTTTAATGACAGGACCAGAAATTAAATGGCTCAAGACCTTGTGGCTACTTCATTTGCAACTGAGATACTGGGGGAAAGAGAGAAATCAACAGCCAGAACATGAATTGCACTTGATATATTATGGTCAGGGTGCGATGTAGGCCCTGGCAGCCCTCAGCCACAAGAGAGCATTGCAGCTATTCACATCTTTCCCAGATCATCATCCTTTTTTACTTGGGTATCTTTTCCGTAAATCACTTTTTGATCAAAAGCACAGGATCTTGGAAGATATCCACGCACGTTATTGGAACAGGATGCTGCATCACATTCTTGTCACTGTGGGTTGCTTCATTGTTCTTTGGAGCCAAAAGCCTGATCCAATTTTTTCACACTTTTATGCAATACTATGTGAAGCCCTGCCAACGTAACTTGTATTCTTCTGCGAGCCAGGATTCCTGGACTCTCTCATCCCCTTCCCTGATGTTAAGCAGGCTTGTGCATGCACGAGCTAATGGAGCAGACTTCACAGAATTTTAATCTTCAAGCTCTAATGTCTTTTGACAGCTCTATTCACTTTCACCTAGTAAATATGAAGTTTGCTTCCATTTTCACATGGGGCTTCTATCACAGATGAGTTGAGTATTTTACTCAGTAACAGAGTTCTGTGTATTCCTTAGAATGCAAATGGAGGAATGGAATACCGTTTCCACAACGTTCGCTTAACCTCCCACTTGTAGTATTTCCCCACTAATCTTGGCACTGTAGATCCCCAGTATCAGTATTTAGCATATGTTTTCTATTATGAATATCAAAGGAGTTTCTGGTGCAAAGGCCATGTTATCTGCTCTATACAAGCTATCCTGCATTTATGGGCAAAGAGATTTCCCCAGGTCAGTACTTGCACAAGTCTTGTAGACCATTTCCGCTTGCTTAAGGAGATGATAATGCTGCCTTGGGGGCTTCTATTTTATGCCATTACAGTCTGAGAACATTCAAGTGACAATGTTCTTGCTGATGTCACAGGGCTTTGGACAAAGCTATTAGCAAATACATTTGCATCCACTGAAACAAATGAGGCAGCTTATTTGTGATGGGACAGGATTCCAGGACTGGGGCAATAGAAAGGATCCTGTCTGCTAGCAGCTAGCCTATGACAAGGTACTCACTTTTCCTATTCTATGTAGTCAAAGACTAGGGTGGCCATTTCTGAAATGCCAAAAAAAGAGGAAATGCATCACTACCCATCCACCCAAAAGGACAAAAGAGGACAGTGACTTGCATAACACCTGTGTATGTTAGGCAAGTATAGGGGCAAGTCCAATAGGCAAGTTAATTAAGCAGGCAAATGATCAAGCACAAAGGTTTCTGGCTAGTATGGGATCAGGCTAGTATTGGGATACAAGCAACAGCCAAAGCACCATATTAGGCAAGTAGGTGGTTTCCAGAGGAGATTCTGAAACACAGCCAGGATCAAACACAGCTAAGCAGAAAGATACAACATGCAGTCCAAGAAGCAGAGTCAAGCAGGAGTTCCAGGTCAGTAGTACGAACATTCAATTACAAGGTCAGAAATACAAGGCACAGGACCTTGTTGTTGTTTCAGCAATAGTTAGCCTGAAACTGAAGGCTTATATAGCTAGAGCTTTCTGAGCCCCACCCAGGACTCAGCTGTAGTTTGTTACAGGCTCTCAGCCCCACTCAGGGGCGGCATGTCCTGAGCCCCCCCCCCATCCATTTGGGGATTGCCCCAAGGCAGCCACCTATGCAGATCAGGCCAGCATGCAGGGATCAGAGCTGCTGATGTCACCAGGATGCCCTTCAGCTGGCATGATCGAGGCACGGGAAGGGACACAGGGGAATCCAAGCTGCTGGTGACACCAGCAGCTAAGATTCCTGCACGGTGCTCTGTCGCCCGATCTGCATAGGAAAAGGGCAGGGGGTGTTCTTGGACCTGCCCCCTGCCCTCTCCCCATGGAGATCAATGTGCAGGAGGCATTGCTGGGGACTGGGATCTCCTCAGGTGCTCGATGGGCATAGCAGAGGCACCACTGGGAACAAGGATCTCTTCGCCCCCTGAGGAGATCCCAGTCCCCAGCTATGCTTCCTTCTCAGTCAGAGTTCTTGGAAGATGGCAGGGGCAGGCCCCCACCCTTTTCCCAGGAACACGACTGAGAAGGAAGCCTCAGAGCCAAGCCACATCATCCTCCCAATGACGTGGCTTGGTGCTGAGGCTCCCTTCACAACAGCCAGGATTGCGACCCCTTACATGTGAGGAGGCTGGTTCCAAGCCTCCTGCTTCTGCAGCGGAGAGGCTTGGGACCGGCCTCCTCATGTGTAAGGGGACGTGCTCCCGGCTCCCGTGAAGGCTCCCTTGCTTGCCACCCCTGACAGAGGAGACGCAAGTGTCCCAATTACCTGGCGACAGCAGCGGAGGAATCCCATCTCCTGTCAACAGGAGACAGGGTTGGTCCAGAACTTCTTCCTGCAGCCCTGTCTCCAATTGAAAGAAGATTGGATTCCTCCGCCGCTGGGAGCATTGTCTCTCCTTCGTTCTCCGCTCCTCCCCCCTAATGGCACCGCCGGTAAGGTAAGGCCTCACCAGCGCCACCATTCGGTGGGGAGGGGCTACAGGTGGGGGGAGAGACAACAAGTCAACGGAGAGTTCTGCTCAGAATATTTCTGCAGGTGGAAGGGGGGAAGTGATCTTCACCAAATCCCACTTCCCTCTGCAACCCTCAGCACCTCTTTCCCCATTGTTCCAGAGGATCCCCAATCCTCTGTAGCAGATTGGCAGGGGAACACAGGGACTGCAGGGTGAGTGGAGGAGTCTTGAATATCAGTTGCTCCCTTCCACCAGCAGGATTACCCTGCTGGACCAGATACCACCCACAGACGGAAGGAGCCCTTCCAATTGCAGGTGGCTTGTACTGGATCCACCCAGTTAGAGCTGCCTTGAGCCTGTGAGAAACAGATCTAAATACATTTGAAATAAAAAGAATAATTAACTATTTACAAAGCTGTTTGGCAGCATGCATATCCCAGCAAAAGTTTTGTAAGACCAATTTAAAAACATAATGAACTGATTGTTCACATGATGCAATCATACATATGAACAAATGTAAATATTAGAGCACTTAAAATGCAGACAAATTAACTCTAGGATTTCTGATAGAGTTAGGGATGGCCCAATGTTGCCATTTCCTTCACTTTCTTCACTCATCGGAGTCATATATTCCCATGAGCAAACTATCTCAGGCCCCTAGAACTTTTACTGTCTGCATATTTCTATACACCCACTGGGACCTATTTATACAAGGCCTCTGCATATTATCTTCTATAAATGCAGTCATGGGTATGGATCAAGCTCTATATGTTAGCTGCATTCATACTTCTGAAAAAGACTTCATTATCTCATGGAAAGACACAGTTTAACTGATGAACATTAGCAACATACATAGCACAATGGAAGTGGAGGGTGTGGTGATAAGTGTCTGGATACATGTATGAGGGAACGTCACTGGGAATCCATTTTTTGTTTTTTTCTTGTACCACTCAAATTTCGCTTGATCCATGGATCATTATAATTTCTAAGGAAAGCATAATTAGAAGGAATGTAGACCTCCATGTTGTATAATTGGAAAATACGTTTATGGAATGAATCAATAACAGCCTGCTTTGCAAAAGTAGCTTTGAACTGTCTAATTGGATTAGCAGCAGATGGTGGCTTTTCAATTGTCTTGGCTTAGAGCAGCTGATTGCTTTAAAAAAAACACAACTACCCACAGAACAACTTTTATTTAAAACAACTATTACTTAATCTGGGAATATATATTCTCATCTGCCTGTGGCCTATTGTGTTATTTGAGTAATTTATAACTTTAGTGATCATCTTACTTAACTTGCTTAAAAACAGCATTCTGTTGACAGACATGTTTTCTCCTTTAGGACAGTGTGTTCCCTTGCTACATTAATCCTCTGCATTGAGCATGTTTCTTCTGTGGGAATTTCTTATTGTACTAGAACGCTTTGCTCAGTGGTTTCCATCTCTGTTTGGCTTAGTTCACACATCTATTAATGATAAAGCTAGGCTGAAGTATGAAAAATATATAACCTTGAATATGAGAACCAAAACAGAGATTGAAATTCATATCTATTCATGAAACAAAAAAACTACGGTTTACAAAAACAATGTTAAGGCTCTACAGTTTCCAACCAAGCACCAAAAAGCAGGGAAATTGGGAGTTAAGGCTCACAAGCCTTAACGCCACATCCTCCCTAAGGAGGCAGAAAGTGCAAGTGAAATTCTCATTCTCCCAAAGCAGATAAACCATGAGGACAGGGTGGAGAATATGATATGCAGAGGTGACTGTGGGGTTGTGGAAAACTGATCACGAACAACTTAGGGCCACCTACTTCTCTTTTTTTGTTTAGAGCAGCCCTTCCCCAACCTGGTGCCCTCCAAAGGGGTTGGACTACAACTCCCATCATTGCAAGTCAGTATGTCCCATGGTCAGGAATGCTGGGACTTGTCATCTCAAAAATCTAGATATGCAATTTGATCTGCAGAGGTGACTGTGGGGTTGTGGGAAATGATGATGAACAACTTAGGACCAGCTACTTCTCATTTCTTAGAGCATCTCCTTATGTTGAGAGTTGCAGCCCAACACATCTGACAGGCACCAGGTTGGGGAATGTTGTTCAAGAACAAGGGAAGGCAGAATGTAAATCTTCAGATGTATTGGAATTCAACTTGTAAAAGCCCCTATCAGCATGGGCAGTTATCAGGAATGCCGCGAGTTGATGTCCAAATCATTAGGATAGATCTATTTTGTGCCCACATCTGTACTAAAGTATGATGTTTTCCAGCATTAAGATATGTGATCAATCAAGGAACTACAAAAGAGCTGCATCACTTTCAATAAACTGTCAAAACCAAATGAAACAACAATGAATGAATCTTGAACACCTAATCCAGATAGCCCTTCAGACATCAACATTAGTTTTCAACACATGGCATAGGATGTCTGTTTCTTGAATATCAGAGAAAGGATTTCTCTTACTTGTTCAGCAGTGTGAGATCAAAGGCAGAGCTACCACCTAATACTTTCATGCGTATTATTTTAAAATTAAGTATGAATTGATTTTTGTCTTCCCCATAACACATAACATGGGAGTTACAGTGCAACACATCTGGGGAGCACCAGGCTGGAGAAGGTTGACTCCTATACATGTCTTCTCAGAAGCCAGTGCCACTGAATTCACTAGGGCTTTCTCCCAAGAGGTATAGGATTGCAAACTAATCTCATCTGAAAGGTGTTCAAGACAGCCAAACTAAACCTCTTCTGCTCCGCTGTTGCTTTGATGAGATGATGTATTGTGCAGGGATTGTGGGGAGTCAACAGTATATTTTTTATAAATACATTTTAAGAAAAAAAACATTGGTTCTTTGAAAGGCAGGATATTGACCAAAAGTTGGAAGTGCCTGGCACATGCTCTGGTTCTAGATCTGTAATGAATAGTGCCCCTTTTGTTATCAAGAGTGCTGCTATATGCGAGATGTGTGTGAGAGAAAAGTATTGGGCAGACCTTGTATTTGATAAGGGTATGGAACAGCATTCCCCATCCTGCTGCCCTCCAGGTGTTTGAGATGACAAGTCCCAGCATTCCTGACCATGGGACATACTGACTTGCAATGATGGGAGTTGTAGTCCAACCCCTTTGGAGGGCACCAGGTTGGGGAAGGGCTGCTCTAAACAAAAAAAGAGAAGTAGGTGGCCCTAAGTTGTTCGTGATCAGTTTTCCACAACCCCACAGTCACCTCTGCATATCATATTCTCCACCCTGTCCTCATGGTTTATCTGCTTTGGGAGAATGAGAATTTCACTTGCACTTTCTGCCTCCTTAGGGAGGATGTGGCGTTAAGGCTTGTGAGCCTTAACTCCCAATTTCCCTGCTTTTTGGTGCTTGGTTGGAAACTGTAGAGCCTTAACATTGTTTTTGTAAACCGTAGGTTTTTTGTTTAATGAATTTCATGGCTTTGTGTAACGGATGACTGGATATTATACAGTTGACAACCAAGCCAGCGTCAGCCAGGATGTTATACCATCTTGACATCCAATATAAAATCAAAGCTAGTGTTATGTGTTGAACTCACTTTTAACATTAATAAATCAACCAAAATGCTTGCATGTCCCTCATTTTTAAAGATAAAGAGATGAAACCTGGCATCATGGTAGTTCTTAAGTAGGGATATAGCTATGCCAAGTATGAAGCAGATCCGTTCATGCCTTGATTCTTAGGAATGTTCTAAAGTTCAAACAGAAATCTCTTTGGGGTCCAGGACCTTGAGTAGTACTAGTTTAAAAAATGAAATTAAAGATAAAGAGATGAAACTTGGCACCATGGTAGCTCTGAAGTAGGGATTTAGCCATGCCAAGGTGGAAGCAGATCCGTTCATCCCTTGATTTTTAGAAATGTTTAAAACTTCAATTTAATTTTTTTAATTAACTAAAATGCTTACAATTCCATCATTTTTAAAGATAAAGGGATGAAACTCGACAGCATGGTAGCTCTTAAGTAGGGATTGAGCCATGCCAAGTTGGAAGCCTTGAGTTTTAGGATTTTTATTTAACTTCAAACCCAATACTCCTCTTTGGGGTCTAGGGCCTTGAGCAGTACATTAAAAAAAAGAAAGAAAGTAAAGATGAAGAGATGAAACTTGGCACCATGGTACCTCTTAAGTAAGGCTTTAGCCATGCCAAGTTGAAAGCAGATTGGTTCATGCCTTGAATTTTAGAAAAACATTTGAAGTCAAACTTTTTTTAAAAAATCCTAAAAATCAAGGCACAAACCGATCTGCTTCCAACTTGGCATGGCTCAATCCTAGGGTGACCACTCGGGTGTGGCCTAGTGGCTAAAGTGTTGGACTGGGAGCTGGGAGATCTGGGTTCTACTCCCCACTTAGCCATGGAAACCCATTGGGTGACTTTGGGCCAATTGCAGACTCTCAGCCCAATCCATCTCACAGGGTTGCTGTTGTGAGGATAAAATGGAGAGGAGGAGGATTATGTATGCCGCCTTGGGTTTCTTGGCGGAAAAAAGCTGGGATATAAATGCAATAATAAATAATAATAAAAAACTGTCAGGATTTCCCCAGATTTCTCCTGGTTTTTGTTCTATCCTCGGTGTCGGGGGATTTTATGCAATAGTCTATAATGACCTGGAATTACACACTTTCTCTTTTAAGGCCACCATTAGCATGGCAGGGGGGAATGACATGCTTTCCGGAGGTGTGTCATTCTCTCCCACTGCTCCAATCAAGGCCTTAAAAGGGAAAAACGTGTCATTCCCAGGCATTATAGAAAAGGGCCTGATTGGAGCAGTGGGGTGGGGTGAAAATGACATGCTTTCCCCTCCTCCGCTCCAATTGGGGACTTTAAGGTGGCCCCAGAAAGCCATTTTCCTGCCCCCCCCACTAGGTGTCCTCTTTTTTGGTTTCCCAAATATGGTCACCCTACTCAGTTCTTGCACAGGCTGCACTTCCATCCCTAGATATTTACTCAAAAGTAAGACCCATTGAATTTCCTTGGTTCTTGAAAAGCAACACACTTGCTTTTAGATTTGCCAGTCTTAGAATTCTATGTGTGCTATGAATGCCTGCTCTGTCTGTCCCTATAGTTTCCTGCAAGGTCCAGCCAGGGGAAGCCAGTAAATTAAACCCAGGGGTGGAGGGTGGGATTCCCTCAAGTTCATCTGACAGCAGGTGCTATAGAACATGGACTTTCCAGGAGTGTTAAGGCTGGATTTCTGGCAGACCCAGCCAGGCAACTTTATGGCTTGTTAGTCCCTCCATTTGGTAGCCGCAGAGTACCTGCCTCATAAGGCAAATGGCCACATGAGAACTGTTATTATGGCCTGCTACTTTGTTTGTCTTTAGTAGTCTGTGGTCCAGATCTCTTCAGAAGGGGGAATAGTGTTTTGTGGTTGGGGTCAGTCTAAATTATCTCTAGGGGTCCCTTACTCAGTGCCTCTGATAGCAAAGAGATTGAGGATTTTCCCCAACTCTGTTACTCTTGAAGTTACTAGGCCTGTTGAAAATAGATTTTATAACATAAGCATGAAAACAGTGAATACCCCTTTTAACTTGTTAAACCAATGAAAACATGCCACACAAGAAGTCTTAAGATATGAATGGTTTATAAAGAAAAGTAAATGCAAAAGAACATCAGATGCAGAAGTGAAATCTGAAACATTACTAGTAGTAGTAGTAGTAGTAGTAGTAGTGGTATCCTGCCTTTTGCCCAATGCTGGGCCTCAGGGCAGCCTTACAAAACTAAAACATATACAGCTAAAACCTATAAATAGGAATATACTAGGCTGACCATATGAAAAGGAGGACAGGGCTCATGTAACTTTAACAGTTGTAGAGAAAAGGGGATTTCAGCCAGTGTCATTTGTATGCAATTAGTTCCTGGTGAAATTCCCTCTTCATCACAACTGTTAAAGTTGCAGGGGCCCTGCCTTCTTTTGTATATGGTCACTCTAGTATAGTGCCTGCAACTTTAACTGTTGTGATGAAGAGGGAATTTCACCAGGGACTAATTGCATACAAATGACACTGGCTGAAATTCCCTTTTCTCTACAACTGTTCAAGTTACATGTGCCCTGTCCTCCTTTTCATATGGTCAGCCTAAATATACAAAAGTTAAAAATATAATTAAATACTTTTCAATATTAAAGCATTTAAAACATTTTAAATACATAACAATTTAAAAGTCAAAGGTATAGACAGAGGTCCAGATGATTTGCCAAAGGCCTGCTGAAACAAAAAAGGGTTTGTCTGCATCCCAAAACACATCAAGGAGGGAGCCAGTGTAGACTGCAAGGATTAGAAAGAAAATCCATGTGTGTACACTATGCAAAATAAACGACAGCTCAACTGTTTCTAAACCTTATTTAAAAAACAGGGTGACTAGGCCAAAACCAGCGTTGTAGGCCCAGAAGCACTTTGAAAGGTTTCAATGTTGTACTTAAAACTTAACACTGGCCCAAACCAATTAAATGAAGTGTTTGAAGCTTTCAACTTATAGCAGTATGGACCAAACTCTTAGAAAAGAGGGAAGGAGCACTGTGTGTGTATGGGGTGGGGGGGATAGAAAGAAAGGTATAGCCACCTATTCCCAGGAGAGGTCTGAAGATCAGGTTGTCATGGATCCAGAGGAACCACACCCTGCTTCACCAGGGAGCAAAAGAGCGAACTGGCCTTATGAAGATTTATTTTATTTATTTATTTATTACATTTGTATACCGCCCCATAGCCGAAGCTCTCTGGGCGGTTTACATAGGATTAAAAACAATATACAAAAATTAAAACAGCAAAAACATACAACATACACACAATCTGTACATTTAAAAACCACTTCAACACTTCAAAAAGCTACAAAACCCGAAACAAAATATAGCCCAAAATACTCTCAGAGCCAAAGGAATGCATGTTCCAGAAGAGAAAAGAGAAACTCTTCTTCTTCTTCACTCAAAAGGTCTGTGCTAGAGGCAGCGGCCATTTCACTCAACCACCCCACATTCTAAGGCAGGAGGGAGGGGGGAGAGCGACGCTACTGAGCATGTGTCAGTGTCGCGTTACGAGGGAAGATGACCGCCTCATTGACTGAATGAGAGGTTAAAATAGTCCTTAAAAGTAAACCGAAGGGAATTTTAAAAAAAGAAAAGCTTTCCATCAACTACAGTCAAGGAGGAAGAAGACCCCACCACTGGATTAGTAAATAAGGCTCTAGAAATTATGCAAATTGAGAGCACAAAAAGTCTCAACCCGGAAGTAAATTTTACAAAAGCAGGGAGAGAGGTTTGTATTCCTTTTCTACCTTAAACTGCTCTCCTTCCCTCAATCTTTCACCAATCTTCTTGAAATTTTCAGGTAATGTAAAACAAACATTTCTTTCTGGCACCTGTACATTTCAGAAAGGTTGATGAAACATTTTCGATTTTATGACTGTTAGAATGACCCCCCCCCCCAATTATCACTTTAACATGGTGGAATGTGTTTTTTACTGACGGCCCTTAACAATGGAGGCACGGCTGTGCCTCCATTAATCAACTACATTTTTTCATTTTTATTCTAGAGTAAATGCAGAGCCCCCAATTCAGATCTTAAAAGTCCCCTAACCCACCCCCATGCTAGGGTCTCAGTTTGCACTGGAGGCCCTATGCCTACTCAAGAGTAAAAATTAAAAGAAAAAGAGACATAGCTGCCAGATATGGATTTAAAGTAATGTCTCTTTTGGCTCCAAGTGTTAGAATTTTGTCAAATTTTGAAGCAACCTCAGATTTTGCTTATTTAAAAATAGAACTGTATCAGTGTTGTAATATACTCCAGCCCTTGGTATGGGACCTGCTAAACATTTTGTATTTCTATAGCTAACAGTTTGTATTCCTACTGCTGACATCTGAAGTTCAAAAGCTCTTCACTCTATATGGGGTTTCCTTTGATGATAGTTCAGAAGATGCAGCTGGTTTGCAACACAGTACCTGTCACACTGTACTCCTCATGAGCTGCCATAAATCTTCACAGGATAATAGCTCACAGCAAAACCTCTCAGTAGTTAGGAATTAAGAATCAGGCTTCTTGGCAAGTCAGGATACAACAATGACTCCAAATGGATACAACACAGGAGGCTGTACACTGACAAAGCCGAAGTAGCAGGAACCAAGGAATCCACAGGTAGAAGCTCTAGGACACAGGTATGGAACCTGCAGCTCACGATAGGATTCGGCCTGCAAGGCCTCCCCATTCAGCCTGCCAAGGCCCTTGTAAAGGCCTTCTCTTCTTAAAGAGAGGTGTTCCATTTTCTCTCCGTGCACGGAGAATGGGGGGCTGCCCATTTCTCCATGTACAAAGAGAAAACAGAGTGATCTGGCCATGAAGGAAGCCCTTTTCTCCGTGCATAGAAAGGCATCTGTATGAAGTGTGTGTGTGTGTGTGTGTGTGTGTGTGTGTGTGTGTGTAAAAAAGAGGGGGAGCACTTTAAGGTCTGGCTCTATCCACTGCTGGCAAGGATGCTTTCCATGTTTCAGGGCAAAACTCAAAACAAAAAAGTGCCTTGCTCTAGGAGATAACAACAATCAAATAAATAAGTCTGTGTAGCATATTTACATTAAAAGCAATGCCAGCTCCTGGTTTTTGAGGGCCCTTGGGCAAGAGACCGTCAGTGGGCAACGGTGAAGAAGTGGAGCAACTCCTGAGGGCTCTTCTCAATGGATTCCTGCTGAGGAATGGGCTCTTGGCAGCTGCCCAAACACGGCTACCCTTGATGCTGGGCCTGCTTAAAAGAACTAAATAAAAGAATCCTGAAGTGGCAGAAGTATTTCAGTATTGCTTGAATGGTAGTCTTAGAGCTATTCAGGCCCTGCTACATTTCCATGTGAGAACTCATATAGTACAGTGGCTATATATTCACTATTGATGAAACACACACACACACACACACACAAAAACTTTAAAACCCCTGGGTGTCCTTAAGCACTAAGCCTATCTACTGCTTTAAAATGGTTTAAAACGGTTTATAACAGTAGTGACAACTGTTGGGGCCCAGGACACACTCCATATACAGTTTTCAAAATGTTTTCAAAGTGTTATATCCTACGTGTGTAGATAGGCTCATTATATCATGTGGGGAAAGTAGCAGGGCCTGAATAGCTCCAGTTCTTTTCTTTTTTTCTACAGAAGCGCTCATCGCTGTTTGTCCATACTTAATTTTGGGTGGTGGGATAATACTTTTTTTTGTTCCATATAAGAGTCTAATGTTACCTGGTTCTGCTTTATTGATTTAATTTTGTAACTTTATTGCGCTGAATTTTATTGTTCTGAGATATATTGGGGGGGGGGGAATCTCCAATGTTACAGAGAAGGCTGGGATAATAAAAACATTTTATATAAATGAAAGGATTGGGCAATAAGGGCATTTTATAACAGAGTACAGAACCGGGCAACACATGGTGAAAGAGTTTTGCTTATCACTTGTGATTTCACATGCAGTATCCCATGGATGCCCATGACAGTATCCCATGGTGCACATTTCAGTTCATTATCACTAGTTGCACTTCTGTGGCTTTTGTTTGAGCCTCGAGCTAGAACATCTTTAACCTCTACGAAAACAATAATTGGAATGCTACTGAATAAGAGAAGGTGTGTGCCATTTGTGTGTGCACAAATACATGATCTGTAGAAGTCCTCAGATCCTGTTCCTATACTACTTGTAGTCTACTGGCCCACACTTTTATATCAATGCCTTACTACACTGTCTTGCTCTTGGCTTGTTTCCAGTTATAGTCCTGTCTCTTATCAGTTAGAGCGTGTTTTCGCTGATAGCGGTGGTAAGGGCAGCCCCCTCCTCCATCATGTCACAAAATAAAACAGTCCTACAGCATAGGCCTTTTAAAATAAGACTGGCCTGGGCTTTAAATGATGGCTGGGGGCAAGCCAAGATCTACTTTGGTTACCAGATTTTAAGTGTCATGACTTCGGATATCAGCTTTGCATAAGTACATTGGCACTTGGAACCAAACCATTCCTTTTTCTGCATTGGATAGTTTCCAGTTCATACTTGTATGTATAATTGGGTTTACCTGTGCTAAGTGCAAGCATGGGCAGTTAGTACTCCATTGTAATTTGTTTGTGTCATTTGTCCTACGAAACATCATGATGAGCCTTCCCTGCATATATTACCATAATCTTAATTATTATTACTATTATTATTAAAATTACTATAATTTACAGGCAGCTCACAAAAAACAAAATGTCATAATACATCACAAACTAACATAAGCAACAATACAATTATTACAGATTACTGCATTAGTTGATGGTTGGCTCCCAGTCTCCAGATAACCGAACTGGCAGGGGTTCAAATCCACATATGCTCTCCACAACCACTGTTTTGGAGCACAACACATAAAGGGGAGGAAAGAGGTCCCATACTAAACAGCATCCACATGGCTCCCTGGGCAGAAAGCCTACAAAGAGCACACATAGGGACAAACTGAACGTTCTGCTAATCACGCATAGCTTTGTTTACTTGTTTTAGGGTAAGCACATGGTGGCCTGATTTGGATCTGGACCATGGTGATTCGGGAGGGGAATGTAAGTTTCTCCCCTACTGTTTTCAACTGAAATTCCACACACACACACATACCCATCTCAGTACGGTATTTTCCTTTCTTTTTTAACCCCCCCCACCTTACACATGTGTGTGGGAGTAGGGTGGAATTTTGGGTGGAAAACAGGAGGGGGAGAAGCTTACCCCCCCCCAATCAGGCCCGTGTAAGTAGAATGTTTAGTTTGGCCCAATGCATATGCCATAGGGTTCAGAAGCAGGACATAGGAGTTCAACGTCAACAGGGTGGGGAGATGAAAATAGCACACAAACACATCACCTTTTGCATCCCTGTTAAGCAAACATCATGCCAAAGTAAAATGATAGTGGGCTTCCAGGACATGAGCGCTTGGGGCAATTTTTACAGGGCCACAGCAGCAGAGATATTTGTCTCCCCATGCCCCTAATTATACATGTCTCTCTTGTATAATTAGGGGCTCCCCATGCCCCTAATTATACAAGGCAGGAGAATAGAGGCTGGAGGAGGAGCCCTGTGCCAGTAGAATAACTTATATTTTATATATGGGAGCCCCCGGGTTCAAATCCAGGGTACTAGGAGAAAAAGCAACTACACATCACCTTCACACACTGAAATACACCTAAGCCAATCAGGAGGAACACTGCATGAACCAATAGCTTGCCTCATGAATGGGCCAACGATCTCTTTTGGTCCAGTTCCCCACAACCAGCCTAACCAATCCATCCCCTCCACTTTGCTTGGTAGGCCAGTCCTTCTGGGTAGTATTCCAACAGGCCAACCCCCCCCCCCCACACACACACCTCTTCCTACCCCCGAGTGACAGCCTCCCACTACACCCTGGCAGTGGCCCCCATCCCACATGCACCCTGAGAGGCCTGCTCCTTCACAGTCCAGAGAACCTGAATGAGCAAAGAAAAATGAAAAGCTGGTGCTCCTGAGCCATCCCTGACAGTTTCATCCTGCTGCCAGTTGAAGCCAAATCCTACTGGGATTTAGAAAAGAGCATGCTATCTACCACTCCCTAGTAACGAAGAAACAGCACATGGCCAACATCAAAGCTTTTATGGATCTGCATTCAGGATGGAGGTGATCCTGAAAAGGAAAAACACATGTGTGGAGTTGCCAACTCAAGCAGGGCTCCTGTGCCTTGGAAAGTGGACTCTGTCCAAGGCACAGACAGCAGGACAGCATTTCTTATAACAGCTCCAGGTTAGGAATTCCTTCACCTCCTGCAAAACTGTGTGACAGAGTCTGCAAAGTTAGTCCATTACTTGGATTAAATGGGTTAACATCCTAGTCACTTTCTGTCAATTATGGGCTGGGTTTCCCTCCAGATCTGCATGAAAAGAAGCGTGGGCTGGATTTTGTACCTGT
Source organism: Anniella stebbinsi (assembly GCA_029215795.1). Taxonomy (NCBI): domain Eukaryota; kingdom Metazoa; phylum Chordata; class Lepidosauria; order Squamata; family Anniellidae; genus Anniella; species Anniella stebbinsi. The sequence continues at coordinate 74,015,391 of JARDYH010000005.1, read as the reverse complement.
GGGAGAGTGTTCTGTGAAGAGAAAGGGGAGACCGATGCACACACACAGAGCAGTGAGCAATAGTCAGGAGCTAGAACATACAGAGGTTTTCTACATGAGGCATTTATCATGTGCTCATTATTGTTTATGGGTTCTTTAGATGACATTTAGCTTCTGTGTCTAACCAGCACTTTCAGTGAGGGGTTTGTTTTAGAGCAGCAAAAATGTGTCATTTAATTGTGAAAGCGAAAGACAGTGCAATTTCCTTTCATGTATTTGCGCTATTCTACCTCAGTGCCACCTAGTGGTTATGTAGCAGCAAACCAGGAAAGAAAATGCGCTTTATGTAGTGCTTGGATCTCAATTCCATAACAAAACCAAAAGTAGATATGGCGGATTAACCACCAATCAACTGCCTCATGTAGAAAAGTTCACAGCCCCTGAGCCTGGATGTGTAGTCCATATTTGTGAGGACATGAGACAGAAGGGAGAGTGGTGCCATTTGGGTGCTCAGGATTCAAGCTCCCCTGCCTGCCCCCCAACTGAGAGAAATCTCCTGGGCCAGGTTTGGGGGTTGTGTAAAGTAGTGCTGTCCACAGGGGCACGAGCTGAAGGGACATTGCTTATATGGCATAAGGTGCTTCTCTCCTGGGTTGGTCACCCCCATCCTGCCCATTACTCAGTCCCATTTCAGCCATTCCTCCAGCATATCCAGGGTGTTCTGCCAGTGTACGTTTCATGGCAGCAGTGTATCTAGCGTTGCGGCGGTGAATCTGGCCTTCTGCCAAATTCTATAGCTCCTCAGCCAGTAGATCTTCAATGTCGGATTATGCCGGAAAGCACCTCTACTGTCCAACTTTCCTATTTTCCCTCACTTTTTTCCATCCACCTCTTTTTGTCCTAGAAAAGGGCATTGTATTTTAATTTTGAAATGAAAATTTAAATAATAATAATAATAATAATAATAATAAGAAAAATTAAAAGAAGAAAATAAAAATAAAATAAAACAATTAATTAAAAAACCCTAGCACAGAAATAGCTATGATGGCTTGTTCTCAGCTTGAAAGCAGGAAGTGGCTTACCAACGGCTGAAGCCAAATGCTAAGACGCTTTTCATTTGAAACTTTATTTTTCCCTCCTGTAAACAGTGTGGTTTTGTTTATTTTATTTTTTTGTAAACTTGTCTGGTCCCCTGCTTTGCCAAGGGCAGCTGCTCATGCCAGCGTAAGTTGCCTATTTTGCCTACAGCTTTTATGAAACGTTCCCAGCACCAAATGCTCTTGAAACTGAATCCAAATTAAACCTGTTTCCATCTATCCAGTTCCACTGAGGGCCAAAGCAGACATAATTTTAAATATGCCTCTCTAGCAGCTATATCTTCTTTTAAGTTTTACTATAGTGTGGGAACAGGGCCCTTGAACCAGATCTTAAAAACCTTCCCTACCCACCACGATAGGGTCCCAACCCAGATCGGGGGGGCTGTGCCCTACTTTAGTGTAAAATTGAAAAAAAAAGACATCATTTCTAGACATACATTTAAAGTAATGTCAGTTTTGGCTCTCAGGAACCTTTTAATAGCTTACCCCAACTTGGTGCCCTCCAGATGTGTTGGACTATGGATGATGGGAATTATAGTCCAACACAATTGGAGGCTCAAGGTTGGGAAAGGCTGTATTAACATAATGTTTGAATCAAGACATGGCTTCTGCCTACCAGAATGACTCCTGACACAGCCCAATAGAAGGGCTTATGGTTTGATCTATTTTTATTTTATTTTTTGCAACGGTGGCAAGAAACAGGACCAGACACCCAAGCTTAGGTCCAGAAGGATGAGTAAGCTGGTTTATCTGAAACTCTCTCCAGACGCCAGCTGAAAACACGCTTTGTAATGGTTACTCACAAATCTTTCCTGCTTCAGTTAAGTTTTTTTTTCTCTTCAAGGACTTCATTCATGGTTCTTGCCTTCCCATTTTATCCTCATGACAACCCTGTGAGGTAGGCTAGACTGAGAGAAAATTAGTGACTATCCCGAGGTCACCCAGTGAACTTCAGTGCTGAGTGGGAATTTATACCTGGCCCTCCCCACTAGTCAGATACTCTAACCATTATTAGATTTAATATGTACTACCACAATTCAGAAGCTTATTTATGTATTTATTTGTTTAAAACATTTATATCCTGCCTTTTAGCCCGATACTGGCCACCTCAAGGCAACTCGTAACATAAATTGAAAACATGACACAATCAAAACAATAACCAATCGAATTAACCGTTAGTCAAACTACAAATCAGAGCCAGAATAAGCATTTTTTAACAGTGATGGCTGAGAATAGCTAAGAAATATTTGAGCCCTCCCCCCCAGAGTTGCTGAAGAAAGGGTGGTGGGATATTTTGAGTCTTTGACAAGTCCCAGTCTGGGAAAGGAACCAAGAAAGGGCACTGCAAAGGAAGCTTCACGTCTCTTGGGGATTTGCTTTAGAACAAGCTGCATTTTGTTTGGACCAAATTCTTGGGATTGTTGCTTTCGCTCTGCACAAGCCACTACAGACTGTAGCACTTTCATCATTTGTTCAGCTCAGAGTTTCTCACCCTTTACCAAATGGTGACTCCTCTTTCTTATACTTGCACACACACTCCACATGATCCCCAACGTAGAAGCCTCTTCAGTGCCACCAAATACCACCAACAGCTTCTGTCCAACTACAACATTCCCCATGCTTTGCCCCTAAATGGCCAGTGGCCCCTTTTCCCCTTAATGTATTTTTCCCCTTGGCATTTCCTCATCTTGAAAACATAACTGGATCTGCAGCAGCCAGACTCATGATTACACCTCTCATTTTCAGTGAACCAGAAAGGGCACTACCCAAACTTTAGGAAGTTCCGAACCTTGACTGTTTATAAGATTTACCAATAAGATGTGAAGAATTGCTATTACCCCCTCTCTGCTGTATCCTATTTCTTGCTGGGAGAACTCAGTTTAGCCACTTACTAAATTGCAGCATATTAATTTCAAAAGCATGTTCCTGCTGATCATAGTCTTGCCTTCAAAACTGCAATTTACTTCTGCTCAGCTGTTATTTCCATCATTGCTTTTTTTTTAAAAAAAAAGCCCTGCATAAATAGACATTGTCAAATTTTGGAACATTATGTATTCCTATCCTGCTATATTCTACAAGTTTGGAAGTTATGTGGGATGTTCTCCATGGTGGTCGTGAAATTCCTGTATTTTAAGGCCAGCATTAATATAAATATTGAAACCATATTGTTGCATACCATGAGTCTTATTTCATGTTCCTCGCTGTGTTACAGTCACTCCCATTCTGCAACCCCTCCTTGCGTGTTATTTGACATATATCTTTTATAACCAGGTCCTTCTAATGCATTTTCAGAGAGGGTTACCAGGTGAAACTATTTCAGCGTGGACCATTTTTAACTGACTATGAAACCTGGACTCTCTGCAATCTCCAAGACACATATTAGGATCACTGAAAGCATGCAGTGAGACTATTTCATGCTTAACCCCATAAAGCCAAAACAGAAAAGAGCACTAATGGAAACAGTCACTGCTATTAAAATTGTAGTTGGTGGTAGGTTGTGTGTTTTTTCTGACCCTCTACATTTTGTCATTCCTAGTAAGAAAGAAAAATTACTTTAGATTTCTGGTCACTGAAGACTCCTAAATGAAGTGCACATAGACTTGCACATAAACTTGTGCTTTTAAAAGTGATATATAAGACAGATGTTCGTGTTTTTGTGTTACCCCCGTTACACCTTAGGAAGTTCAGACATTTCTCCTTGATGCTGTGCTGGGAAGATCACTAATGCAAAGTTTAAGAAACCGTGGACAACTGAATAACAAAAAAGAATTCCCATCAATGCAATCCAGATATATTCAAAATATACAGAATCACGTCCCTTTTTGTAATTAGATCTTTGATGATTTTTAAACTTTAAACTTTCAGCTAAGAAACTGGTTTAATAGAACCAAGGATTGCCAATCATTGGACCACAAGCAGCATCTTTGGCTTTAATAGCTACCACATGACTGCTGCAAAAATCCATTTTCTTGTCTTTCTGCTCCATTTGCTGGGATGCAGAATTGGAGTCACACTCACTATAAGAAGCAGGGAAAGAGGACAAGGGAATTGATTGTCACAATGCTGAAAAGTGAGGTCCTTTTCTAATTAATGTCACAGTGTTGGAGCTGTTAAAACAAGCAATGTCTCCCAGTCAGAATAGGGCAATGCAAGCTTTGTTTATTGGAGTCACGCTGAGGAATTGGCATGGAATACAGCATTGTGCTACTGACTGTGTCTGGAGTTTCGGACCATGTCAGACGGTTCCAACTGTTTCTAATTGAGCTGCATTGCTCAGTTTAAGCAACACTGGTGTTGCTTCAGTGTCAGAAAACATACATAGCAAGAATGCTTAATTTCAGGTAACTGTGTTTTATTATTTATTTATTTACAACATTTATATACTGCTCTGCGTCTGGACAGAATCCAGGGTGGTGAGCAATAGAAGATAAAAAAATAAGAAGATAAAAAAATAAGATTTCATATTATTACTTTTAAGAAACAGAATACCAATAAAACCATGGCTGGTTAGTCAAAGAAAGGTTCCAGAAATAAAGTTATTCCCAAGAGGCACAGGAAACAACATGGTGTCTGACTGACCTCCAGAGGCCAGGAGTTCCATAGAAAGGGGGTCACCACATTGAAGGCTATTCTCCAAGTGGACTCCAATCAGGCCAGAGGTCTATGAAGGACCACCAGGAGCATGCCCTCTGATGACCTCAGTGACTGGGCAGATTGATAAGGCAGAAGGTGCTCTCTCATGTATCCCGGCCCCATGTTTTTAGGACTTTATATACTAGTACCAAAACTTTAAATCTGCCCCGGTTGCAAATAGGCAGTGCTGTTCCCCCAGCTAAGGAATTGCATGCTGAAAAGGGGCAGCTACCAACAACAGCCATGCTGCTGCGTTCTTCACTAGCTCCAGCTTCTGGACCAGTCTTAAGGGAATAGAGTGCATTGCAGGTTTGGAAAAAATCCTTCAAGATTAAACTTTTCTATGCTCTTGATGGCAGTTTCTTGATAGCATGGGCATATAAAACCAGCATACTCTCCAACATCAAAGTGATAAAAATGTGTACATTTATATTACACCCATTCTGACCCTTATTAGCTGTGCCCCATGGCTAGAAGCAGGAACTCAAGCAATGATAGCTATGATACACACCCACTACATCAACCTACCCCCTAATACAGATCTTAAGATTTTTCTCCTAATGAACTACAAGTGTTACGCACTTGAAGGGCTTCTATGTGCAGAATGATGGACAAGGCTTTCCCATTGGGTGTCATTTGTATGCATGCAGCACCCAGTGAAATTCCCTCTTCATCACAATAGTTAAAGCTGCAGGAGCTCTGTCCTCTTTTGTATCTGGTCATGCTAGGCAGGGTTCTGCAGCTTTAACTGTTGTGATGAGGGAATTTCACTCCACCTGTGGCTTTTGGGGTCACAGAGATCAATTAAAGTTTCAGAAGGATAGATCCAGAGGTTAGGCAAGGAGTGCAGAAGCTGGCCTGCCTGAGGTCCCAATCTGGCCCTCTGGGGTTCCCCAGACAGCCCCACCCTTTCCCCCCAAACCTCTGTTTTGTGGTTCCTTGAGTTTTGTGCAATCCCCCCCCCCCATTCTAACAGGCTGAAATGTCTCTTCTAAGGCTTAATTACTGTCAGTAAGAGCTTTAAGCTAAAATATACTCCTCTTTTGGAGAGTGACCTCTTTTGCCTTTGGCCTTGCCCACTACTGGAATGTGGTACACAAGAGCCCCCTCCCCATAAATAGAATTCAACCCTCAGGCTAAAAGAATTTCTCTGCCCCCCTGGACTAGGGTATTCTGAAGATGAAAAACAGCCTGAATCTTTGTTTTTGTTTTCTGCCCAGTCAACATCCCTTCCAAAAGCACTGTGATTCCCTTCTTCTCCCTCTTCCTAATTCCTGGTATAAAGAGGATATGTAACAACTTTTAACAGATAATTTGAGATTGTCTGACTCTCCGAAGTGGACCTGAAGTTTCAGTAGCAGTCCAATTCACTGCTTCTTCTCAGACAAAGCTCAAATTGCTTCGAAGAAACCTACTTTGATATTGGATTTGAACTTCAGCCAAAGGAGATGCGCATTCCCATATGAAATACATAAAACAATTTCTCAGATTGAGTGGGAGGATTTGTAGCAGACATGAAGAAGAAAAAGCACCATCAAAGAATAGTTAGAAAGATGAGATGAAAATCAGTGTACAACAGAACCTGAAACCCCAACATAAGATAAAAACCTGGTTCATACACAACTAGAAAGCATAATTTCCCATAATGTGAACAAGCCTGCATGAGACTTGCAGGGACGTGTGATTGATTTGGACTGGGTTTTTTTTCAGAACAAGCCAGGATCCAAAATCATGGTTTGATTCTGGCTTGTTCTAACAAACTACAGTTCCACGAGGAATGGGGGAGATGTGGTTTGTTTAAAAGCAGAAACAAAACTTCAGATCTTCTTGTGGCATGAAAAGGGAATATGAATGCCAGAGATTCATACATGTTTGTTCATGTAGCAGGAAATCATCACATCTTAACTAGGCCAGAAAAAGAATTTATTGACAACATTGATTTTAAAAATGATTAAGCAAAGGAAGTTGATCAGAAAATTGATGCTCCTGTTTTTGGTACCTCCTAGTACATAGAGTTGCACCAGGATGCAGGGTGTGTTCTCCATATGGCAGGTTTGTTCACTGTATGAAGTGTGATACCTGCCTTTCCCTGGGGAAACTCTTCACAATCCCAGTGCTGTGCTTTATCACCTAATCAGCAGTGTGGGAAGTCATAATCTAAATGAGATTGTCATCTCTGTGCCAATTATGCTCTTGCCTTGAGCACAGGAAACCATCCACCAGGTGAGAGCCAGAAGATGACTGGCTGAGATAGAAATACCTTTCAGCTTGAAGAGCCTGTAACTTCGACTATGTGGGATGTCTAAGTTAGCTGGTTTCATAGTTCAAGGCCTGTTATCCCAATGCAAATGAACCAATCTATGAAGGAGGCAAAGTACTTTGTTCCTCGTTGTGGCTTGCCCACTGAAAACTTTTAGCTTCATTTCTGTGCTTATCCTGAGTAAACATCCGCCCACATATCAAAACACCAAGGGGATGCCAATCCTTTGTACAACAGTTGCATTGAATTAGCCAGTCCCTAATTATGGTTGAATGGAATTAGACTTCTCATGAAGGATGTGGATGGGGGGGAGGGGAGGGGAAGGCTCTCATCCAGCCCGCCGATGGGCCACCACAACCTTGGCCGTTTAGTAGAGCCACCAGTCTGCTTGCCAGTGGCCAAAGAACCACCACAGGAGTCAGCTTTAGTTCTCAGGGTAATTAGTCCCAGACATTTTGGAATCAAGGGAAAGTTGAACTGGAGGAACAAAAAAGAATGACATTTTGGAATTAGGTTTCAGTTTATGTCAGATTCATAGTAAGTACTTATCAAAGTATAATACACACACACACACCACCTTACGAGAAATATGGTCCTGAACTTGAAAGTAAATTCCACTGCATAAAGCTGGATTTATCCCTGGGTTTTCAGCCCTAGGATTTTATCCATCGTAGTCATTCGACTAGTGCAAATGATGTTGTGTTAGCGTAGGGCAAGTTCCAAACTATGTGCAAGGGGAGAATCCGACCACTTGTGCAACCACTTGCAGATCTTAGGTTTACACCCTGGCCTGCTTGTGCAGTTCCTTTGCACGAGAGGAAAAGGCAGTGGAATTCTGCTAGCCCTTGTGGCCCAGAACACAGTGGCGGCCAACTGTAAAACTTTAATCACGCCAATGAACGAACGCAATTTTATCTATCACAGTCTGTGAATGATGACGATTTATATAACAGACACTTATTTTATTCTTTGTGGTGAATTGTGTGGGGAAAAGCAGGCGTGTGTGTTCAATTGTTCAACGTAAAGCTGGCAGTGGCGATGGGTTAGGCTGAATGTCATTATTCAACAAAGTTTTATATTCATGACATGCATTAGCATCATCCAAGTAATGGAAGACACATACCAGATTTTAGATAGAGTCCATTTAGAGTGTGTGGCATTTTTCCCAAGCAAACAGCCATATACGCATGGAAGGGCTTGCGCTGCATACATTCAGCATTCAACCTGAGTGAGAACCCTCTTAGATAAGATTCCAAGAGCAGAGCTGCCAAGACAATTTATGGAGAGGAGACAGAAATGGTCGAGCATAAATACTTGTCTATTTTCAGTCAGTCAGAACCGGTCAAGATTCAAATGAGATAAGTCCAATGTTATGCTATGTGTGCATCTAGCAACATGGCAAACTCATTACAATGACTGTCTGGTGGTAGATGGTTTCAGATGACCAACAATTACATGGCAAATCGGTCAGGATGTGTGCAGTTGCACTGTTGCAACAACTGAGAGTGACCAGAAAATAGCTTTGCAATAGACTAATTCAAGGTAGATCTGAATAATATGAAAGCAATCGAAACAGAATCACTGAACCAGAGAGATTGCAGTGTAGATTGCAGTGCAGAGATAGCAGTGCAGTGTCAAGTATATGAATGAAAACATAGCTTTGATATTGACATGAATATTTGGATTATGTAATGACGTGAATATGGATTGAGCTGGATAAATTTTCAGATGCTTAAAAGAGATTAGAAAGATATTTTTGGTGACTTTAACTGCTTTATTTGAACATCTGAAGAAATCGCAAGCCATTAATTTAGGTATATATATATATATATATATATATATATTGCCAGACATCATTGGGGTCACAGCAGGAGAGCTGGGAACCATGTACCTGTTCCCTGCTCATGGCATCACCAGATTAGATGTAGAGGAAGCTGCTGACATTTTTAGACAACCAGCAGAAATCTCTGAGGAAGAATTTTCTTGAGGCAACCAACCACACTCCACATCGTTCTATGCAACCAGGAGGATGTGGCAAATCATCAGGTTGAGCAACCCATTGCTCAAGGATGCTAACAGGCTACTTTCTGGATTATTCCCCTGCCTGTTTATCTACCTGCTCCTTAGCTTACCGTGTCCTGCTGAAGATATCCTATCTGTGAACTATAACTTTGGTTAATGACACTTTACTTGCTCTTCAGACTGAACTAGGCTGCGCCTTCTGCCATTTTCATTCAAATTATGATGGAGAAGGAGTCTAGTTAATTTTGAGGCCTGGGAAAAATAGTATATCCCAAATTATTCATTAGTTTATAATGTGTGTCCTGTGTCCTATATCCTCTAAGATTAGCTGCATGTCTCCTAACTTTGAAAGAAGTGTTTCTTCAGCATAGGTGGAGTTACCTGATAAACAGTATAATTATATGCTACCTAGGTTAGCAAATAAGGGAGGCAGGGCCCTTTCAGTGGTGGCTCCATTACTATGGAACTCCCTTCTGTGGAATGTGCAGCTAGCTCCCTCATTGGCAAATTTTAAATTGGCCTTAAAAACGTAACTTTTAATGAAGTCATTGATCTGAAAAACTGCTGTTGTTTTTAAGTAAGATATTTCATTGAATGGTTTTAGTTTTGTGTTTTAGTATTTAGTTGTTATTTTAATTGCGAACAGCTTTGTGAGGGCCTCCAGCTATAAAAGTGGTATGCAAATACCTAAATAGACAGACTGACTATTAGATAAAACTTGGAGTAGTAAAGAGAGCAAAAGGGAGGAGTAATATAATCAACATAATGCTGAAAGAAGAATTTTGGGCATATAACCAAGAAGATGGAAAAGAAAGGGGAGGGGAAGACCACCTGAAAGCAAAACATTCCAACAATCAAGATGAGAAAATTAAAAACTGAACAACCCTTCTTGCTGTAGAAATAGAAAACAGATAGAATGACAAGAACTGGAAACAGGACTGAGCTGATGGGAAGAGCGTCAAACACAACACAAACACATACAATCTAAAGAGTGCTGTATAAAAATCAGAAAAAGTGAGAGAAGCAGAAAATGACGAGGGATCAGTTTTGTCTTATTCTTTTTGAGCTATGTGCTGTTCCAGATATGGCAAGCCCACAATCCCTGGGGAAACGTTTAGCTTTAAGGCTCCCATTCAGTTTTTGTTTGTTGCCAAATATGTAGAGAAACCACACATAGATCAATCCATCAGGGCATGTCAACACCTCAGCAAGGAGTTAACCAACATGGCTTAAAACATCCCTGTCTATTTTCATGAACTATTTTCATTCCTTCTAATTCGTACACCACTTCCCCTTAGCATAGCCACCTAGCAAGCCTCAACTTTCTGGCACTGTGAGCATTCAGTTTGACAGATGGTGTTTTACCCATTTTAAAAGGTGTCTGGAATCCTTTCAAGGAGTATCCTTCTCAGCTTCAAAGCCACGTTGCTTGCTCAAAGCAATCGTTTTTGGGCTGTCTTGGACCGTTTAACTACACAGCACCTGAATTTGTTGTCAGTATTGCTGCTTACATTTTTACCCGGAGAAAGCCATCTAGTGGTTAAATATGTGAAGCAAACACACCTCTCTTGAATTAAATGCATAGCCTGTAACCTGAGTTACTGGCTGATTGAAAAGGCTAACCAATACACAACGGGTCAGTTTATGATTTGGGATAGATTTATTATTTACAGTTCTGTAGACACATTTAGTAAGTAAAACACATTGCTTTCCGTTTTGTTCAACAAAATATGCCACTTACAACCTTGAATATTTTTGACACTGAAGAAGTTAGCTAAGATTTGCTTTGCTGGATCTTACCATGGTCCATCTTGTCCAGCATTCTGTTTTCCGTAGTGGCCAGTCCCTGGGAAGCTATCAAGGGAGGTACAAAGGTGGTAGCTTCCCAGGGACGTCTCCCCAGCTGTTTGGACCAGACCTGGTATTCAGAGGAACTCTCCACTGAAGTTCCATTTAGCTATCATGGCCAATAGCGATTGATAAGCAAGACATCCTGCAACAAAATGTTGCAATGTGGAGTGCTGCTGTTCGGGATTATTGCTCTTCTAGCTATTATTTTCCATCCTCCCACCCCAAATTATCAATCAGCATCCCATGGCCACTGAGGCCACTATTTCTGGACAGGGATCCCGTCTTTGGGGGGGGGGGGGTCCTAAAGGATTTTTTGTTGTACTTCTGCAGATCTTGGAGTTCCACTATACCTACCTCTTGTACATGGCTGGTGCCATTTTGGCTACATCAGCAATGGCTCTCACAGAGGGAATAACTCTATTTAATATTTTTAAAAATACCATCTGTTGGCTGCCGCCACCAGATCTTGCAGCAGAATATTCCATTAGTTAATAATGTGCAGTATTTTCTTTTGTCTATGCAAAATCAGATGGCCATGAATTTATTTGGATGACCATGGCTTCTAATATTATGGGAAAGAGAAAAAAAGGTTATCTCTGTCCACTTTCTCTATACTGCTCATGCCTTTATGGAGCGCCGTTGTTTCCCTTCTTAAAAATCTCTCCCCGCTTCCCTAAATTGAAAAGAAGTGTATTCCTCATAGGGAAGGTGCTCCAACTTCTAATCCCTTATCCTGGAAGAGAACTGCTATTATTACTCTATTGTAGGGCCATGGTGGTTCTGTAAAATGCATCTGTGAAAGTGATGGAAGAAATGTGGCATGAAGGCAGTCAGCCACTATAGACAGAAAGAAATCTGAAGAGCAAATGACAAAAAATAGGCAATATATTTTGGAAGGGAATGATACTATGTATAAAGGAAAATAAAAAATGTGCTTTTAAAATCTTGGTGTCAATGGTTTCATGAAATGGTGTATCATTTCTAGTGATTTTATGTGTGTGTTTTTAAATGTCTCCATCTTGCCTTCCTTTAAAGATAAAATCAAAACAGCTTAACACAGTCTATACTGTACAAAAGTGCAAGATCAAAACCAAGGGATGGACCTCTCAATATGACTATAGAAATGCTCGACACAAGAAACATCAAGAGGAACTCTCTTGAAGAGGGGATATGGAGCATTCAGTCATTTAGTGATATGTGTTCTCATTCAACAAGGTTTGGGTAAAATTCCAAGAATGCTACGTCCAAAATAAACTCTTTTCAGTGTAGTTCACATGTACAAAAGGCTGTGAGCCTCCTAGAACTTATTTTACCTGTATACAGTCACACTACATGCCTTAAGCCAGTCTTGTAGTATATTATGGGATTGTAATTGTCATATTTATTTTACTATTGAGATTCTACTTTTCTACCCTGAAGGGTTCTTAGAGCAGCCACTACTTAAAATCAATCAATTAAAAGTCAATTATCAATATTAGGAATATTAAAATAGCAGAACAGTTAAGAAATAAAAGCAGATATTACAAACCTACATAAAACCATATGCTAAATGCCTAATGCGCCAGGGATCAGTAGCATCATACAAAACCACATAATCCAACCTAACCACTTGGGCACAAGATGCAGATGTTAGTACGAGTGGTTTGGAAGCACAGAATGGCAGCAAGCAGGTTGCTCCAAGCAAAATATAAACACAGTTTTGCTCATTAAGTAAGTTTTATTTACACTGATACTTGAATGCAAATATTACTCATACTTACATACACACTGTGAGTTTTCCCAGTGCAACATAACTTATTGCAGGTTTGATGCAAATTTATTTGTGAAATATGGTCTTCTAGGTGAGTTGATCATGCCCTTCTGCTATGTTCCAGACAAGCCACATTTGGAAGCCTTTAGCAGTGAGGCAATCACACCTATTTTGAATCTGTCCTATACTGCTCTGAGCCTGTGAGCTCCCAGGAAAGTGAGTTGTGGTTGCAGTATCTTACAATGGAATGGTACAGTTGCAGATGCAATAGAACCACATTTCTCAAGGCAAGTTCCAGTAAGTAAAATGAAGGGAATCTTGAACAACGTAAAAGTCTTAGTCAGCAAGGTCTGGACTTGAATGGACCCAGGCTCGAACTAGGCAGAACTAGGAACTTGACTGAACGCTTCTCATGTATAGCAAGGTGAGCTGTTGCTTCAGCAGGGTTTAAAGGCCTTCTGAGAACTTAAAAAAACTGGCTGACCAGGTAGTGCTATAGGTCTCTCCTCTGATGGAAAGCTATTTGGAATCCTAAAGGGTAGTTACTTTATTCAACAGTTGTTGGCTATAGGCTGAGCTGTGAAAATGTCTTCCAAATCTGATGAGCCAAGTGTCATCAGCTCTGTTATGACCTGGTAAGAACTATGGAGATGCCTCATTCAATCTGTGATCTGAGCTGGAGAGAGGACTTGTCAAAGCCATGAAACATGATATAACCCATGCTCCTGCAAGGTCACTCCATTCCACAGAGGGGGGCTGCAGTTTTGTATATGTGTCCTCACTTAAAATTTAAAGTTAAACATTATGCTAATTGCAGTGTCATTCACACATATGATGAAGCCTGAAATGTCAGAATGGAACCACCTTTCACAAGGACTAGAGTTCAAAGTGCAATTGGCAAATGTGCAAATTCATCACTTGATGACTGCAGCATTAAAGCCCCTTTCAGATGTTTGCTTCTGGCATTCAAGAACGTGCAGAGGGGGGAATGGGGAAGTGTGTGGTGGCTCTAACCCCCGTGTTGCTGTCTCTACTGTCTTCAGACCACTGTACATTAGGTGGGAGATCTGAAGAGGGAGTTAATGTGCTTCAGACCTTCTGCCCAATGCACAGAGGTTAGGATGGCAGGAGCAGAAGGAACACCAGGGATAGCAACTTTGGGGCTGGGCACTGCACACACAGCCTCTCTCCCCTCTCCATTCATTATTTGAACATGTAGAACAAATGACCGAATGGAAGTTAAGTGATGACTTGCTCATGTGAACAACCATCACATCACGAACAATTCTTTTCTGTGGAAGCAGTTCAGACACACAATTGCAAATCATTATGAGATCTCAAATGAAGAATATACATTTTTGAAACAGACCTTCATGAAGACCAAGGCTGCAATCCTGAGCACACTTACTAGGGAGTAAGTCCCATTAGGTTCAGTGAGACTCACTTCTGAGTAAATATAGGGTTGCCCTTCACATGTGGCTGCATTGTGCCCACTATCAATGTTTATTTACCTACATTATAATATAAATTATGTGTGTGTGATTATTGTTATTACTGCAAATATTAATTTATATATCTGTTGCATGAGAATCTTTGGCAATATAAAGAATATAAATATAGTTTCCCTAAATGGGCAAGAAAAAAGATAATTAAGTTTTCTAAAACTTAATGAGCTGTCATCCATTCTGTCACTGGTATCAGCTATATCTTTGGTATGTGGGAAAGGAACTTTAAAGAAAGAAAGAAAGAAAGAAAGAATGTCAAATAGTCAAACTAACTTCAGATTTCCTCCAGCAGGAAAGTAAGATTAATGCAGGAAACTGTTAGAGGGGGGCCCATTTAGTTATTGGGGATGGGGGCAGAATAGCTGGCCTTCTGGATTTAAATGCAGATGTCAAATCCTTGAACAGACTTCTTTGCGTAAATATTAGAGAATCCCTCGGGAACCCTGTTGCATTAAACAGAACCACTGGAGAAAACCGTCCAACTAAGTAACACTGATTTCAGCTCTATTCTTTCTCTTGTAGAAAGTATGCAATGTCACGATGTATCCAGAATATGATTTATGGAATTAAAGCAACTAGACCAACGCAGCACATCTGTTTTCACTGCAAATGCAAGAGTACAAACGATGGCTTTGCACCACTGCAACTCAAGCAAAATCAGACGCTCAGCTAGCCAGACCCACCACATAGCACTTCATTTTCTGAAAGTCGGGCACACAGGTGTGCAGGTATTTGTGGCGACAATTAGACTGAAGGGAAGGCACAGGCAATCAGACCGCGCTGTGAAGTTGCCAGGACTCCACCTCTTCTGTGTCCTCCAAACGTCCCTTCTGGCACACAAAACAGGCACGCGGCATTACCTCTGGCTGCGGTCGCACTTCTGCAGCAAGAGGGCGGCCAAGGGGCTGAAACTCTTAAAACCAAATCTGGGCAGTGGAAGGCCAGTGCTGTTCATCTTTGCTCTTTTGGACTCAGGGAAAACAAGCCCACATTCTCATTCACTCATGGTTGTTATAGCCTCCTCTTGGCGAAATGAAACAAAAAGTGGGTGACTTTAAAAGTAGGCATATTCATGAGATTGTTATTTAGGCAACTATTTATGTATACATAAATACATACATAGAAAGCTAATTGTGTACCTGCGCTAACATAAGTAAAACGACCCCTTCAATCCTTATTCGCAATTTTACAGAGGCACAAGGGGGGGGGGGGACTAGGAATCAAAGTGGAAGAAAAGAAAGGGTATGGATGTAACTGCTAACTGCAATTATGAGTACTTAGGTCGTTATCACATGGGTGGTTTTAAGCACACCCACCCCGAATTTGCTCCACTTCTTCAGCACTGGGCTCACATGACGTCCTCCCAGTCCTGCGGCTCTCTAGCCCTGAGTGCTCCGTGTTTAGTTTCTGTTTTGATTTAACCCTTAACCGGCAAAGTCAGTTCCAGGCAAGTTCAACAGGCCAAGCTGAGGTATCGCAGCAATCCCGACCAAGTGTGATTCAAAATGCTGGATTCGCATAGGAAACGGAGAGGGAACCTGCAGAAGCAATCCGGAGGGGGAAATGGTATGTGTGATAAAGGCCTTAGACTTTTAGATGTGGCAGAGGTTAAGAAGTCAAAGAAAAAACTCATAGGAAAGTTGGGTTTAACACAGTAAATGGCCTGTGGTTGTGTAGTTCATAAACCTAAAGGCTACAACTGAACTTCCAATCATTCAGTGTACTTGACACTGGCCTACACAGTATACTTTATATAATACAGAGACCACCTATGATGCTGCAATCTTATTTAATGGTGGATTGAATTCAGGTCTGTTGCATCCCCAAAAGACAGGCATAGTGAACTGTCGTTATCCTTCTAGATATTGTTTGAATTTACTCTTGCATGGATATATTACTGGCTGGAGCAAGAATAGAAGCTCATCTGTTTCTCTTTAGCCATTGTTTTAAAATGCCTGAATATACAAAGGAAATAAGTTCTTGTGGTTCCTATCCTTATTTGTCCTTTACTGGATACAATTAATACTGTGTGTGTGTTGTGTGTATTTCAATGAAAGTGTGACTTCTCTTTCACATTCCTTAAGAACATTTTGGTCTTAAAAGAAAGCTATTACTTGACATTGGGTTAAAACATAAAACTCACGTCAAGTATCTGATGTGGCATCTGGGAAAAAAGCCAGAGTTTAAGAATCACTCGTTTGCTTCCACCAGGAGTGTCTAGAAGGGCCGAACAAATAGGATTTGCAATCTTTGTGCAATGAAGAAATATCTTGCAGGTGAAGTAATCCCATTGTGTTACAAGCAGGTTCTGTTCTAATTACAAATTTAGTACCGAAATCAGTTGCGTTTAGCAGCCGCGATTCAAAATACAAAACTTCTGGAAATATTGAAGACATTAAAAAAACAAAACCAGTTTATGCCTGTGCACCAGGGCCCCTGCACTTCCTCGTATCCCTGTTTTTAAAAACCCTTTTGGGGGCTTTTCCCTATGCCAGAGAAGCACAGAGGCGCACAAGCAGCCATTCGGCTCACAGGCCCACCCCTTCCGCCCTACCTGGGCAGATGGCGACAAATCAAAGTTCACCATCTGCCCAGACACGTCTCAGAAGCAGCTCCAAAGCAAGGCTAAAGATGGTAGATGCCATTGTCACCTCAGTCCAAGAGAAAAAAGTCACGCTAAGTTCCTGACTTTTTAAAACCAGAGCTTCGGGGGAATGCCTCGGGACAGCTCTGCAATGGCGGCTATGTCATATAAATGACCTGCTGCCACTGCAGTTCCACCCTGGGGCAAACCCCCAAGACAGGCCCCAGTTGCTGCATGCATACAATTGACACCTGCTGAAATTCCCTTTTCATTACAACCGTTAAAGATACAGGAGCCCTCTCCTCCTTTCCATATGGTCACCTTACTGAAATGGCTGCACCTCTTCCCAGGGGCACCTCCCTGAAATCACTCCCACTTTGAGGAGTGAATACAAACATTGGAGGAAAGAAGCACAGCCCTAATAGGAGAAGGAATTTCAGTGGATGCAGTTTGTCAAGCAGAAGTGAGAAAAGTTAAATCTGTGCCCCCCCCCCAAATCTACACCACTGTGAAAGGTACAGGAGCCCTGTCATCTTTTACATTTGGCTACTCTACTTGGACCCCACCACCTCTACTTGGACCCCACTATTTCTGCTTGCTTTTAGAAAGCAAGCAGAAATAGAAATAGAGGTACTCCTTCGAACTTTGAGTCCTAGGCTGCCTCTACAAGAGGCATTTAAAGCTCTTTCAAGGCGCATTAAAAAATTTACCTCTACAAGAACGGAGCGCAAATCGGGCGTAGAGGCGCTTTAAACATCTGATTATGCGCATTATCGAATGCGCGTTAAATAGCGAGTTTTATTTTGCTCCGGCCGTTAAAGCGCATTTTGACTATGTGAACAAGCAATTCTCCGCATTAACTACTTGTAAAGCGCATTTGAAACAACCGGTAAGGTCACCCGTTGAGTGCTCAATTACCTCCTGCATACAAGCATTTACGATAAAGCGCTTCTGCGAATATGCGCATAATCGGCTAACCAGGCGTAAAGCCGAATTCTTGTAGTTGAGGCCCTAATCTAGCCAAACTTACGAAACACTGTTGCTTTCCATTGTGCTCAACACTTTCCCATGTAAATGAAAGAACAAGTGGTTACATTTGGGCATCTTTTATATATTCTCGACTTGTCCAGTTATAAAGAGGTTTTTGCAGGAAATCCTAAAAAGAATTATAGATTTGACTACGAAATCCACAGTACTTCAACAACAGTGCAGCTGAGATATCGTAGGCTGCTATCCTATACCCACTTACCTGGGAGTAAGCCTCATTACACTTAATGGGACTTACATCTGAGCAGATATATATATTAGATTGCATGAAAACTTATCTTGGAAGAAGAGTTGGAATCTATAACTTACTTATTAAGCTCTTTCAGTATTTGTATCCTTTCATCATGGAAACAATCACAGCCACCAACCATGTGTGACTGATAGAAAAGGACCAAGACTAATACATTTTTTTTTATTTTCTACAAAATTTACGTATTATAAATATGCTAAGGAAGGGACATCAACAACTTGTTTTAGACAAAGTGGGTTTTATATATAGTTTGGAATACAAATATGAATGTTCAGCCACATAATTTTCACTCATTCTTCACATTCTTAATTTTTGCTCAATGATGTGCTTTGTTCTAAATAGCTCTGGGAAAATAATTATACATTTGTGAATATGCATCTATAGAAAACAATAGCTGTAAACTAACATTGGTAACATATTAAATAAATAAAATAATAAGGAAGTCTGTTGGAGGATGTTGGAAACTATACTGACCTAACTTGTTCCCATATGTTTAAATGCTAGAATGATATTTAATGGTTAGGAATGACAAAGGTACTTAGAGGAAAATGAAATGGTGTACCAATAATAATAATAATAATAATAATAATTTCTTACCCGCCTCTCCCTCTGGATCGAGGCGGGGAACAACAATAAATATAAATACAAAGACCATAAAACAGATAAAACATTAAAACTAATAAAACTAATATATTATTAAAACATCTTAAAATTCAACTAGGTAGGCTTGCCGGAAGAGATCAGTCTTCATGGCTCTCTTAAATTCAAGAAGATTGCTAAGTTGTCGAATGTCTCCCGGCAGGCCATTCCACAGTCTGGGAGCTGCAGAAGAGAAACACTTAACCTGCTTCCTTGGTGTATTGTATGACTTTAAAAGGAAGTTGAATGGAGATATTACTTTTATTCTTTCTGGAAACAGACTGGCTTGAGTGATAAGGCTTGGGTAGAATATACATTCCAGATCCCTGCCATGGATATTGGGAAAACCTTACTATGACAAGACAAATTGAGACCACATTAATGTAGTTATATTTATAACATGTCTCTTGGGCCTGAAAAATATCTTGTGATGTCAGAGGTCATTGGTTCAATCGAGTTACATAAGGAGTGCTTATAAGAAGCCAGGGCCATAATATTAACCAGGTTATGTAGCAATTTGAAGTCTTTAAGTATGCCTAAAGCATCATTTATAACCATCACATTTTGCATTTTTAAAGTGTGACATCAAATGAATCAAACAAAAAAATAACAGATGGCCATGTCGCAAAAGAACAATAAAGAAACTTTAAAATTGCTATTGAGATCTGGTTAACATCCCCTGTAACACAAGAGTATAGGTATTTTGCTCTCTGACCAATAGCAACTACCCCCTCCCATGTCTCTTTCACTTTTATTTTATTTATTTTGGGTGCAAACCTATGCATGTTTAGACAGAAAAAAGACCTACAACTGCTGGGAGATGTTGGCATTTTTCTGTCTAAACTTGCATCAGATTGCACTTTCATTCATTCATGTGTTTGTTTATTTATTACATTTCTACACCACCCAGTAGCCAAAGCTCTCTGGGCAATTCACAAAACTTAGAACTATAAAATACAACAACATAATAAAAATATAAAAACCATTACAAGTTTCTAAGAAAAGAATAAAGCAATTGTAACTACCAGAGTAAAGCTCAGCAGCAATGTAAGGATCCAAAACCACAATAACACGTTAAACACACACACACACACACACACAGAAGGATTCAAAGTGCTGGGGGGCTCTCTAGAAAAAACATTCCGCAACCCTTGACACTCTGGTTATGGAAACCCCTCCCTAGAGAAGTTTGATGGGTCCATCAGTTCTGCACTTAGGGGCTTGGCTGAGATCTTACTGTTCTGGCAGACATTTGCAGAAACATGAGTTTTATCTCAGATTTATTTAGAGAGCAATCCTATGGTCCCCGGATAAGCTTCCCAAGGACCAAAGCATGCCTTGGAAAATCCCATCCAAGTTTGGAGACAGTGTTCTGACCTCACAAAGGTGAGTCAGAAGTCCACCCTCGGCTGATACACCAGCTGCGCCCCTTCCTAGAGTTGGAAGACCTAAAAACAGTAGTGCATGCACTGGTAACTTTAAGGCTCGACTTCTGCAATGAGCTGAACACAGGGCTACCTCTGTGCCTAGTCTGGAAACTTCAACTAGTTCAAAATACGGCAGCCAGGTTGGTCACTGGTACACCTAGGGGTGACCATATTACATCAGCTTTAAAATCACTCCACTGGCTGCCAATTAGTTTCCGGGTGAAGTACAAAGTGTTGGTCATTACCTTTAAAGTCCTACATGGTTTGGGTCCAGGTTACCTGTGGGATCGCCTTCTCCCATACAATCTGCCCCACACGCTCAGGTCCTCTGGGAAGAATTTACTACCGTCAGCCAGAACTAGGCTGACAACTATTACCCAGAGAACCTTCTCTTCTGCTGCTCCCAGACTGTGGAACGACCTGCCAGGAGAGATCCGCCAACTTACCAGTCTTCTAGAATTTAAGAGAGCTATAAAGAGTGATCTCTTCCGGAAGGCCTACCCAGTCCAATTTTAAGAGTTTTATTGATATTTTAATAATATATTAATTTTATATGCTTTTAATCAGTTTTATATATTTTATATTGTTTGTATTGATTGATGTTGTTCCCCGCCTCAATCTGGAGGGAGAGACGGGTAATAAATAAATATATTATTATTATTATCCGCCCTGGCATCCGGCATGGAGAAAACTGTACCAGCTGCTTCTTTGGCTGCCTCTACAAGAGGCATTTAAAGCTCTTTCAAGGTGCATTAAAAAATTTACCTCTACAAGAACGGAGCGCAAATCGGGCATAGAGGCGCGTTTTCTCTCCAATTATGCGCATTATCAAATGCGCGTTAAATAGCAAGTTTTATTTTGCTCTGGCCGTTAAAGCGCATTTTGACTATGTGAACAAGCGATTCTCCGCATTAACTACTTGTAAAGCGCATTTGAAACAACTGGTAAGGTCACCAGTTGAGTGCTCAATTACCTCCTGCATACAAGCATTTACGATAAAGCGCTTCAGCGATTATGCGCATAATCGGCTAACCAGGCGTCAAACGGAATCCATCTAGAGGGGGTCCTAGAGGTCAGAAACTTGACCATGGAGGGAGAGAAAAAGGGGTGTTCTAGTGGGTAAGCAGGGGTGGAAACTGGAGAGGCCAGGATATGATTTATCCTGAGCCTCCTTCCCTTCCCCTCCAAAGTTCCTTCACTAGATGGACTGGAAACTGCCCAGAAAGCCTCAGCTATTGGACAGTATAAAAATGCAATAAAATAAACAAATAAATAAATGTTTTTTTAAAAACTAGCAAAAATATAGGAGCTCAGAGGAGGGATAATCTGCTGCTCCTCCCACTCTTCCGGTTTCAGCCCAGCAGGGCACAGGAATCCCGGAAGCCTCCAAATTCAGGGGTTCCAAGCAGTGAGGACACAGTCCATAGAACTTCACCCTTAATTGCTTTTTTTAATGAATCACTGCTATATGATTGTTTTGTTGTTTAGTGTTAACCAATGTAATTTGAATTGTTAATAAAGTCTGCCTGAAATCATATTAAAAATGTGGCAAGGTATAAAATGAATGAATGACTGTAATCGCTGCATGTGAAGACAGGTATCTCTGCTGACTATAAGATCTTCGTTGAGTTATCCAAACTTCAAATTAAGCTTAAGGATGTACCTGCCCATAAATAGAAATTAATCCACAGAGAAGGGCAATGAATACAATCCTCCATCCAGTTTTGCACGCTGCAGTTCTATTAATGGGAATATAACACAGTGCAGGTCTGCATGCCAAAGAAAATATTTTCTCAAACCGTGGGACCCCGTACAAACAAACTTTTAAACATTACCATGGGCCCAGAAGTGATTTAAATGGGATATCTTTTTCTTTTTGCAAGCATAAAAGGGGAAAAAATATCCAGTGTGCATGAGAGACAAATGTGGTTCTACTAAAAACCAAGGTAAGTTTCCCTTGCCTCAAGTCAGGTCTGCATGTCATTTGAAGTACTTAACGTTCAGGTCCTTGAAATGCTGGTTGGTATAACTAAATGGGCTTACTTTGTGTGAGCTAACTCCTGCTTACTATCTATTACATATGCATTTCTAAAAATGTATTAAGTACTTGTCTTTGAAAAACTCTTTTTCCAGATAATGACCTTGGTTACTTTGAATGCAAACACTGACAGACAAAACTTCCATGACTTTGATTATGGGGCCTAAGCATGTTTCTCTGGTACTTTAAATGCCCACTGGACTGCATTTCTGTATTTGTACATATAGTTCATGTCCAAGACCATTCCAACATAAGAGGCTGAATTTTCTAATTCATATAATCCTAAAAGCTTTAAAGCCTTTAGCTCTATATAGCAAAGAAAGGATGACACTTTCTGTTACACTCATTCCTGTCTATTTCTCAACACAGGAAAAATATATATTTTCCATATTAACCTGGGAAAGCTAATCCAATCTGTGATTATATATATATATATATATATATATATATATGTGTGTATTATATATATATGTGTATTTTATATATATATATATACACACACACACACACACACACACACACACACACACCCCTATTCCTGAGAGTTAACACATACACAATCAGACATGACAAGCAGAGCAAGGAACATGGGGTCCAATAGAGGTTATCTGGGAAAGAAGGAAAGGTACCTATTAAAAGTAGAATTGCCATACATAATTGTATGAAAGGTTCAGTCAGTATCTTGACAACCAATCTTGAAAAAGCAAGAGTCTTTTGAAAAAAGAATCTGTCAAGGGAAAAGTATGAGAAATGTGTGTCCAAAATATATCCAGTCAATCTCCTTGTTGAGACATGGAATGAAAGGAAAGCATTACATCACACCAAAATCCCAAGGTAATAAGGTGCAAGCCCCCACAGGGTTGACCCTTCCATGCAGCAGAGTAAAAGCAACCCTCTTCAGGCAGCAGAGTGGGCGGGTATGACAGTGACACAAAAGAAGGCTGGCATTGTTGCCTGATGCAAACCTTTTCAAATGTTGGCTGCAATGTGTGCATGCATGTGTATATGGGGGGTGAGTGGACTATTCAAGCAGTAAAATACCTTGAGCCAATACTGCCAGACTCTAAGATCCCAAGCAGTTCTATGCCATCTCCAAGTGACAAAATAAACCCTACTTGCCACTGCTTTGGCATATGGATGACTCTGAACTCCATCACACCAGCGATTTAGTGCACTCTCACCATGCCTGGTGTGCAGATTTGCAGCACGGTTCTCACAGGACGCTGTGCCTATCCTGCTGACACCCTGCCTCTTCCCCAGCCTTTCCTAGAACATTAAAAGTCTGGATTATTTTCCCTAAGCGCATTTAATGCGCCGTAAGTCTCCATGTAGTTTTAAAGGAACTGGGGGCTTGAATGGATTGCATCAGGTCCTGGCAGGGAAAAGTGATTTCTCCCAGCAGCTGGCTACAAGCCTCAATATAAAACCCAAATCTTGCATCCCAGGCTCAAAGGTCTTTTTTAAAAAAATCATACAACACCTGAATCTCTGCAGAGACAGAATTATACTCCCTCGATGCTGCTAAAGAGCCAGACTAAAGCATCATTCTATTTTTACCTTGCAGAAAGGCAGTCTGGTTGAAGTACTCGTCTGACAGGACCTGACTGGAGGGAGAAAGAGAAGGGGTGGAGTGGAGTCGAGTGGAGTGGAAGAGCTAACAAGTGAAGGACCAAAGGAGCGAAAGAGCAGCTATTCAGGTGAAAGGGATCATAAGCTTGACACGCTGGTAAAAAACACGGAGGCAAACCAGGAAGGAAAATTAGATGTGATGGAGATCTCTCACTCCAGTTCCTCTAAACTGCACCTTTCTTAGGACAGCTTCTCACTTTTCATTTCTGTAGTCAGCTACAGAAACCCAAGTACAAACTACATTCATTGTAATAATAGTATTTCTAAAGCACCTAGTGGGTCTGAACAAGTGTTCAATCAGAATAAGGCAGTCACAAAGAGAGTGAGAAGGAAAGAGGAACAAGTTGCCAATTGTAAGAAGGTGAACTTAAGGGCAACTTGCTAAATAAAAGTTTACGAGTCGCTGGATCAGTTGATTGTGTACACATCAATTTTCTTGGCAAGGGACATAATCCTTTCCTGTTCAAAGTTTCATGTGTTCCATCAAGACAAAGGGTGGTTTAAACACACATGTGCCATTCTTAACTGGCATAAGATATTTGTATTTGTAGTCAGGGATGCATAGTTGAATTCAAGTTAGAAGCAATTTTATTTGATATTGGTTAAATTATTCCATATGGCAGTTGTAAGGGCTAAAATTCCCTGCCTTGAATGACAGCCCCCACAATGGATTCCCTGTAGATGCAGCTATGTTGGAACTGTGAAGAACTTTTTCATGCTCCGGGCATGTGAAGCATGTGCACAGCCAGAAGAACCTCAGCTATTGGATGATGGGTTGAGAGGCAAAAAAGATGTAACACTGCATCCATATGGCATAGCCTTATTGCTGTATCTTGGATCCACTTTGCATGGGCCAGGTGGCACCTACTTAGGGCCCTAGCCGCTCTGGATACCATATCTGCACTTCTTGTGTTTACACAGGCTCTCTTCTCTTCAGCAGTCCATCATACTGCTGCTGGAAGCTGGGTTGTTTCTATAATTTCCCAGTGGTGGTACTGGATAGAACCCCATTCAAGGGCAAATAAGATTAATGACTAGGCCAAAACATCACAGCAGTGGGAACATTATTGAATAGCTGCTCTGGCTTCATGCCATCAGTAGTTGAATCATGCCTAAAGTTCTAGGAGCTACTGTTGGCATGGATATGGACACTGTCATTCCTTAGTCATTATTATTATTATTATTTACATTTATATACTGCCCCATAGCCAAAGCTCTCTGGGCGGTTTACAAAAATTAAAAGACTGAACATTAAAGTCAATATGACGTTCCTGAATTCTCTCTCTCTCTCTCTCTCTTCCCTCCCCAAGGAATATTGATAACCAATTTAAATGACCAATGAATGAATATTGCTTAATTAGCAGAATAAGACTTGTGACAGTCAGTCTATCTACACTACTGCTTTAAAATGGTTTTAAACGGTTTATAACAGTAGTGACAACTGTTGGGGCCCAGGATACACTCCATATACAGTTTTCAAAACGTTTTCAAAGTGTTTTATCCTGCTTGTGTAGATAGGCTCATGGATGTGAACAAATCTCACACAATCCACATGAGGACACATTCCCATGCTCCTCATTTTTTAATACCGTTGACAGTTATGGAAGTGGATTAGTCCCCCCTGCCCCCCATGTCATCAAATAGCTGTAATATGGATGACTTCCTATTGCAGTCTTTGAAGACACAGGTATTTATGAAGAACTATCCTTTTTTAATCATGTGTAAGATGAAATTCATGTTTTTCCATGGGAAATAATGGTATTTGAAGATGCAGCCTAAACTACCTTAGATTGTGCTTGCTGTAACCTAGTCATGGAGTTTGTGACTGGCACTCAAGGAACTTGGCTCCTGGGATTAATGATAGTACTGGCTGTACTCTGGATTTTGCTTCACTAATCATAACTGAGCAGCTGTATGTGACTGCTAGATTAATGTTTCAAAGCACTGGGACAGACTCATTCTAACTTGTAATTATGTTTGTTAGTTACCTCTTTGGAATGTTTGTGTATGAACAGCTTATTGGACAACTGTTGAATTGCACAGATATTGTTCATGATATAAGGCTTTGTACTGTGGAATCTGCTCAAAATAATGATTAATAATAATAATAATAATAATAATAATAACAACAATAACGATGATGAATCATGCCTAAAGGCTTTCTTTATGCAATTGCTGTGCCTCGTTCATGGAATATTATGGGGTGGGGGGTCGAGACACCATTGTCATCCTACATTTGTGACTCTCCTGTGTTTTCTCACCATTTCATCTGTCTTTTCTCTTAAGGAAGGAATCCCTTAAGGAAGGAAAGCCAGAACAGCTGCACATTGCTTTTTGATTGCTAGCGCTAGGAGCCCTCCAATTTGATACTTTTCCTTTATTAAATGACTTCCACAATCATCACTGCTCTACGTGACTGACTGACTGACACTGACACACACACACACACATGCACACAACTTAATTTGTGTGAGAAATCACTAGGGCTTCATCCTCATTTCTCAAGGGGTGGGGAAGTTCAGGCCAAGGAAGCAAATCTGGCCTTTCTGGGGTTCCACGTGCCTTCCCAGCCTACCCAAATGGCCATGCCCCTTCTTTGGCCCTCACCCCCTTTCCCTTTGCCCCTCACCTATCGTTTGGGGGCTTCTCAGCTTTTTTGCACCCCCCTCCCAATTCTAAAGAGCTGAAATGTCTCTCCTAAGGATTAGTTACTGACAGTAAGAGCTTTAAGCTACAATATGCTGACATTTGTTTTGTATTTTGGCCCCACTCTTTCTGCCTTCAGTGTCACATTTCCTGAATCTGAGCCTAGCAGTTGTAGGTTCAAGAGTTCAAGTGTTCCAAGATGGTCGGCACAAACAGGGATCAAGCAAAAGGCAAGGTTTCAACAGTCCAGGTCTCACTCCACAAGGTTCCAAGACAAAAAAAAAGGCAGACAAAAGGCAGGCAGGAAGAAGGTCAACATCTAGTCCAGGCAACAGGGTCCCAAGGCAACACAGCAGACAAGGAGCAGAGAGAATTAGAGTCAGAGTTCAGTCCAGAAGTACTCACTCCAGGAATCAGTAGAGGAAGCAGTCTAAAGGCAAGGGAAACTGGATTCAGGAAGGTCAGGTCAATGTTGTTTCCAGCAGTCCTTTCAGCCTTACTCTTCTGTTTTTATGCAGGGGCTGTCAGAACCACACACAGGCTTTAGCTGTGAGCTGCAGCTGAAAAGGTCCTCCTTGTGAGCAAGCCCCCTATGGGCGAGGAGACCTTTTCTCAAAAGGAGGCCTCTGAATCAGTCTAGCACTCCGTCTGAGTTCCTGTCTTTTCAGGTGGTATGTCTCCCAAGAGCTTGGGGGTTTCTTTTCCTCCACAACTGAGGCAGAGTCCTTGTCCTCCATAGGTGATGCCCTCATGGTAGTCACCCTTGAGCCTGAAAAACTGCAGGGCCCGACAAAGTGCATCCTACATTAATAAAGAAGCTGGCAGAAGAACTCTCAGAACCACTGTCTATTATCTTTGCGAAATCATGGAAGATGGGTAAAGTGCCGGACGACTGGAGGAGGGCTAATGTTGTCCCTGTCTTCAAAAAGGGCAAAAAGGAGGAACTCGGGAACTACAGGCCAGTCAGTCTGACATCCATTCCTGGGAAAATTTTGAAGCAGATTATAAAGAAGTCAATCTGTAAACACCTTGAAAACAATGCAGTGATTACTAGAAGTTAGCATGGATTTGTCAAGAACAAATCCTGTCAGACTAATCTGATTTTATATTTTGATCGGGTAACCTCCCTTGTGGACTGTGGGAATGCTGTGGATATAGTATATCTTGACTTCAGCAAAGCTTTTGATAAAGTGCCCCATGACATTCTGATGAACAAACTAGTGAAAAGTGGGCTAGATGGAACAACTATTAGGTGGATCCACAGTTGGCTACAGAATCGGACTCAAAGAGTGCTTATCAATGGTGCCTTTTCACACTGCGAGGAGGTAACGAGCGGGGTACCGCAGGGCTCAGTCCTGGGCCCAGTGCTCTTCAACATTTTTATTAATGATTTGTACGAGGAAGTGCAGGGAATGCTTATCAAATTTGCAGGTGACACTAAATGTGATGTGGCTGCAAAAAAAGCAAATGCTATTTTGGGGTGCATTAATAGAAG
The DNA here is from genome assembly GCA_029215795.1 of Anniella stebbinsi. Lineage (NCBI taxonomy): Eukaryota > Metazoa > Chordata > Lepidosauria > Squamata > Anniellidae > Anniella > Anniella stebbinsi. Next base: position 73,987,539 of record JARDYH010000005.1, on the reverse strand, counting down.
TATAGCTTCCAAATCGCGCGAGGTACTGGTTCCCCTCTATTTGGCACTGGTTAGGCCCCATCTTGAGTATTGCGTTCAGTTCTGGGCACCACACTTCAAGAAGGATGCAGACAATCTGGAGCATGTTCAGAGGAGGGCAATGAGGATGATTAGGGGTCTGGAAACAAAGCCTTATGAGGAGAGATTGAAAGAACTAGGCATGTTTAGCCTGGAGAAGAGAAGATTGAGGGGAGACATGATAGCACTCTTCAAATACTTGAAAGGTTGTCACTCAGAGGAGGGCCAGGATCTCTTCTCGATCAACCCAGAATGCAGGACACAAAATAATGGACTCAAGTTACAGGAAGCCAGATTCCAGCTGGACAGCAGGCAAAACTTCCTGACTGTTAGAGCGATACGACGATGGAACCAATTACCTAGGGAGGTGGTGGGCTCTCCCACATTAGAGGCATTCAAGAGGCAGCTGGACAACCATCTGTCAGGGATGCTTTAAGGTACATTCCTGCATTGAGCAGGGGGTTGGACTCAATGGCTTTATAGGCCCCTTCCAACTCTACTATTCTATGATTCTAATATACAGCCAAAGGCAGGTTTTGACCCTCGCACTTCTTATTTCAGAAATGAAGCACCACTTGAGCTTATCACATCCTGATATTTAAACCTCACATCCATGTACTTCACTGCCTCCAACTCTGTAAATATCCTGGGCATAAGGAACCTAACCTCCAGACCAGATGAATCCAGGTACGTTATCTTTAAGTGCACAGGTGGAAGCTCACTTAACTTACATTTAAACAGGAAGATGTGTTCAGTCTTTATTATTTTAAGTGTTTGTTTAACTTTAGTTTCCCCCGTTCATTACCTCAGCTTCAAAACTCCTGAAATGCAATTAACTGAACAGGGAAAATCTTAACATGTACTAATAATTGGTCAAGATTTGAGCTTGAAGGCAGTAAGTGACACAGCAATTGAATGGAACCTGTTGGATGTAATTTAATTCCTTCACAAAGACGTCAGTCGCACTTAAATAAATGAAATACGGATGCACCTAAGGTGAGTTTAAAAGACAACTGTATTTAGAGGCGAGCAAGAATACATTTCCTGGCACAGGTCCTTGGGCCATCCACAGAATATGTTGTTCAATGTGACTCATGGCCATATTGCATTAAGAATATGAGATACAGCTTACTGCCTGTGTGGGACAAATAAAAGTCCCTTAAAAAAAAGACCATTAGTGGATATCTACCTTAAACTATTTTAAAAGGCATTTAATTGATTCTGTAATGTCCTTGTTATGATTGAGGGCATGACCCACTTCGAATAACATTTGAGCCTATTCTCCCTTCAGGTGTAAAGCCAGATTTTCCTGGAAAGAAAGGGAATATATAGGGTCCAAAGGAAACCCAGTGTTTCAGAGATCAAGTAATGCAAGTTAACTGACACAAGCTGCTTGTCAGGGGCTCTGTCCCATCCAGGCTGCATTTGTTTTCAGATATGTCAGGTCTATTCTTAAAATGGCACAGGCAGAAGAGATATGATAAGGATGTGGAGCAGTTAATTGAGTCGTCTACTTGTAGTTGAGTGCAAACTCTACTTCTTGTAAAATAAATATGTTTAGGAAGGTATTATAATTTAGGATTTTCTTTCTTCAGCATGAAGGAAGCGCCAAATGAGTTTTGAATGCTACGTTCAAAATGGATTAACATGTACATGGAGTAATTTTGTTATTTTCTCTTTCTGGCAATGTGTGACATCCAACGGCTCTTTATAAAAGCCAAATCTCAGAATGGACAGAATTGAGTATGATACAAGGTCTCATTATTACAAGCAACAATTCAACATGCAGGAAAGAGGAGTCCATTTTGTTGTCAGAAGAACAAAAATGATTACACTTCAGTCTCATTGACGTTCAATGCATTGTTGTCAATAGAGCACGAAACAAACCATTTAAAAATGTGCCAGCCACCAAGGGCCATAACCTAACTTTCTGAATCTGTATGGAGACACTGCTCTCTATCTGATTAAAAATACATAAAGTTTTCAACATGAACTTCAGCATTTGAGAATAATCTTGGCTTTACCCAATTAAATATGAGTAAACACTTATGTGGATGAAAACACCAGAGAATTGGGCATACAACTAGTCTAGCTGGGTTTGGATAGTTACTTAATATATTAAAACTTCACTGGAGAAACGTCCAGCAAATAGTGGGAATGTGTATGAAAATGTGGCCATAATCATAGGTTGTAGCTGAGGGGGTGAGTGCTGGCCACATTTTTGTTTACCAGCTGGCTTTGAACCATCTTTTTTTTGCCTTGGGCCCTTGCCTGTGTATGACATGTATAGGCAGACCATCTGAAAAGGAGGACAGGGCTCATATAACTTTAACAGTTGTAGAGAAAAGGGAATTTCAACTAGTGTCATTTGTATGCAATTAGTTCCTGGTGATATTCCCTCTTCATCACAACAGTTAAAGTTGCAGAGCCCAGCCTTCTTTTGTATATGGTCACTCTAGTATAGTGCCTGCACCTTTAACAGTTGTGATGAAGAGGGAATTTCACCAGGAACTAATTGCATACAAATGACACCTGCTGAAATTCCCTTTCCTCTACAACTGTTAAAGTTATATGAGCCCTGTCCTCCTTTTCAGATGGTCAGCCTAGACATGCAATAACTACAATTTAGAGCAGCCTTCCCCAACCTGGTGCCCTCCAGATGTTTGGGACGAATTAGCATGCTAATGTTCAGGAAGTTTAGGAGTTCTAGTCCAACACATCTGGAGAACAGCAGATTAGGGAAGGCCAATTTAGAGACATGAACGTGAGGTACTATCTAAGTACAGATGGTGATGCTGCAGGAGGCAGGGCAACAGGTTAGCCTGGCGAATCTTGTTGTTTTGTTTTGTTAATGTTTCCCTATTGAAACACAATGGGACGGGGAAAGAATTAGCTACATATTGTTCCTAAGCATTTCAGGATGTGCCTCTTTTATCAAGGGAAAGTTCTTAACATTCCAAAGAAGGTACTGAGGTTGTCCTGAGTAGTCCTTTTGGAGTTTTAAAATTTCCATTAAGAGACACATCTTGACATGTGTTTGGAACCATATAGTGCTGCAACTGTCCGGGGGGAGGTGTTCCCCAGCTTTTACAGCTGTTTTTTCATGCTCCTTGTTGTGGCCTGATCCCTTGGGAAAATGAAGCCACCTCTGCTCTGCCCTCAGAGTAACCCACTTGAGGGGTCTGCTGCCGACAGGAATATTGCCAGCAATAGATTTATGGCTGTGGGGTCTCTGGAGTAGAGGCGGTGCCATGGACCGCCATAGGTGCTATTTGCCTTGTCCTCATACCTGTCAGCAATTGGATCTGCGACTTAGAATTGCTTTGTAAATCATCTTTCGTGCCAGTTTCTTTCCTTAAGATCCTTGCCATGCCTGTTTCCTCATCGGTATGATTAATTCAAGCTACTGCTTTCTTCTTCTCCCAGCATCTGTTGCCTGAGGCATCCGCTTCACTTTGCCTAATGGTAGGACTGGCCCTGATGGTGGATTTTTTATTGAAATGTAGTCTAGAGAGAAGTGAGACTTTTCCTAATGAGCAGTTTGCTTTGCTTTATTTGTCTGAAATTGTGGCGAATTGTCCCTACTTCCCCAAGTCTTACTCTGACAGTTAGGTGCATTTCCAGAGAGAAAATACATTGGTTGTTGCTCAAATTTGACTTCTTCCCAAGGGTGAGTGGAATTCCTTGTTAGCAATGTATCTAGGTCTGAGATAAGAGTGGGCCACTTGTGTAGAATTAGGCATGTGACTTTAAAAAACAACAACTCAGAAATGTCAGCCTGATCTTTCCCCAGCTGGTATTTCATAGTTTTTAAAGAAACATGTGCCGAATTCACTCTACATTCATGTGGCTTTCACACTGGACATGGCACATATATTTTTGTTTTGGATATGCATATCCTTAATGTCCCCCTTTCCAGCTGTAGCTTTTCCAAGTAGAAAATGTGAACTCTTCAAAGTAACAGATTTTCATGTTTATATTAGAAGAACTGAAAATTCAAGCCGCGGTGGTTGTACAATATGGTTACCGGAGATAATATTTCATCTTAAAAAAAAAAGTTCTCAGCTACTGCTGAATGCCCAAAACAGATATATTTAAGAGAGTGCATTGTAAGTTTACAATTGCATTATTTTCAAGTTTTAGGGGGAATTTTTTTTTTATCATGTTACCCCTGGCTGTTCACCCTGTCATTGTCTAACTGCACTTAGGCTGCAATCCTGTGCATGTTTTGACAGAAAAGGTCCTATAACTCCATTAATGCACTTCAGTTTTAAACAAATAATGGAGTTTGGTACTGTCCATCAGTGACTGGGCCAGCAAATATAGCTGGAGTGGATAAGACTGCTATACAGGGGCTTCTAGGACCCCCTAGGAAACAGAGCACAGAAAGGAGCACTTTTGGATGTGAAGTAGGTGCAGCAGGGAGAGGCATGAAAAGCAGCAACTTTCAAATGGCCTTAATCAAGAGGCCTCCTCAACCTCAACAAAAACTGCATGCAACTGCCTTTGCTCATATCCATGCCTTGTTACCCTTGTCTCTCTCTTATTCCTTCCCTACCCAATTTTGTTTCTTCACTGCCTATCTATCGTTTGTCAGGTCCTTCATGAAAAGGTATTCCCACCAACCCACCCATTTCATTATTTTGTAAAGTGGCATGTACATTGTTGGTGCTGTATCAATAACAGCAACTATTGGCTTAAATAGCAGGGGTTCACGAGGCTAAAATCTTGCATACTTCTGGAGCTTCTGCTTTCCAGATTCTTTGGGGGATTAAGATCAGCTCTTTAACACCGGTGGACTTCTGCTTTGAATCAAGGACTTCCTTTCTCAGCAAGGTCTATAAGTTTCATTATAAAGCCACTAGATGCTGCTGCTGATATATCTGATTAACGTTCTTTATCGGGTTATCTCCAATTTTTAAAAAAGTGGGATAAAGGTAAAAAAGCATGGGAAATACCCTGGAGGTTGACGATGTTGAATAAAGGATTCGCAGACTTCCATGAGTGACCAATAGCATTTGTACAATAAAAGCCTCATGTAGAAATGTACCCAATATCATGCTAGCAGAAGCCCACTAGTATATCAGAACTTTCTCCCTCCTTGTTTGCCATTGCAGCCCTATCCTGCACCAGAAAATCTGCTCCAGAGGTTTCCCAGCCCTCTGGAGCAGATTTGGGGGTAATCCTTCACCTTATAGTTCTGTTGGTAGAAGCAATTTGGTCAATGGAATAACAGCATTAGATCCATCTCACTCAACATAAGAAGAGCCATGCTGGACCAGCCCATGGCCTCATCTATACCTAGAGGCTTTCCTGGATCGGTGGGAGGATCCCGGGCCTACTTGCTTCCGGGATCGTCCCTCTTCATCTAAACGCCAGCGCATCATCACAGAAGTGAAGAGGGACATTCCTGGCATGGGGTTAGGGTTTTTTTAGGAGACGTTTATGCAGTTGTGGGGGCCCAATCCAGCGCCTCTGTGAGATTTTTTAAAAAAATTAAAAACTCCGCGCTGGAAAATGCCGACAGCCATCCCCGGGGATGGTGAAAATGCTGCCCCCCACCCCGATGGGCACGGAAGCCCCCCTGCACAGCTCCATGCCCGTTTGAAGAGCCCTGCTACTCGCAGTGAGGACCCGGGAGCGCTTGCCACACTACTCGCAGTCCTCGGGGTTGTACCGGGAATGTGGGAAAAATTGGGAAAACCGCAGTCCGTTATTCTGGGACAACTGAGAGGTTGTCCCCGGGATCCCCAGTGTATCATTTGGACACACAGGGATGACCTCAAGCTGACCCCGGCATAACTGGAAGGTATAGATTAGGCCTCTGGGTCAACCCAGTGCAGCATTCTGTTCATACAGTGGCTAACCAGTTGCCTACTGCATTCTGCCTCTGATACTAGAGGTATCATATAGCCACCTAACGTGATAGCCATTGTTAGCCTTATCTTTCATGAATTTGTCTAATTCCCTTTTAAAGCCATTAAAGGCTGTGTTCATCAATACACTTTGTAGATTAAGTATGTGCTGTGTGAAGAAGTGCTTCCCTTTAGCAGTACCAACTCTCCCACCAATCAGCTTCCTGGGATGATCCAAGGTTGTATTTTTATGAGGGAGAAAAATGTCTCCCTGTCCACTTTCTCCACACCGTGCATAATGTTTCACACTCTTTCATGTCTCCCCTTACTTGCTTTTTTTTCTAAACTAAGCAAACCCAGCTGTTGTCATTTTTCCTTATAAGGGGAGTTGTTCCAGCCCCTGGATCATTTTAGTTGCCCTTTTCTGCACTTCTTCCAACTTGACAACATTCTTTTTTAGCTGTGGTGTCCAGTACTATACACAGGGATTCCTTTCCCCCCAAAATGAAATGCTGAAGTGAATTAGTACAATTGTCATGTTGTGTTTAATGCACGGTGTGCAGCTACATCTCAATTTTTTACTTTAATTAATTACAGGGGTATGTATAGTATGCGTACGTGTGAACCTTACCAGGAATGCAGCACATGGGGTGAGGAGGCTTATCTCTTCCCTCTCTAATGCAATTGAAATAGCTAAACCACTTAGAAAAAAGTTCCCATTGGTGTCAATGGGAACCTTTTCTCTAATGCTCCTAGTAATGTAGTGTGTGTGTGTGTGTGTGTGTGTGTGTGTGTGTGTGTGTGTTTGTAGAGCAGATTTTTGTTCTAGCTGCACTGGGGAAGAAAGAGATAAGCCTACGCTCTCAACGCACTGTGTTCCCAGTAAAGATCCCCTCCCTACATCTGTAATGTATTAAAGTAAAAACAAGCTACATAGCGAGCACACATAAAGTCTGGCCCAGAGAAGGAAAAGAAGGGAAATTTCAGGATGTTTCTTCCACTGTGGCCTCTGAAGATGAAGAAAAGTTCTGATGTCTAGAAAACCATTAAAATTCAGACTCTAAGAACTGACGACCTATTGCAAAAGTTATAGCTGGTTATAAATGTAAAGCATTTCTACCACCAGAGGGTAGTACAAGAGTGGGGAAAAACAAGAAAAATGTGATTTCCTTGAAAGTTGAGAAACTTGAGAATTCTATATAAAAGGCTAACGTGTTGGGTGGCTTTTCCCATTCCAACTAGCTATAAATGTATGTCTGGGAAACCTAGCAGTGTATGAGAAACTATGCATCCAGGCAGGGAAAATATGGACTGAAGGCTTTTGAGCATCCTCAGTACTGGCCAACATCTTGAATGCTGTGGGAGCTGACATCCATTTCTTCCCTGATTTTAGAAATTAGAAGCACACTGATGGTGCTATATAAACAAACAAATAAATAATACAAATGAACTACAAAGAATTGAACTAAAGTTATTATTCATTGAAACGAGTATCATTCAGTGAAACGTGGCAAACGATGACTTTTAAAAAGCCATGTCATTCCTGCCCACCCAATAAAACCATATACGTTAATGAATGTGTTGCTTTATATAATCAGTTATGGTCTCTATAAAAGAGCAGATTACACTGAGCTACAATTGTCACTTCTAGTGTCAAGAGGAATGCTTCCCATTTCCACGGTAAGGTATTCATTATATCCCTTGCCAACCGTCTAGTTCGATCCAACTGCCCAGGTCTCTGCTTCCAGCCTCTGTGACCCTCAGAATTAGGTCACTTCCATGAAGAGGGAAGAGTAAGCTCAACTATGTATGCCTTTTGAAATTGCTCTGCTTTATTGTATGTACGTCATTTTCTTGACAGCATAACTATAACCCTGATGGTTTCAAATATTTCACAATTCCAATGATTCAGAGATCCAGGAAGTGAAGGCTTCCAGGCATCTAAAGCAAATGGTGGCAATCCAAAAATAGAGAGGAGGTGCAATAGAATGGGGGAGTAGAGGTGCCCCTTTCAACCCCAGGACCAGCAATCACTCATTAAAGGTGCAATCCTATGCCTGTTTAGATAGAAAAAACGTCCTATGTCTCCCAGCATTCCTCAGCCAGTTGTAGAACTTATTTTATGTCTAAACAGACATGGGTTTGCACTCTAAATCTTTTCTGAAAACCATGAGCCAGTTTTTGGACTTGAAAAGAATGTCCGAACAGACTCCTCAGTTACAAGCCATGGTTAATTTATTAGAGCCAGAAGTCAGTCCTAATTAGAACTTCTTCCTTAGCCCAAGAAGTCCTGCTCTCCATGAAGGCTTCCTATAATGACTTCGGTGTTGAAGAAATGTTTGTTTATTTGTATAGCATTTCCCCCCTTTTTCTTTCTTTTTTTGAAGTAGTCAAACCCTTCACAAACATCTCAGTTCTCCTTACACTAACCTTGTCAGGCAAGTTAATAATATTATTATTTCCTATTTTACAGATGAAGGACAGTGTTTGAGGCACAGCGGCTCACTCAGTACCAGTATCCACCTTTTCCTCTGTGTACTTAAGTGCATCAAAGTCCAATTAAAGAATCATTAGGGGGGACCTAACTCTGCACAGGGTAAGGCTGTGCTAGCATAATTCTCCTGTTCTTCTGTCCACTTCCTTGGGAATACACCCCATTGAACTCAGTGGGTCATACTTCCAAGCGGGTTGGCACCACCAGTAAGTCAGGGGTGCAGAACTTCAGAACAGATGGCCACAGCCCCACTGACCTAGTGGTTTCTTGTGTTTTGCATGTTCAACCATTCTAAAAAGTTGAAATGCTTCTCCCAACACTTAGGCACCAGCAGTAAGAGCTTTAAGCTAAAATAGGCTGATATTTTTGGTATTTTGGCCCTGCACCCTTTGCCTTTAGCTCTCTCCCATTTTGCATTCGGCCTGCACCGCCACTGGAACAGGGCCTCCAGAGAGCTTCTCCGAAATTGAATTCGACCCTCGGGCTGAAAGAGGTTCAAAAGACCTGCATTAAGCGGAGTAAGATAGCAGTCTTATGCAATGGATGCTGGGAGTATCAGAGGGCAGTGAGTGTAGTGGTCTTCAACTGGTGGGTCGTGACCCAAAAGTAGGTTGTGAGATCGTCTAGATGGGTCGGCAAAGCTGTTGCCACTATGTTGGTCATGCAGAAAACTAAAAGCAGGTCCTATGTTGCCAGCTGGAAGTCCAAGGTAGGTCTTGGGTCTGGACCAGTTGAAGTAGAGGATACTGTCCTGTCACCAGTGTGTCAATAAGATTCAGTTTCCATTCCAGTCAGCTTCTGTACATACGTTCCAGTTCTTCACCTGAGGCAATGAAATATCTTTGGCCAGTTCTGAAGTAAATATGGCAGATGTCAGACTACACCTGAAATTATGGTTTGGCTGAGATTTGAATTAGGAACTTCCAACTAGCAGCCCATTCCCACTGCATATTCTCAGAGACATTATTCTTTTCCAGCCCTCGTGAATGGAGTTACAGAGAAATGTAATTTCTAACAAAATCTAAGGCCCCAATTGTTTATTAGGCATGGAGAAGGATTCTTAGATATTTCTGGCCTTGGAGGTGGTCAAACCGGATGGCAAAATGTATTATGCAACTCGTGATGGGGATCCAGTCTGTACACTCCTGCATTTTTGCAAAAATCTTACAAGGTTCTAGCCTGAGGCTGGGAGATAGGTCTTTAGTGAAAAATACCTGTGCAAATAAATGAAGCACTTAAGCTCTCTGGTTCGCGTGTTGTATCCTATCTCAGATCAAGCAATAATATCAAGGCATGTTTTGAGAAGAAATAGTTACCTCAGTCTCAATGGAGAAGAGGGAGCGCTGATCAACACTCATTCCTAAAACGAGAGGTGAAAGGAAGGGCTCAAATCGGCCAGGAGGCCAGGAGGTGTGTGAAGACCGGCTGCAGTAAGAGAAAGGTACTCTGCTCACACTCAGAGGCTCTCTTTTACAGTTTCTTTACGCCACAGTACATTTGTTCGGCTTCAAGGTGCCACTTGGTTGTTTGAGCCAGATTAGGCAGCGCTCTCCCTGCCAATGTTGCGGTGAAAACGCAACGACGAACCCCGCAAGCTGTGCGCGCCGCCACTCCGCTCGGCAGTCCGCCGCGCTCCCAAAACTTTTGCCCTACCTTCCCTGCCGAAGTTCCAAAGTTTGATGACGTCAGCAGCGCGGCCGCCAATCGGCTCCGAAGGTGTTATTTTGGGGAGGGGAGGGGGCGGCTCCCGCGGCTCCGGTGTCCGCCTGCTTTGCCTTGCCAGTCCATGGAGAGGCGCCCAGCCGGCGGAGAGCGCCCCTGGATCTTCCCCAGCTCCGGTGGCTCCGATCTCGGGATCTGGGTATTGCTGCCTCCTCCTACTCCAGGGGCCATGCTGGGCTATCCAAGACGGGATTGGCTTGCCGAGTGAACGCTTGGGCTACCGAGTCCCCTCCCCCCCAGCCATTCCCCGCCGCCCGATCACCTGGGCTAGTCAAAGCGGGGTAGAGCAAGGCAGTTTGAGCCTTCGGCTACGGAGAGTTGGGCCGGATCGGGCCGCTTTTCCCCACTTCCCAGATCCTGCTTTGCCTGGGCTTTCGACGCAAAGCGAAGATCCGTCCGGGAATCTGAAAGAGATGCGCTTCGCTCGGCTGTGCTGAGATTGCTGCGTGGCTCCTGCGCCGGTTTGCTGCTGCTGCTACTGGGATTCGAGGTTTTTGGGTTCACTGCCTCCCCGAGCCCGCTCCCCACTTCTGACCAGAGAGGAGAGGAGGCGAGCATGCTGGCGGCAGGGCGAAAGAGTTCGGGGCGCCTCTGGCTGCTTCTGGGGTTGTGCAGCGTCGCGCTTTGGTTGTCTACGGAGGGATGCCCGAGTAAATGTACCTGCTCCGGATCCAATGTGGATTGCCATGGACTGGGACTCAAAACGGTGCCACGAGGCATCCCCAGGAATGCGGAGAGGCTGTGAGTACCAGTCGGGGACGAGGGGGGCTAGGCTTGGGGAAGAGGAGGAGGCTGCGGTGCCGGCCAGGTTATCTAGAAAGAGACTTCTGGAGCTTAGACACTCGTAGGGAAATAAGAGACGCCTAAGATAAAGCCGAGAGCGGTGCTTATTCTAGGCTTGATCTGGTGTTCTAGATCAAGCTGTGGCCACGGGTCGTTTAATGGCACTGAGGGGATTGTTAGCCATGGGGAAGTTATAGGGCTGCTCATCTATCTTCTTGGCAAGAAACAGAGCCAAAAGCACTTCAGGAAGGGAGAGTTTTTGTGTGAGTGTGTTTTTAATTGCATAGCAGTTTAGCCATTGTGTGTAAATGTTTAAGGAAGGAAACTAGAAAAGGAGAAAAAATAAACCCCACATGCAACAAGTATGTTTGGCATTTTTCCACATGATGCTCACTGGAATGTCTCACCACCAGCATTGTGTGCTAAGCTGATTCACACTGGGACATCCCCATTGCACCTTTTCCGGCTCATCCATATAACTGCCATTGGTGAAGACTTTACATTTTCAGGGCATATGACTGCATTTTCCAGTGACTGTGTAGGCTGCTTTGTGCTAGGTTTGCAGGGCTAACAGGAACGATCTGGGACTAAGCCTCTGCAGTCTGCACAGTTGGCTTTCCATGAGTACTACATAGCCATGTGTGTGCACGCATACATACAACATTCCAAGTAAATTTGGGCAGAGAAGGGGCCAAAGGAGCTATTAGCAAAGAAATCAAAACCTAATGAGTGGCCAGTCCTTTACCATTCCTGTGGCTTGCTGATTGACCAGAATAATTAAGGCACTAGTAATCTCATCCTTTTGTATCTAATGGGTGATCAGTTTTCATTCAGTATTTAGTGGGTTTATGAAACCAGCCATAGAGCCACAAATGAAAAGGCCTAGTATCATGTAAGTATACATTTCTGAAGAACAAGAGAGACTTGTGGCACCTTAAAGACTAAAAGATTCATTGTGCCATAAACTTTCATAGAAGAAAGACACTTCATCTGATGCATTAAGTGTTATACTCAGTTGATGGAGGATGGTTACAGGAACTTGTCCTCTGTACAGAGGGGTGCAAATTTAAAAACATTTAAATAGTAAGGCTATTTTTTAAAAAAAATCTAATTAAAAATCAAGTCTCTCCTCTCTGTGTTATATAGGATAGTTCATTTACCTAAGAAAGTGGGCTTTAGTCTGTGCCACAATGAGTCTTTAAGATGTCCCCAAGCTCTCTTTTGTATTTGTTATAACAGAGTAACATGTAATTTGTATATATTTCTGGTTCTACATTATTTTCCAAAGCATAGGAGCCACTACTTTTCTCATTGTTTTCATTTGTGTGAGTCCTACATCAGCATCTCAATGTAATATTTCCTTTTTGTCCCTTTAATATAGCTAAAGAATGGTCAGAAAATTGTTGGAAATAAGAATCAGATAGTCATATTGATCTATTATAAAAACATCCATAGGGTCAGAAAAATGCCCACTTACCTTTAAATACAACCGTTATTAGGACCAGCTCATATTCCTTCTGGTTATGATAAATATCAGTTGCTCCTAATAAAGGTATTACTTTACTGACCTTGTCAAATCCGTATGAGTATGTTCCATGGGAAATTAAACTGGCTTTACTTTTAAGTATATGTGCATAGAGCTGGGGTGTCAGTTATCACAATAGGTATGGCCCTCGGCAGCTGATTGCTTCAGTCATATAACCCAAAATACACAACTCAGTTCATTATGCAGCTAGAAACACTCAGAATTGAACACTTGAGACCACCTTCCTAGCGTTTGGAGCCAGTAATAACTGAACTGAAGTATGGATCAAAGAGGTCTTATTTACATGGTAGTGGCTGAGATTTTAAAAGCCTGATGTGTAAATATAATCTAAGGAAAAAGTAGGCCAGAAGATGGTTAATGGATATTTGGATATTCGAAGTTCCCTGATAATGTCTCTCAGCCTTTACCCTATGCCTAAATAATGAATTAAAATGTCTGTCAAGATTTTCCTTTTGATAAAGAATCCTCTTGATACTACATGTTAAACTTCAAGCCAAGGTGACATTTACTAGGTAGAAAAATGATGGTTCCACATTGATAGCAGTGTTATGATCTCAGAGTTCCCACACTCAGGTCCCCTCTACAAGAATTCGGTTTGGCGCCTGGTTGTCCGATTATGCACATCTTCTCACAATTGCGTTTACGCCTAAATCCTGTGAACGACATGCCATGAAGTGCATAACTGGCAGTATGAAATGCGCTTTAAAGTGGCTGAAATGCGGAGAATCGCTTGTTTACATGGTCAAAATTCGCTTTAACGGCCGCGGAGAATTAAAACTTGCTATTTAATGTGCATTCGATAATGCGCATAATCGGACAGATAAAGCGCCTAAACCCCCGATTTGCGCTCCGCTCTTGTAGAGGTAATTTTTTTTACTGCGACTTGAAAGAGCTTTAAATCACTCTTGTAGAGGCACCCCAGAAGTCTGAATTTGAATACACTTAAATGATCATCCTTACCTATCAATTTACTTGAAAAGATCAACTGTTTTGGACTGCTGGCCTCTGTTTGGTATGATACCCTGGCCAGAGTTAGGACAATAGTTCTTCCATCTCACATGCTTTCCGATACTATGTTTTTCTGGGTGCCACGCATCTGAAAGATTTGTGGAAATAGCACTTAGCTCTGGGCATCCAGATCAAGTTCACTGATACCATTGGGACAATAACAGCTCTAGCTAAAGATTGTTTTCTGAAAGAGTGGGAAGGAAACACCTTTTGGAAGCAGCTGTTCAGAGTGTTTCCCAGCCTATCAAAGACGGGGTGCTTGCTGGGTTGGGCCAGCACAATGTCATAAGTTCTGACCAAAGCTGGGTAGAGATTTGATTTAATACCAACTTCCTTGGTCCTCCCTGCTTCTTAGTTCTTTGCTCATCAGCCTGCTGGGAACACTAGTAGTCAGGAACATTGCTATAATCTGTTGCCTTGGATCAAGGTCTGCTTGTCCAGTGGCATGACAAGCTTTGCCCTGCATGCTTGTGTCACGAGAGCAGCAATTTTCAGACTTGAGAAAACACAATGCATTTGTAGAACAATCTAATGAAAGAAAATATTATATGTAACGAGTCAATGAAAATACCCTTAATATGGGAAGTTCATATTTACTTGTACATACCCTTTAGCTGTATACGGCTAATCTCTCCATTATTTTGCAGTGACCAAATTGTCCTATATTTCTTCAAATCCATAATTTGTCAGGAGACTTGATGTACAACCCTGCACACAGCTTGCTTAAATACCCATTTCAGTTCAATTTAAGTAGCTTATCTGTCTAGAGGATTGCAGTGTACACAATACATTACTCACATACATGGATGTAAATCCTGTTGTATTCGGTGAATCTTACTTTTGAGTAAACATGCCTAGAATTGGGCTCTAATAAACTACCAACCAAGAGAAAAATAATGTCTACAAATCTTCAATTAACTTTGAGCAACTTGGTGCGCAAATACTAGATGCATGCAAGTCTTTGCCAGTGTGAGACATGAGAAAGCAAAACCTGATAATGTTTCATGTGAAAAGTTCTACATAGGCCACAAAAGCACAGAATTCACTAACAAAATGGGAACGATTTTTACAGTGAGAACAATTTAATATGAGACAGCTTTTTTACTGTTCCTTTTGCTGTTAATATAAAGAAGCTTGTGTTTGGGGCATCATGTTTAAACCCCAAGTATCATTATGAGTCTGCTTTTCCTTAGCTAAAAGCAGGATTTATAAATATATTTCCGATTTAGATTTGCCTGAACGTAGTTATGTATGATTGCATTCAGACCTCTTAAACCTACAATTTAGCTTACTGCTTATGGTTAAAGAAATACATCCTTGCCTGTATATGAAATCTGTGTTACGCTAACAGTCCTATGCACCCTTATTTCACTGAGACTTACTTTCCACATAAATGTGCAAAGGATGTGTACTTTGTTGCATGTAACTATGGGGCAGATGTTCTTGGCCAAGAGAATTTGACAATGCTTGAAAGTAATCTTGAAATCATCACCACAATAGTTCAAAAACCAATCCCCAAATGTCATTTAGAAATATGATAGTGTAAGGCTTTCATGGCTCATAGTTTGACTTCTTTGGCCCTCCTAAAAGTGTGTGTGTGTGTTGGGAAGGGGATTGCTAACTCTCACTTACACTTTCGAAATTACTACTTTGCCAGAAAAGTTCAAAGGATGAAACAAATGTTTAAAAACTGACTTACATTTGGAGTCACAAGTCCTGCAATACAAAGATTTTTGAGAGTTCGCCTTTGGGGTTTTGTGCTTATGAAATCAGCATTTGTAGCAAATGTCCATTTCCTTTCCCTAACTTTTGCGCTACAAAAGCAAACATTTGGGGAGCTTGAAAGCAGATGTAACAGCTGAAATCCAAACACTTGTTTCTTTGCACCTGATTTGTGATCATTGATAACCATTCGGAATTGAATTTTGTGCCTAAAAATATGTGAAATTAGACACATTTCTAGCCCTTATGCTCATTTGTCGCCACATGACTGCAATTCTAAATTCACTTACTAGGGATTAAGCCCCATTGAATTCCATGGGAGTTGTGCTGGAAGTATCATTGAATAAGATCTTTAAGTTGTTTCCATCCCTTGCCTTTCAACCAGGAATGAGAAAAATGAGCTTCTTGCATTGCCATGATAACTACAGCTGTATGTTTAGAAATAAGTGGCAGTTCACTATTCAAGAGATCCGCCAAAACTGATGACTAGACCGGATGAAGTTTTGTAATATGGTGAGGAGAGTTCTGCTAATTACATTAGTATGAATACTTCAGATCACTTTATTAGTGAGCTTCTAGTCTAAACAGTCACAGAATCAGGATCACTAGAACCTGTTTCATATCATTACAAAGCTATACATCATTGTGTGGTTAGGAGCAAGTTACCATCTCTGTTTCATGACCGACAAAATACATGCTAAAAATGGCATGAGATCATTTGAGCTAAAAACTTCAAGGTGGTATTAAGGTTAAAACGACCAGATAAATGATGAACAAGTTGAATAGTGACATTCTGTTTATTTATCACATTTATACTCCACAATTTTTCCTCGTGCAAAGAACCCAAAGGGGCTTACATTGTCTTTCTCCCCTCTATTTTATCCACACAACAAACCTGTGACGTAGGTTATGTTGAGAGTCAATGACTGCCCAAAGTCACCCAGTGAGCTTCATGGCTAACTGGGGTCTAGCATCCAGATCTCCCGAGTCCTAGTCCAGCACTTTAACCACTAAACCACACGGGAAATGGTTGTAAAATGTGGCTAGGTGGGACACCTCAGATGTGTACACTTCAATACTGCAGTGTGGAGGAAAACAAAGTTGCCACAGCTCTTTTGACCTACTCTCTCCCCTGTCTTGTCATCAGCCCTACTTCCACCTGCTTAGTGGAGTCCACAGCAGGTGAGGGAAGTGCAGACAACTGGGCAAGGGAACAGACAATAGACATAAGACGCTGAAGTAGTGTCATCTCCCACTGGTATGTAACCAGTGACCCTGTTCAGATGACACACTAAGCCATGGCTAGGCCACTAACCCTTTTGCAGCAAATGGTTAGTGAGTGTGTTTAAACCATGGTTATGTAGCCACTATGGCTAGGAATGGTTCACTCGACACACTAAGCCATAATGTTTAGCTCAAAATGCTTAATCACCATGACCTAGTGTGTTGTCTGAACAGGGTCAGTGGCTGGTCTGTGGTGCTGAATTAAAACCTTTGTTGTCTGAAACAGAGTCTAATCCTTGGAGGATTTTCTTCAAAACTGCAGTGTTCTCTGTATGGGGCTGCCCTGAAGGCTGCTCTGGAAGCTGAAGCTAGTGCAGGAGGCAGCAGCTTGGCTATTGTTAGGAGCTGCCCATTTTCAGCATGCAACTGCTTTGCTGAAGGAATTGTACTGGCTGCCTATTCACTACCAGGCCAGGTTTAAAGTTTTGGTACTAGTGTCTAAAGTCCTAAACAACTTGGACCCAGGATACCTGAGAGAGCACCTTCTCCCTTACCAAGCTGCCTGGTCACTGAAGTCAGCAGAAGGTGATTCTGCATGGATCTATGGGCCGATTGGAGCCCACCAGGAGAAGAGCCTTCAACGTGATGGCCCCCTTCTCTGGAACTCCCTGTCCCTAGGTCACGCATGCGCCAACACTGTGTTGTTCCTGGAACCTCCTGAAAATAGCACTATTCAAGGAAGTATCCCTTAACTGACAGCCACAGTTTTTATTGGCATTTTGTTTTAAAAAGTACAAATTTTTGATATAGTGTTTTAATCTTTTGCTCTGTTTACTGTTTTGCTTCTCATGTCCACCACTCTGTTTTAGATATGGAGTGGTATACAAATGTTTTAAATAAATAAATAAAGGTGCAATCCTATGCATGTTTAGGCAGAAAAAGGCCTACAGCTCCCAGCATGGCTGGCTGTGGCTGTCTAAACATGCATAGGATTGCATACTAAATTAATTTATTATATACAGCCTTGCATTTTCTGACCCACACATGGGACTTCCAACTAAACTAGATTCTACTAATGTGAAATGTTTGCTGTATATGTAGTAAGTGGCATGTGGTTCTCTTTGAATGAAGGCTGCTAGTAATTGTTATGAAGCTCCATAATTGGCAGGGAGTGAGGAGTTCTGTATTTTGCATTAGATGGCCTACTTTAGGCTTGCCTCTAAATGTCTGTTGTAATTCTTACAGAGCTATGGTGATGTTAGTAATGTCACACATAAGCCTAAATAAACAATGCAGAAATGCCTCAGTGATACATCCTTCTAGCATTAGGGAGACTAAATACAGAGGACATAAATGGTGGTTAAAACAAAAAAAATACTTAGAATGATTCACGTAGTAAACACCCAGAGTGCCTACCCTAAATCCACAGAAACTATTTTCCTCTTAAACCTCAAGAAAGGAAAAAGGCAGATGAAAAAGAATTTAGATTGCTAGCCTCTATTTTTTTCCTCCTCCCCCCCCCTCCAAGGATGTTTTCAAATACTTTTCACATGACCAGATTCTGCTGTTGCATAGCTAGATCATGTATGGTCTTCATTTTCTTAGTTGGATTAAGATGTGCTGCTAAAAGCTAAAACTCATTAGACATTTCCTGCTCATAGAGTGTGGCAACTTTAAAAGGGTCCATCATAATGGCAAACTGCTTGCCCTAACAGTCTATTAAAATAAGTTTAAGCAGGTAGTCCCATTTATGAATAACGAAAGGAGTTGTTGGGAACCTCTATAAGCATAGCTAATCTTAAGGAGGCAAATATATTGTAGGCTGTACTGACTGGCATATCAAGGTTTTCATATACTTAATGCCAATTCGATACACTTGTCTTTCAGTTCTCTCACAGAAATGTTGATGGGTCACTTTGAATTCTGACACAGTGAGGGCATGCTGCTTCTAGCCCAGCTGTAGGTTCCTAGTTACACTGAAACATGTTGTGGGTTGTTGTTTTTTCCAATAATGTTTCACTCTGGCATTTACTGTCAAAGTGGGGGGGGGGAATTCTGTACAAAATAGTTTTGGAGATACTTTGGCAATTCACCTACAAGTGCTTAATAATCCTTCTTACAACTATTCTTTTGACTGTTCACTTTAATTTGAGCAGAGGAGTCAGTGTCACTGCTGAATTTGACACATAGATCCTCAAATAACCTAAGGACGTGCCCAGACAATTCAAATGATTTTATTCACATTGTTTTTATCTATTTAAAATGTTTCGACCATACATCTTCTGCACCTAGGGTGGATACTCAGTGATCTCCATTCAGTGCTTCCATGCAGAAATGAAACAATGTGGGTACCTTCCACATGGGCTCGTTCCCCCACCCCATGGGAACAGCTAGGATGGATGGAGCCTGTATAGCTGTGACAGAATATTCACATTTTCAAAACTAAGGTGTGGAAGCATGCTACGACTCATACTTGTAGGGCCACCCTGCTCTTCTCCGGTCACTTTGCCGCTGCCTCCTCCTCCTCCTCCTCCTCCTCCTGTTAAGCGCGTTCTCTTTTCCTGAAAAGAGAATGACTGTTCAACCACAAACGGGTTTACCCAGAATTAGTATTCAGTAGGCATTACTCCTAGGTAAGTGTGCCTAGGATTGCAGCCTGAGAATACAACCAGAATGTGACAACGGCTGCATTTGCCTGGAACAATAAGCCAGGACTTATTGTGAACATGCTGGTGCATGCAGCTCATTCACTCCCGCTCCTCTTCATGACAACAACCAGTAAACAAACCAAGAAGAAGCCCAAGCTAATGCTAAGTACAAACCAAGGAGCACTAAAGAGTCCTAGTCCCAGAAGGTTTGAGCATATAAGACCTACTCTGGCCTGCTTGCATTGGCTGCCTATACATTTCTGAGCCCGATTCAAGGTGCTGGTTCTAACTTATAAAGCCTTACACTGCTTGGGACCACAATACCTGATAGAACGCCTCTCCCGATACGAACCTACCCATACACTATGATCCACATCTAAGGTCCTCCTCCGGTTGCCTACTCCGAGGGAAGCACAGAGGGTGGCAACAAGGGAGAGGGCCTTTTCAGTGGTGGCCCCCCAATTGTGGAATGATCTCCCCGACTGGGCTCGCCTGGCGCCAACATTGTTATGTTTTTGGCGCCAGGTTAAGACTTTCCTCTTCTCCCATGCATTTAACAGCATATGTTGACGTTTTTGTAGTTGTTTGACCCAGAATAGTTGTTTTAAATGATACTGTATTTATAACTTGTTTTTATGCTTTTTATGGTTTTAAATTTTGTATATGGGTTTTTTAATGCTCAATGTTTTTAATTTTTGCAAACCGCCCCGAGAGCTTCGGCTATGGGGCAGTATATAAATGGAAATAATAATAATAATAATAATAATAATAATAATAATGTGGAAAGGATCTGAAACAGAGATCGGTGATGTAGCAGCCATATGAACCATGATGTTTTGCTCCTCAGGGAGATTCAAGAGGATTTGTGGTTTGTGTGCTCTGAATCTCTCTCCTTGATCTCATTAGCATGTACTGGTAGGGGAGCTGCTTTCCCATGCTGTGATCCTGTGCTGCTAGGGTTTGCATGTGAATAGTGGAACCATGTGGGTGATCCAGTTGGCTGGGTTTTTCCACCCAGATGTCCACTGTGGCAGAGGATCTGGTGGGAAGGACAGATGTGATTATGCCTGTCTATGTAGTTCTGGCATTCACAGACATACTGCAGCAGTTTGTTTGTTTAGCTTATTTAATACCCTATTCTTGAGGCTCTTCAGACTAAAAACAACAATAATTTAAAAACAAATTAATTAAGCAACATCAATAAAATAATTCAATTAATTAAATCAATAGAGCAGCCAGAAATCTTAGCATAAAAACAAAATAAAAGACTAACAGTGCATTCCTATATGTTTACACAGAATCAAGTTCCATTGAACTCAATGAGACGTACTCCCACATAAGTGTGTATAAGACTGCAGCCTAAATAGCCTAAAAAGCGAATTAGAACTTTCTGTCTTCTGCCTGGAAATAAAGAAGCAGCTACAGCCTTATGCTATCTTTTTCTGTGAAACTCACATAAGCAATGACAGGTAGGGTGACCAGATAAAATCCAGGTCAGGGCTCATGTAACTTTAAACAGTTGTAGAGAAAAGGGAATTTCAGCCAGTGTCATTTGTATGCAATTAGTTCCTAGTGAAATTCCCTCTTCATCACAACAGTTAAAGTTGCAGGGGCCCTTAGGCTGACCATATGAAAAGGAGGACAGGGCTCCTGTAACTTTAACAGTTGTAGAGAAAAGGGAATTTCAGCCAGTATCGTTTGTATGCAATTAGTTCCTGGTGATATTCCCTCTTCATTACAACAGTTAAAGTTGCATGCACTATACTAGAGTGACCATATACAAAAGAAGCCAGGGCCCCTGCAACTTTAACTGTTGTAATGAAGAGGGAATTTCACCAGGAACTAATTGCATACAAATGACACTGGCTGAAATTCCCTTTTCTCTACAACTGTTAAAGTTACAGGAGCCCTGTCCTCCTTTTCATATGGTCAGCCTAGGGGCCCTGCCTTCTTTTGTATATGGTCACTCTAGTATAGTGCATGCACCTTTAACTGTTGTGATGAAGAGGGAATTTCACCAGGAGCTAATTGCATGCAAATGACTCTGGCTGAAATTCCCTTTTCTCTACAACTGTTAAAGTTACATGAGCCCTGACCTGGATTTTATCTGGTCACCCTAATGATAGGCTGTGCTTAGTCACCTGGCAGTAATGTTCACTCACCACAGGTGATCAGCCACCTGCCTCATTACAAAGTTGCTAAAGCTGTTATGGATTTCCTAAAACAGGGTTGGAAATTAGACATAAAATTATTGTCCCATTTATTTGCCTGTATTAAGATACTGACAAAGCATAATTTGAACCAGGCCCATGATTTCCAGTGATCTCAAAGTATGCTGTATTATAGGGTGCTTTTGCTTGTTACTAGAAGCGAAAGTAGTATAATTTGAATGCTACATGAATTTAGTGAATGTTTTGTAAAATGCTTCAGCAAAACTTTTAATGCTGGAAGTAAGATTGCAAAATATCCTTAGATTTCGTTGCTT
This sequence comes from Anniella stebbinsi, assembly GCA_029215795.1. NCBI lineage: Eukaryota > Metazoa > Chordata > Lepidosauria > Squamata > Anniellidae > Anniella > Anniella stebbinsi. Next base: position 73,965,995 of record JARDYH010000005.1, on the reverse strand, counting down.
GAAATATCTGGACTTTAAAGTATTTTAACTTCTTGTAGCTTTTGTTTAATGGATTTCCTAACACCCTTTATAGCTTGAGTATGTGACATCATCTCAATGTGAAAATGAATAATGATTTTTACACTGCTCTATTTGTATGTGCTGCATGTTATAGAACAGATGATGAGATTTAGCTTTGCTCAAAGCAAGGATAAACTCCCTTAACATAGGCTCTGAACATGCACATTTTGAATGCTTGGACTCATGCTTGCTGACCATGAAGTTTTTATGAGGTTTGCCGTGTTATGTTACATAAATGCTTAAATGCATTCTTGGGTGGAATGAATGAACTTCTCCCGACTTTTTGGGGAGCATTTTGTGTTCTAGTCTGGTTTGTTTCATTTCATTGCAGAGTTTAGTTAGCTAAGCTTCAACATCTCCCCCACCCCAAAAAAAGAAACAACAACCCTGGCTTGGTGGTTAGTAGATGGTTATTCTTTGCTAAAATATTACTTGAGATTAACGATCTATACATACACATGCATGTGTAAATGAAACTATCAGCTTGTGAAGGAGTATTGTGAGATAGAGCACTTATCTAGTGAACTGTTCTGTGGTGAGTAAAGAGCACAATTCTGAGACTGGTTTCAGACACATTAGGCAACGGAGGGGGAAATAACATACTGACCGTGCGTTAGGTAGACGGTGCTCCACACATGACATGCTGAAACTCCTGTGCTTGTGCAGCTGAAAGTTCTGACAGCCATCTTGGTTGCTACGTCTGCTCCCTCCCCTTCCCTCAGTCCCCCAGCCGTATCCCAGCATGCACAGCAAGTTCCGCTGGCTGTATAGAGCAGCCAGGGTGGTGGTGGTGGCGGCGGGGGGGTCGGCTGCTCCTGCCAGCAGAACTCTATTCCCAAATGGAATAGTTCGGGGTGGGGTGGGGTGGGGTGGGGTGGGGGCTGGTTTCGGACTACACTTTAAACAACAGGGCTTCCGGCTAAACAACGTACAAGCCCATTGTTTCTCTCCATTGCTTAATTGGGTGGAATAACGTACTGTCAGTTGTGTGTGCGTGGTGTGTAACCCTCCACACAACACAATGAGCAACACAACTGACTATTGTTTCCCACCCCCTCCGTTGCTTAATGTGTTGTCCGAAACCAGCCACTGTCTTGGGGGCTGAGTGTGGGAAAGGATCTGGGGGCTGAGTTGAGTACATGTGTCACTGGCATCTGTGTCTAGTTCCTGAGGGTTGCACCTGCGAAGAGAGTTTCTCTTAGGGTGACCAGATAAAATCCAGGTCAGGGCTCATGTAACTTTAACAGTTGTAGAGAAAAGGGAATTTCAGCCAGTGTCATTTGTATGCAATTAGTTCCTGGAAAAATTGCCTCTTCATCACAACAGTTAAAGGTGCAGGCACTACACTAGAGTGACCATATACAAAAGAAGGCAGGGCCCCTGCAACTTTAACAGTTGTGATGAAGAGGGAATTTCGCCAGGAACTAATTACATACAAATGACACCGGCTGAAATTCCCTTTTCTCTACAACTGTTAAAGTTACATGAGCCCTGACCTGGATTTTATCTGGTCACCCTAGTTTCTCTGCCATGAGATAGGCAGCATTCGGACAACACTTTAGACAATGGAGGGGAGAAGAGGCAACCGTCAGTTGTGTTGCTTATTGTGTCATGTGTCATGTGACACAACACACACAACTGACAGTACGTTATTAAGCAACGGGGGAAACAATGGGCTGTTCTGTTGTTTTTTGGAGCCCTGTTGCTTATTATGAGGCTGGGACTTTCAGCTGCGCGACGGGGGGAGGGGCAACATGTCTTGTGGAGGGCACTCCAAAAATAACATACCGTCCGTTGCCTCTTCCCCTCTCCATTGCCTAAAGTGTCATCCGAATGCTGCCATAGTTACACTAGCCATGGGACAACACACGATGCAGTGGTGTTGCAATGGCGTGCCTCTTTGTGCCCCTACAAGAAATCCAGCTTCAAAGTCTCAGCTGTCTCAAAAGCATAACATGCGCCTGGTTGGTAATGCAGGTAGCCCAGGTGAACAAGAATACTGAGATGAGGCCTTCCTGGGGGTTATCTAATTGTTTCTTTCTTGGCAGCTGGGACTGCTTCAAAGAGAAGTGAGGGCCTCCACCTTCATTTCCCATGAATGCTTCTCAGCCACCTGTGGAGCTCAGAGCCTTTCTGAGGAAATGTAGATGGCAGGCAGCTGCAGGCCAAGGCTCTCCTCTGCAGGACACCTAGCCCTCAAGGAATAGAAGGGGGAAATAAAAAGGAACTCCTGTCACTTCTGACTGGTAAGTTGAGGGGGGTCAGGAAAGAGGAAGGAGTAGGGAGAGCAGCAGGAGGGCTGGTAGCACCATGGTTGGGGAGGGTTTTGTGAATGAATGAATGAATGAATGAATGAAGGGTCTGCATGTATGTGAAAAAGAGAGAGGGAGAGAGAAAATGTTTAGGGGGGGAGGGGTTTGGAAGCATCCTGAAAAAGTGCATGTGAGTGTTAGCGAGTGTATGGCTGGTGACCCAGAGTAAGTGAGAGGAAAAGGTAGGCAGAATGAATTGGCTGGAGAGGAGGTGTGAAAAGTTTGTTTTTAGGTTGGCATTTAAAACTGGATTCAAAAGCATTCTTTGGTGTGTTGGAGATCGGTCCCCACCTCTGCCTTGGAACATCTTTTGGGGTAGTTACTTGTCCTTCATGAGTAGCCGTGTCTCATGGCAGCCATTTTGTGGTAGTGCCCAGGACAGTTTTTCAAATTGCCAGATGTGCCCATTGCCCCCAAAAGGTTGTCTATCCAGATCTAATGTGTGTATGTTTTGTAGGCCTTCATTAAGCTCTGGTACCTGCGAGGGAGCATTTGGGGGAAGGAACAGGAAGAGGGCTTCCTAGGGCAGCAGCCCAAGAGTCTGTGGGGTCTCTGACCCATACAGTATTTGCTAGCCATTTCCTGCTTCCTTCCAGACCCTAGGATGCAGCCATCCTGCTGTTCATCTCTGCAAGGCCCTCGTTCATGAGCTTGTTTATGTTGGTGGGTGCAGCACCTAGTGGTTCTCTTATATATCCAATTCTACCATGCTTAAGGGCTGAGTTTTCCTTGCATGCTTGCGCATTATCTACAATGGAAAGAAAGCGGTGCTGTTTTGCGGTATAGTCCATCCTATCTGTTATTCTGAGTATTTTCAGTGAAAATATGTTGATGTTGACAAATTTCAGCCTTCATGCAAAAAGCAGAACTGCCAGAATGGCAAAATCAGGATGGTGCTTCTACGGCTTGTGCACTTCCCTTATCTCCTGTTCAAATTGCTTAATTGTTGAAATATTGTCTGCACAGTGTCAAAGAGAGAGCAAGCTGGTAAGCTCATAAGCAAACAGGCTCCCTTTGCAAACGCTTTTGTAAAGTGGTGGCTTCTTTGCATGTGTAATCCAAAAAGGAGGCGATGGTGTGACAGTTTCTGGTCTCCTGACAGCTTCTCAAATGAGAGTTGGTAAAATACTTGTGCTTTGCATAACTACTATCCTACAACAAATACCTGTTGTAACTGGCTAATAAAAAAAGCAGGGGAACTCCTGGTTTGCATTTCAACAGTACAAGTAAGAACCCAGGCATCCAGTGGCATGGTAACAATATTAAAACATGGAAAATACATTAGTTAATGATATGGATGTAATCAGCCCTATAGATGTTGCATCCTAATATAGCTATACCATTTTTGGCAATAGTGCAACAGATACTCGGATGTTTCAGGTCTTATATGGGCGTTTGTTGCTCACCACTAGTTTTTAATGAACTTAATGGCCTGTACAATTATTATTATTATTATTATTATTATTATTCCCAGTCTTTCTCCAAAGAACATACATGGTTCTTACTCCTCTCTGTATTTATTTACAAGTATTTATAAGCCGTTTACATCTACAGATTTCAAAGTTGTGTCACAAACCATAAAAATGTAAACATATAATACCAATACATAGAATATATTTATTCTTATGTTAGTAGGCTAGGTTGAAATATTTCAGATGTATATATTGCATTTTATTAATCCAAGATCTGCATGTGCCTTGGCACGCGTACTCCATCCTTCTGTCCCTTTTCCTTCCTCACTCCTTTATGTGCCACAGTTGAAGTTTTCCAGGTTTAACTAATCATAGTTTCCTGTAATGTCTGAACTGGGAAACTATAGTTACCAGCATCTGAACAAACCAGGATAATAAAGCATGGTTTGAACTTTGTTTAATATCTTTGTGTTGTCTGATACTGATAGCCATAGTTTCTCCGTTTGGATGTAACAGGAAACTCTGGTTAATTAACTCAGAAAAACTTCAACTGTGGCATGCCAAAAAGGGGAGAGGAAAGAGACAAAATGAGGATGGAGTTGGCAGGCACAACACTCATGCATATCTTGGGTTAAAGGGTTGAGGTAGATATGTCCGAACAAGGCCAGTGACTGATTGTGGGTCATTCAGAAAACTCATGACTGAATGGGCTTTTGAGCCTGGGTCCTTCTAATCGTAATCCAACACTTTAGGCTACTTCATCACATTGGTTCTTGCTCCAATGGTTCAGAAATCTGATTATCAGTCAATGGGTAGTTTGCATACAGGACCAACACTAGTAACTGGGCTAGGTATTCATCTGTGATTGGTTTCCAGAGTTCAGTAATAAATTAGTTTTGTCACCAGTGTATACCTGCTTGACAATATTGAGAGTGCAACAGGACATAGCAGCAAAAGACAAGGTTGAGATAAAGGAGACCAGGAGTCAAAGGCACGAAGAAGGCAAATGGGTATGGGCCATAGAGAAGAGGACCGTTCTGACTTGCTAGCAGTATGTCATTTCCTGGAAGCATTATGGCATTTCCTTGGGCTGACCCAGGGAACCTTTATTTTATTTATTCATTTATTTATTTCCATTAATATACTGCCCCATAGCCGAAGCTCTCTGGGCGGTTTACAAAAATTAAAAACATTAAACATTAAAAACACCGATGTACAAAATTTAAAACCATAAAACATAAAAACAAGTTATAAGTACAATATCTTTTAAAACAACAGTTCTGGGTCAAAGCACAACAAGAACACAAAACCCTCATCATATGCTGTTAAATGCCTGGGAGAAGAGGAAAGTCTTGACCTGGCACCGAAACATAACAATGTTGGTGCCAGCGAGCCTCATCGGGGAGATCATTCCATAATTGGGGAGCCACCACTGAAAAGGCCCTCTCCCTTGTTGCCACCCTCCGTGCTTCCCTCGGAGTAGGCAACCAGAGGAGGACCTTAGATGTGGATCGTAGTATATGGGTAGGTTCGTGTCGGGAGAGGCGTTCTATCAGGTATTGTGGTCCCAAGCCGTGTAAGGCTTTATAGGTTAGAACCAGCACCTTGAATCGGGCTTGGAAACGTATAGGCAGCCAATGCAAGCAGGCCAGAGTAGGTCTTATACGCTCAAACCTTCTGGTTCCTTTTATCAATCGGGCCGTTGCATTTTGCACAAGCTGCAGCTTCTGAACCGTCTTCAAAGGAAGCCCCACTTAGAGTGCATTGCAGTAATCCAATTTAGAGCGTAGACAACTGAAGCCAGGTTATCCCTGTCCAGATAGGGGCATAGCTGGGCCACCAACCGAAGTTGGTCCTGGATAAGGTGCCCTCAGCGTGAATGTTGACATCCCCCAGAACGAACAGTCTGGGGGATCTCAGCAGTACACCCGAGACCACCTCCGTCAGCTCACCTAGGGAGTCTGTTGACAGCGGGGTGGATGGTACACCAACAGGATCCCTAATCTGTCCCGCTACCCAACACAAGGTGCAAACACTCCAGACCAGTAGTCACATGGACAGGGAGCCTGCAGAGGGAGATAGAGTTCCTATAGACCACAGCAACCCCCCTCTCTGGCCCTCAGGTCTACCCTGATGCTGAGCCAAGTATCCTGGTGGGCATAACTGGGAGAGGCTGACTCCTCCCTGCTCACCCACCCAGGTCTCAGTTATACATGCCAGATCAGCTGCTAAGACTCTCAGCCATTCAGAATGTGCTGATCTTGGATCATAATAAATTATCTATCTACTATCTGCTGATCAGAAGGCACCCAGATTAGGGAGCATCAGATCTTGGAGAACGTTTAAAGGAACCAAGAAAGATGGGAAGGTTCTATCACTTTCTTAGCCTTTTACACAGCTTGAGGGGCCGAGGAATGTGGACACAAAGGACTTGGGATTCAGAGCTGGTTCTCCATCTCCACCCGTGACACAGATAGACTTTCCTCATCTTTCTGAGAAGAGCAAAAGCTGAAATGGCTTGATTATACATATCCCTCCTCAAAAAGGTTAACATGTGAATCTCTCCTAAGTTTTAAGCATGTGCTTTATTCACTGTACAGGGCCAGTTCTTCTATGCAACATGGTGAAGTAACCAGCTTCAGGTGACACCATAGTGGGGCAGGCAGGCAGATGAAGGCAGGATTTGGTGTCTGAATGTGCAACTAGTCTTCTAAAAGTGTGGGCCATAATGGAGGGAAGGCACCATTTGGGACCTGCTTCAGATGCAAAATTTCTTGGGCCATCAATGTCACTGTAGGCTGGAGAACTGCAAGATGATAAGGAATGAACTTACCGATACACTATGCCCCTTGTGTAAGGCCTTCTTCCAGGCCCTTCCTCCAAGGGAGGTGTGGAGTGTGGTAACAAGAGAGAGGGCCTTCCGACAGCAGCCCCACGATTGTGGAATTAAATCCCCAGTGAGGCCCGTCAACATTATTATCTTTTTGGTGCCAAATTAAAACCTTCCTCTACTCCCAGGCATTTTGCAGCATATAAGGTTTTTAATCAAGCCATGGGATATTGTTTGGATGTGTGTGTATATATCTTTATGATTGTAGCTAAACTATTTGTTGTATTATGCATAACACTGCATTTCTAAGGTTTTTAATCTTTGTAAACCCAGAGAGCTTTGGCTATTGGGGTGTGTATAAATGAAATGAATAAACGAAGCCAATATTTTTGCCACTTTGAGCACTGTAACTAAATAATAAGTGAGACCTGCAACAAAAATGTTGCAGTGTGGACTGCTCCAGCCAGCTACACCTTCCTCCAGAAAACTTCATTCTATTCCCCTGCCCCTTAGTTTTCTATCTTCCTCACCCCACCCCACCACCCCACCTCCTGTAGTCAGCATTGTGTACCCACTGAGCATGTTCAGTCCTCATTGAGCTGTTTGGGGTTTCTTTTTCTCCCTTAGGCTTTTTCTTCCAAAACATTTTTTGTACTTCTGCAAAACTTGAGGTTCTTCCAAGCCTGTTGATACCACTCTGTTATGTGTAGATCATTCCATTTTGGCTAAATTAGGAGCCATACTCAGATATCGAGTTTGTTATTGGTATGTATGATAACATACAAGCTTGTTGGAGTTAAATCATTCCAATTGCAGAACTGAATCTAAATGTGAGGAACCCTGATTAATCTGGCTTTATGCCTTTCACAAGTAATGATGTCAATTATCTGGTTGTTGCTTAACTTAGAGGAACAATAATTGATTTAGAGAAACATCTGGTCAGGGCTCAGAATATTGACACAATTGATGCCAAAGGTTACTTCCTCTGTGGGCATGGCATGGCGTGCCAAGTGGGAGAAGAATCTAAGGATGAGTAGAGGATTGTGGGTTTTCTTTTTCATTTTAGCAACTGAAAACCCTAACATCTTTCCTCCGCACATAATGATCCACCACAGTTTTCTTGTGCATCATCAGCTGTTGCAGCATCTTCACTTTTGCTAGCTTCGATAGCCAAGTTGGCAGATTGAACCAACAAAAGGATTATGTTATTTCATCCCCTTTTCTTGCCATGGCCATTGGCTAGTGCAAATAAAAGATTATGTAATTCCTTTCCATGGTAACTTCTACCAGAGTCGCATCAATTGTCAAGCTGTTTCTGCTACCATGGGAATGCCTCAACCTGTTTGCTTGCCATTATGAATTCATCCTGGGTCTTGGATAGGTTGTATCTGCACTCAAATTGTTGTATCTGTGCCCAAATGGGAGAATCATTGTAGCATTGGGAGTTGGTCTCCATGCCACTGTTGGTATTTAAATTGCAGTTCATATGTAAAGTAGGTTGATCAGATGTGAACACATGCTAACATAGGCATATTAGTTACAGCATTAATTTAGGACTTTTTAATCATAGTGAGATTGCCATAGATCTTCAAATGCATTACTAGAAAGCACGAATTCTTCCAACTGTGCTCTCATCTACCATAGATGGGGCAACAAGTAGTGAGTCCCAACCATAGATGATGCAGAGATTTAGACCACTGTACCAAATGTAGGGCTGCCTGTTTGCAACCTGGAAATTCCCCATCAATGTTAAATCTGTTGCATAATTGTGAAATGAGGCAGATTTGGCTTTTTCCACCCATCCATCCCCCTATTTAATTCACCACTCCCTCCCCTGCCCAATGAACAGCATAACTACAGTCCTGCTTCCTACAGCAGGTAGGGAACGGTGTAACAGACAGAAGATGCTACTGTAGAACTGTAGAAGATGCTACTGTATGTAAATATAGATCTTCCCATTTCAGCTTAACACTTTATGCATCAGATGGTCCACTGTCCATTGACAGTGTCCATGGAAGCTTATGCAAGAATAAATCTGTTAGTCTTTAAGGTGCCACAAAACTGTTTGTTGTTTTTACTGCAACATAAGTACACAGCTACCCCTCTGAAGAAAACAAAACAAAACAATCCTGACTTTTAACTTTTATTTTGCTGGAGATAGCATTACTGAAGTTGGCAAGGGGTGTTGATGCTACTGGTTCCATTTCACACACACAGCATAAACTTCCTTTAAGTACTTAGACATTTTACCATCACTCTGGGCATCACCAGAATATATTGGTTTCAGCTGCCAGTGTTGCTAATTCCTGAAACTCCCAGATGGACCCATCAACTTTCTAGAGACTCCACTCTGCAAAGCAGTGGAAATCTGGTCTCTTGTATGCTGCTTTCCCGTGGCAAGGTATAAAACTTTGCTACAGTTGGTGTGGAGATAGCAATGTCCATTCAAGATTTTGTTTCCCTAACCATTGACTTCCATTTGAACAAAATATAAATATGTTTAGAAGTAATTTTCAAAGTAAAGTGACAGAAGATAGGCCCACCATGCAAGTTTCAGGAAATAGCTATACTATGATTGGGAAGGTTGGAACAAAAGATACTCTGTCGCCCAGTGCCAAGCCCTTAAGAATAATGGTTGAAAGCAGAATACTTAATATGGCTTAATAGCACAAATATGTAGAAACACCAACGTAATAAAAACAGTGCAAGTGGGATTTGAAAAGCACATGGCAAAAAATTAACATGAGAATGCATCTGGCCGATGGGTGGGAGTTTAAAAGTGTCCTCATGTTCTCCTGGCAAACGCAGCAGTTCTGGTTCTTATTAGAACAATTTGGAAGTCAACAAACTGCTGACCTTAATTAAGAAGCTTTTCATAATCTATCATCCTCTTCCTACAGCAGTTGCTCACTAAATAATTTTAGCTTGTTTTGAGCTTGGAAAATCTGTGTCTTCGAATGTTCAGCATGTCTGGAGCTAAGTGGTATTTTTTCAATATCTTTGAGACTGCAGCCGTAAATAATAAGAACCCTGAAACATCTAAGTTACAACTGAATAAAAAAAGAAATGGTAACTATCAATGGATGTCACAGGATTCTGTAGCAATCTAACTATTTATTTGGGAAAGGGTTGGCAGGTAAAACCTTTTTATTGGTTCAACTCTATGCATAAGTTTAATTTCTTGAATCTCTGCTTGAAACACAGGCTAAAACACAGGTGACCCCTGCTTCCTGAGGAGGAAGACATCTTGACATTCTGCTTGAAAGACATAGCCAAGGACAAAATGCCATGGAACAATTAAAGCAGAACTCTTCTTAAGATGGCCAAAACCATAGACAGATATAGGACATACAAAGTCAGTTGCTTTGACAGAATTGAACTCGCGTTTACTACTAGATATATCCATCGGTTTATTTAAACATTTTCCAAACAAAGTTCTGACTCAGGATATATAATAGTAGTAATAGATTGTTTATGAATGGAGCTTTTTTATTTTCACTTTCTAGATTTTTCTTTTAGTATACATCTCTGGACTCATGTATTCACTGTGAGATGTTCACTCTGATCCTTTGATACATACTTATATTATTCCTTTTGGGGGGGGGGGGAACCCGTGCAGACTTCTTGTAATGGTATCTGGGAAAATAAAATGTTTAAACCCAGCTGGGCAGTATGCTACTCTGCATGCTTTGCCCGCCACCTTCTGCTGAAGGTTATTGGACTGGGCTCATACCATTAAAGGTAGCTGTAGGGCAATTGTGTTCCTTTTCTTACAGGAATGAGCGTAGTGGACACAACTGCACATTGTTTAAAGCTGCAACTGAAATCAGTTGCCTGGGAGATACATAAAGAACTGTTTGTGAGAACTTCTGGAGATGCTCACTCCTCCTTTCTCTAGAGATTGTATAAGCGTAGGGTGACCATATGAAAAGAAGGACAGGCCTCCTGTATCTGTAACAGCTGTATAGAAAAGGGAATTTTAGCAGGTGTCATTTGTATGCATGCAGCACCTGGTGAAAATCCCTCTTTTGTATCTGGTCACTCTAGAGGGCAAGGCTCCTGCAGCTTTAACTCTTGCGATGAAGAGGGAATTTCACCAGGTGCTGCATGCATACAAATGACACCTGCTGAAATTCCCTCCATCACAACTATTAAAGATACAGGAGCCCTGTCTTCCTTTTCATATATGGTCACCCTAGTATAGGGAGTTGTCATGGGGTACAACAAATGAACAATTGACTTGCTTCTTAAATCTTTGCCCAGGAAATACAGGCCCTTATTGACTGTGTGCTGCAGGTGGCAAAGAGTTAGCCCTCTATCTTCCATGTATTGACCTGTGGAATAATGAGAGAAGGGGCTCCATTGCTGCTGAGTAATTACTAGAAAACCTATTAATAAACTTTGGATTATAGTAATTGGAGAGAAAGGAGCAAGAGTTGTCACCGCTGCCCCACACTGACCCACTGCTCTCAACCACTGTGGCTGTTTATAGCAGGGATTCATCCTTTCCTCCAGCACCATCTCCCTTTGCCTTAGGGGAGATTTAAGGCAAGGAGAGTTGAAGTGTTGCTTTAAGAGATACCCAAACCACTGAAGAACATGGAATGCATTGCAGGAGCTCCTGCTTAATTCTCCTCCTCCTCCTGTTCTATAAGAGCATGGGTGAAATGATGGCACATTACTCCCCAAAGCCTCTCCTTCTGCCACCATTTGTACTAACTGCTGGTGGGAGGTATTCTAGAGAGGAAGCAGAGGACTCCCATCCACACAGCAACCTGTGAACTGGCCCAGAGAGATGTGGTGAAGTTTAAATGACTGGTGATGAAATTAGTGCTTGCTTGACTTAACCTAATTCAATTCCTGAATTCAATTTCAATTTTTACTCATTTAGAGGAATGATGTGGCCTTCCAGATGTTGTTTGACTGCAACTCCCATCAGCCCCACCCAACTTGGCCAGTGGTGAGGGATGATGGGAGTTGAAGTCTTCCACAGCCCTGATTTATAGAGTAACTTAGGGTGCAATCCTATGCATGTTTAGACAGAAAAAAGTCCTACAATTCCCAGCATACCCTAACCAGCCATGCACGATGGGAGTTCTTGGGAGGGGGGGGATCTGTTTAAACATGCATAGGATTATGCCCGTACAGGCAGATGCCAGCTGAAATAAAGTCAGGAACCCCATGAAGGTTAATGGCTCCTGACTTGCCTCTCTCTTATCCTGGAGAAGAAATCATGTAAAATAATGGGATATTATCATGTGTGAGCTTAATCATCATAGAGAAACATAGTGGCATATGCCTACCCTGAAATACCCTATATAGGTGCACTGAAACACCCTATAATTGTTTGTAGCGAAAGGTGGTTATGTCAGGACAATAACCTGGAGATAAGAACCTTGGAATCTGGAGTCCATGAGCTCTTTGCAGCTGTTAATCCTCTTGGCCAGTGTGAAAGGCTGGATTGATGTCCATCTTTCTCTTGGTAAAACAAGGTAGCTGGCAGGCTAGGGAAAGCTTTAAAAATATAAGTAGAAACAAAAAAAAAAGGCATGAATTAAGAAAATATTTGAAGTAGGATGAAACCCGGCAGCCTTGGTATGTATGTCATTAAACAGTAGGAGGAAATGAGCAGGATAAAATTAATTTTAAAGCTTTTTGAATAGTTCAGTAACAGATCTAGGATGAAAAGTTAAATTTGTTTATTTTGTAATGTTAACTGCCCCTAAACGATCACACCATTTTAAAGCTTTGATTAAGGCTGGTATTGGAATGGAGAGATCAACAGTATTCCAATGACTGGCAATAGTTAATGTAATTACTCTTGCAGAACGGATAGTGTGGTTAAGTAATTCAAACTTGTTTTTATATCAGGATTGGCTCATATGTTTGTAACATTCCTGTTTGTAGAACGTTATACTACATTTTTTGAAAACTCTGCTAGGTTTTAACCAAATATGCTTCACATTAAATGGCTATTACAGCATGTTTTATTGGTAAAGCTCCCTCCAAAGTAACAGCTTAGCTTTGAATTCACCTGATTGGTGTTTATGTTAGGTAGGCATTCCGTGCCATTGTAGTCTGTGTTTATGTTTCTCTCTGAAATCATTACATTCCACTGTGTTTTCTCTTCTTGAGAAACTCCCTAGTACACGTACCACCATGTACTTACCTCAAGATAGGTGCTTCTTTGCAGAAACATATTGTGAAAATAAATGGAGTATAGCAAGTTGAACTTTCTAACTGCCATTGGTGAACACAGTTGAATTATTCTGAAGGGGGTAAAAGAAGGCCATCAGAAAACCAATGTAAAAATACAAGAGATGTAAACTTTTCAAGATCAGGCAGAAAGGAAATGTCACTGGTAGTAGAATTATTTAGCAGAAATGGAGGCAGCCCACACTGTATTCTTTCTCTTTATGGCAGAGGTGGACAACTCCAGATGTTTTTGCCTACAGTACCCATCAGCCCTCACCATTGGCTATGCTGGCTAGGGCTGATGGGAGTTGTAGGCCAAATCATCAGGAAGGCCACAAGTTGCCCACACCTACATTATGCAAACCAAAACCTTGGTCCTGACAAGGAACCACCTTTGTATACTTGTAACGCATTCTAGGGATTACCTTGCACCTATCCACTGCAAATGACAGTTTAGAAAGCATTTCTGTAGTAGAGCAGAGGCTCTTACTACTCACTCAGAACTTTGGGGAGCAAATGGGAGCAGGTTTAATCTTCCCTCCTGGTGTGCAGTGATCCCAACCTGAATTGAGCCATGCGTGCTTACACTAGAGTAAAGAAAAAGCTAACCTTCAGCTACACGCTATGCGATTAGTGTAATGTGTAGTTTGGCTCTTAGTTGTCTCTGCAAACAGGTTTTTCAGATTAAAGAGCCAGGTCAGATTATTTATAGGGCGAGGTGAAACTATCTACCTAGGTGAACAAACTGCACGTTGCATGTTCTACTCCTAAGGTACACTGTCAGGACCTGAATGCAGTCTAGAGTAGACCAGGGTCGTCTTCTTGAGAACTGCCAGAGTGGTGTGGATAATAACGCACTGGCTGCTGGGATGCCCAGTACGAAGCCTGTGTTGACTTACAAGGAAGAGCTGGTGAAGGGAGTCCACAGCAATAGCAAGTCATGTGAGAGGCAGGGACACCTTGTCCTAACCCTAGTGCTTCCTGAGCTGAAAAGCCAGAGTATTTTCTCCTAGTCCCACAATTGAGGAATGTTGCAAAAGAAGCATATACTTTAACACTTGCTTCTTCATCCCCACCACTGATGACTAAGTTGGAATTTTCTGCCATATAGATAATGGAACACTGAGGTACAATTCTTGCTTTCTTCCTAATCTTCTAACAGTGGTCTTACTCATTTATTTATTATTACATTTGTACTCTGTCTTTTTTCCTCTGGCAAGGAACCCTAGGCGGTGGATGTGCTTCTCCTACATCTCCATTTTATCCTCATAACAACTCTGTGAGGTAGGTTGGGTTGAGAGCTCAGTGAGCTTCATGGCTGAAGGGGGACTAGAATCCTGGGTCAGATCTACACCAATTAGGATAAAACACTAGGCCCCAACAGTTGTCACTACTGTTGTAAACTATTTTAAAGCAGCAGTGTAGCAATGTGTAGATCCTGCCCTGATCTCCCAGCTTCCAACACTGTAACCACTGCACCGCACTGTCTTGGTTCACATGTAAGAGAAGCCACTGTGGGTGAATTTCCCTGTGGGTTCTTCAATACTGCTGCTATTATGAATATTCAAGCCATGGTGGGATCGCACCATAGCTTGTTGTTACATATGAAACTGATAAGGTAATGCTGTTGGGGTGGTTGACAAGCCACCCAGAACACATTACCATTTTAGAGTTGTAGATGGCTTGTCAACTATTCCAACAACTCGCCCTTGCCAGGTTGCATGTAACAATCTATGGTGTCCCTGCTGTGGCTTGAATATTCAAAATAACAGTGGGCACAGTGACTAGAAGCCCAACGAGGAAATGTATCCATGGTGGCTTCTTACTACCTGCAAATTTGCCCATTGGCTCTCTGAGGTTGATTCATTCTTTGATTTGGAAAAATCTTACTGAAAGCTGCATTAGCTCAATGTCATCTGCCAGACTTTCATTCAGTAGTGACAGTTCTGCATTTTATTTGTTCCAGGGTTAAACTTAACACTAAAGAAAAAAGAAAAACTTTGTTGTTTATGAGTGCAGGGTGGCTATTTGATAGTACTATGGCTTGATTTTGGAGTAAGCTAAAGATTTCAGTGCTCTGGGTGATGGCTGTGGCCATCCCTTTCTCTTGATATGTAGGGGCATTTCCAGTCCGTTGACAGGTGTCTCTGCTGTTCTTTGCCCTGTGACAGATGACTGCTGTCTTGATTCAGTAGAGAGAAGGGAGGCTCTCTGTGATGGCCTAGCAACCAACAACATGGCAAGTATATATAGCTGACAGATGTGCCCTGTGATTAGTAGGAAACCACAAAATGCTTGTTCCTCCCTTCTCCATTTTGAAATGGTTGGGATTGAAGTGCTGCAATGGTGGTGGTTGGTTGCTGGCAGGAGAAAACCAAGCCTGCAGAAGCGAATTGGACTCCAGTTTATTTAATTATTGGGCTGGCAGGCATTTGAGGCTATAAATATTAAATTTTAGCAAGGCACAGCAGTAGTTTTTCCAAAGTTCAACAGGTGATGTTTCCTAATTCAGTTGGAAAAAGTGGAACTACTGAAGTGATTTTAGTTTTGTTGTGTTGGTCAGTTTTTACTTTGAGAGGATGTCGAACGTACCCTGTGCTGTCTTTAAAAGTCACGTTTACAGCACTGTGGGCATTCTGATTCTGCCTGTAATTAACGTTGAGAGCCACTTATAACGAAGGAAAACTGCTAGCTTGGTCATAAATGTGAATCATCAAGAATGTGCACCATCCGCATGTTATGTTAAGCAAAGTGAATCAAATGAACTGTATTAGAGCTAACATAACTGTATTAGAACTGACTATTGGTACTTCCATTTGGCCAGCTATCATATGTTATCATAAAAAAACAAGAGTAATTCCATGAAGCTGGTTGGTGAGATATTCAGGACCGATAAAAGGAAGTACTTCTTCACACAGCACATAGTTAAAACTATGGAATTTTCTACTGCAAGATGTAGTGATGGCCAGCAATTTGAATGGCTTTAAAAGGGGGTTGGATTAATTCCTGGAGGAGAAGGCCATTAATTACTAGTACTACTGGCTATATGCTGCCTCCAGTATCAGAGGCAGAATGCCTATGTACACTGCTTGCTGGGGAACATGGGCGGGAGGTTTCTGTTGCACTCATGTCTGGCTTGTGAGTTCTCAGTTGACAGCTGGTTGGCCACTATGTAAACAGAATGCTGGGCTAAATAGACACTTGGCCTGATCCAGCATGTCCCTTCTTATATTCTTAAAATTCAGCAGCTGTACTTAGATCGTGCCTGAAGGGCCTTCCCTTTATATGTGCTGGAGATAAGCACTGTTTTCTCTGGTCTGCTTCTGTAGGCCCCACACGTGGCTCAATCAGCCATAAGTTGACTGGGAAGGGGTTCAGGGCAACATAATGCTTGCTGCACTGTCCCCGTTAAGCCTTCTTTTGCTCACTCCCCCTTGCCCCCTCTAACAGTGCCCCCTCTAACAGTGTACATAAATCAGTCACTTGCTCCGAAGTATTTCTTGCCAGAAACTGCATAGCACTGTCTTGCCCAAGGATTGATGGACATAGCTAGGAGGTTCTGAGAGACCCTGACTAGCATGATCCAAATGATATTTGTTCCCAAAGTGATGTGTGGTTTTGTACAATCCTGAGATTCACTCAGCTCAGGGAAAGGAATTCTCATCTGAACAGACCCCCTCAGTCTTAAAGTGTCACTGTAATATGGTGTGAATTATAGTTCTGTTTCCAAGAACTCAAAGCAGGAAGAAGAGAAAGTTGTATAATTTACTTGGGAATCCAGAGGATCCAGCTTGGGCACAAAGAAACAACAACAACAACAACAATAATAATAACAACAACAACAATAATTTATTTCTTACCCACCTCTCCGTCTGGATCAAGGCAGGGAACAACAACATGATAAAATACATAAAACTGATTAAAACATGACACATATTATTAAAACTGCATAAAAAATCCTAAAAACATCCTAAAAAATGAGGCATAAATGGTAGATTATACTTGAGAAAGTTTATGCAAACTTATTTTGTTGTATCTACCAGGGTTGTCTAGATCTTGTGAGATTTGGTAGAGCTAATTTGTGTTTTAGAACAGAACAAGTGGGGCTCTGCAACAAAACTGTTGTAGTGTAAAGTTAATTTGTTCAGGTCTCCAACCACTGCAACCTCCTCCCCTCTGGTTTTCCTCCTCGCCATCGCCCTTCAACAGTCAATCAGCATTCTTTGCCTACTAAGAATATTCAGGCTTGTTAGTCTGTTTGGCTATTTTTTTTCTCCCTTCTGGGTTTTCAGTTATTTAATTTCTCCACTGATATCTATGGGTAGCTCTCAGTTCCATTTCTGGGGATGTTTTTAAATAGCTTCTCAGTGAGAAGTAGGAACTGACCTATCCAGACAATTAGATATTTGTTCCTACACGTTTGTATATACATGCATCTCTGCCTTCCTTTCCAGCCACTCCATTCTATTCTGCCTCCCACCCAGTTGCCAGTTTCCCTCTGTCACTTCACTCAACATTCTGTGCCATTGCATTCTTATGGGGTTGTTTTGGTGTGTGTGTGTTCCATCCCCTTAAGGTGTTCCCCTCCATTTTTTATTTCATATCTGCAGACCTTGGGGTTATGCCAAGTCTCTTCATGCCTCCCTCTTGAGTGTGGGTGGTATGATTTTTTTTTTTGGCTCTAACTCCATGAGCATGGGAAGGCTGGAATCTGTGTTAGAATGAACAAGTAGAGCCCTGCAACAAAAATGTTGCAGTCTGGTGTTTCAAAGTTGGTGGATTGCACTCCACAAATTCAAACAGATTCTGCTTCCAAACAAACTTAGACAATTTATTTAAACAAAGGCTCCTATTCAGAACTCTCTCTGGCTATAGCCATTCTTTTCTCAGGCCAGCCGCTGTGGGTGTTGCCCCTAACTACTTCCTAGTTCCTCCCAGGAAGCACAACCCATTCAGGATAAATAATTCAGCGGTTATTTAATATTGTTGCCAGTGGAATGCTTCTCTTCAGGGTTCTAGCCACTCCATTTCATTTTCTCTCTCAACAATAGGTTTTCCCCACTCCATTCCCCCACACATTCTTTGCCCACTGAGCATTCTTAATTCTCAGTGGTCTGTTCTGAGTTCACTCCCCCATCCTTCCATTTTGTTTTCTACTTTCAAGCAGAGCTTCCAACTAAGAAGTAGGTTTCCATGTATATCAGGAGGAATTCAAGAGAATAGTATCATACATCAGCTTTCTACAAACTGGTACCTCAAGATGTTTTGGACTACAGCTCCCAGAATGCCTGACCATTAGCCATGGCTAGGGCTGATGGAAGTTGAAGTCCAAAACATTTGAAGGGGACCAAGTTGGGGAAGTCTGTGTTGCATGGACTTTAGACTGAAATATTTTCCTGCCCTCTCTCCAGTCAGTTAGCATTCTGTACTCACTAAGCATGTTCAGTCTTCAGTCGCCTGTTCCAGGTTTCTCTTTTTCTCTCCATTTTGGTTTATTCCCCTTCATTTTGGGGTTTTGTGGGGGAAGGAGAGAGTGATCAAACTTGTGTCGAATTCCACCTACATTAAAATCTTATATTTCTACATTGTTTTATAGGGACCACTTCTGTACCTAGGGAATTTTAAAATAAAGGGCTTTTTTTTAGCATAAACCAAGAAGTGGCCTATCCAGACTTTCTTCACTTTATATATCTGTGCCTCTCCCTTCCTCTCTCTTTCCAGCCACTCCATTCTATTCCTTCTTCCAGAGTTGTCTGTTTACCCACCATTTCTCATGCAATGTTCTGTGCCAATGGGTTCTTATGAGGGTGCTTTGAGGGATTCTCCCACTATTAGATTTTTTTTCTAAAGTTTTTTTGAGCATCTGCAAAGTTTGGGGTTACCTGGAATCTGCAAATAACTCCTTAATGTGGTTTTGGCTACATAAGCATACATATAGGAAGACTCAAATTAGTATTGGAAAGACCAGGTGGGCCCTTCAATACATTGTTTTACTTTGGAGTTCACATTTATAGCAGAGAGCCATCTTGGTGGGTGCTCCTAGACTCTTGAACCCCTTCAGTCCTTTGATAGCAACCAGATAAAAAAATATTTTGATAAGTCTTTGGTCCATAAGCTGATGTGTAAATACATTAAATTGGCTATTAATGGTTGTGTTTCTTGTTTTTATTGATATTTTCCTGCCTTGATTTTATGTTTTGTATTTTATATTTTTATTGTTGTACATATTCTCTTTGGAAAATATGTACGATGTTTGGAGGGGGTGGTATGAATACCCCTATAATGATCGTTTTTCTTTTATTTTTTGGTAGGTTCCTGCATAATAGTCTGGTACATTGTATCAGAGCACTATCTGCCTGTAATGCATGTCAGCTTTGCATACTGTAGGCTACAACATGCAATAGGTAATTACTGTGGTAAACCTTTTCCTGAGGTGAGGAAACACCTAGTTAAAATATTGAGGTAATTATGAGAATTTCTCATCTTTGGATAAGTGTTTGTCAATTATATTAGGAATGTTCCATGAAGAAACACTTCGTTGTGTTTTAGATGAAACTGAAAGTTGGGTAGGAGCTGATAAGAATAAGAAACCGCAGAGAGGTAGCTCATCTGCCTTGAACACTCTTTGATTGGGTTCGGATGACATGATAACCAAGTGTGGGTTAAATAGTCAATGGTTGGTTATTGTGTCATCTGTTGGGACTTTTTCACACCATGGTTGGTTATTGGCCAAAATAACCAACGCAAATAACTCTGTGCAGAGTTGATTATTTGAACAAACTTTGGTTATCGTGTTGTCTGTTGGGAACCACTGACTAGTTCGTTGCACACAGTTAGTTATTTTCTGCAACTACAGAGTCCCCTGGCTGCTGCTGTAGTCCAGCCTGCAGAACTTGCGATGGCTGATGGGATACCAGCAGAAGGACTGAGGGGGAATGTGTCAATCAAACACACTGTTGACTAATAGTCAACTCGACGCTGGCCTTAACCCACACCAGGGTTGATTAGAATCATGTTGTGTAGGGAGTACCTGTTATCCCACCATTGACTATTGTGTGGTCTGAACATAGTGAAATGATGGGCTATACATTTTAAAAAATAAATAATAGTCCTAACTAGTTGCGAATCAGTGCAATACAAAGAGGCAGTGTGATGCAGACAGGTAGTTTCTGCCTGTATAGGTTTTTTTGTTTTTCATTATTCTCATGCTTTGCACAACTACTCAAACTTCCAATATAGTTGAGTGCAGACCTAAATTTGCATCATGTTTGGAAAGCTTGGTAAGATTTTTCAGGGTTCTAGCTCCAAGTCATATTTACAGAACTCTCAATAAGTTTCCCTCATAAGTTAGGCAGTACAGGAACTCCTTGAAGTCAGGCAGTACCTAGATGGCAGTCAAACTGCTCCACTTTTGAGATTTGTTTGTTTTTTAGTATGTGCACCTGCTCTTTACTGTTACATAAACAGCTGTGCTTAGAGCTTTAATTCTAACTGCTTTGTAACTGCAGCATAATTACATTCTAAACTATGGTGTTTGAGTAATTGAAGCAAACTTTGGTTTGTCTCACTTCATAAAGGTAGAAAAGGGTATAGTAGTCAGGATGAATTCTTGCAAAGTGGTAGCCTGGGTTGCAAACATTTCCAACATCGGGTGCTGAATCCAAATCACAATGTTAATCAACCATCCAAGGCTTTTATTGGTTAGAGCCAGTATTGTCACATTTGCATAGGTTGTCCAGGTTGCTCATGTGGGTGATGCATCACATTTCATAGATGGGGGGTGGGGGGTGCTATTCCAAAATTTTATTTGGCCATCGGAAGCTGCCTTTTGTTAGAGATAGACCATGTTGTTGAGATACAGAATTAGCAAACCCAACAGATATGTTAACGAGCCATTATGTACAGTATTGTTCAAAGGCAATTTTTCCTGAAGCATGTGTAATTCTTGAATAGTTTGTGCTTTAGAATTTCCTATCATATATCCTTTTTCATACAAAATTCTTTGGCGTGTACAATTGGATGGAAAATAGGCATCTTCATATTTTTCTTTGTGTACCCATCAAGTGTTCTTAGTAAGAAATTTTCTTTTTCCATATGAAACAAGTCTTCAGAATCCGATGATGCTAGTCTCTTATGTTTTGAACTGCTACCATGACTAAGAATGAGCTCACAGAACTGTCTAATCACATTGGGAGGCAGTCTTCCAGGTAAATCAAAATTATCTGGTCTTGAAGTAATTTGTAATAGTGTGGCATCCTTCAATAACTGCTGTATATGTCTTCTCAATGTATAAGCTCTGTGCTTCACATAAGAAGATCCATGCTAGATCAGACCAAGGATCCATCTAGTCCAGCACTCTGTTCCCACAGTGGCCAACCAGTTGTTGACCAGGGACCCACAAGCAGGACACGGTGCAATAGCACCTCCCCCATGCATATAGGCTTACTGCCTCTGATACTGGAGGTAGCACATAAGCCTTCAGTAGCCATTGATAGCCTTCTGCTCCAGGGATGTATCCAACCTAACAAATCCTTCCTTACACGCTTTTAAAGATGACATGGCAAACAGCTTTGGTAATGACCACCTGTGGCTTATTTTGCTTAGTGGTTACAAGTAAAAGTATGTTTGAACCATACAGTGTTTGAGTGTAAATCTATACCTTTTGACTCTCATGTATAGAATTCAATACATGATAATAAAACTTGGCCTTGGAAGATTCCTCTTCTACTCAACACACATTTTGATAAGCAACATTACTAACTTGCACTTCCTCACTACTTTCTAAATCTACACTATCTGTAACATCGCTAATTTTCCTCACTATGTGTTGTTCTGTCACCCTTATGCTTTTGAAACTCCTTTACTATTAAATCAACACCTTATATTTATGTTAACATTTTGGTATTATTTTGGGCCTCTACAGCTTAACTGTGTTTGTAGCTGTTTCTGTGATGATTTAGTTTAACTTTCTTCCAATTCTCAGTGAATGGTTTCCCCACAAATGTAGCAATAAGAGGGAAATACTAATAAGGGTACGCATCATTAGGCTATGCACTTTTTATTTTTGCTTGTTCCTGCATAGCTGTTGTGAGATAGTTGGAAATGGTTTCTGTAATATCCATCTGTGTTAGTGTCAGACCCTGGCTTAAAAATGAATACATAAATAAATAGCTTAGAATATGAATTGCTTCTTCTAAGGAGGAATATTTTTGTGGTATCTGTCTTGGTACTAGTTTTTCAGGGCTGTCAATATTGTGATTGCCATAGTGTATTATACTTGTCAATGAATATGCCTCTGAAGCTTTCCTTTTCTCTACCATTACCACGCAATTCCCTTAATGATATTCACATTTGCAAACATAACAACACTGGCTTTTTGCACCAAACAGCAATCCAATTAACATATGGATTTGGATTTAAATTTCAGTTTTTATGATAAAGTGGGTCACACTAATTTACAGAACCTAGTGACCCCAATTCATATATTCATTTCTCTTACATGGTTTAGTAAAAGTTCATTTACTTTCAACTTACTGAAAATACGTTCTGAGTTCTTGAGTGGATAAACCAACAGAGGGCAGTATTAGGTCTGGCCAGTGGTTGTGTCCATAAAAAAAAAAGCTCTTAAGAGGAGGGCCAGGTGGATGGTTGACAGGTGACATACAGCTTGGTCTTCATGCTTGAGCTTATTTCTTGTGTTAAAGACAAAGGGGCTGTTCACACAATATGCTAACTCATGCTCACTCAGTGATTGAGTGTAGGTTGTTTTGAACTGTGGGTTAGTGTGTTATCTGAGCAAAGCACGTTTTCTATAGGGTTCCAACATGTTGTCTAAATGCAGGCAGGGTGGCTTGTTAACCATGTAGTGTAATTTATTAACCACAGTGAACAACCCAAAAACAAACCATGGCTTCTCAAGGTGGCTTGTTGAAAAAATAAGCCACACTACATGGTTAATAAGCCACACTGGCTGCATTCAGACAACATTATAAACCACGGTTCAACAAAAAACCCATGGTTCAAAACAGCTCATACTCAAACACTGAGTGTGGGTTAGCTTGTTGTGTGAACAGCTCCAAGGTTAAATGAAAAATGCCAAGCTGACTCAATTGAGGGAGATGATTAAATTTATTGCTAAAACTAAGTAGGTTGGGCTTGGTCTGCCTGGGAACCACATGAAGTTGCTTACAGTTCTTCAGAAGCAAAGTGAGTACAAGTATAATACTAACAAGAACAACAAATAACTAATTAAAGCAGTTATATGGCCACTTGCATTTTTGTGGGTATCTGAATCTCTCAAAGGCCTTCTTCCGGTCTTAAGAACCATAGAGTCAAGGCAGGAAACCCCGTGCAGATTGTGAGCAGTGAGCAACAGAGAAGTGTTGTTCAACTGGGGAGTTGAAAAGGTTGTCTTTTCATGATCTAGGAAGGGTAACCAAATGTTTGAAGGCTTGGGGATTCAGGAGGCCTTGATCGGGAGAGGTGCAAGTAGAAGTAGAAGTGGGAGGGGGAAGAAAGAGCCATCTTCAGGTTGGGGCTAGCAGATGTCTAGCCTTTCAGTTCAGCAGTCCACAAATAGTAAGCTCTGTGATCGTTGTCAAATATGTGAAACACAGGACCAGCTCAAGCTACTTGCTGCTCAAGGAGAAAATTAATTCTTTGTACAATGTTGCTTTGTTTATGAAATGTCTGACTGGGAGGATTTTTTCCTCCTCAAGGGTTTTCCAGTTGTATCTGCTTTTCTCTGTTCTATCCATGGAAGAGAAGGGAAAGGAAGGAAAGGGACTTTGAATCCCCTCAGCTGTGTGGAGTCATTGCCTTGGGCCATCTTTTCCCCAGTGTCAAAGATCTCTTGGAATTCTGCCAGGCCAGCCTGTAGAGCCTGTTCTGTGGTGTCCATGCCCTGGTGAGGCCTCTTATGATGGACTTTCAGGACTACATAGATATGCAAAGAAAAAATATGTATTTTAAAAAAATGTATCCTTGGTTCCTAGCAACTATGCCAGTATGTGTATCTGTCTCTCAGTTACTCTCTCCTACAGAAAAAACGATATTTAGATGTAGGGCACAAGCCCTGAGCAGAGGATGGGTCATGAAAAGTATGGTTAAGGGGTCATGAGAGGCAAAGAGCTGACCCATAGAACTACATCGGAAAACATTCTTTTTGAGCCCACATTAACTTGCTCCACCAGCAGCAAGCCATTGCACTCCTCTATACAAGCATCCTCACCACTCTAAGATCATGAATGCAGAACTGCGGGGGAGAATCTACATAGCCACACAAGGAGGTGGTGGTAGTGATGATGATCATGAGGATTATATTCTCAGAGTCACACAGAAAAGCAGTCTTTGTAACCAAAGAGCAACCCACTGCAAAAGGGGAGACAGAAAGAGGATTGGGAAAATGATCATAATATCCCCATAGCAACACACAAAACCATCCAAAATGCTGGTAATCGTGGCCAGCAATTTCTAAGCATCCAACCATAAAACTCTTTACATGAGCACTCTTCTCTCAAAAGCTCCTCAGTAGCAACAGCAGAAGCTGTATGCACAGTATTAAAAGATAAAGCCATCTAATAAATGCCTACTCCGAAGCCAGAATGATTAGATTATTCAGGAGTAAGCATAGCCACAAGCCCTGACTGCATCAAACATCTACCTACCCCAGAAGCAATGACAAGCTGATTTTTTTTTTTAAGGAAAAGAAATACCACCATTGCCAACCCAAGCAGGTTTAAAAAGCGGGGTGGTGCACCAACCAGCAGAAAAGGGTGTGCGGATGGTAGGGGTGGGCAGAAAGGCCGCCAACTAACACAAAAGGGTTTGTGGGGAAAAATAAAAATGATTCCAATACAGCAATAAAATAGCAAGACCTCCAACCACGAATAAAAGCAAGTAAGGAAAACAGTCTCCTCAAATAGAAGCAAATAAGGGTGGATATACAAAATGGGGCTTCTGAGTAGATTGCGTAGGATTGCACTGCAAATTTAAGTTGCATATGGTCATGGCACTGAATTGCGCCACTCCTTCCTGCCCCCACCAAGAGGGCCTGCTGCCAACTCCAGTGAGCCCCATTAGCTGCTCTCCCACTGTGGCATTTTCCACAGCAAGAGAATGGTCGGCACAGCTCTATGGAGCAGCCACCTGCTGTCTCAGTGTGCACCTCCACTCACCCGAAGCCTTGAAGGAGGTCCCCTGAAGTCTTGTGAGACTTCAGATGAGTTCTTGTGGAACTTTGGATTAGCTCCCCACATCTGGGGGGGGAGGGAGGAAGGCAGGCAGGGAGGCAGGCAGGCAAGCAGTGTGTGGCAAGATAGGTTTAGCCTGGCTTGGCTTCCAGAGATCAAGGGCCTGAAAGCAAAGATCCAGGGCATGGGCCATAATAATAATAATAATAATAATAATAATAATAATAATAATAATAATAATAATAATTTATTTCTTACCCGCCTCTCCGTCTGGATCGAGGCGGGAAACAACAACATGATAAAATACATAAAACTGATTAAAACATGACACATATTATTAAAACTGCATAGTTGCTGCCTTCCCCCCATCTCTGCTTAAATGGAAAGGACATGTTGTTTCAATGCTAGAATAGGGAAGAGAGGGTGGGGATGGGCTTTGTGGAAAATAGTTTGTCCCCTTGTTTCTGGCTCTTCATCTTGAGATGTAAGACCTTCCCTTGGAAAACCTATTAAGGACATTACAGCCTGTGACACTTGAACTCTGTGTTGGCCGTAATATAAAATGCTGTTCTATTCAGACTGGGAGATTTCCTTAAAAAAATGTACATTGAAGCTGCAGTCCTAAGGACGCTGAGAATAAGCATTAGTAAATATAGGCGGACTTCTAAGTAAACATGCATAGGGTTTACATTCTCTGGTGTTTTTTTCCTAATTGTGTGTCCATTTTAATTATGTTTTAACATTTATGAGCATCAAGATGATATGTAAATCTTGAGGGTTTGAGTATTAAAAACTTATACATAAATATGCTGCAAGGAGTATTGATCCTGGAAGTGGCAACATTACACAGACACTTTAAAAATGGATGCAGAAAACATTTGTGACATGGAAGAAGAAAGTAACAATTCTACACCAAAAAAAATCAAATTCTAAATGATTCAAATCAGTTTGCAAAGCGTACATCAAATCATTTTCTATATATGTTGTCAATTTTCCGTCTTTTTTCATGATTCAGTATTGTGTGTTTCTAGAATTTGTAGGATGCTGATTGTATTAATAACCAGTAATAACATTATAGGGGCTGGAAGTGTGTGGATGCATGGAGTGGACAATAGGGTTCTAATGCACAATACAATTGTATGTTGAAAACTGGTAGAGGAGAGGGGTACGAATATAAGAAGAGCCTTGGTGATAAGGCTTATCTAGTTCTGCATTCTGTTCCCACAATGGCCAACCAGATACCTATGGAAAGTCCACAAGCAGGAGTTGTATGCAATAGCCCTCTTCTACAGTTGTTCCCCAGTGACTGATACTCAGAGGCGTGCTGAGTCTGATACTGGATGTAACATATAGCCATCATGATTATATGCCACGGATAGCCTTCTCCTCTGTGAGTTTGACTAATACCCCTTTAAAGCTGTCGAGGTTGTACTCATGTTCAGTACCAAAGCTCTTCTTCCTGGAGTCTTTTGTAACTGCAATTTACCCAATTTCAAGGCATTTTTGGAACTATGACAGCTAGGAACTTGCTTTCTTAAAAAACAAACATAAATTTTTAAATAATGTTTGACATTTTTCAGATTCTGCAACATTTCTTGCATGCCAGTATTGAGAAAAGTACTACCCTTTGTAGCAAAGGCACCTGTCCATCACTACTCTGCTGTGACCTATATCCTCAAGATTCTCATCTGCACGATGAGCCAGGGCTTGTTTGTGTGTTGGTGACATTTAATTCTGGTTCTACTCTGGGTCAGTGCTGAAAAAGGCACTCTTCTGACTTCAACTGTATCCTGGCTTCCATACAGTTAACTACAGTTGAGGATACCAAGTGGATGCCTAAAATCCATCTATGGTTGCTCTAGAAAAGACTGCTAGTGTCAACCCTGGAGTTGCAGAGCTGCAAAAAGTGAAACACAGTAGATCCAGTAGTGTGCAACCTGCAACAGGCGAGTAACATCATTCATGTACCACTGGTCTTGTTGAGCACACCAATCTTTACAAACATGACATTCACAAATTCATCTTGGCTTAGTGTATTTTGTGATTCCTATTCAGAAAAGTAGATCTGCTCAGATAGTTGATCATCTTAAATTATTTCTTAAATAGTTGAAATACCTGGCAGGTGCTTGTGTCAAACCAGAATTTGTGTTCTTCTTTGCAGTGACTTAGACAGAAACAACATTACAAGGATAACAAAGGTGGACTTTGCTGGGCTTAAGAATCTTCGCGTTCTGTGAGTATGAAAAAGCACGTTCCCTAAAGCAGTTCCTTTACTTAATACTCAGTAGTTGCCATAAGCAATGCACTCCCCTGTGTGTTGTCAGTCTGTGTGAAATTTTTCTATTACTTTGCCTTCAGCAGATATACAACTATGCAGCATATATTTTATTGCACCCAAGTATTAAATTTTTCAGTGGTACAGTGTGGTGAAGACACTATTTGTAGTTTTCTCACCTGATTTTGATAAATATATTATACCTTTTCACTTGTTCAAAACTTGGCTTTAATATATCAGTAAGCAGGAAATTCAGTACAGCTCAGTGTATTTGTTTATCAGACAAGTGTAAATGACAAGAAGGCTCCACTGAAAGAAAAAGCAGACAATGGTCTGATTTATTGAAACAATGCCATGGTAGAAATATCCATGTACCATGGATTACCAAACTAATGAATGCTTACTCATAGAATGCGCAGACCCTAAAATGTGATCTGAAATGCATTTATTCATACATAAATCTCACTGAGCTCAGTGGAATTTTGGTTCTGACTCCAAGTAAGTATGCTTAGAATTTCAGCCTTAGGCAAAGTTCGCCCATGGCTATTCATCATTCAAATACTGCAGCATCAAGTAATAACTTGTATGCATGAAAGAGCCATGACAGATCAAAAACAGAAAGATATAAATCAGCTGATACTGCCTCTAATAGAGTGTTCAATGCAGATGGTTTACATATTCAATTGACAGTTACTGAGTGATGTGTGCATCAGTTGTTAATTAGTCCTGAACTCTAGCTAACTGAGTAGTGCTGATGATTACTACATACTAGCAGCACAATCCTATGCATGGTTATTCAGAAGTAAGTTCCACTGCTCATAGTCATTAATGTGACACATGAGAAAGGCAAGCAAACGGAATGAAAGAGAAAGCATGTTTTTAAAAGGCATTGTCTGTGTGTATATTAATTATGGAGAGACACACAGACTGACATATAATGTTTTAGGGAAGGAGAATCTTTTAGATGCCCATTTTGAATAATGTGAAGGCTGCTTATTCTTTTAACACCAATACATGTGTTTTATAGGCATTTGGAAGAGAATCTAATTAGTGTGATAGAACGTGGAGCGTTTCAAGATCTAAAACAACTAGAACGGCTGTAAGTATTATCTCTTGCTAAACCAAATTCCCCAGTTAAGAGGTTGTACACTATCTTTCACATGATCAGAGGGGAAAACAAACCACAGTCACCAATTTCCCCTACCACGCATGCTGGGGGCTGGGGACTGGATTTGCATAACTACCGGTATGGATTGCTCTGTTGTGCAATCACAGTGATAGGAGCTTGTTGCTGTGGTTAACAAGCCAGCCCAGAACCCTAAAGCAGCCCAGGGTTCTAGTGGCTTGTTAACCATAGCAACAAGCCCCCCTCACCAGGTCAGCATGACCAAGCAAACTGCACCAGTGAAGGTAATGATGCAAATCTGCCTGGCATACAACTGGCATGTGTGGTAGGGAAAATAAGTCACCATGGCTTATTTCCCCCTCTGTGATCGTGTGAACCGGTCAATGTCACACACATGTCATTATAGCAGCTGGTTCTATCCTGAAAAACTGTGATCTAAACCTGGAGATGTCACATATTCAAGTTGTTAAAATTGTATAGAAAAGTTAAACTTTCTACAGTGTGCTCTGTTAAAAACTTGGTTATATATTATATATTTACATCACTTATATATTATATATTTATATTATGTGCTATTCAGTGAGCTGAGCTTTTATTGGCTTTCTATGTTCAATTGTCATCTCTGAAAATGTGCAGTTGTAGATGAATACCATAATGTGTTCTAGGCTCAACTTAGTGCCAGTTGGGCCAACTCTGATAGTTTGGTTTGTCAAAACCATAGTTGCCAGAGGCTAAAATGGTTGTGTAAATGAGCTCCAAGAATTCACATACTGTGGAAAGTGTGACATAATGTGTGCTAGGCTGAATGGCAATACCTTTTACTAATGCAGTTTGCATAGTTGAACAGTGAACGTTAGGATACATTTTAAAGCTAGATTTTATACATGCAATTTCCTTTTTACTCCTGTTGAAAATGTTTAATTACACTTGTATTTTGATCTGTTATATTAGATTAAAAAAATATTATTAGCCCATTTTAATTAAGTAGCTGTTATGACCGCTAGACTTTTTCTGGCCAAATAGTCATTAATATTACAATAAAATATCATTGGAAATAATACTGGTTTCATTTGTGGTTATTCAAAAGGCATGAAGCCTTAATGCCAAATGAATGTTGTTTTAATCGTATTTCATTTGCCAACACATCAAAGGGCAGCTAAGACGACAAACTAAAAATATGGACATTTTTCTTTGAAATTTATTGCTTTCATGTAAATTTTCAATAAATGAAAAGGTCTATAGATTGTATTCAGGCCAAAAACACACTTGTTGACAGCTTTCAAGTGACTTTGCTTTGAAGATTTACGCTTCCTAAAACTGTAACTTAGATGCACATAAGTTCTCAAGCCATAATGCAATGATTTAGTTTAACAGACAGCAAAATACTTGGGTAGTTGAATTACTAAGTGCAAATAAAATGTGGCCTTGGAAAGTGTTTCACCATAGGAAAAGTGCTGTTGAGTCAGTGCTGGTGTTGGCTACTCTAAAATGAATTGTGTCTAGTACTTTGAAGGCAAGTAAATGGTTTATCTTCAGATTAGTAGAGATATGAACAGTTGAGTTCTTATTATTCTTAACCTCAATAGAACAGCTGTTTTACAACAAAACTCCAATGTGAGCAGTGAAGTTCTTCAGTATATGTTGGCTCCACGTAGTGTGCAAAGATTATTATTATTATATTATTATTATTATTATTATTATTATTATTATTTTCTATAGCACCATCAATGTACATGGTGCGGTACATAGTAAAACAATAAAACAGCAATGCCCTGCCACACAGGCTTACATTCTGATAAATCACAATAAAACAATAAAGGGAAGGGAATGCTCCAAATAGGCACAGGGGACAATAAAAGTAACAGTATAAAAGTAAGATCAAAACCAAGTTCTAAAAGCTTTAGAAAAAAGAAAAGTTTTCAATTGAGCTTTAAAGACTGTAATTGAGCTTGTGGTCGGCAAATGCTGTGGAAGAGAATTCCAGGCATAGGAGGCAGCGAGAGAAAATGGACACAGCTGAGCAAGAGGAGTAGAGACCCTTGGGCAGGTAAGAAACATAACATTTGATGAGCGAAGAGCACGAATGGGGCAATAAAGTAAAATAAGAGAAGATAGGAAGGAGCTAGACTGTGACAAGCTTTGAAAGTCAACAGGAGAAGCTTATATTGGATTCTGAAGTGAATTGGAAGCCAATGAAGGGATTTCAGGAGTGGAGTGACATGATCAAAGCGATGAGCCAAGAAGATGATCTTAGCAGCAGAACGATGAATGGAAACCAATGAACTAAGTTGAGAAGAAGGAAGGCCAGTCAGGAGAAGGTTACAATAGTCCAGCCAAGAAATGACCAAAGCATGAACAAGAGTCTTGGCAGAAGAGACAGATAAAAACAATTGGATCCCAGCAATATTATATAAGAAAAAACGATATGTATTTATATACTTTAAAACTAACTTCCCTGTCTGGTCTGGTCTGTGTATGCCGACTCTGTATATTGAGAGGAAGATCTAGTTACAGAGATCTGATTTATATATTTCAAGTTAATTCTCTTGGTTGATTTGAGCAGTTTTCATGGTATGTTGTTGATGATGTTGTTTGTTTTAAGGCTTAGGTTTTACTAGCTGTGAGAAAGTACCCACTGTCAGAGATTAAGGGCCACACTGAATTTGGGCAGTTCATCTTTATGAGATATTTTACAGAGAGAGGGGAAGGGAAATCAATTTGGGCTGCATCAAAGAATATTTTCCTTGTTTGAAAGGAATGTTATGAAATTCCTTGCAAATAGTTTCCTATTAAATCACTAACAAGACAGTTGATGAATTGGGGTAAATAAATGTTTGCTCAGCTGTTTCTTGTTAATCTCCACTTAGGTCATGTTGGGCTTGTGCTTGAAAATAACCGCTCTTCTAGGGTTTAAATGTTTTTCTGCTGGACAGAACTGGCCTAGAGTAAATGCAGCGGATTAGGTTGGATAGCAACCTAATCAACTAAAGTCAAGTTCTGATATAGTCTCTTTTTCTGTGGGGGTGCTTTTGGAATTATTCCTATTGAAGCACAAATGTGTAAAACTGTTATGTCTGGATTTGGCGTTGATTTTCCAGGAAGCACCCATTAACAGGAAATTAGATTAATGTTACTTCTTTTTCTTAAACTACTTCTGGGGGGAAATCCAATTTTCCACATAAGAATTGTTGCAAGAGTACTACTGTGGAGGGATCCATTCAAAGGAAAGGGCTGTAGATTAATGGCAGAGCATGTGCTTTGTATGCACAAGGTTCCAGGATCGGTCTTTGACATCTCTGCGAAAGAGCTCTATTTGAAACCCTTGAGAGCCACTGAAAATGCCAGTCAGTGTAGAGCAGTGGGTCGCAACATCAGTCCATATGGGTTGCAGCAAAATTTTAGGGTGACCATACGTTAGGAAAAACCAAGACATGTCAGGATTTTTGTTAACAAATCCAGGAAGGGGGGAATTGTGAAATTTGAAGAAAAACCTGGATTTTCCCCATCCTCCCCCCCAACCCAAAGGGCAGCTCTACTTTATAGTCAATGGGAATTAACAAAAATGCTTACAGCTCGGTCAGTTTTAAAGATAAAGACATGAAACTTGGCACCATGTTAGCACCATGTTAGCACCATGTTAGCACATTGAAGCAGATCCATTCATACATTGATTTTTAGGATTTTAAAAAAAAGTTTGATGTTAATTTTTTGTTTTAAAAACCCATCATTTTTAAAGATAAGATGAAACTTGGCACCATGATAGCTCTTAAGTAGGACTTTAGCCATGCCACGTTTCAAGCAGATCTGTTTATCCATTGGTTTTTAGGAATTTTTTAAAATTTGAGATTTAAATTAAAAAAAAAAAAAAAAGACACTGGAGCCATACCCTTCAAACTCATGTTGTCAAACATCCTCTTTAGGGTCTTGCACCTTGAGCAGTTTCAGCCCTTGGCAACAAGAAGATCTTGTTTTTAGCTAAGAAGTGCTGGGTGAGCACGGCACCTTTCCTGTTGCAGGTTTGGTGGGCAATTGGGCACCTGGAGCTTAGCAGAGGCGAGACATCCACAGATCAAAATATGGGAAAGGAGAGATCAGTCAAAGCAGCCCATAGGGCAAACCAAAATGGGCCAGAGGCCTTTGTCTCAGAGTTCCACATCATTGGTGATGAAGAGTCATCCTTAGAGAAAAACTCTCAAGACCAACCGTGAGGTGCCAGTCGCTAGAGAGGCTCTCATCTTTGCAGATGCCCTGGTGCTGCGAATGTTGGAACCTGGCATGTTGTTGCTTTGCTTTGCTATCCCATCCCTTCCCTTCCACTTCACTTTGTTAACTTGTGAGCTAGGCTCTGTCTGCACTGCTGGCATGCAATGCAGAACGTTTGAAGTGCATGGCTGGTTGGCATATCTCTTAGAGACAGAGTTAGATTGAAGACAACTCAGAGATGGCTGTAGCTGAGCCCTGAGAGGCTGGCATAATGCACATCTCAGAATAAAGTGTTGGTGCAGGCAAAGGCAGCTGGCGGCGAAGGTGGTTTTTAAAGTCAGAGTCACCAGATGTGATCAAGCAATAAGCTGGCACCCTTCCCCTCAGCTACAGGGTACAAGTGCGCAGCCTGGCTGGACTGTTGGGAGACTTTGGAAGAGGGAGGGAGATTGATTGTTTGAGGCTGGAGGCTTTGGTTTGGCTGCAGTGACTTAGAGAGAGAGACAACGAGGTTGCACAGACAACCCAGAGATACCTGTTGTAACTTAGCTCCACAGTGCTGGCATGCAACGCAGGGCATTAAAAAGAGGGTCCCAGAGTCATGTGTTTGTGCACGGAATAGACAGGAATTCAAAGTCTGGATGTGAAAAGTTGTGCCAATGCAAAAGGCTTGAGAAGCTAATGTATATAAGTGAGAAGTGTGAATGGGCAAAGTAGTGTCTGTTGCCCACAACATCCACCCTAATGTTAGAGTAGAGAAACTTGTGACGAACATACTCATGTTTTTAAATTGAACTTTAAAAATAAAAAAGCTAGCTTGCAGCAAGCCCTGTTAAGCAGCAGCTTGCAGCGGAGTGAGGATGCAATCAGAAAACATATTTGAGGGAAGGGGAGAATGTATCACACAGAGCATAGCAACAAAGTACATCAAAAACTACAAAAGTAGGAGTGAGTGAAGTTAATTTCAGATACATTGGATGTCTCACTTGTTATTTCAGTGATTTTAACATTAAGATGTTATGTAGAACAGATTTGTCTTAGTTGTGTGCTGTAAAATCAGAAATGTGACCAAGGCTATGTTCAGGTGGGCACACCCCCTAGGTGCTGGACATGTCCCCTGGGGTGGACATATTGGTGGGGACGCCCCCTTGGGAGCCTACTATGTTGTCTTCCTTTTTGGTTTCCAAAATATGGCCACCCTAGCAAAGCTGTTGCCACCATCTTGGGTAATTGTGAAAGTGGGTCCCATCTTGCAGGTCAGGAATTCGAGGTGGGTCTCAGATCTAGACCAGATGAAGACCACTGGTGCAGAGAACACTGTTAGATGGACCAGTATTCTGACTTGGTATAAGGCAACTTCCTATGTTCCCTTACATTAGAGTATACTTTAAATTATACAGGATTAACTTGACATTTTTTTTTCCAAACGGGGTGTGGCCTCTTATGAGCTCCCCGCTGCGCCCAAAAATCTGCAGAAAAACCTGCCCTTTGCTACCAAATGTTGGCAGCAAACCACTATGGAAGCTTAGAAATGACCAATGTGGCTTTTTTTTGGGGGGGGGGCTTCTACTACTGCGCCACAGAGTTGCTGCTGATCATCCAGGTCTACAAAGTGGTCCCCAGACCTCCCAAAGTGGTCCATTCTGCTTTAGAGCCACGCAGTGTAACTTAACTTAGGAGATTTGCTATATAGCCTTTGGAAGCCCAAACATGAATCCACTCACTGGTAAATAATTCAACCATTCAAAAATAATGTATCTACTATTGGAGCAGTATTGCTGATAGCTACTGCAACACTGGCCCTGGGGAAAAATAGGATGTCAAAACTTGCAACCCGCTTCTAAGTTTGGTCCAGCACAACCTGCACTCTACATGCCCTTCTGATTATTCATTGTCTAATAAGATATTGAACTGAGTTGCAATGAGCCAGAATATATTATTCAGTTTTATTTAATAGATTTATTAAATCTATTAATAAAACATATTTAAACATATTTGAACATATTTGAACATATTTAAAAATATCTGTAAGCAGTAAATAGGCACTATAACACACACACTTTCTTAAGAGCAAATATTTGATGCCACATTGGACAGTGAAGTCATGTCCTATTAAACCAATGTATTTTATGCTATGTGTAGTTAATGGTTGAATATAAAAGGTGTATTCCTCTTCACAAGAAGAAATAAATCACATAGAGCATGGAGAAAGAAAAGAAGGGAAATCAAGTTGGGTATCATCTGCTTCATTTTAAAAGGTTGAAGCCTTTGGCGGTCAGTCCTCCCAAGCTATTATCAGCTGCTCACTTTTAGAAGTGATTTATTAATATGAGCAAGGTAATATATTGAAAGGAGCAACCATACTTGTGATTTGGATTAGATGGAACTTCTAACAGTTCGTTCTGTTTTAAAGCTCTCCCTATTTGTTGGTCTCCGTGATTTTTTTAATGGAATAGACTCTTTAGCCAAGATTCCCTATTCTACATTATCGGTGTGCTAATATGATTGACAGAACAGTAATAGTAAGCTTCATTCATGATATGGCATGTCTGTCTTCAGTAAGTAATAATTGCACTCTGCAGCATGGAGCTTTTTGATCTCTCTTTACTGATGATGAGAGTGGACTTTGCTCCTTCCTAAACACTTAAAAATTTGGCGCCTCTTCTGTGAAGGAAGCCATTAGCAGTTCTGTCAACAGGTCTTCACAGGAGGAAGCCAAACTCAGGAAAAGGGCAGCTAGGAAGACCACAAGTTGTATATTCTGAGAAATTATTTTGGTCCGCATGGGTGCATTTGTACAGCCCTGAAAAACACAGAAGCTTATTTTAACTAATAGAAAAATAAGCCATCCTGATTTCATCAAAAACATTTGCATAGTAGGTCGCTGACCCATAAGAACTCAAGGAAAAACAAATATGGGTCATGTTTAAATAGACTAGAGGATTTAAAACCACAATTCCTGTGCTTTCAAAGCAGGGATTATAGTAGTGAATGAAGAGAGTACTTTGGAAGCAACACAGAATACTGCTGAAACAATAGATACAGTATGTTCCCATATATTCCTCCCTTAAACTATTCATAGTTTTGTGACATGTATATTAACATTTGTACTTCACAATTAAGAGTTTGGATTTCTAAATACATTTGTAGAATGTTAGGTTGCCTGCACTAATAGGGTATACAAAATTCTCTAAATGGTGGAAAAGCAGTGCATAGACAGAATATTCAAACTTCCTGAGAAATAGAAGATGCTACAGAGAGCATGTGGAGATTATGACCTTGGCATTGGAGTATGAAGTTGCCTTGAATTTATGGAGTGTGAACATCAAGGAAGGAGGTTTGTCCTTTCTGTTAAGGTGAAAGAACTGCAGCAGCTCATCGGAATTAGTGAATTAAGATCTGCTGGATGAATTAGACATAACGGTAAATGCACATCTCATTCCCCACTCCTCCTCCATAACATAAAAGAAGTTGCCTCATATTTTGACATCATTATTATTTTACCCCAACTGGGTACTGCGTTAAGGTGGGGAGATGGGCAGAACTTAGAACGGTAGAACTTGGAGAGAAGGACACCACCACCACCTTCAGGATGAGTTGAATTTGAGAATGAGACACCTGCAAGGAAGAGAACAGTAAAAGTGGTAGCATATCAGAGAGGTGAAGCCAGGTTCCAGGGAGCGAAAGTAGTGTTGTTTAGTGAGAGACTGAGAAAGGAGGGAATGGACTGTAATTGCTTTCTGGATGAGTAAATGGCAAATCCAGAGAGGACTGGGATAATGAAAAGTTGTGGGGAGGGGAGGCAATGTTTAGGATTGAGATCTGGAGAGAGAGATGATGGGTGAGTGCCATAATCTTTGAAATGGGCCTTTCAGGCAGAACCAGGAGTTCAAGCAGTCAGAGCCCATGCAGGATTTTCAGGTGCCTTTTTGCAGCTGTTGGAGTTCACATGGTTGGAGGGGGCCACAGGGCAGCCACTTGGGCAAATATGACACATCCAAGCAATCCTGATCCACTTGGAATGAGGATGAAGTAAATTATATTTAGGTATTAGGAATGATTTTAGTAGCACTGATGTAAAGCTTTTTTTTTTCTTCGTTAATTTTTGGATCCAAATTATTGGTCCTCCACATGTAGAGACATATGGATGTTCACACAAATAATTTAACTGGTTTGTACATAAAACTGGGAAATCTTGTACATCTTGGAAAAGCAGAACATAAAGATATAGATTTTAAAAATGAAAATATAATAAATAAAGCCGTACATAAGAAAATGCTTCTAGATACTCTCAGACTTTATAGAGTAGACATTGCATTTCTTTACCACTCAGGAATCTTGTTAGACATGGAGCAGTATATACCCCTTAAAAATAAAAAAATAAAACAAATCTATCTTAAAATGATAGCTGGTGCTGTTTGATAGTCCCAATATAATTCACACTTGTGTGCATTGGCCTAAGCTGCTATTATTATCATTATCATTATTTTCATTTCTATACCGCCCAATACCTGAAGCACTCTGGGCGGTTGACAACTGTTCTTAAAAGACAACTTGAAGCAAGCTTATCGGTGTGTCACCTTCCCTTAGGCATATTTTCAGCTCTCTTGCCAGAATAGCAGGGACATCCCTTCAGGTGGTGATAATAATAGCTGTTGCCTGTCATGGTTGATTGTCATATTTGTTTTTTCTTGTTGGGACAGACAAGATGTAAGTGTGGGGATCCTTAAAATAGATCGCAATTTCCTAAGGAATCTTAAGACCAAAATATGTTTCCTGACCAGATCTCAAGGTCGTTTTAAAAAATGTTGGTTTCTGTCTCTAATCCTTGAAGTCCCTTCATAAATTGTTTAGACCCTGATGTTCAGGATTAGTTTCTCTGCTAGTTTTCTTCACAGGGGTTAGCAAGAGTAATCTTCACCATGTAATGAGGAAAATTGAGGGGCTTGGCCATTAGAAAATACACTGAAGTAACCAGGGGAGGCTTCTGGAGTATCATTAGACTATGAGCCTAAATAACTAATGAGGGGCAAGCTCCATTATTAATGAGCCTGTTTCCCTCTCATTGATAACTGGGATTCCCATTCACTATCTTCTCAGTTTTATTTATATTCAGCTTTGGTTTCTCTACCGTCATCCACTTTCCAGACCATAGTTTAAATCTGCAATGTCTGCTCCTGTTTCAGATGAAAAATAGAATTGTGTGTTTATTGGTGGCCTGAGGCTAGGTCTAGATGCTGGAATAGTTCATCCAAGTATAATTATGGCAGCAGTGTCCTAAATTGTCAGGGTCTATTGGACTTGAATTGAACAGTGTCCCCTTCAATTTGTGGGCCATAGTATAGTTCAGACATATAACCAGGTTTATGCTATGTGAACAAGCCATTAAGGACCCTTGGTCTCGGATACGCCCATCTCACCCTCTTACATGCCATGATTGCCTTGGTCCCTGGCTTATGGCTAGCCATGGTTTGTCATTTTGTCCAAACTGGCAAACTATGGTTTGTACTTGGTAACCAGGATGAAATTGTTGTTTCCAGCCCTGGACCATAGTTTAGATAACATGGAAGAGAGTAAGGAAATTGCGAGGAGGGAGAGGGAAGGAACAAGAGCTTTCAGTTCCTTAAAGCCTCATTCAGAAGCGGCCCTTACGAAGTCCCTGGATTAGACACGCTTGTTATAAATATTAGGAACCTGGCTTTCTTTCTGCTTTTGAAAAGACATCAACAGTACTTTCTACTTCAGTTTGCACTTCAGTTTCCTCTCTCTGTTTGCTAGGTTGAACTGAGTCTTCTGACCTCTCTTGAATATCTTCCAAGTTATGTTTCAGCACATAAATGAGGGCGTTTTTGTGTGTCTATATCTTCTCTAATAAGTTTTGAAGGGGGCAATAGTTCAATCAGCAGGCAACTGAAACTTGTGTGTGTGTGTGTGTGTGTGTGTGTGCGCGCTTCACACACACACGTATGCACACTATTTATATAAAGTGTTTTTGTTTTAAGAAGACTGGAAATGTTTTACAAAAACTGTTATCAGGCAAGCTAATAGAACACCTGGAAGATATAAAAGAATCACTGGGTATAATTAACAGGCTGGTATATTTATTATTGTTCTAAGTGAACATCTGTCATGGAGTTGAAGGTAAAAACAGATTGGTGATGTAATCCTGAAATGTCTATTTTGCTTGAACCTACTTAAACATCTTTGTAAATTGAAAGGAAGAGATCTAAATGCGGGTGAGGAGAGGCAGTAGCAAACTCTGGATTTTATTTTAGAAGTAAATTGTATTTTAGAAGCAAATAGGAGATGGAAATCATCAATGTGACAAAAGACATTAACAAAGAGGATTTAATTGACAAAATGATCACAGTAATCATATTCTGCATAAAGGACTCCTTTACACCTTTCTTTATAGATTTCTAATAGAAAGCGGGAGCAACAATGCAACAAATTTTTATATTAAGTGAACTATATTTCTGTTAGATACTTTACTCATATTGTGACTTTTCTGTTCTTAAAATGTCTGATATCTAGAAGAGGTAAACTTGAATTGCACTGGACTAACAAGCTATCAGATTTGCAAGCAGTAGGCTAAGACAGTATTTCTTTTTTTTAAAAAAACCTGTAGCTTAGATATGGATTTAAGGAGACTTAGATACCATAAAGAAAATTATAATGGAAATGCTCTCCTTCTGCACTCTGATGCAGCTATACTAATTAATATTCATGAGTTTTATGTAAATACCAGTTACTAGGAAGCCCAAGCAGCCTCAGGAACATAGGGGATAGGGAAGAGGAATTGAGTTGAGTTGTTTATTTGTTGTTTCAGCCATCACGGTCATATCAACTTTACAAATGCATGCACCAACAATACAGATAAGCATACAAAAACTATGTAATACAAAAGATTAAAATGCAAAAAAAGACCCTAACAAAACTTTTCATCAGAAGGTACTCACAAATATGTACAAGTTAGTTTTAATTCAAAGGATTAAAATAATAAGAGATATTAAAAGGAAGGTTAATACTACTGATACATTACAAATCTCATGTTAAATTTCATAATTACAGCTTACCATATTGACCATATTTACTGCCCCCTCCCCTTTTTGTCATGATTTCAACGAAAAGTCACCTCTGAAGTTGCTATTACTGTTTCAAAGGAAATGGAGGAAAATGGGAAATGATGTCAGAAATGATTAGCTGCTCTTCTGTTTCTTTGGTCCTGATAAATATTGTCTTGACTGACAAACATCAATACCGTTGCATGGATCATATATCTAGCAATAGTTCCTCCCTTTTTGCTTTTGATGTAGATTTAACTTGGGCACATTAGAAACCATGAATATGTGTGGAAATTGAACAGAGACAGTGAACTTAAAGTGAACAAGGGACAGTGTACCAGCATAAGAGAGACAAAAAAAGAGAAAGAAATGCAAGTGTTTATCCTGTTGCTACTTTTGTGAACATAAGAACCAGAACTCTTTGTCATTGAAACACACGTACTCAAAGAAATACTCAAATGGGTTACCTTCCTTTCCTACTTTTCTAGGGTGACCATATTTGGGAAACCCAAAAAGAGGATACCCAGTGGGTGGGGGAAGCAGCTTTCCGGGGCCTCTGGAAAGCATGATATCACCCGACCTTAAAGCCCCCAGTTGGAGCAGAGGAGGAGAAAGCGTGTCATCCCTCCTCCACTGCTCCAGTCGGGGCCTTTTCTGTAATGTCCCCTTTAAGGCCCCAATTGGAGCAAGGTGGGGGAAAGAAATGACATGCCTCCAGAAAATGTGTCATGGCAGCCTTAAAGGGGAAAATGTGTCATTCCAGGACATTATAGAAAATTACAGAAAATCCCCCCTGACACCAAGGATAGAACAAAACCAGGATAAATCTAGGAAAATCCTGACAGTTGGTCAACCTAACTTTTCATTGGGATTTGTAGAGTACATGGACATCATAGTGACTGGGAGGCAGAAAAAGGGGCAGATATATCAGCAATTTCACCTAGGTTTCTCAACCATGCAGGGCCCTGACTGGCTACTGCATGCCAATATGTTCAGCCCCTTCATTCTCCATCCCAGCCATTGGTAGAGACACTTGGTAGCTCTATGATTTCCCCCTTCTGCCTTGGGACACCCCTCTCCCATAAGCTGTGATAGCAAGGGAGCTGGGTCCATAATGTGTTTCTCTTCAAAACCTTTGTAAGGGGCAGGATTATGCTAGTATGTATTGATTCTACATTCTGCACTTCCGAAATCCAGTGTTCCATTGTTCAGAATTGTTTCTGAAAATTCCTTTAAAACTTTGCCCGTAAAAAATAGTTTAAATAATTCAAGTATTAGCAGATGTAGTCTGTTAATGCTCTAACTTTTATTTTTCTCACATTAACTGAGCTCCAGCAGTTAGTCTATGTAACAACTAGCAATTACACAAAATAACTCAAAATAACTCAAAATACAAATTGCTTGGCATTTGTTTCATTTCGCATAGTGATGGGTATAGCCTGTTACTTTTTTTTAAAAAAACTAGATATTAACTGAATTTCACACATTCTTAAATATATGTAAACAAAGTACAGCTGTGTGAAATAAACTGCTCTTGATTAGCTCATGTGACTTGAGCAAACCTCCTAAACAATGACAAAGTCACACCCAAACAGTCTCAATCATAAGTTTTATTTTACTTCTAAAGAAAGCACTGCTGGCCCAGCTGCTAAATTCCTCATGTCTGTTGAAATGCAGATGGATTAGAAGCTAAGGAACAAAGTATTCTTGTGTTTTTGTTTTGTTACTTTTAAAGATATTAGTACAAACATTAGACCACCCTTTGTCAATCACACTCCAGTGCTAACGTTTGCTTATTGAGATGTTAATTTAAATTGCTATCTTGTATCATGTCATATTCAGGTTACAGCTGTGGATGAACTGACCAGGTCAATACATGGAAATGATATTCTTGAAACCTTTCTGGCTGGTAGAGAACAGTGATGGGATGAAAGTTGTAGTTCCTGGAGTCTGGACCTCCTTAAGGTTCTATGGGTTGGATCCAGATTCATCCTGGACCAACTGTGTTGGTGGAAGTGGACTTCCCTGTCACCTGCTTCCCACAGCTGCCAATCAAGCCCATTGAAAATGCTACACAGGTTCACACAACATGACAAATCACCATGGTTTAATTTACCCACAGTGATTGTTGCATCATGCTGGGCACCCAGGGGCACCATTTTTGCATGGTGCCCAGAACTGCCCAGCTTGCCGTGGGTCATTGTGTTGAGCAAACCTAGGTGGCAGGGTGCACAGCACAACACGACAGTCCCAAGGGTAAATTAACCGATTGTGAGTTAACAGTTACAAAGTGTAACTGAAGTGTGTCTGAAGAAACTCTTGGAATTTGTATTAAATAGCTTGATTTCTTCTGCATACAATCTTTTTCAAAAAATCTTGTCTTTGGATATTTCCAGTGGGCAATTTAAAAAAAATAGACCATAAGATAAGAAATAAAAGACTGTTAATGTAGTTTAGGACAAAAAGAAAGAAAGAAAGAAAGCTCAGTGGTACACCTATCTCAGAATCTAGATGCTTAGTGGAAAGTGAAGTATTTGCTTATAGATTATGTGTTATTATGTCCTGAAGTATTTGAATAAAACTAGACCTGAGCAGTGTAGTTGTGCTGTGATATAACTCCATGGACACTGAACAAATAGGAAACAAGTGTTTGTAGTAATAGAGCACCATAATGTAATTGTAGAAGATGAAATGTATATTGCAGATGTGAATACAATCATAGATTCAATGCTGCAACAGGATATTTCATGATTCCAAACATATATACACACAACTCAGCATGTCATATTCGATTGTATCTATAACGTTTTTTAAAAAGCAGAGTTGCCCTACTTCGATGGAAACATATTATAATTAGAGATGAGTGACCCCATCCTGTATTTGCTTTAGAAACCATTTAGATTTGTCAAGTGTTCCTGTTGAATGCTTAAAATATAACCTTGAGGAACTTTTCAACCATCCAACAAAATCTGCTTCTAGGTCCCTCCTCCTGTTGGGCAGCATAGAAATGTATTAATAAATAAATACATAAATAACTGGCTGGAGAAAAGCCAAACACAGAAAAGATGCATTGTGGACTTTATAATGGGAAAACGTCAATTCAGTAGAATTAGGATACACAGAAAATGGAACCACCCATGTTTCACAGCAGGAAATTATGACAGGAGAGAATGAGATTTGTAGTTTTTCTGCCTCCCAATTCTATTCATGACACTTAGAAAATTGCAAGCGTCATAATGTCTGGCTGGATATGATGCTCCTGAGAATGTTCAGGAGTGTCATTTCCAGCTAAGGATAGGCCCCAATGAGAATTCCCTTACACTGGATACTTCCACTCCCTTGGCAAAGGTTGTTGGGTGTTGCTTGTGTTAGGGAGGTCTGGCTAGTAGAAGAAATGGGAGCTTGACCCAAAGCTAAAAGGCTCTGGCCCCAGCTCAGAACAGGGAAGGGAGATTTTGAAGGGAAGCTCAGCGGTAGAGCAACTGCTTTGCATGCAAAGGTTCCCAGGTTCAATCCCTGGTATTTCCAGATAGGACTGGAAACCCCCCTGTCTGAAACTCTGGACCGCCATTGCTTTCACTCAGTGATGGCAATATTGGGCTACATGGACCAATGACCTGACTCAGTTTAAGGCAGGTTCAAGAGGCAGCTGGACAACCATCTGTCAGGGATGCTTTAAGGTAGATTCCTGCATTGAGCAGGGGGTTGGACTCGATGGCCTTATAGGCCCCTTCCAACTCTACTATTCTATGATTCTATGTTCCTATGAATTCTGAACACTCAAAAATTCAAAGTTAGAAAATAAGAAGAGCCATGCTGGATCAGACAAAGGGTCCATGTAGTCCAGCATTCTGTTCACACAGTAGCCGATCAGCTGTTGACAAGAAACCCACAAGCAGGACATGAGTGCAACAGCACCGTCCTGCCCATGTTTCCCCGCAAGTGCTGTACATGCCTCTGATACTGGAGATAGCATCACTTATTACAATGCTGAATTTGATGTCTTCCTTATATCCAATCAGTAGTCTTCCCACACCACTTTTGGGAGCACTCATCCAGATAAGAGTAGCGCCACTGCAACACAGTGTCTCCAAGTCCCGTATTAGCTGAACACCACAGAATGGTCAATGATATAAAATGCCAATGAAAGGTCCAGCAGAACAGGGATGCTTCCCCTCATTGAATTCCCT
Source organism: Anniella stebbinsi (assembly GCA_029215795.1). Classification (NCBI taxonomy): domain Eukaryota; kingdom Metazoa; phylum Chordata; class Lepidosauria; order Squamata; family Anniellidae; genus Anniella; species Anniella stebbinsi. Next base: position 73,922,137 of record JARDYH010000005.1, on the reverse strand, counting down.
GTGTAGGCCTTTCACCAAGGTGACCAAGGCTGCTTCAATCTCAAAATCCAGCCTAAAGCCAGATTGGAAAGGATCCAAATAACAAGCTTTATCCAAGAAGGTCTGGATTTGAGTCCCTGCCACTCCATCTAGGACCATGCCCAGAAAAGGATTGTTGGAGTCTAGCCTATAATAGAGTGGTGGGATCCAACATTGTTTTATCCTTTTTTAAAAAATGGCTTTACCACAACTTCCTTTAAAGTAGAACAACTTAGGTCCCTCCCAATGTTTTGTCCTACTGCTTGCATCATAACTTATTATTTGCTATGATGGCTACAGCTGATTGGACATGTAGACCAAAATATTGGCTTTAAATGAACTGTTTTAAATGAACTGGGATACAGCCCTCCCCTCAGTATTTCCACCACCCTACTGGCCTGGTCTCCTCTGGTGACTTTTAATAACAAGGTAGACAAGGGTCCAACAACAGGTGGTTGGCTTCACTCCTCCAAGCTCTCAGGTTTAACATTATGAAATTCCACGATCAAAACTGGACAGGTGGCTGCCTTAAAAATAATCCCAGAGCCTCTTCTCTGATGTGACTAATTTTCTTAACAAAGGTGTTTTGCGAACTTGTCACAGTGGGTTGTGGAAAACGCCCCCTTACTATTCTGGGGCCCAGAACACAGTAGGTCCTTTCCAACTTCAAACAACTCTGCTGGATGACACTGTGATGATGCCATGATGGGACAGCGGTTCTGAAACCCTTTGCTCAGAGTTCTACAATTTGTTTGAGATCATTGTGTTCGCTTGTGCCATTTCCCTCATAGACCTTTGCACATTTGCTGAAACTCATTCTTATTGTATGGAAAATAATCTTTTTTAAGGTATAAGGGATATTTGAAAGAGAATAATATAATATCCTATTCAGGAATAAAAACCAAATTAAATGGTGTTGCCTGTCATGTTTCATGTTTCAAATTTGATCAATTATCATTTAATCAAATTTGAACAATTTTCAACTAAATCACGCCAATACCTACAAAATGTTAGTGTTTGAGTGACCAATAATGAGGTATGAAGAACATTTATTATGTAAGATCTATAAATTGAATTGATTTTATCTGTATGCTGCACTGAGGTCTCAATGATACAGGGAAGGTACAAATGTTTCAATAAACAAATAACTTTTAAAATATGAAATGGAATCAGAAGAGGTTAAATATTATATGGGTAAGTGGGCACAAAGTACTGGAAATAACATGCCGCTAAAATTTTGGTAAAACCTGTAGAGTAAGAGCCATAATTTTTCATTATTTTAAAATACTATATTGTATAACTTTTATTGTACAGGGGGAGTTCAGGATATTGTTTGTACTAGCAGAACAACAATAAACATGTCAAAAATATTGTATATGTATATGTTAACGGTGATACAACATAATATATTTGATCAAAATTGTCTGTATTGCTTAGAACTGGTAGACGGATTGCCCTTTTAGTATTGTACAACTCAGCTTCTGTTCAAACTACATACAATCTTGAGAGTACTAAAACCTAAAGATGTAAAATGTATGTGTGTGTGTAAAGGGGGAAAAGGCACATATCACATATCAAATATGATATCACATATCAAATATGCAATGAGTGCTTTAAGCAATATATTGTGAGTGATTTAGTATAATGTACTGTTTACGATTTGAAGAGAGAGGCTGAATTCAACTTTTGTTTTACATTTTTTTTCTAAAGAAGATCAATCCATGTTAAAACCCTTAAAGACTCTGTTTATTCAGTATCAGGATGGATAAAAATAAATGATTTTTTTTTAAAAAAATAAAAAAATGATTTTTTAAAATTTAAATTGGATTTTTTAATTTAAATTGGATTTTTTAAATAAAATGCTTTTTGAGGGAAAATCTATCTAAAATACTTTTCTATTTAAGATACATTATAGTCCAAAGGTTATTCGTCATGAAATAAGGATTAGTTTTTAATTATATAGCATGAGGCTGTATATTCATGCAATGTTTAAATGTTTTGGTAAATGAATTCCATTAATCCATTCACAATGTCATGCTCTTCCAGAGGTTTCTGTAAGATTATCGGGCAATTTTTCAATCTAGAAGATATTATCACAGATGCTTGGTTTTACAGTTCTCAAAACTGAATTTGTCTTCAGATATCAAATCAGTATTTTTTGATATAACTAAAACTAATCCGAAAAGTTGTTATTCTAAAAATGAAACCTTCATCTGGTTGTAAATATAAAGATTATACCAGCAAGAATGGGACTTTGGTAACTCTGAGTTGTGTAAACTACGTATTAAGCTTATAGCGAGGAAGAGTGCACTTTGGGGGGGGGAGTCACATGATTAAATCGAGTCTTTCTGAGTAGTGATTTAAATCAAATCCACCCTGTTCAGTACCATTTTAATGTCTCCTGCTCATGGATCTTTCATTTTATAGTCAAGTCTCCAAATAATCTGTATTTACTTTGCCTGTTCTTTATTTAGGCGCCTGAACAGAAATAAACTGCAAGTCCTTCCAGAGCTCCTTTTTCAGAACACACTGAAGCTAACCAGACTGTAAGTATAGTTTTTATTTTTGGTGTACTATATGTGCTTTGTTTGGTTTTTAAGTCAGCAATTTTGGTTGTGAGGTTTTGGTAGGATGCCTTCCTGAAGTGGATTTGAGATGTATCTTGGTTTATTGTAAAAGCTCTTTGCTGGGAAACAAATTTAAGAAACATTTCCTTGTCTTTTCACTGGTGCTATAGATTGATTGAGAAATTGAAGTTGCTGATGTTTCAACTCCTTTTCATTTGCTGCATCTGAATTTGCTCCCTACTCCCTTCATCTCCTCCAGTGTAGATGCAAGAAGATGAGAAGCTTCCACTTGAACTTAACCACAGTTAGCATGTTGTCTGAATCCTAAACTACGATTAATATAAACTGTGTTGAAACAAGACAGCTTCATAAACCATGGTTTGAAATTGGCTTGTTTCAACCAACCCATACTTAACTACAGTTTCTCAGGTTTGGGAAACACAACAAGCTGTGGTTAATTAAAAATGGAAAGAAAAGCTCCCAACCTCTTCATGACCATGCTGGAGGATCAGAGGGGATAGCTCAGGAGCGCTGGGGGAATCTAGGCTCATTCCCATCTCAGTACACTATGGTTTATCGTGGCATCTGAATGCAACCAATGCGCTTTGGACAGAAGAAGTTTTGGAGGTTGGTGTCTGTAAAGGCAGTGATTTTGCTATTTTCAAGCTGTGATGATGGCTTTCAATATCTCTTGTGTCTCTTGATGCCTGAAGGAATGCTGTGATGATTGTCACCTCTCATGTCTCTTTAAGTATTTACTAGATACATGTGAATTTGAGCTTAAAGTAAGCATGGTCGTGATTGAACTGCAGTGTCTAAGTCAAATCTTTAAAGAAAATTTACAGTAAGGTGGTTGTTGATCATATTTGTATGAAGGAAAATTAGAACATTTTTTGACATTGATTTATTGACAGACCTCTCTCATGGGTTGCAAGTAAATTTCTTACAAGTGTTTTATACTGATTTATAAAAAGATTCACTTACATCAGAATATATACAAGATTTACATACTGGGTACATCACAGGCTCTATAAAATCTTCCATTAAAATGCTGTTAGTAATTTGGCAGCAGCAGCATATGAAAAGTTCCCAGAATATTAATGGAACTTGTGATCAACCAAGATCCACTATTTCCTGGTTCATCTTCTGTTTTCAGCCAAAGTTAACAATAGCAATGGTGATTATGATAACGGTTGTTTTAGATATGCTCAGCATTTCATACATGTCATTTTCACAGTGTACAGTTAAGCTTTGCAAATATGTTTACTATACAAGAATGAAGGGTTGGAAATTTAGCTTGCTTATGTTTTATCTGAAAAGGATTTCATGGATTTCAATCAACCCAGCCCCATGGATACTTCATAATTTGTACCAACCGTCCCCAACCTTGTGCCCTCTGGATTTTGGACTTCACTTCCCAACAGCCTCAGCAAGAATGGCCAATGGTCAGGAATGCTGGGAGTTGTAGTCTAAACTATCTTGAAGCCACCAAATTGGGGAAGCTTGACTTATCATTTCAATAAGAGTTAAAGTGAATGCAAACGTGTTGTGCCTTTGATAAACTGTTGAACAACCTACATAACCATGAAGAAGGGTTGCAGCCTTTGTGTAAATAAAACAAAGGAACCACTTCAACAGCCAAAGTTAAAAGGAAAGTGGCAATCAAATAGCAGCACCCTTCAATTACAGAATCTTTCTGAAACTTCTGTAGTTATTTACATGGTCCTTTGCGACATCTGTTTGACACTGCTGGTAGGAATATACAGGAGAATCAGCCTTAGAATGGAATGCAAAGTATCCTGTTAAATGTGTTTGATTCATGCATTATTTTAGTCTTCCTTGCCAGGAGGAGGAACTTGGTGCATATTCATTGCATGTTTTATTTTTTTTCCAAGGGTATTTTGTTGAAGTTTTACAATGCATTACTTATAGTACAATTGCAAATGAGTTGGACGCTGAAAAGAGGCAGCTCCTGACAACGGCCAATCTGCTGATTTCTGCACCAGCTCCAGCTTCCAGAACAGCCTTAAGGACGGTCACACATTGAACACATTGCAGTAATCCAGTTTTGAGGTTACTAGCCTCTGTACCACTGTGGCCAAGCTATCCTTGTCCAAGAAGAGGTTGTAGTTGGCGAACCAGCCAAAGCTATTTAAAGGCACTCCAAGCCACCATGGGCACTTGGGCCTCCAGCAACAGTGAAGGATCTAGAAGTACCCCCAAATTATGGATCTTTCAGGGGGAGTGCAACCCCATTTGAAACAGGTAATGAGCCCATCTCCTGGATTCAGGAACCACTCACCAACAGGGTTTCTTTCTCGCTAGAATTCAGTTTTAGTTTATTGGCCCTCATCCAGCCCATTAGTGAGTCTAGGCACTAGTCCAGGACTTGCACAGCCTCACCTGATTCAGATGTCACAGGGAGATAGAGCTGTGTGTCATCAGTGCCTCCGATGCCCATCCCATGGAGTCGATCCAGGAGGATATCATGGTTGATGATAACAAAAGCTGATGAGAGATTGAGCAGAATTAACAGGGTTGCACTTCCCCCTGTCCCTCTCTCGATAAAGGTTATCCTTCAGGGCTGATTTAGACGCTAGTTTAATGGTTCAAGGAATGCATGGAGGCCTAGAGGTTCCTTGTTCAAATTAGAATTGAGCTGAGATTTATTCATTTTTTATTTTTTTTAAAAATGGCTTTTGGGCTTCCTGTAAAGATTGAACCCTTTCTAAAGAATTCTATTTAGTGTAGTTTTGCTTTTATTATTCCCAAAAGTCATTTATATTTTTGAGGTGTTTTTGAGTGCTATTTTGCAGTTGTGTATCTAAAACATTAGAAGGAACTGTGTACAAACTTTCAAAGACTAACTTTTAAGACCCCATACTTGAATCAGCTCAGGATCTGTGCTTCCTCTGATGTGACTGAGCTAAAGTTTAAGCAGCAGTATTTTATATACACTCCATGAGCCTGTTCCCCAGCCCACATAATTGTAGACAAAGGCTATCAGCAGGACTAGGGCAGTGTTCTTACCTATTATATGGGCTGGGGCAAAGGCTTATGGAGAGTACGGACACTATATTGTAGGGCAGTTTTCACCAGCTTGCTTGGAAAGGCTTAGTGATTTTTGCCACAAGACTAGGAGTTACTCTTCAGCTACGTATGCCCTACATAGTTCCCTAGAGTTTTAAAAATATGTCTTTTAGGGCTTTTGTACAGTTTTGTCTAAGCTATGTTACGTGATTGGAGCATGGAAGAAAAAGACAATGGAGAAACCCAGAATTCAGAATGAAAAAAAGAGTTTCTACCTTTGCACAGGATTTGCGTTTAGTTTTATTTTTGTTTAGCCTTCTTGTGTCCAAGTGATTGACACTAATCCTGACTCAGGCTCTCACTCCCAAATGGCGGACTTTTTAATTCTCCAGGCAACTGTAGGAAAGCCCAAAGAAGCTCCAGAGCTTTGGCATCAAGGAGCTGTACAATCACTCCACCTGTCTCACCAGCCTCTGGGAAGCTTCCCAACCCAAGTGACCTACAGCCTATACAGATGTTTTATCTTTTTTCTGTTACCTGTCCACCAGTCTTTCTTTTGTTGATGTTTTTAGCTTATAGTAAGACCAAAAACCTTTCTACCTTGAAACCAGTGACTCTGGTTGCAAATAACCTCAGGGTTACATCCAGTCATCCGTCTCTAGTGAACATGTAGGACATGTATTTTTTAATTTCTGGGGCCCAGTTGCTTAGGGCTTTTTGGTGGGGAGAGGTAAAAAAACAGCCCCATAAAATGTTCCTTGACGTTAGTTGGTATCTAACGTAGACACAAACATCCTTTGGGCTATGTAGTTACTCTGAGGGAGAAAGCTAAACTTGTGAGGCAAGTGCCTTGTAAGAATGTGCCCTTAAATTAAAGGTCTATTCTCATGTGAGAGCAGGTGCTAGTACCTCACCTTTTAAATGAGCTCAAATTGTTAAGCATTGCCAGGGCAAAAGGAACATGGCCAAAGGAAACAGGGGTTGCTATGGTTTTGGCTCACTCAGGAATTGTGGCTTCACTGTGTACAGATCCCAGCAGGTCTGTTCAGAAGATGGTAAATAATTACAAGAAACGCCAGGTCTCCAGGGGGCACTTCAGGTTTGAAAGGATGTTCACTAGGTCAGAGGTGACGACTACAGACTGCCGAGAGGCTCTCGTGCCATTTATCAAGCCAGAGCTATTTTTATTGCTTGCATTGCGCTCTGACTCTAAATGGCATAATTTGAGCAAAATCATGTCTGGAAAAGTGACTCTGGTTGCAAATCCTTATGGCACCTTTCCGTTCAGTCTATTTCCAATGCAAGGCAAAGGGCTCTGCTTATTTTCTTGAACTATGAAAGGAACGTTAACAAATTATCTGAACCGAGTAGGAAACAAATGAGGGAACGTCAGAAAGTGAAAAATTGAGGTTCTATCCTGGATTTCCAGTCTCCCCTGTGTGAAGTTAGCTACTCAAAACTAATATGTGCAGATGTTTTCCTTTTTTTCTTCTACGGCAAAAGGGAAAGAGTAGAAGCAATGAATGTAAAGGGATAATCATGAGTTTCAAATATGCTAGGTTCCCCCCACCCCCACTAATGCTTGTGGCATGTTATGCTGATTCTGGCAAGAATTTTGTTGTTTAGGAAATGTCTTCATAATGTTCTGAGACAGATGAATCTTAATTCTCTTAACAGATGAAAAATAGTATGTTTGCCTAATTAGTGGCTGGACCTTTCTTCTAAAGATCACAGGCTTAAGGTAGATGCTAGTTTGTGTAGTATTTGAGAGCCAGTGAGTATGCTGAATTACTAGGATACCGGGGTTTAAATCTCTACTCAAGGCCATTTCATCAATTATACAGCAGCAAATCCGGGTTTCTCAGTGAGCGTACAGTTGGCTGAGAGCTGCGGCTAATCCTGAAATAGGTTTTTTTCAGACTTCTGTTTATTGAATTCATACTTTATACACAAAAAATAGGTATGCACTTAGACATGTGTCTAAGGCATTAATGAAGTGGCTATTTACAAATAACTGCATCTCTTAACACTCCTTGGGAGAAGAGTCTTAATTTTGATACCATGCTGAGTTTTAGAGATGCTGGAATGCCTCCCAAACAAGTCCCTGCCCTCTACCCTGGCTTCAAGCATTGTTGAAAGCCACGTTGACCCTCTCCTTTTCCTGGAAAAGACTGGCAAGTGCTCCTCCCTGACTTAATGCTGACTTCAGAGACTTAGGCCAGATCTACACCAAGCAGGATATAGCGGTATAAAAGCGGTATATAAAAGGCAGGAGCCACACGACTGCTTTATAACAGTATTGAAGTGCACTGACAACTGTTGGGGCCCATTGACACATACCATATACCACTATATTCTGCTTGGTGTGGCTCCTGCTTTTTATATACTGCTTTCATACCACTATATCCTGCTTGGTGTAGATCTGGCCTTAGAAAGCAGTGTCTCAGAGGCTCACAGTGAAGTCAGGGGCAACTCTTTCCCATTCTACTGTGGTCATTTCTGGACCTATGACTTTGAACTTTCCTGGGTGGCCTTGTTGAAGTCATTACTATTTATTTATTTATTTATTTATTTATTTATTTATTTATTTTATATCCTGCCTTTCTGCTAAACAAATTATGCTCAAGGCACCTAATAATAAAATTCAGGCTTACAATATTTTAATTAAAACATAGCGTAAAACCAAATAAATTTAAAACACAACAATATTAGCCTAATTTATTTCACAGATCTGTTTAGTTATTTTTGTTTATTTACAATATTTATATTCCGCTCCCCATCCAAACATTTCAGAGTGGTGAACAACAAATAGAATAAAAACATCATATTAAAAATTACATTTAAAAAAATAATTTGTTCAGAGGATGAAATGAGATAATCCCATATAGTTGCATTGAGCTACTATGAAGAAGGGAAGAAGGGTTACAAATGAGTAAAAATAATCAACTAGTCTGGCAGCTATGACCCATTTTGGCACTCAGGGATTATTTGAACGCTAGACAGGTTTTGCTGCTCACAGTTGTTAGGCACATATTTGAGATCCTCACTACGCTAGATGTAGATGCTAGAAGAAAAGCATGGTTGTTGTTTTTCTTCGCAAAAGGTATTTAAAAATTACCAGGAATCCATTTAGAAAGTACAGTACATTGCTCAAGTTTTGTATTTTGAGCGTTTCCACAAATATCGATCAATCAATGTAATATGCACTCAAAACAGGATTTAGCCTCAGGTGACAACTTGTAAGCATTTTAAGCATGCTGTGAATGAAACTAGGAGAGTGTTCTTCACAAGGGATTGTTCAGACGCTAAGCCAACACAGAAAAGAGAACAAATGTGTGTGCCATCTAGGGTACTGTTGCTGCATCTGCTTTTCTCACTGGTGACACCTGAGTAATTTGTGTGAGGCAAAAACATAACAAATTGTGCCAGGGAACTACTCTAATTCACATCACTAATCTTTTTTGTTTTTCCTTCTCTCTAGTTTTTGGCATCCGGTTGCAGCCAGTACAGACTTGTGAATAAATGGTTAGATCCACAGTTTCATATCCACTGCCAGGCAGAATTCCACTCAGAATGCCCCCATCCGTGGAAAGTAGGGGGATTTTTTATTTCCCCTCCCTCTGCAGCCTCCAACACTCCAGAGCAGATTTTTGGTGGGCATAGCGGGAGTGCAGAAGGAGGTGATAAAGGTTTCCTCTTCTTCCTTTCCACTGGAGGAAATGCTGTCCTGGCTCAGACGACCTCCGCAGACAGAAGGAGGCCTTCTGTCTGTGGGAGGCAAATGCTGGATGCAGCCCCAATTCTTTTATTCAGAATAAATAAATTTATTCATAATAAATAAAGATTTTAGGGAGAGTACCTAAAATCACTGACATACTGAAGAATTCAAATATAAATGGATTTCTGCCTACAGGCAAATTACCATGCCTCATGGTTTTGTTATGATGAGCAAGTGGTTATTTTTTGTTGTTGACTGCCCTATTACTGAATGCACAGAATACTCTGTATTTTGATAGTCCCTTTGGCTGAGTGCATGGCCTGTCTGGCTAATAAGCAATAAACTCTTGTTGAATGCACAGAAGGTGGGCATAGTAAATGCATCTAGATTCCCTAACAGCAAACAGCAAAGACTTTGAAGTTGGCTAAAAATAACCAGGTTAGTATGATTATACTATTTGCAGAATACATGTAAGATGTGAATGAGCTTTGCAGCCAGATCCAACATAGCACACAAGAGAGACATCCATCACTATGACTAGAACCAGCTGAAAGCACAATTACAGACCGTTGCCCGATGATGGATTTCTTCATACCAAAAACCTGAGAGCAGAAGCATCCAGAAAATAATTTCTGAAGATAGACAGAAGTCCCCATTTGAAATTGATACTTCGCTAATTTCCATCCTATCCTAGCATGTAGGATGAGGAGAGCTGATTGGTAATAACCTCCTAAAATGTATGTGGTCTCCAATGCTGTTGTTGTTAACAAGGGGAAGTTTCCTCCAACCTGGTGCCTTCCATATGTTTTAGACTACAGCTCCCAGGATTCCTAACCATTGGTCATGCTGGCTAGAGCTGGTGGGAATGGGTTTGTGGACAAACTAGTAAACGTTTAGATATTCACATATAATGCTTAACTATGATTAGGGAAAACAAACCATAGTTAATGGTTGCGTTTTTATAGGTCCTTTGTTTTGAAGTGTACCCAGAATATAAGTACCAGATTTAATTATGTTATTTCAGTATTCAGTAGAATTATTGGATTACAAACTGAATGCCAAATGGTTCAGTTAAACAATACATTGCCTAGCCAATTTTGAGTAAGATCTTATGCAATTAAGTCACCAGCAAAACATTTTATGGCAATTATACAGGTTTTAGGAGGCATGATGGAACATAACTGAGGAGGAAGTTTGCTTGTAGCTGAAGATATATTTAAGTTGTCAGTTGAATACTGGTTTATAGGTCATGAAATACATTTATCCCATAATCTTGTAAATAGACAAATATATTACAATTCTAGAAATAACTATATTCAAATGATACTGTTTTAAGAAAATACTCTAATAGCATGGTTATGGAAGATATTTGGTTAATAATTGGATATAAAAAGTTTCTACCCAAGTACAACATACAATTTCAAAGGGGTAAATAGCAGACATATGCCTTTGGAACACTGGTGATTGCTTACTTCACCAATAAGTTCACCTTTCTGTGACTGCACATAAAAGGCTATTTCTAATTGCTCCTTCCCTCATTCCTTTGTATTTCCATGGAAACTTCTTGATGATGGAATTAGTACATGCTGTGGTTTTGTGGCTAGTGCTTCGATAACTAATGGGAAATTGTTGTGTGAAATGCAATGTAAAACTTGCTGGAAGGCTATGACTGGTTTAAAAACTTACTACTAAATTAGATGGGCAAATAAGAAACTTTCCATATTAAACATTTGCACTGTAAGAAGCCATGGAATACTCCCTGCTACTGAAAAGTAAAGAGATAAAACTAGATGTGAAAAGTCATTGTTTAAATGGAGATGACCAGTTTAGCGACTATTCCTTGCTTTTTGATTTGGTAGGACCAAGTCCTAGGTACGTTTGTGTGACTCACTTCCTCTTCCCACATAAATGCATTTAAGAGTTTCATTTGCGAATGTTCTTCGCAGTATATGAATGAATTGTTACATAAAACTGCATAAAGAGACTAAATTATTTCAAAAAGTCGAGTGCCATTTCTGGCATGTGATCTGAGTGCTACTTAAATGGAACAGACAGCTTTTCTTCCTGAGACACTGATCTGCTAATCCTAATTTGACTAATCCAAAGAAATAAAAGGATGGGTTTTTGTTTTGTTTTGTTTTTGGGTGTTTAAGCTCTTTTGAACTGTGTTCTGTGCCAGGGCTCAAATTGAACTGTAAAAACACCTGGTTTATATAAGCTATTGACGTGGGGAGGATTTTATAAACAACTACATTATATTTTAAACATTTAAAATATTTTTTTATAATTGTTTTTGTGATTTTTTTTAGTGGAAACCTTGTATTTTATGGATGTTGTGACCACTTTAGAGACTCTGGTTGAAAAGGAGGATGCTTATCTAACAAATAAGTACAATTTGCAACAAAAATAGTACTAAGGGAAGGAGCAATGTGTTCTTTGATTTACAAAGCAAGAAAGAGGTTGGGAAACAGTAGCTTCTGGACACTATTATATCTGCAGAGTTAATTCTTTGCCACTGGATTCATTTGCGTTATTCATGCCCCTTTGGAGTCATCTCCAGTCTGAAAGCTCTAGAGCTGATCTATGAATTTACAGCACCTTGTGGAAACCACTTGAAAATTGCTTATGTGATGGTCATTTCACTTACTGGCTGCAGTGCATTCTATCTCTAACCACATGGACCTCCCTAAATGTGTGGAGAGTTTTCATGCCAGCGTTGGCATGAGCTTTCTTCATTTAATATGGACAGTTCAAATGGCAAGCAGTGCTACATGATATGGCCACCATATGGATCTACTGGTATTCTGGCTCACCTCTATGAAATAATGTTGGAGAGGAAGTGTAGAAAGAAATTCCAAGGTAGGCAAGCATGAATAATGTAGGTGGGAGAAGTGCTTTGGATAACACAAATTTTTGGAGATGAGGAAGTAGGATATATGGGAATAATTTGAAAGATATTTGCTCAAACTGTTGTTTAATTTGGAAGGATCGTAGAGAGATCCCTTGTCCAAATAGTACTAGAACATTAATTTACAAGGTAGTCTTAATACCTTTACCCATATACCCAAGTGGCTTGATTTTGGCATTGAAAAGTACTGAACCACAATTAGTCAATTGGATAGGAAGAGTACAGTTAGCTTTTATTAATTATAAACTTCATACTAACACACACCATACACCCTTAATACAAAGATAAAAGAAATAATAATATACTCTTACGAAGGGTTATTTCCCTTAAGGGGTTCGATCTCTCCTCAATTTCAGAAGTAGACCTTGAAGTTAATGTGAGGTCAGACTTTATACCATCCTTCTTTGCCAGAGATCCGAAAATTCACACTCACTGTTATTATGGAAACCATAATATTTTAAGCAGATGGGTCCCTTAGTGGTGGTGTAACTATTTTCGAGGACCCTTCCTCTATTTTTAGGGCCTCTCCTCTTGTAAGCAATGAACTGACTTCTTGTTCACTGTTTTTTTATCCTAAATAATATTACCCAAATTTCTTAATCTTATCCTGCGTAATGTAATAAATACATTAAAATGAAATAAATAAACTTCCCAGAGAGCTTCGGCTATTGATCAGTATAGAAATGTAATCAATCAATCAATCAATCAATCAATATGTTTGCATGCTTCTAACAAATGAAGTATGAAGGATAACATATACTTAAAGCAAAAACCAACTGGTCAGAGGTGAAGTGAGTGGTGACTGGGGAGAGGACCTTTTCAGCTGTGGAAACCTATTTATGGAAATCTTTTCCAAGTGAGTTTTACCTGGCATCTACTCTGCTATCTTTTTGGCACGAGGAAAACACCTTTTTTTCTTCTCCCAAGCCTTTAAATTGTAAGCATTGTGATGATTTTACTGTTGCCAGTTTTATCTGCTATTTTAACTTTATTATCATCATAGCTTTACTGTTGTATTTGATTTTTAGTGTACATTTTTTTCTTATTGTTGGGAAGCATCCTGAGAATTTGTTGAAGAGTGGCATAGAAATAAAATAAATAAAATAATAATAAATAGAAATTCAGCAGTAAAATAAATACATGAATAAATAAGGACATGTTTCCATGTAGTGATTATTGTGGCGATATCCCAGTATTACGCTGCAGTTTTTCAGCAGCAAACACACAAAGGTTGGATCCCATACCTGTGTGTACACAGATCTTTGAACATCAGGATTTGAACTTAACACTAAAGTCCCTACCCTTCTTCCTGTGAGAACAGTTTCTTCCAGCATAGAAGTCCCTTGAGGGTACTAGGCAGAAATGGTCATAGAGAAAGAGATGTGTCCTCCCTGCAGCATCCCTTACAAAATTGGAGTTGTATGAACTTTTTATTATCTGCTTTTCTGTGATTATTATAATGCTGGGGCAGAGCGACATTGGGGAAGGGTTAGTGAATGCTGGGGTGGGGGAGCAAAGGGGGCAAGTAGGCAAACACACATAGAACACTGTTATCAGGAGTTAGATGCTTCATTTTAGATGGGATATGATAAGAGAATGATTTGGAAATATGATTTGATGTTGCTCAAAGACTTGTGACTCATGAAAGACTTGTACCAGCTATGTTACCTAATAACATAGTCATGAGAGCTCGTGACTTGATATTGCGAAAAGGTATCAGTCATATAAATTTGTGACTTATATCAACCTTATATATTCCTTTTCAGGGAACTAGGTGAAAGGTCCAGGGTCAAGAACAGGTAAAGTTGTGGTTAGAAAATCCCCGTGTCCAGGAAAACAGAGAAGTAAATCAAACAGTTGACCACAAGAAAAAGGGAATTTGACCTTTAGTTGTCACAAACTCCTACATCAGAAGAGGAGGGTATATTCTGGGAAGAAGGACAGTCTAAATTATGACATGGACCAATAGGATTGGGCGTTTCAGAATAAATTAATTAATGGAGGCACAGTCGTGCCTCCATTGTTAAGGGCCGTCAGTAAAAAACACATTCCGCCATGTTAAAGTGATAATTGGGGGGGTGTCATTCTAACAGCCATAAAATTGAAAATGTTTCACCAACTTTTCTGAAATTTACAGGTGCCAGAAAGAAATGTTTGTTTTACATTACCTGAAAATTTCAAGAAGATTGGTGAAAGATTGAGGGAAGGAGAGCAGTTTAAGGTAGAAAAGGAATACAAACCGGTCTCCCTGCTTTTGTAAATTTACTTCCGGGTGGAGACTTTTTGTGCTCCCAATTTGCATAATGTCTAGAGCCTTATTAATTAATCCAGTGGTGGGGTCTTCTTCCTCCTTGACTGTAGTTGGTGGAAAGCTTTTCGTTTTTTAAAAATTCCCTTCGGTTTACTTTTAAGGACTATTTTAACCTCTCATTCAAGTCAATGAGGCGGCCATCTTCCCTCATAGTGCGACACACACTCAGTTGCGTCGCTCTCCCCCCTCCCTCCTGCCTTAGAATGTGGGGTAGGTGAGTGAAATGGCCGCTGCCTCTAGCACAGACCTTTTGAGTGAAGAAGAAGAGTTTCTCTTTTCTCTTCTGGAACATGCATTCCTTTGGCTCTGAGAGTATTTTGGGCTATCTTCATAAGGCCAGTTTGCTCTTTTGCTCCCTGGTGAAGCAGGGTGTGGTTCCTCTGGATCCATGGTAACCTGATCTTCAGATCTCTCCTGGGAATAGGTGGCTATACCTTTCTTTCTATCCCCCCCACCCCCGCACCCCATACACATTGCTATAAGTTGAAAGCTTCAAACACTTCATTTAATTAGTTTGGGCCGGTGTTACATTTTAAGTACAATGTTGAAACCTTTCAAAGTGCTTCTGGGCCTACAATGTTGGTTTCGGCCTAGTCACCCTGTTTTTCTAATAAGGTTTAGAAACAGTTGTGCTGTCATGTATTTTGCATAGTGTACACACATGGATTTTCTTTCTAATCCTTCCAGTCTACACTGGCTCCCTCCTTGATGTGTTTTTGGATGCAGACAAACCCTTTTTTGTTCCAGCAGGCCTTTGGCAAATAATCTGGACCTCTGTCTATACCTTTGACTTTTAAATTGTTATGTATTTAAAATGTTTAAAATGCTTTAATATTGTAAAGTATTTAATTATATTTTTAACTTTTGTATATTTAGGCTGACCATATGAAAAGGAGGACAGGGCTCATTTAATTTTAACAGTTGTAGAGAAAAGGGAATTTCAGCCAGTGTCATTTGTATGCAATTAGTCCCTGGTGAAATTCCCTCTTCATCACAACAGTTAAAGTTGCAGGCACTATACTAGAATGACCATATACAAAAGAAGGCAGGGCCCCTGCAACTTTAACTGTTGTGATGAAGAGGGAATTTCATCAGGAACTAATTGCATACAAATGACACTGGCTGAAATCCTCTTTTCTCTACAACTGTTAAAGTTACATGAGCCCTGCCCTCCTTTTCATATGGTCAGCCTAGTATATTCCTATTTATAGGTTTTAGCTGTATGTGTTTTAGTTTTGTAAGGCTGCCCTGAGGGCCCAGCATTGGGCAAAAGGCAGGATACCACTACTACTACTAATAGTAATGTTTCAAATTTCACTTCTGCATCTGATGTTCTTTTGCATTTACTTTTCTTTGTAAACCATTCCTATCTTAAGACTTCTTGTGTGGCATGTTTTCATTGGTTTAACAAGTTAAAAGGGCGTATTCACTGTTTTCATGCTTATGTTATAAAATCTATTTTCAACAGGCCTAGTAACTTCAAGAGTAACAGAGTTGGGGAAAATCCTCAATCTCTTTGCTATCAGAGGCATTGAGTAAGGAACCCCTGAAGATAATTTAGACTGACCCCAACCACAAAACACTAATCCCCCTTTTGAAGAGATCTGGACCACAGACTACTAAAGACAAACAAAGTAGCAGGCCATCATAACAGTTCTCATGTGGCTATTTGCCTTATGAGGCAGGTGTCCTGCGGGCTACCAAATGGAGGGACTAACAGGCCGTAAAGTTGCCTGGCTAGGTCTGCCAGAAATCCAGCCTTAACACTCTTGGAAAGTCCATGTTCTATAGCACCTGCTGTCAGATGAACTTGAGGGAATCCCACCCTCCACCCCTGGGTTTAATTTACTGGCTTCCCCTGGCTGGACCTTGCAGGAAACTATAGGGACAGACAGAGCAGGCATTCATAGCACACATAGAATGCTGAGACTGGCAAATCTAAAAGCAAGTGTGTTTTGTTTTTCAAGAACCAAGGAAATTCAATGGGTCTTACTTTTGAGTAAATATCTAGGGATGGAAATGCAGGGAAACCAAAAAAGAGGACACCTAGTGGGAGGCAGGAAAATGGCTTTCTGGGGCCACCTTAAAGTCCCCAATTGGAGCGGAGGAGGGAAAGCATGTCATTGTCACCCCACCCCACTGCTCCAATCAGGCCCTTTTCTATAATGCCTGGGAATGACACGTTTGTCCCTTTTAAGGCCTTGATTGGAGCAGTGGGAGAGAATGACACACCTCCAGAAAGCATGTCATTCCCCCCTGCCACGCTAATAGTGGCCTTAAAAGGGAAAGTGTGTAAGTGTGAGCCTTAACTCCCAATTTCCCTGCTTTTTGGTGCTTGGTTGGAATCTGTAGAGCCTTAACATTGTTTTTGTAAACCATAGGTTTTTTGTTTAATGAATATATAATAAGAGGGAGGTCTTTGTCTTTGGAAAGTGTATTTAAGTCTAGTCAACAGGAACCACGATGTCTTTCCTTTCCCTCAGGCATGACAGCCAGGATGTTGCTCTGAGCCTATGCATGTAGGCCTCAGTAACTTTTTGGTTGCCTGGGAGAAATGAGAGTCCCTCTGTATGTATGAATGTTGTCATTGGGGGGGAGGGGGGGAGGCGGTGTTTGTCTATGTACTCAAGATTTCTTATCTACCAGACTTGTGAGTATATCTCTTTAATTTGCCTTGCTAAATGGAGAGGTTTGTGTGTTTGCTCAATTTTAACTTCCTTAAATTGTTTTAATAAATGTTTTAAAGCAATAACAGTTTCATTGAGTTTGTGAGTATGGATAAAAGCAATCATTCTGAATGTCTATCTTCATATCCTCCTTTTTACCTACTGGAGTGGAGAATTTGAGGAACATTGTTAAATAAAAATCACCTGAAAAATCCCCTCCTTCAGAGTGTTCCAGCAGAGGGCGTGTCTAATGGAAAGGTGCTATGATTGACAATCTGGGAATATAGCAAATAGCTTCAGTGTGGCCTGGTAACTGAAGCAGACTAGGTAAGCAGCAGGAGAATTTCAGCTATGTCGTGGGAAATGGCCTTGGCTAGCTCTCTGATTAGCAGTGGAGTGCAAATCCCTTGGGTCACTGCCAGGGTTCAGGAGAGCAAAGCACTGCTGGGATGTCAAATTGCTGCCATATTTCATTCACAGAAAAAAATGTTGACTGTTTGATTAGAGCTTATTGATGTTAGGGGCATGCTGTCATTTACAGCACTTTTAAAGCATTCGCAGAAATTACTCAAGAATTGTGAGCAAATAAGAACAGGTCTGTGTCATGATAAGAAACAATCACCTTTACTTTACATTACTCAAATACATTTTAACAGGCATTGCTTTGGAATCTTATGGCCAGATGAGCATAACATGAAAGCCAGAGAGAGGGAGAGAGTTTCAGTTTTTGCCTTCAAAGGATAGAGGACAGTTCTTAACAGTAGTTTTCATCTTTTTATTACTAAAACAATTTGATGCTGCTGCTGCTAACACATTTTGTAAAAAGAATACAATATGCTGAACATTAGGGTCCCCGAACAATTCCGTATAAGACAAAATGTTAAACAATACAATCAAAAACCAAACCTGGCCAATAAATAATAATAATAATAATAATAATATTAATAATACCTAATATATTTGTTTATTGAAAACTTTATCTTAACTTTTTCCTAAGATCAACTAAAGTAATCTTACAGGCATCTCTAGGGAAGGAATTCCACAAAACCAGATAAGGCAATAACGAAAAAAGTCCTCCTAGTTAGTAGGGATGTGCACTGGATCGGACCCGATCCACGATCCGAGTCCGGTCCAGTGGGAAATCGGATAAATTATCCGATTTCCGATCCCGCAGCTGGATCGGCCGATCCAATCCGAACCGGTCCGAAAAAGCTACGAACCGGTTCGGCGGATCGGCGGATCGGCGGGCGCCCACTGGCGCCCACCGCCGCTTCCATTGGTGGGCGCCAGCGGGCGCCCGCCGATGAAAGTGGACAGCGGGGGGGGAGGAGGGGGGCACTTACCTTCTCGGCCCGGTGGCTCCCGTCCGGCGCCGGCGCCTACTACTACCAGCAGGCTCCGCGGCCTGCTCTAGGGTGGCGCGCCGGGTGATGTCATCACCCGGCGCGCTACTCTAGAGCAGGCCGCGGAGCCTGCTGGAAGTAGTAGGCGCCGGCGCCGGACGGGAGCCGCCGGGCCGGGAAGGTAAGGAGGGGGTGCGTGGAGGGGAGGAGGGGGCGCGCGGAGGGGGGAGGGGGGAGGGGGGCCCTTACCTGCCCGGCCCGGCGGCTCCCGTCCGGCGCCAGCGCCTACTACTCCCAGCAGGCTCCGCGGCCTGCTCTAGGGTGGCGCGCCGGGTGATGTCATCACCCGGCGCGCTACTCTAGAGCAGGCCGCGGAGCCTGCTGGAAGTAGTAGGCGCCGGCGCCGGACGGGAGCCGCCGGGCCGGGAAGGTAAGGAGGGGGTGCGTGGAGGGGAGGAGGGGGCGCGCGGAGGGGGGAGGGGGGAGGGGGGCCCTTACCTGCCCGGCCCGGCGGCTCCCATCCGGCGCCGGCGCCTACTACTACCAGCAGGCTCCGCGGCCTGCTCCAGGGTGGCGCGCCGGGTGATGTCATCACCCGGCGCGCTACTCGAGAGTAGGCCGCGGAGCCCGCTGGTAGTAGCCGCCGGCGCCGGACGGGCCGAGAAGGTAAGCAGTGGCGGGGAAGGGGGCTTACCCCCCCCCCGGAGCCGTCCGCTTCTATCCGCTGGCGCCCGCGGGCGCCAGCGGATGGAAGCGGGCGGCCCCAGGGGGGGTAGGGAGCGCGGGGGAGGGTGTTTACCTGCCGGGGCCGTCCACAGCGGACGGCCCCGGGGGGGGAGGGAGTTAGGCCCCCCCTTACCCACCCGCCGCCATTTTTTCCTCATAGACTTGCATTGCAATGCAAGTCTATGGGGAAAAAAATGGCGGCCGATCCAAAAATGTACGATTTTTGGGTCGGGATCGGACTCGATCCGGTCCGGGGGGCCTCCGATTTTGTCCGAACCGGTCCGGGACAAAATTGGAGGTCCCGATCCGGGTCCCGATCCGATCCGGGGGGTCCGTGCACACCCCTACTAGTTAGCATTGGACACCACCTCTCCAAGGGGGTGTTTGAAGCAGGGTGACTTGCATCAATTGAAGCTGGTGGGAGGGTCTAAAGGAAGATGTATGTCACCTGGATTCAGGTGTTTTTTTAAGGAATTTAAAGGTTAAGACCAGCATCTTTTATTATTTCATAAGCAAACTGGAAGGCGCTGCAGTTCAAGGACACTAAAATTACATGATCAGAATATTTAGTGTGGTCTGCTGCATTCAGCCCCAATTAAAGCTTTCACAGGCTCTAGAAGGGCAGCTCAGCTTAGAAGTCTTTATGGTAATCAAGTTTGGGGGCTACAAAAAGCAAGTAGAATGTCCACCAAATGGTCCCTCTCAGATAGGGCTGTCCATGATAAATCCGATGAAGATCCGAAAGTGCTGCTCTGGAGTATTATCTGTGCATTGAGAAGTTGTCTTAAGGTATAAGCACAACTATACTGCAGACTAGATTTACCAGTGGCAGACTCACTTCATCCATTACTATTTCATTAGTACATCAGGAGAGTGGATAAGATTCTTAACCAGCAATTGTTCAGTCTTCTGGATTCAGTTTTTTTAAAAAAACTTACTATCATTCCTCTGACACATTTTGTTCACAAGATGTTGAGTATGCCTATGCATATCCTTTGCTACATAAAATAAAATAATACAAATTCTGTGACCTGACAATTGATTTCTGCACTAAGAAAACCAGAATTCCAAAACATGCAGTCTTATTCAGTAAATCCTCTGGCTTCAGATACACATATGTATGCATGTCTCCCAATCCATGGGAGCAGTTTTGGGGAGGATGTTGGGGGCAAAGAAGAAGGAGACATTGTGATGTTCTACTGCTTGTAGTTGTAAATATATTGTAAAGTTTATTGTTTGTAATATGCATTTGTTTATATCATTAAAAAGAAGTAAGAATAAGAACAGGTAAAGTAAATAACTAGGCCAAAATGTACTTACTGTTTGTGATTAACGGTCTAGGTAAGTATGGAGTGCCTGGATTGGCTGGCTGTGTGCCTGAATGGAAAGTGAGTGCTGATTGGCTGGTTGTTAAGAGTGCCTGGATTGGCTGGTTGTGTAAGAGTGGGAGGAGCTAGAGAGTGAGTGGAGTGTATATATGTGTCTGACAGAGAGAGCTGACAGGGTTGATTAGGGGGAGATTTGAGGGGGATTTTTGAGAGAGACGTTGAAAGAGAATTGAGGCAATTGAGAGTACTGAGAGAGAGAGTCTGAAGCAAGATTATTAGATGAGAAGAGTGATTGAGAGATTGAGATAAGATTTTAGAGCATAGATTAAATAAGGAACAGTTCATTAAAGTATAAGAGTTCTGACTGAAACCAATAAGCATTGAAACCTTGTGCATTCAGAGCTGTCAAAAGTTGCATGATCTTTCAAAAATTCATATAAAATACAGGGTTGCACGGATTGTTCTGAAATTTTTCACTTAATTTTTCTTCGAGTTACTGCCAATTTTCTTTCTAATTACTCCCCCTTTCTCTTTTAGCTACATGGGTAACCCAAGACAATCAGGGATTGTAGATATTCCCTCACATAGTGAATCAGATTTGGCTCTGTAACAATATTATTAAGGGCAAACAAAGCCAATTGTGAGTGAAGTCAGTGCTTTCTTTATTAATTGCATTCATGATGCCAGTCAACTGGTGTCGTGCAGTGAATACGATGATACCAGACTACGATCTGGCTATGTGGTAATGTCACTGGGGGTCAATTCAGATTGAAGACAATGTTTCCTGGAAAAGTGATTTATTTCCAGCAATCATGGAAAAATTGCTAAAAGAGAGTATGCTTTTCAGTGCTGCTGAAAATATTCACTAAAAGGTGAGCATTTTAGACTCAGTTCCATTGATCTGTAACGTATGATTGGAAAAAATGGCCAAATTACAGATTGGCTAAACTTTGACTTATGGACATTTCCCTGCTAGAAATCATGGGCTGCTTCTCTATGATTTTATAGCACACCACTAACTTTTTCTGTAATCTCCAACTCAGTGTAATCACTTTAAGGACTGCGTCCTGAGTGTTTCCTCCTCCCTTTACCAATTTTTATTTAGAACTTCAGCCACTTGGGAAGTGTGAAAATATAGATTCATGCTGCTTTGTTACTCCATCAAGCCACTCTTTGAAACGAACTCACACTGAGACATTGTCAGCGTAATGTAGTGCTGGTAGAAAGGTGTTTGTTTAGCTTCTGTTGTCATGATGGCTGTTGTTTGCCAGACAGGATTTTTTGTAAGTGTGCTAGAAGTAAGTGGACTAAGGATCAAATAGTTTATATAGACCCCCACTTAAATGTAGGACACACTAGACTACAAATACGAACCTGCTTTATCAAGAAGCTTCATGATCAGTGGCTGCCTGCCCAATATAAAATGAATGCACAACACAATATTGTATGGCACTCTGCTTTTATCCAGATGTAGCAAGAATGTAAAACATTGTTTTACTTTTCTTTGTGGTCTTTGTCTTTGATGTATAAAATACACTTCCATGTAGGAAAAAGCATTTATACCACATGTACATCATCTCATCTGCATTCATCACATATGACTGTGTATATGCATTGTATTTGCTTTTTCCTACATGGAAGTGATATGTCTGGAGGAAATTTGTCATGTATAAAGTGGCCCTTAGTTGGCACACCAGACTGTGCAAGATCTAGCATGCTGTTGTCATCAGGAGGGTGTGTGTGTGGAATCTGTTTCCATTTAAGTACAAAATCTTTCATTCATTCCAGCTACCTTTTCCATAGTAGCGTTCCTTTGCTTTGTGCATCACAATCTGTCTTCTCAGCAAGAAAGCTTACTATCTGTGGCACACTTGTTACTCCATCTTTCCAATTTAATGCTGAGGTCATTCTAAATATTTAGTGCTGTATCTTCCAACAAAAGGATTTAAAAACTGAATAGATACTTGCATATTCATGGCCTTTTAATTATCTGATTTGCTTTTAAAGATTATATAAAATGCTAGACTAGAAAATACATCTTGAACAGCAAAAATTGAAATGTTGCTTTCTTTGTTGCTCCTATCTTTGAAGTATAAAATGCACTTCCATATTGTCAATACTGAGGTCTGCCCTAAATAAATTAAAGCAGTGGCAGAGGGAAAAGCAAGGCATGCCTAAGATATACTTGCCTCAAAAACATTGCATGGTGTTTAGTTTGTATCAGTGTAAACATGACATGACAAGTTAACAGGAATAAGTTCTTACATGGTTCCCCAAGCATTCTGGGCTTATCTTCATATTCTGGCACCATGAAGTCATATCTGCAAGAAAGGTGGTTTTATCAGTGAATCTGAAGAATTCAGTCAGATGGGACTTAAATTACTCCAGCATTTGTTTATGTTCCCACTAACTAACAAGTCCATGAGGCTGGAATGGGGATGTAGTGCTTTAGTGGAAGTGTGTTCAACCCCCCTTTTCCCATGCAATTTCCCCAATCTAAATTGCACTCCTGAAGCTTTTTCACTACTTAAAGGAAAAGGTAGAGAGGTAACTGTATGGTACATATATGCTTTCCCTTACAGAGTTTATAGGAGCTTTTGGAGGTGTGTTTGAAATCAAACAAATAGTCTAGGTTAAGCTGTCCAAAGATGAGTATATGATATGGGTCTTCAATTTGTAAGCCTCCTGTGTTTTCCCATGGCTGCTTCTGTCTTTTTTCTTAACAGGAAAAAACAAATCAGTTAAAAAGACCAAATAACTATTTTGGAGAAAAGAGCTGAACACCTAATTCCCCAGAACCACCAATGCAAGTTCCCAAATCTTTCAAGCAGCCACATGAGGCTGCTAAGTAGTAACAAACAAAAGAAAAATAGAGCTTTAATCGCTGGCATAACTTTTAAATTGGCCCTAACTTTTCACATTGATTTTAAAGCATCTAAGTGCAGCTAATTTTTTTCTTGGTCTGTATGTTTGCGAGAGAGTGAGAAAGATATCAGAGTATATGAGTTTTACTTCACCTTGGTTGCCACCTCAAGAGTTGACATCAGTAATGAACGCAAGCAAGACTTGATACTTGACCAATTCAGATCAGACTTCAAAAGCTTAGCCTCGAATGGTCATTACTGACCTACTCATCTTAATTTGACTGATTCAAAATAGTATTTTATTTATTTAGTTTAGAAAATATCTGAACAATTTTTCTTTTCTTTTTTTAAATCCCAAAGTGGTTCACAAAGGAAAGTCATTATAAAATGCAATACAAACAGTAAAATAGAAATAAAATAATAAAATACTGCATGAAAATAACTAAGAGTTAGGAAAAAACCCGGGCAAATAGGGTTTTTTTTTAGTTTTTGATAAAAACACTCCACATTAGGAGCCTGCCAGATCTCTATGAAGAAATCATTCCACATGGTGGATGCCACAATAGGGAAATCCCTGATCCACAAAATGACAAGAGAGCTTCAGTAGGCCATGGTGCAGTAAGCAAGGTTTCCCCCTTCAGAATGTAGAGATTGTGGTGCCTGTATGGGGAAAAGTTGGCCACTCAAATAGCCCGATCCTGAACTGTTTAGGGCCTTATAAAGCAACAACCAAAAATAATGGAGTACCAAAAAGGATATCCCACTACAATATTTTAATGAAAGTATAAATGTGTGGGCACTTGACCCAGGTGATTTGTAGCTTGCACTGCTACCCACTTAATAATCTTTGACCCAGTTAATGCTGAATAGATTCTGATTACATTATGTTTTTAAAATCAAGGAATATACCAAAGAACATGACATTTTCACATGGTTAATCTAAAAAGTTTATTTCATGGTGAAAGGTCAAATAAGGTTAATCTTTCGTTAAATGAGATTAAGTCATTAAAGCATCAAGAGTCACATTTTGAACAAAACTGTAGAGATGAGCTAACTAAGTATGAGCCTTCCTTTTAAAGAAACGGTCATCAGGCCGGAGCCGTGAGCGTATCAGGAGGTTTTCCTCATGGTAAAGAAACCACTGAGAAAGTAAAAACTGATCCAAGTGAAAGAGTCTGCCCTGCAGACAACAACTTTAAAGATAAAAGTTTTATATAATACACTTCTCTCTATATCAACATGCTTAAATAAATTTAGAAATCCTATCAAAGGGTACACTGAATATGAAAACTAAGAGTGGTCAAAGAGAAAACAAAATATAGTGATTTTCAGGTGATCCCTAACCGATGTACCTATTAAGGTAGATGAGGGGAAAACCCAGGTACTAGAGAAGTGTAAGTGTGTGTGTGTAAGGAATCCCAAGCCATGGCAGACTCCCTCAAGAGCAAAACCCAGATGCCTTCTTCTTTGCAATACTCTGGCAGCTTGTCAGAGGAAGGAATTGCTGGTCTATTTTCTGTTACGTTGCAATGCCACCATTGCATATGACTGCAGTGTTGTACTTCCGTCCCTGCACTCTGGTCTGCACTTTTGAGATGCCAGAGAAAATTGGTGGTTTGCTGCTGAAATTTGGTGGCGATCCACTCCGGTCTACTAAAAGGGTCAAACTCAGTTTGAGAACAAATTAAATTTGATCGTTTTAGCATTCTGCATTGCTAAAATTGCTGGGCTCCCCCACAACATTACTCAGGCACAGACTGCTGCTGTTGGACTGCCCATGTATGCGTGGCTACTATCCACTCAGTACCAATGGATATGGTTAGTTCCAGCTATTTTAAGACAGAATTAGGGTTCCTTTCAAGCGGTTCTATCACTGTCAGTGAAAGTTCAAGTGCAAAAAAAATGAGTTAGTTCCATTCCCTTAATGCTAAAAAAAATAAAAAAAAATAAAATAAAACACCAGTCCACCACAAGATAGTAAATTTTAATGGACTGGCATCTCCAAACAATTTCTGAGAGGTCTGAGAAGAATTCCATGAATTCCTTGTGTTGAAATCCAAACCAGTTTATTGGTCAAACATCATGAATGATCCAGTGTAAAGATATATATTAAAAAATGGCTGAATAGTGAAGGTGTGAAGAGGAATTGTTCATGACACAACCAAAATCAGAGACTGAGGTGCCCTTTACATGTTTCAGCTGCCCCAGTCATGGGGGTGAGGTTCATGGCAGGTTGTGACCATGGAATTGTCATGCTCAGAAAGCCATTTTTTCCCCTTGTGATAATGCTGTAATGGAGTATCGAAAATGTGGGAAAGACCCGTATAATTAGCTTCACCCATCCAGTTGCAGGCTTTTACAGTAGTTGCACGAGGTGAATCTACAGAAAACCAGATCAACTTTGGTTTTAAGGTAGTCTAAGATTATTATATTGTGTGAAATTTAGCACTCTGTTAACAAATGTCTCTGTTCAAAACACCAGAAACCTACCAGTAACTGCTGAGAACAAGACTGCTACATGTTGAAGTCTGAAACAGCTTGTGGGTTGATATGGGGTAGATATTATTTGGTGTTGATGTAATCCTTCATCAGAATGGTAATTGTGCTGTACAAATTATTTTGACATTTAAATGCTGCAATAAGATTGCATAGTTTTCCTCCTCTAATGACAGCATGGAAAGTAGCTTTTTCTGATTATTCATCTGCTTTCTCTTTTGACAATGTGCCCTGCAATTAGTACATACTTCTGTGACTGTTTCCACCATCCCCCGAAATGTCTTCTGAGGTACAGAAAAACAGAAACGCAAACAATTGTTGTGCCTCTATTTTCTTGTGACTTTTCTTTTTCATTACTTCAATTAAAGTGCTTTTGACATGACTTCTGTCAATTTTGATCTGCATGCACGTTTTTCTCCATAGCATCACATTTTCTATTGATGCACAATGCTTTTTGCAGTATATTGAAATGTACAAAGGCACTAAACCTTCTAAACTAGTAAATCGTGATGCTCAAGAGTTCTCATTTAAGATATCACAAAATATGTATTTTGTCTCTTTCCACCTTCCCCCCCCCCCCCCGCTGCCCCAGCTGCCACCACCATAAAGAATATATGGGTTAAGCTTGCATTTAAAGACCTTGATCTGTAGAATTGCAATTTTCACCAACTTTCACTCTAATACCTCAATCATTAAGGCAGATGTCACGTTACAGTTCAGTTTGCATCTTTCTTCCTACACTTCAAAATGGTTTTGAGGGTTGAGCAAGGGTGTTTCCAGATAACACTATTATTGTGCAGTCACTCTGACTAGTTCACAACATTTTACAAGGGATCCAGACGATGACATCTTCAATTTGTAACCCTCTCGTGTTTTGCCACCACTGCAAAATAAAACCCATTAAAGCGGAAAAGACAGATTAGCTGCATAGTCCCTTTTGAGTGTTAGCTTCCTTAGTCTGGAAGCACCCCAAGTCAAGCTATGCATGTTATATACCCCTTTTCAAAGTATAATAAGGGAAGGGCGAATTCACAGTGTTTTACCTTAGTATAAGTAACCCTTTCCCCAAAGTTAATCAGTTAACTTTGCCCCAGGCAACCCAATGCTCTTGGTGTAAACTGCACAATGTCAACTATGTACCCTTTGACAACAAGAATCCCCCTCCCCCCAGCTTATGTGCATTAATGTTAGTTCTGCTGGACCTCTCAGCAGCATTCAGTACTGTCAAGTCACGGTATTCTTATAAGATGCTTGGCTGGTGTAGGACTTAGAGGTACTGTGTTGTGGTGGTTCTGGCGATATGTGGCTGAGTGCTCCCAGAAGGCCATCTTTAGTCTTTGGGGTTTCTCATGTCTCTATTTTATTTAATATTTACAAGAAGCTGCTGGGAGAATTTTTCTGGATTTTTTGGAATTGTTGTATACTGATGATACCTAGTTATGTCTCTGTTTTTCAACTGATGTCAGGATGGCTGTAAAAATCCTGGGTGCAGTGATGGACTGAGTTTCACTTGCTTTGAAGGGTCAGATACACATCTTTGGGGGTGCTTCTAGATCCAGGGCTTTTCCTGGATGGTCAAGTGGTAGTCATGGCTGGGAATGCCTTTCCCTAGTTTCAGCTGGTGTGCTAGCTTTGTCACTTCGTGACTACAATGGTCCATGCTTTAATCAACCCATGTTTAGATTATTGTAACCTGCTCTGTGTGAGAGCGCTCTTAAAAAGATTTTGGAAATATGGTAGCCAGACTTTTGCATAGTGTGCATTTTATAGACTATATAATATCAGTCTGGAAAGAGCTTCACTTGCTTCCTATTTGTTTCTGAGTCCAAGTCAAGGTGCTGGTTCTTATCTATAAAGGCCTGAACAACTAGGGGCCAGAATATCTGAGGGAATGCCTTTATCTGCCCAGAACCTGCATTCTTAATTTGAGGCCCTGGAAAGGTGAGGTTGGTGGAGATCCAAGACAGGGCCTTCTGTGTGGAAGCCTCCTGGTTCCGGAACTCCCCTTCCAGGGATCTTAGGTTGACTACTTCATTATTAACCTTTAGATGGCTTGAAAAAACTGTACTATTGCACCAAACTTTTACTTCTTAAGGCTGTTCTTTGATTTTAGAATGTTCCTCCGATTTATTATGTATGGTTGAAATGGTTGTTGAAACTGTTTTTATAGTTTTATTTTAAATAGCTTTGAGTACTCAGTGACTGGAGAAGTAATTTAGAAATATTTTAAATAAATAAAAATAAATAAATAATAAAATTTAATTAAAATTAGTCTAACTACTTGTATGATTTCTTTATATGTATGTGGCAGGAGGTCTGCCCACTCCCTGGTCATGTTAGGATGGTATTCATCCTACCCATTTCTCTAGAAAGTTTTTCAGTGTGCTTTTAGTTCTTACGTCAAAATCACATTGAATATGCTGATTATCTTGATCTTCACATGCATAACGTTCTGCAATATATAATTAAATATTTCCAAACTCTATAATTGTTTGCTTGCTGTTATCATATTAACCAATTTAGTATGTGGCTCATTTCCCCCGATAAATTGCTTATATTGGTTAGGAAAATGTTATTCCTTATGTCATTGTTTTTGAATATGAAATTTGTTAAAACTGTGCTTTAAGAGAAATAAGCTCCCTTGTGATATTATATTGCAGAGTTTGAATTATAATGTCTTTCTGAGTGCTTGAAATGGCATTAATATTGGAGTTTCTCACCTACTGAACAAGCATGTAATACAAAGGTATTAGTTCTAAATCAGTCTTATGCATTGCCTTAGCCAATGACATGATCAATGACAGATATGCAGACTTGGATAGATTTATATGATTATGCTGCCAAGTAAATGCAATGATCATTGGTCATATTAGATTTACAGCTTACTATACAACCATGTGGTCTCTCTTTGTTTGTGTGTTTGTGTTTGTGTCTAATTAATGCATCTAATCAAATAATTCTTAAAGTTTGCACTGGGACCAGGACTGAGCCCTGTGGTACCTCGCTCATTACCCCCCCCCCCCCCGGTATGAGAAGGTACCATTGATAAGCACTCTTTGAGCCCGATTCTGTAGCCAACTGTGGATCCACCTAATAGTTGTTCCATCTAACCCGCTTTTGGCTAGTTTACTGATTAGAATGATAAAAGCTTTGCTAAAGTCAAGATATATTATGTCTACAGCATTTCTACAGTCCACAAGGGAGGTTACCTGACCAAAAATAAGATCAGATTGGTCTGATAGGATTTGTTCTTGACAAATCCATGCTGGCTTCTGGTAATCACTGCATTGTTTTCAAGGTGCTTGCAGATTGACTTCTTTATAATCTGCTCCAATATTTTCGCAGGGATAGTTGTCAGACTGACTGGTCTGTAGTTCCCAGGTTCCTCCTTTTTGCCCTTTTTGAAGATAGGGACAACATTAGCCCTCCTCCAGTCATCCGGTACTTCACCCATCTTCCATGATTTTGCAAAAATAATAGACAGTGTTTCTGAGAGTTCTTCTGCCAGCTTCTGTAATACTCTAGGATGCAGTTCATCGGGCCCTGGAGATTTGAACTCGTTCAAATAAATTTGGTGTTCCTTGACTATTGGTTTATCAATCTCAAACTATAATCCTGCCCCTTCAGTGTGTCCTTCACTTTTTCCAGGGGAGTCATAGACCCGCTTTTGGGGGAAGACTGAGCCAAAGTAGGAATTGAGCACTTCGGCCTTTTCTTTTTCCTCTGTTATCAATGGGCCATCCTCATTAAGCAGTTGAACCACCATTTCTTTCCTCTGTTTTTTACTATGCACATACCCGAAGAAAGCTTTTTTGTTGCTTTTAACATTTCCTGTTAGGCTCAGCTCATTCTGAGCTTTAGCCTTTCTGATGCCATTCCTGCACTTACGTGCTACCTGTCTGTATTCTTCTTTGTGGCCTGGCCTTCCTTCCACTTTCTATATGTGTCCTTTTTTGTTTTCAGGTCATCTCTAAGCTTTTTGTGGACCCACATTAGTTTCTTCTGTTGTCTACTATCTTTTTTCCTTGTTGGAATTATTTGTAATTGTGCCTTGAAAAATCTCCTTTTTAAAAAACTCCCACCCATCTTCGACTCCTTTTCTCATTAGGGTCACTTGCTATGGGACCTTACTTATCGTAGTTCTAAGTTTATTAAAACCAGCTTTCCTAAAATCCAGAGTATGTGTATGGCTACACTCAGCTTTTGCTTCCTTTAAAATCAAGAACTCAAGTATGACATGGTCACTTTCCCCCAAAGTTCCAGTAACTGCCACTTAATCCACTAAGTCATCCTTATTGGTCAGTATCAAGTCAAGGACAGACGATCCTTCCTCCACTTTCTGTAGGAGAAAGTTATCAGCCATACATGTCAGGAATTTCTTGGAAGGGCCACTTTTGGCAGAATTTGTCGCCCAACAGATATCAGGGTAATTGAAGTCACCCATCACTACTGCATTGCACTTCCTTGAAACACTGGCAGTTTGCTTTTCAAAAGTTTCATCCTCGTCTTCTCCTTGATTGGGTGGTCAGTAGTAGACTCCAACTGACATGCTCGTTTTATTCCTTGCCCCATTTATTTTAATCCAGATGCCCTCGACAGGGCTACCAGGCTTATCCCTTTCTATTTCTTCTGTTCTTTTTGAACAAATTATACCCTTCAATTGTCGTATTCCACTCATGGGAATCATTCCACCAAGTTTCAGTTATACCTATCAAGTCGTATTTGCCTTCTTGTATTAAGAGTTCAAGTTCGTTCTGTTTGTTTCCCATACCCTGGGCATTAGTATGTAGACATCGAAGACCATGTGCTTTATAGTCTGGCTTCTTTCCTACACAATGGTGAAGACTATTTTGGGGTGCTATTAGAGCTGTTCTCTCTGTTATGGCGCATAAGCCTTCATCCATTGTTGCCTCCAAGCTTATGTCTCTCTCCCTTGTAGGATTCAGTTTAACCCCCCCCCCCCCCGATACCTAGGAGAATAGACACTGAGAGGATTGTGCTGTTCAAAAATACATAAAGAAACTGACACATTTCTATAATGTTTAGTGGTAGCCAGCCCACTACTGACATCCCTGCCTCATGCACTTGGATGTGATACAATTTATGGGGCGCATGCAAACTCAACACAAAAGCTGGCTAGACTGGGCAGTAGGTCTCTAGGGCAAAGTTTAAAAAAGGCTGTGGGGACATGCCAAGCAGCTGACTGGCTTAGAGAGTCAAAGAAATCAGAAGCTTGGAGACAGGACCTTTGTCATTCAGGGAGGAGCAGGGGGGAAAAAGAACCATCATGAGTTGTTCCTGGCACCATTTATCAGGCTCCTAATCCTTACAATAACCACATGACTGTAAGCTTCAGGCTGATCCTGAATGAAGTGACAAAATAGTGTCGGACCCTGGGTTCTAGGGATTTCTCTAAGACCCATGGTCTGTGGTGCGTTATGGGTGTCAGAATGTACATTTACTTCTGGTTCCAAGCTGAGAATAAAATTTATGCCATCCAAGGATTTATCCTGCTTTTATTGAGAAAGGCTAAAAATGCCCACTCACCATAGAGCAGAAACAACATGTATAGTAACAATCTTGGGGGGTGGAGGGGGTTGAAAAAAATATATGCTGAAAGTAATGGATTTGTTTTAGCTTCACTAACATAAAAACTGTTTTGTACATGCAAAAGATTGGGGACAGTACTCTTGGTTAATGGGCAAGACGAATAATCACAGTCATATGGGAAATTCTTTATTAGATAATATGTGAGAGAAAATCACATTAAAATGGTGCAAAATTACACTGGCTTTTTCATATATTATACTTAATGACAATATTGAATAATTATATAGATGTTTTTTCTAAAGAGCATCTAAGCCTGTTCCTTTTTCATATTATAGAAACAATGACTGCCTACAGATGCAGTACATAGTAATGAGAGCATTTTGCTTTCAGCTTAGAAGTATAAGAATGAAAGGTGAAGCCTAAAATTTTATTCAGCTAAAATTTTAGTTAATCAGCAAATTATATTACACTGTATCTTCTTTTTTAAGAAAAAAAGTTAAAGGCCATTGAGTATTAGAACTGTGAATGAACTCGGGATGTTATCTGCTTAGCCTCTGTTCGGTCTCTAAGAGAGAGTTCCTGCTACTGATGACTCCAAATAAAAGCCTTCCGTTCTGTAACAAAAGGAT
Organism: Anniella stebbinsi; assembly: GCA_029215795.1. NCBI lineage: Eukaryota > Metazoa > Chordata > Lepidosauria > Squamata > Anniellidae > Anniella > Anniella stebbinsi. The sequence continues at coordinate 73,889,983 of JARDYH010000005.1, read as the reverse complement.
TAGTGTGGGCTCACATGACCATGGTCCTTTGATGCTGTCGCTTGAGATGGTATTATAATTACATTTTCTGAAGTTGCTGTCTTCAGTTCCTGTAGATATTTCATAGTGGGGAAAATTGGTGTAAAACAACCTGTGCATGGAGAAACTTGATCCCCATTTCATAGGAAACATCGTGGCTATTGACCTGTTGCTTCCAACAGACTGTTGTCTTTTGTAGAGCCAAATATATATGTAAGTAATGAATCGAAATAATAACTTGGATAATGGATATTTGACTGTTGATAACTAATCCCATACATCACTTACATTTAATAACAAGCTAGACAGCATTAGTGCAATTAGCTTGGGGAAATGATGACAATATTAAAGGCATCCCTATGGGAAACCTTAACCACTGGCATGCCGCCTCAAAATTTGCTCATCAAAGAGTTGATCTTTTTGCACTAATGTGTGCATATATGTTGAGTACACAGTAATTAAGACCGCGACTCAAGTGTTGATTCTCTTGAAGCACTTACAACTCTCACCTAAACTTGAAGTGAGGTTTCCACAAAAAGCCAAAATGATGTAAAGTTCTTCAATATTCTGTATTGAAGAAAGGTGAGTCTGTGACTCAAGATAAAGCCACAAAATCAGTGTTCTGAATTCTCTTACCTAATCTTATCAGGCTTCAGGAATCAGCATATAATGAAAACTGGGAAGACTGGCTCCAAGGAACAGCAAAAAAAGAGAAAGAATCAGTGGTTGTATTGCTCTGAAGACTAGACTGGATTATGGAAGAATTAATTCTTCTGTAGGTAGAACTGGAATTGTGATTCGAGAATATAGTAGCCCCTGACCTTTCCAGTCCCCACAAATGATGGGCCACCATGCACTATCAATCTATCATAATCCAGTGTGCCACAAGCAGAACACAAGAACTAGAAATAATTACGGAGCCAATGAGAACATAAGAAGACCCATGCTGAATGAAACCAAAGATCCATTCAGGGCAGCATTCTGTTCATACAGTGGCCAGTCAGCAGTTTGTGGGATACCCACAAGTAGGACATGAATGCAGTAGCACCGTCCTGCTCATGTTCCCCAGCAACTAATGAACATTGACATACCTCCTCTGACACTGCATCAACTACAGCCTCCATCTAGTTTCCTAGCCTATCTTCTAAGATAGGCTAGGGAAAAAATACCCATTTTACAAAATATTTATTTTATTTTATTTTATTTATTTCATTTCTAACCCGCCTCTCCATCCAGATCGAGGTGGGGAACAACAATAAATATAAATATACAAACAATAAAATAGATAAACCATTAAAACAGATAAAAACAAATACATTATTAAAAACATCTTAAAATTAAACTGGGTAGGCCTGCTGGAAGAGAGCAGTCTTCATGGCTTTCTTAAATTCCAGAAGACTACTAATTTGTCGAATCTCCTTTAATTCATTCCATGATAATATGCTGCATATATGCCTGATATGTTTTGTAAATTGCTGGATAATCTGTGGATGAGATGATATGCTTTACTTATTCTTAATCCACCACAATATTGTCAGTTTAATAGAATGACTACCCACCCCTGAGTTGGGTCTTCGAGAATTGGTGATTTTCGGGTTTGTTGCATTGGATCCAGTGCTGCCCCTGTGCAGAGGACTCAGGCCTACTGGCAGTGGCACATGCACAGTCCCTATCGCTGGCGGCTTTAATATAGTGTTTCGGGGGAAAGTGCTGAAACAATAAAAAATGTTCATTTCTAGAAAAGGAGCAACCTGTCCCTTCCAGAAACAAACATTTCCAGTTGCTTTGGTGCTTGTCCCTGGAAGTGCTACATCGCGGTGGTGAACTTTGGATCCAACCCAAAGTTTTACATTTTTTTTCAATCTAGACTTTTAAAGTTCTAACTGGAGCAATAAATTTCTCTGATTCAGTGCCTTCTTCCATCAGTCCTTTGAACCTCTATTTGCTTCTCTGACTCTAGGGTGACCATCCGCCCGGATTTGTCCGGACATGCCCGGGAAATGGGGAGCAAATCCGCATCCGGGCGGAAAAACTGTTTTGGGGGGGCCAAATCCAGAAATTTAGCCCCCCAAAAGGGTGACCAGATGGCCCTGGGGCGATCTGGGCCAACCGGGGAGCGGCGGGGGCAAACCGGGGCGGCAGGGGGTCACGCGGTGGTGGTGGGAGGCTGGCGGCATGAGGCACTTACCTGCTGGGGCGTCCGCTTCCCTCCGGTGCTCGGAATCTACTGAGAAACAGGCTTCACGGCCTGTCCCTCAGTAGCGCGCTGGGTGATGATCCTCAAAATCTGGTCACCCTATCTGACTCCCATACCCCAAAGGGAGGACTGCTGAGAAAAGGAAGAGACCTATTGGGCCTGGCTGATGGGAAATGGAATTCTTGACTCACAGGTCTCTTACATTCCACTTCCAACCTTCACAATGTAAATAATAATAATAATAATAATAATAATACATTCATTTCTTACCCACATCTTCTTACCCATTTTATATTTTACTATGCCCCTTTCCTCTTACACAGAAAGTATGGATTTTAAATGTTATTCTCAGGGAAAAGAAAATGCACAGGCAGGGAAGGGAACTAACGTGTTCTGTCCAAGACTAAGCCAACTTTTGCATATGGCGTATGCTCCATTTCCTGGAAGTTTACTCCTTGTGGATATATATTTTGATCAAAGTTTTTAAAGCCCTGAAATTTAATGTGCTAAATATTTGTTTTCTGTTAACCTAGCACAAGTTAAATATAGAGACAAGACAATAACAAGTTAGGCTGGGCCTACTCTTTAAAATACCTAGGTAGCCAAAGCCCTCCTGATTTCCACCCTTGTCTGTGAATTCTCTACACTACAGAGAGCGTATCTACTGCTTTAAAACAGTTTATAACAGTTTTAAACTGGTTAATAACCGTTATTAACCGGTTTAAAACTGTTATAAACTGTTTTAAAGCAGTATTGTAGATAGGCTCTCAGTAAACATAGGGTGACCATATGGAAAGGAGGACAGGTCTCCTGTATCTTTAACAGTTGTATAGAAAAGGGAATTTCAGCAGGTGTCATTTGTATGCATGCAGCACCTGGTGAAAATTCCTCTTCGTCACGACATTTAAAGCTGCAGGAGCAATGCCTAGTGTGAACAGATACAAAAGAGGCCAGGGCTCCTGCAGCTTTCAATGTTGCGATGAAGAAGGAATTTCACCCAGAGGTGCATGCATACAAATGACACCTGCTGAATTTCCCTTTTCTATACAACTGTTAAAGATACACGAGCCCTGTTCTTGTTTCCATATGGTCACTCTAAACATACAGGATTGATACAAAATTATTGTACATGGATGGTGCCTTTTTTGGTTCATAATGATTGTCACTTGGAGAACCGAGATAACTATTATGATTTATGATGATTAACATTGAACATGCTATTTATTTTAGGAAGGAAAATCTACCTCCTCGCACTTTGCACATGGCAATTGAATATGTAAACCAGAACGTGATATGTTGAAACCTGCTTAATTGTTGAGGTGAGATGAATCCTACCATGGAATGGGGTAGGTTTTTTGCTGGATGTGCAGTGAGGTACAAAAATTGGTAACAGGATTTTTTATTTTTAGATTTGTTTTTTTAAAAAAAGCCACCTAAACACTAGTTCTGGCTTTCCTGGATTGATTTGAGATAAGAGGAGCATTAAACTTCAAAATGATGTGGGTAGATACTTTTCCATTAGCCTTCCATTAAGGAATAGATAGGCAGACAAGCAAGATTGATCCTTATGTTTAAGTCATATTAAATTTGAATTCCTAACTTCGCTCAATTGTTCTCTTTCATGATGTTGGACAAGCACCAGTCCAAATTACCCCAATTTTCCAGGCTTCAGTAGGCTTGTGGAATGTGCACTAGTCAGATGGCAAATCGCCCTAAAGTGACTTTCCTGTATGCAATTTCAACAGCAATGTTTAAGCCACTCCAGAGCGTGTGTAATAAGAGTTTCAGATTAGGGCTAAGGCAAAGCAGAGGGGGAGAGACATATCCCAATGGTTGATTAAAATGAAAATAACAGAAATATTAGTGGCTTTCTATAGTACTGTCTCTTAAAGAGAAAAAATCAGTTTATTAAAACATACAAATCTCACAGAATCCTCTCTCAGCCACTGGTTGAAACAGCTATGCTGAGTGTATTTTAGAAACTGGTTTGCAGCTTTAATTTCTTCACTTGATTGATTGGTATGGAAGGAATGCACCTGGTAAAAATTCTCTGGCCTGGAAACCCAGAGGAAGTCACGTTGTCAATTTGCTTTTTGAAAGGAGGAGGTAGGCAACAGACAGCTTAATCGTCATAAGAGTGTTGATTTTGAATAGCAGCCCTGGCTTTTTACTCTTAGAAGTGGCCACTGCATCATTAAAGCCAGATGTATGTATAATGCCGTGTTTCAATAAGGTATGCTAGGGATTACATTGATAACCATCATCTTGCTTCTGTTTTGTACTGCGGAGCCAAGTTACCTTGATGCTTCTCTATCTTGTATGAATAGATGTTTGTTTCCATGGTTTCTTAAAAACACACTCACACACACACACACACACACACACACAAAGCCACCACTCACTACAGAGTCAGAAAGCCTAATCAATAAACTGTGTTCCATTGTTAGTTGAGATGTAAGTAGAACATGAAATACTTAATCACACAGCTCTGCAGTACTGGGAGGGGGGCTGAGGAAAGGAAACTCAGTAAGATAATTGTCATGCTAGGCCATTTTGTTTCTTTGCTTTTGAACTTGGATGGAAGACAGATTTTATTTTCCTAGCTAGAGTATAAAGTTTAATTTATACAATGTAGAGATAATAGATTCCTCCATTTAATAATGAGCTCTATTTTAAAAAATGTGTATACACAACTCTTTACATATTTAAAGAGGAAGTCCTTCAAAAATACCCCTAAAGGCTTGTTGTTTTAATTTCAGTGGTTGAAATAACAGTTGAAGGAGCAACAAAATGGGCAGTCTAAGTTCAGAATGCAAGTTGATGACTTGAGCCTTCTGTTTTTGTAATTTTAAGCTTGTAATACAATCCAAGCACAAAATTAGACATCAATTTCAAGTTCTAGTTTTAAAACTCTCAATCTGCCGAACATGTAGGGTTTTTTTGGGGTGGGGGTGACTTGGCTATGAAGAATTGCATAAAATGGCATGTTTGTAGAACAGTATCTGAGTAGTGATGGTGCTGAAATCAGTAACTTACCATGGTACAGGAATGTGTCCATCTTGTAATGCTTGCATGAATTACAAAATGTACACCATTTCCTGCCCCTTGATGTTCTCCTCTGGCTCAGAGTGTTAAATGAGATTCTGAGGATGCACATTCAACAGATCAGTTGTATAAAGCCAACTGTTTTGTAGGCACCTGTGCAGACGTTCTTTATGTTAATCCTGCAGAGAGGCAACTCGAGCATGCTTCCATTTGATTGGTAGATTGCCACTGTCAAAATTAAACGATAGCCATGTCTGATGCTAGTTTTCCATGATATGCCTCTGGATACACACCAATCAGCTTTCTCTCTCTCTTTATTGCCATTACCTGCTTTTAGTTAACCCCAGCAGAGGCGAGCAGGTTTCCTCCACTTTCAAGGTGCTTACTCAGGAGTAGGAGGACAGCCAGCTAAAGTCCCAGTCCCTGCTGGTTAGCACTCAGCATGTCCTTCCCTCTGTGCCTCATTTAGTAAGTATCACCCAAATACTCTCGTTACCATGGGGGAGTAACCTCAAAGGTGTGTAAATAGGAATCAGCCCAATAGTCCAATTGACCAAGTTAATTAAAGTAGGGATAAAAGGGGGTAGGAGAAAGGAAGGAAAGATGAATTGAGTAAGCACACAGGAAAACAAAAACCAGCAACTCTGGTTTGCCTAAAATCTATATGGTGCAATCTAGAAGAGCATTACACTTATGTCAAGGTCCCTTGTTGACATTTTGTAGAGCATCATGCATTGCATTGGTCAAGATGGTTGGAGAGGAATAAGGAAGGCACAACTCAAAAAAGGCAAGGTTTTATGCTGTTTGGCTTGAGGTGACTTTGATTGACAGCAGCAATTAAATTGGCCAATGTGCATCAAATCACATATGCAAGGGGAAGAGACTAATGAGAGCCTAATCCATTCCTACAATGTAGCCTTGTGTATCTGAAGGCGGGGGATAGCTGAATGGGATGTTACAGGACAGTTTGCACCAAATGGAGGCTGTTTTGAGCCACTGTAGTGTCGGCAAAACAATACAGCAGTATGGCAGGAAAAACCTTGGTGATACCCCTACTTATGCTTAGAGAAATAAGGCATGCAGCTGCCCCAACGCTGTGAAACCTGGCAAAGTTGACATTTTTGCTTTCCTATAGCTTCAAAACAAGCTACATTTGGCCTTTCTGAGGTTTGCTGCCTTGCTTTTCTTTTTGGTCCCTATGGCAGAGACTGCACAAGAGGACAGGTGTCAGAACAGTGTGACAGCTACCACTGCTAGTTTACTCTCAAATTTGGGTAGGGGAACTCTGGAGCTCCGAGTGAGTCACCTCACTGGCTGGGGGGAGGGAGTGACCGTGGACAGGCTACCTACTTTCCTGAGTAAACACAGGTAGGTGCACCCAACTGGTTAGGCAGATTGGAAGAGAATCCCTTTTCTCTTGAGATTGTCAGGAACTCATGCTCAGGCCTCAGATCCAAATTGAAAGAAGATATTTATTAAAGGAATCAGGGTGGATTTGATTTAAATCACTACTCTGAAAGACTTAATTTAATCATGTGACTTTCCCCCCCCCCCCCCCAAAAAGTGCACTCTTCCTCGCTATAAACTTAATACATATTTTACACAACTCGGAGTTACAAAGATTCATTCTTGCTGGTATAATCTTAATATTTACAACCAGATGAAGGTTTCATTTTTAGAATAACAACTTTTCAGATTCGTTTTACAGTTATATCAAAAAATACTGATTTGATCTCTGCAGACACAAATTCACAGTTTTGAGAACTGTAAAGCCAAGCATCTGTAATAATATTTTCTAGATAGAAAAATTGCCCAATAATCTTACAAAAACCTCTGGAAGAGCATGACATTGTGAATAGATTAATGGCATTCATTTACCAAAAAATTTAAACATCGCATGAATATACAGCCTCATGCTACATAATTAAAAACTAATCCTTATTTCATGATGAATAACCTTTGGACTATAATGTATCTTAAATAGAAAAATATTTTTAGATAGATTTTTCCTCAAAAAGCATTTTATTAAAAAAATGGATTTAAATTTTTAAAAATCCAACTTTTTTATTATTTTTTTAAAATAATCATTGCTTTGTATCCACCCTGAAAGGAATATAATAAGAGACAAAAAAGGAAAGCCAATCAGGTATTTGAAAGTAAGTATACAGTAAAAATCTTGCCGACCTATGCTAAACTTTTTGGAGTTAAAATACTCACTACATAGAGGTCAGTTGAAGACTTGCAATATACACAGCATCTTCATCTGTTCATAGGAGGAGGAGACCAAAGGGACACAAGAATGCAGGAAAAGTAGTTCATTTTATGGTGCTTAGACAAGGGCTAGGCATCTCAGGTAAACTTGTTTTGCAAATCTCATGACATTAATGTAGACAGGAGACACTTTGAATACCTTTTGTGTCCAGGAGATGCACTTGAGAAAATCCTTTTATCTTTTGGGCTAGATATGGGTTAGAAAAGCATTCAATAGAAAGGAGATGGCTCCAGCTATTACAGGCTGACTTGATACATCAAATATCAACTTGATATTAATTTGTGGATCTGGAAGCTCTAGGAAAGACATGTGCTGCTCTAAATGAGTGTTAGCATTCTGATTAAAGATGCTTGTAGCTTTAGAGAAAGATACATGAAATTAAACTATTGCAGTGAACTGTGGGTAGAATCCAACTAATGTGTCCACTCATGGTAGGCTTCGATCAGTGGGAAATGGAGGGAGAATTTTCAGTGATTCCCCCTCTGGGCCCCTATGCCAGCCCCCCACTATCCCAAAGCATTCTCCAACATTCTGGAGCAAGTGTCTTTAAGTGAAAGAGAGGATAGCTGAAAATTTCCCTCTCCCTGTTCCACTGACAGAAGCTTTTCGTTTGTAGAGGCACATTGGTTGGATTTCTATGGCCCAATTGGAGTCCACCAGGAAAAGAGCCTTCAGTGTCCTACCTCCCTTCTATGGAATTCCCTGCCTTTGGAGGTCAGACAGGCACCAACATGGTGTTTTTTCTGGGCCTCCTGAAAACATTGTTATTTCAAGAAGCCTTCCTTGAGTGACCAGCTGTGGTTTTATCAGAATTTAGTTTTATCAGAACTCTGTTTTTAAAAATAGTAATTATTTTAATATGGGAATTGTATTTTTTTCTCTTGTTTGCTGTTCACTGCTCTGGAAACTTGGATGAGGAGTGGTATAAAATAAATAAATAAATTCCACCAAATGTGATCAGACCACCCAACCAAGCTGGGTTTGATGTGGTGGACATATTCTCAGATTCAGTAATTTCTTATTTCTTGAAAATATTGTATATGGTGGTTGTTCTTCCCCCATCCATATGTTTAAAAACCTCTGCCAGGGGTGGTGGTTCTGAGAGGTGATGGCAAGGTAACTAACTCCCAGGGGGCAATATGTTAAATTTGCAGTAAACTGATGAAAGCATAAGTTATCATCTTGTTAAATATAATTTACCTACTATGGCTGAATGGTAATACTTGCAGTTGCAACACTTACTGGAAACTAGGTTTGGTCCAGCCGCTTTTACAGCTTTAGAGTATCCATTATTGTTAGAAAAACTTAAAACAGCTGAACAGTCATGTTGACCTACGATCCATATACATAAGTATTTAGCATTAGTAAATAAATATGCTTCCCATGGTTTAAGACAGGATTGGAATAGAGAATTGGAATGTCTTGTTTTGCCAAATCAATGGATTGTCGCCCCAGTGTCTGTATCTGAAGCTTCTATGGATCTTAGGCTATGTCTTATTCAGCCAAAAAAAATGTTTCGGGTTTATTAGACTCTATAATGCCTTTTTAATAAAGGTTTGTTTAACCTGCATAATTGTTGGAGCACAATCAGGGTAGTGACGGGTAGAGGGAGATATGGCGTTGTGAGGAGGACTTGCCAGGTTAGGGAAACAAGGCCCAGACAGTTAATGGCTGTGCCTTGTTCCGGTCCCCCTCACACCCACAGGCTTGTTGGTTGCCTTATCAGCCAGCCCTCAGGCCTCCGGGTGCTGCTTTTAAATGCCAGATCAGTGCATAATAAGATCTCCCTCATCCACGATTTAATTGTGGATGAGGCAGCCGATCTGGTATGTATAACCGAGACCTGGGTGGGAGAGCAGGGAGGAGTTAGTCTCTCCCAGTTATGCCCACCGGGGTACTTGGTTCAGCATCAGGGTAGACTTGAGGGCCGGGGAGGGGGGGTTGCTGTGGTCTATAGGAATTCCATCCCCCTCTGCAGGCTCCCTGTCCATGCGACTACTGGTCTGGAGTGTTTGCACCTTGTGTTGGGCCAACGGGACAGATTAGGGATTCTGTTGGTGTACCGCCCACCCCGCTGCTCAACAGACTCCCTAGCTGAGCTGACAGAGGTGGTCTCTGGTGTACTGTTGAGGTCCCCCAGACTCTTGGTTCTGGGGGATGTCAACATTCATGCCGAGGGCACTTTATCTGGGGCAGCTCAGGATTTCATGGTTTCCATGACAACCATGGGACTGTCCCAACATACCATCGGCCCAACACATGTAGCAGGGCATACTCTAGACCTGGTTTTTTCAACTGGACATGGAGATGGGGATCTGAAAGTGGGGAACTTTACATCAACCCCTCTGTCATGGTCAGATCACCACCTGCTGAGGTTTAGACTTACAGCGGCTTTTCCCCTCTGCAAGGGTGGGGGACCCATTAAGATGGTCCGCCCCCGGAGGCTAATGGATCCAGATGGTTTCCAGAGGGCTCTGGGGAGTTTTCCGGCTGATAGGGCTGGCTCTCCTGTCGAAACCCTGGTTGATCTGTGGAATGCAGAAATGACCCGGGCAGTTGACACGATTGCTCCTGAGCGCCCTCTCCTGTGTAGAGCTCGAACGGCTCCGTGGTATACCCCAGAGCTGAGAGTGATGAAACAAAACAGGAGACGGCTTGAGGGCAGATGGAGACGAACTCCTGATGGATGCAATCAAACACTGGTAAGTGCTTATGGTAAGCTGTATTCAGGGGCAGTGAGGGCAGCAAAAAAACAATACTTTGCTGCCACTATTCAATCATCAACCTGCCACCCAGCGGAGCTTTTCAGAGTTGTCCGGGGGCTTTTACATGCTGGCCCCAAGGACATGGTAGAACCATCTGAGGCCCGCTGTAATACATTTGCTGGGCACTTCCAGAATAAAATCTCTGGCATCCGTCAGGACTTAGACTCCAGTGTTATAGCAGATGAATCTAGTGAGGTATCCAGAGCACAGGCTTGTCCTGTTTTCTTGGATGAGTTTCAGTTGGTGCAGCTCGAGGATGTTGACAAGGTGCTTGGACAGGTTCGTGCAACCACTTCCATATTGGATCCTTGCCCCTCTTGGCTAATAAAAGCTAGCAGGGATGGAACAACTGGCTGGGCCAGGGAAGTGATTAATGCCTCTTTGCAAGAGGGAGTGGTCCCAGGCCTCCTGAAAGAGGCGGCAGTGAGACCACTCCTAAAGAAATCTTCCCTGGACCCTGAAAATCTGAATAACTACAGGCCAGTAGCAAATGTTCCATTCCTGGGCAAGGTCCTGGAGCGGGTGGTTGCGAGCCAGCTCCAGGCACTCTTGGATGAGACTGATTATCTGGATCCATTTCAGTCGGGTTTCAGGCCTGGTTTTGGTACGGAAACAGCCTTGGTCGCCCTGTATGATGACCTATGTCGGGAGAAAGACAGGGGGAGTGTGACTCTGTTGATTCTCCTTGATCTCTCAGCGGCTTTCGATACCATCGACCATGGTATCCTTCTGGCACGACTGGCTGAGTTGGGAGTGGGAGGCACTGCATTGCAGTGGTTCCGCTCCTACTTGGTGGGTCGGCTCCAGAAGGTGGTGCTTGGGGAACATTGCTCGGCCCCGTGGATTCTCCAGTATGGGGTTCCGCAGGGGTCAGTTTTGTCCCCCATGCTGTTCAATATCTACATGAAACCGTTGAGTGCAGTCATCCGGAGTTTTGGAGTGCGTTGTCATCAGTATGCTGATGACACGCAGCTCTATTTCTCCTTTTCATCTTCATCAGGCGAGGCTGTGGATGTGCTGAACCAGTGCCTGGCTGCGACAATGGACTGGATGAGGGCTAATAAACTGAAACTCAATCCAGACAAGACTGAGACGCTGTTGGTGGGTGGTTCCGCTGACCGGATGGAGGGTGTTCAACCTGTTCTGGATGGGGTTGCACTCCCCTTGAAGGAGCGGGTTCGTAGCTTGGGGGTTCTCCTAGAACCATCTCTGTCACTTGAGGCGCAGGTGGCCTCAGTGGCACGGAGTGCCTTCTACCAACTTCGGTTGGTGGCCCAGCTACGTCCCTATCTGGACAGGGATAACCTGGCTTCAGTTGTCCATGCTCTGGTAACCTCCAAGTTAGATTACTGCAATGCACTCTACGTGGGGCTGCCTTTGAAGGTGGTTCGGAAGCTGCAGCTTGTGCAAAATGCAGCGGCCAGATTGATAACTGGAACCAGTAGGTTCGAACATATAAGACCTACTCTGGCCCGCTTGCATTGGCTGCCTGTATGTTTCCGAGCCCGGTTCAAGGTGCTGGTTTTAACCTATAAAGCCTTACACGGCTTGGGACCACAATACCTGATGGAACGCCTTTCCCGACATGAACCTACCCGAACACTACGTTCAACATCTAAGGCCCTCCTCCGAGTGCCTCCTCCGAGGGAAGCTCGGAGGTCGGCAACAAGAGAGAGGGCCTTCTCTGTGGTGGCTCCCCAATTGTGGAACGATCTCCCTGTCGAGGCCCGCCTGGCGCCAACATTGTTATCTTTTCGGCGCCAGGTCAAGACTTTCCTCTTCTCTCAGGCATTTGGCAATATCTGAGGAGCCTGGGTCTGTTTTGTTTTGTTTTTGTAGGTTTTTTTTGTTTTTTTTTGTTTTGTTTTTTTTTGTTTGTTTTGTTTTTTTTTTGAAGTGTTGAAGTGGTTTTAAATGTACAGATTGTGTGTATGTTGTATGTTTTTGCTGTTTTAATTTTTGTATATTGTTTTTAATTGTTTTTAATCCTATGTAAACCGCCCAGAGAGCTTCGGCTATGGGGCGGTATACAAATGTAATAAATAAATAAATATAAATAAATAATGCACCTAATGGTTCTTTAATTCATATGTTTTGGCAATGCCCAGTAGTTGCTCTCTTTGGGGAGGAGGTTATAAGAACAATAATATTTGTACTGAAACAATCTTTGATATGGAACAATATGCATGTCCTCCTAAACTACGTACTGGCTTCTTGGAAGTTAACACATGGTCAGCGCAAATGGATTTTCAGAGCCCTTATGACAGCTTAAAAGACTTAAACTGTCATGTTGGAAGGATAAATGCTCACTTCCCATAATGCAATGGACTGAGGACTTAACATTATCAACATTGAACGGGTGTTATATAGATGCTACTTGTGAGTGGATAAGTACATGGATATTTGGTCCACTTTTCTTGAAACCTAGGCATAATTCTCTCCGTTTTTATGAATAGTATATCTCATGGGGGGAAATGATGATATTCCTATGTATGTAATGTTTCTTTGTTTTTGTTTTTCATTATTTTTTTGTTCTGTTTTGTTAACATTCACAGTAAAAAAAGGGGGAGAGAGCTATCTTGACATGCAGAATGTCTTTAAGTCCAGATTCTGAAAAAAAGTATTAGTGACAGCCAACACTATTTCTGCCTTTAGGGATTAAAACCAATATATATAATCTTGGTTTTTCAGTACTTAATATTAGATCAAATGGTATATTTTAAACGTATTTGTCATATTTGAGTTTATTATTTTAAAGCTTATCTGTCACCACAAAGTACTCAAGGCAGCTCTCATCAGCAGTTGTTTTCAATCATAAGCATGTACTGAATTCCACCTCCATCTTTTTCTAAAAACAATAACATACGTATCTTAATGACATGTGGCAGAAACCATGCACAGTAATTGCTGAGAGCTGTTCACCAACGTGGGCAGAGGAAGTTACTTCCTATAGCGGTTCTTTACGGAGGCTTTTAATATCCACTTCTTCAGAAGAACTTGTTTTTTTTAAGGGAAATGCTATCTGTAGCCCTCCTGTGCAGAAATCTTGTTTTTGGCAGGACTGGCGCCTGTTAGAACCACTGCTGGGGATTCATTTTTGCTTATGGTTTGTTGGCTTTATTATTCTCCTGTTTTGCCAAGGTAGTTGTGTGAAAGTATGTTTTCCGCATTGCTAACCCTGAAGGCATGATTGTCACTTCTTGAGTAGAACATCAGTTGTGTAAAAGAGACCCAACATCATACGCCACTGATAGAGGTTTTGTGTCAGCTCAAACACAATGGAGGAATTGTACACACTTAGCTGTGACTCAAGTGCTGACTAATAATCGCATCGAGTTATTTACATGCATGAGTGACATAGTGCTTAGATTCACCCCAATCCAATACAAATCTTAGTACTGAGCACTTTCTTATTATATCAAATTGTGATGGCTTATCACGTTTAGCAATAAAGATTTCATTCATTAAGCCCAATATTGTCAGCAGTGACTGGCAACATCTCCCAAAGGTTTCCAGTAGGACTTTTTCCATCCCTACTTGGAAATGCTAGAGATTGAACTTGGGTCTTTTTGCATGCAAAGCATGTACTCTGCCACCAAGCCATGGCCCCTCTTCTCACTGAAGGAAGGATGGAGACATTAGCACCTTGTTTCTGGAGCCACCTGTTCCTAGAATGCTATATCAAGTAGCTAAATTGGAAAAATACCTTTAAAAATAATTCCCATTTTATTTAAACCTGTGCTCACCACTCACCTGCAGTAGGAACAACAAAAATACCAACAACAACTTCCCTCTGTTTTTTGGACACTAGTGCCTAGAAGCATTTGTTTCAGGAAGTTTATTTTAACATATTTCCAAGTAATAGGGTCTTTAAGTTGCATGCATTTAGTTTTATGAGTACCGCTTTATCAACATAATTTCTCTAGATTGCACAGTTCTAGTGGAGACTTGTTTTATATAATTTTGTATACTGATTCTACATAAACATCAGCCTCTCAAATCACCTCTCTGCCAAATTATACCACTTGTTCCTTAACACTTCATTATGTTACTAGCGTTGGATACTCTTACCCTTAAAAATTCATAAGTATGGTGTCGTCCATTCTGAACTCATATTATATTTTGACCTTGTCTTGGCACAGTTGTTGGTTACAGCTGTATGCAGTAAACTGTCTCCAGAAAGATTTATTGAAGTTTACTGCTTTCTCCATAAAAGCAAGTCTTGATGGATAACGCACTATGGTGGTTACTTGTTTATTTAGCTCTTTTTAAGTGCAAAGTACTTTACAATCTTTATCTTGTTTGCCCTTAAAATCACCCCCAAGTTGCTGCTATTCCCATTTTAAAATTTCGGAGTTGAGCCTGAGAGAACAGGACTTCCTGAGACCACCCACTGTGTTTTAGATTAATTAAAACCCAATTCACCTTGGTCTCACTCCAGTTCTTTACCAAACAGAGCATCATGGTTCTGAATTAATTGAGGCTATAGTCTTATGCCCACTTACCTTGGAATAAGCCTTTCTGGGACCTTATAGGATTGCATTGTTAGCCACATCATTGGTTTGTTGTACCAGTATTTTTCAAGGCCTGTATTTTGGGAACACCTGGTAAATTTGGAATACTGTGTATTGCTGTGGTTGCTCTATTTCAAACAAGATACTGTAGAGCTAGGAAAAGTATAGGAAAGGGACACCGAACTCATCAGGGCTTTAGATGAGTTCCCCTCTGAGGAAAGGTTACAATATGGGGGGGGGGGGGGCTTTAGTTGAGAAAAAACACCATGAAGGGAAGACATGAGAGAGGTGTAAAAAAATTATGAATAATGTGGAGAAGATAGATAAGGAGACATTTTTCTGCCTTTCTCAAAATAGTTGAACCCAGGGTCATCCGATGAAACTGAGTGGTGGGAGATTCAGGACAGATAAAAGGAAGTACTTCACACAGTGCATAGTAATACAGTGGTGTTTGCTACCATGTACTGTACTGACGGCTGCCAACTTCGATGGGTTTAAAAGGGATTTGACAAAGTCATGGAGGATAAAGCTATTTGGAGCTACTAGTCATGATGGCTATATCCAGCATGCCTCTGGCTGCCAATGCTGAGAGATAGAGAGCATTATTGTGCTCGTGTCATGCTCCCGGGGTTCCCATGGGCATCTGGTTGGCTACTTTGGGAACAGGATGATGGACTAGATAGGGCTTTGGCTTGATCCAACAGTGCTCTTCTTATGTTCAAGTTATGGGTTTGTTTGCAAAGTAGAAAAATCCTCATTAAATAGGACTTTCCATGGCATTCCACCTGATGTCTGAATGGCTACTGCATGGAATATTGTCCACGGCCCTGACCTATTTTTTTTCTGATAGGAAAGGACCTTATTTTAAGCATAGGCTCGGGATGTTTAGTCACATGTAGTTATTCTACTGCTCTTTGTGATTTCAAACTGATTCTTCAAAGAGCAGCAAAATATTCTAGGAGGGCGAGGAGAACCAGGAAGGAATAGCTTCTGTATCCTTTTCCCACCAAAGAACCTGCACATATAAATGCACCTTTAGTGTTGTTTAATTCTCTTTGCATCAGCGTTGCAGAGGCTGCAGAAGATTTCCCCCCCCATCTGTTATCAAGAAAGCAAAGAGTTATGTTGAACCCTCAGTTAGAAATGCCTGGTGGCAAAGAGGAGTAAGAAGCACTGGTAAGATAAATTGAGAAAGAACATTTGACATTGCAAGGATGTTCTTGTATGAGTCTTTTATTCCAGGACTATGAGTAGCCACTCACTATCAGAGTAGGATAGTGGCCTCAGTGCCACCTAGTTGCTCTTAACCGTGATTGAAAGGAGTACTGCCCTTTCAGGCCAGAAACATTGCAATACCTTTGCGTGGTGTTTTCCACCTTTAGCACCCTGTTTCTAGTGATAAAAATCAAGAGATTCTAACCTGGCACGAACACTGTGATTTTCAGGTGCTAGCTGCAGTAATTCCTCAGCTCCTTGTCTGGGCTGGGAAAGAGAATTGCAGCAGCTATGTGAGCAGAAGCCTGATGGATGAGAGCATTCCCTTTGGGGAAGAGAGGAAGACCGGAGATTGCAGGGCAGAGCCCAAGCAGGCCCAGTCCAAACCTGCTACACTCACACACACCATTCTGGAGATGAGAGCAGCCAAACTCATTTACTCTCACATACGTTCTGGAGACAACGCTGGCCACCGCTGTCGCTGGGATCACAGTGCTGCTTATAATTATGGTGATAGTCCACTGGTGTGCCTTGTTAGCTTTTCATCCATCACGCAGGGGGATATAGTTCTTGGCAGAGCATATCCCACTGGGTGTCTGTCTCTTAAATGGCAGACCCCAGAATTTCTTTACAAATGTGCACCCACCGGCTACCATGGCCACGTTTGAGGGCAGAAGGATCCTTTTAAATTGTTTCCAAGGCTATGTTTAACCAAATAGCCTCCAGCATTAAATGTTTGGAGAAATCACAATGTTAAACTCGGACTACACAATATTATTAAGTAGCAATTTTTAATATATTTTTCCATTTATGGCAAAATTATTATATACAGTGGGAGCTGCAACGAAGTGCTGCAGTATGGAATGCTCCTATTCTGGTTTCTGGTTTTCCATGTCTTTCCCCTTCTCCTCCCTGAACAGTCAGCCAGCATTCTGTGCCCATTCAACAAGTCCACAGTGGGCTGTTTTGGGGTTGCTGTTCTGCCCCTTAGAGTTTTTTCTCCTCTAAAGATTTGTTGGGGTGGGGTACTTCTGTAAACCCTGGGGTTCCTCCAAAATGCTGATACATTCCTCTTGCATATGGATTGTGTTATTTTGGCTACGTGAGGAATGGCACCCGTAGAATTGAAGTTCTTTTAATATATTCAAGTGAGAAATGTTGCAGTGTGGGTGTTCTTCTGTTTATTTTCTTGTCAGTCAATGCCATCTTCTACAATTATCCATTCGCCCCTTCCATTTGGTTTGCTGCTTTCCCCGCAACAGTCATGCATGCATACACCTCATTAGAATGTTCCCCAACCCACCCACCCTGCCAGCTTTGGGTCTTCCTCTTAATTTTTTTTTTGTACTTCTGCAAATCTTGGGACTTCCCCAAGCTTTCTGATATCTCCCTCTCCAATTACTATTGGTGTTCTTTTGGCTACATAAGCATTGGCGCTCATGCTGAATATCAGAAAAGGAGGGAATTATAATAATACACACTGTGTAGTATTTATATGGCACTATATATCACATTATACTGGCGGCAAACTGGCTTTGTATGTTCAGGAGTTTTCAGCTGGACATTGGCTGTTTCACAGCCTTTGTGGAAATGCTAGTAAGCTGCATTCTGAAGTTCTTGATGTTTCTCTGAATAGCATTAGCCATGTAGTTTGAAAAGATGTAAGCATTTTAATTATTTGTTAGGTTTGTTTCCTTACAAGGAAAATTATTTTTTCATTTTGATAAAATTGGACCTCTGAGTTCGTCTGTTAATGGAATACATACTATGCTTGAATACTGACGTCCCTTTGTAAATGCGTCCTCAGAAAGATGTTTCTTTATTTTAATGAGGAAAAAAATATTAAACTAATTAATGATACTTTACACAATCTTAGTTTCCATTTGGAAACTAGGAGGTTTCCAAATGGAGGTTAAGGCTAGGCTTTCATTTGATAAGGTTTTGTGAAAATTCAGTGAAATGGACACACATCTGGGCTGGCTCACAAATAAATGCTTAATGCTTTATAACCCTGTTCAGGCGTTCACAGGAACACACAAGGGCTAAAAAGGGTAAAGATGTGCTCCAAAATAACCAGCACAAATAACCAACGTTGTGTGGAGTTGGTTATTTGAACCATCATTGGTTATTGTGTTGTGTGGAGGGCACTGTTGGTTATTTCAACTGCCACAGACAGATTCACAAAGCCAGTAGTGGAAAGACTGAGGAGGGAATGGCGGGGGATGAGCGAATCAACTCAGCATGGACTAATAGTCAACTCAACGTTGATCCTAATCCACACCATGGTTGATTATTATGTTGTGGGGGGAGTACCCCCTAGATAAACAACTGTCGAGTTCATTCTTACCCCACCGTTGTCTGTCATGTTGTCTGAATGCAGCCGCAAAGTCTGCATTGTGTAGCAGAAGAACTGGAGCTCCTTAACCCTTTCCCCTTTTGAGCCTTCTCTACAAAAATCACATACACAAAACCCAAAACACAAACACCACCTTGCAGGGATCTTTAGCTCCACTGTGTGTTGTCTTCTGTGTGTTGTCTTTCTACTGAAGAATGTTTGTAATGCGATTTATAGCAAATGTATAAAGTAAGATAGCACTTAAAAATTACCCATTTATGGTTACAAATACTGCTGTGCTGAAATTTTTTTCCATGAAACTTTTGACCATTCTCATTCAGTTTAATAGAAAAGAAATTGCTTTTGAAACTAAATTCAAATTAGAAGAAATTTCAGAGAAATTCTCATGGGTTTTATTCAGGGTTCTTGTGTATACCTTACGTATGAGGGAGCTGAGGGCTATGTGTGAATGTCCTGTCTTTCATTGTACTATCATCTCTCTGACAGCCTACAGCCTCCTTGGCTTCCCTCACTTCCCGCCCCGGGGAAGGCATAATGAATTTGTTCCTCCCAGAGGGTCTTTTCAGATCAGGAAATGCAGGCAGCCTGGGAGACTATAGAGCAATGGAGAGATGTGTACCAGAAAGAAAAATATAGACACTACCTTCGGACACCTCACAGTGATTAGTCAATGTCAAAAATACAACCAAAACAAATACGATAGTGAATGCCCCAGCTGTGCCTAGGGACACTAGGTGTGTGTCTGTCAATTTTATGCTGTTTTTGTATTTTCTGTGTTGTGTTTTCTGGGCTGAGCATTTATAGGACATGGCAGCTGTTCCACTGATGTATCCCGCCGCACTTCCTGGCAAAAGTAGAATATCGGATAGTTTTTGGTTATGCTCCTGACAGAGCTTCCTTTTTGTCTTTTCATTCAAGATGGTTAGGATAACCCAAATCCTCTTATACTCAGAAACCAAGAGAACATCCTCAAGTAGTAAACCTTAATTGTTCACTCAACAAGCATGAGAAAGGCAAAAGACTATTTCAGGCTAGCTCAAGCTATAATTTCTAGGGTTCAGCTGCTGCTCTATGTTTTTGCTTGCTTTGATGCATAACTAGACATTCTCTTTAAATATAGCATGAGGTTTTAAGTTCTGGCACATTCTTATCTCTGTACATCTCATGTTAACATCCTTGTCCTGGTAGCGTTAGTCTCTCATGCCTGTGGATTGACAAAGTTTAGGCTGCTGTCCTTAAATAATATAAAATTCTATAGCAAATTCTGAATTTGAATATTGTTTCCTAATTAATTCTTGTAAGTGAAACTAAGATAGAAATAACACTTCTGCAGTATGGTCCACTCTTCTGATTGAGCAAGCAGAGAACTGTGAAATTTTGCAGACAGGGTTTTTGGTCTTGTTTTCATACACACGTCATTTTTGTTCACACATCCACGTAGCATTCAGCTCATTCACATACCTTGACCCCTACAAAGAACATGTTCTCTCCCACCCTGTCTTTGCTGTAAATATCAGGCATGTTCTCTTACTTGTGAGAGGTGAAGACAGATTTTCTGGAATTTCCAGCAAGGATGCAAGGAGGGAGTGAAGGGGGTGAGGTTTGCATTATTTCTCTCCACAAAGACTATTGGAGACTTCATACATTAGGGAGAAAGAATGAAGGTTCCTGCTCATTTTCTCACCCAACCTTGCTGGAAACACTTGGGAGTATCTTTCTTCACATTTTCTTCTACAGTTCATTACTTCCGGACATAGTTATTAGTGCATGAAGCAAAGTTTTCATTCCCCACCCCCTGAATGCCATTTTCTTCCCCAAATCTGTTTTCAGCAAAAATCTGGGACCGAAGCTTTGCATCAAGCCCTGAATCAGTTCTTCGATTCAAGCTCTTTGTATATAGCCTTCATTAAAGGAAGTACTTCAGCTGATTATCATATAGGCAGGTGGCACAGATGATATAGATAAATAACTTATTGTATCTATCTTTCACACGTGAATGCGTTTTAAGTGTATTGTTTCTGTTTTTCACCAAGTTTTTATCTAGTTGTTTGTTTTTTAAAGTTCCTATGATTGTTAGCCACCTTGAATGCCATTTTCTTGGTGGAAAGGCAGGGTATAAATAAACTAAATTAATAAATGAATTAATAAACCTTCAAATTGTTTTCCAATGGCGTCTGAGCATTTTTAAAGTTAAACATGTTCACTTGACTAAACAAACACAGCAGTTGGTTATTAATAGATCTTTAACAATAATTAAACAGCAGTTTATTCTCCACATTTTATTTATTTATTTATTTATAATACTTATATACTGCTTAATATAGAAACATCTCTAAGCAATTATCAACATTAATAGATGATGGTGTAATTAATGTCTTAGCACCTTTGTCCAAAGCACTTTGGTGAGTTCAAACTGTGATTCTTAAGCTTCTATCGAATTATTCCTGAATCACTTGAAGTACCTGGTGATGTTAAATTTGCAATTCTGTTGACATTGGCTTGGATCCTATGGCAGCAATGTTATACACAGTTATTTATTTATTTCATTTCATTCTGTATCTCCCAATAACCAAAATTCTCTGTCAGTACACAAAAATGAATTCAATGAGACCTACATCTGAGTAGATACTATAGGATAACACAATAAGTTGCTGCTTTGTTCATGCAAGCAGGGGGAAGAGATTCTGCCAACTCAGAAGAAGAGCCATGCTAAATCAGACCAAACATCCCATCTACCTCACAATTCTGTCCATCCAATAGCCAACCAGCTGGCTGTGGGAAACCCAAAAGTACGCCATGAATACAGTACCACTCATGGTCCCCACAGTGACTGGTGTGTACAGAGGCATATTGCCTCTGATACTGGAGGTAGCATATAGCCGTCATGACTAGTAGCCCTTGATAGCCTTATCCTCCATTAATTTGTCTAATCCCTTTAAAGCCATCCAGATTGGTGGTCATCACTATATATTCTAATAGCAGCTTCCATAGTTCACCTCTCTGTTTGCTTTTCCCGGCATCATATCCCACATCATTCCTGAGGGTTCCCCAACCTCCAAGAACAGATTTGGAAGGGAAACTGCAGAAGAAAAGGGAAAGTGTTTTTCTTTGTGCAACATGTATATGGGCTCTGCACCTATACAGAGGCATGTTTGGGAGCCTTGTATAACAGAGGGATTTTTTTTTTGGCAGGAACCCTCCATTACTGTCCCAGTGTGGGTTCGCACCTATTCTCTCAATTTTCTTTTGACCACTATTGTAACAGCCTTGGTGCGAATCCCCTATAGAAGATTGCTGAATAGGGCTCTGCATGTTGCAGTGTGAATGCACGGATTACTACTAGAATTACAGTTACGGGAAAGCAATTTGTCTTCTGTGGATGTGTTCCATTCATGGAAGGAATGTTTGAGATCCAATCTACTGAGTTTAAACAAACGAAAAAACATGTTTTGAAAATGTGTGGTAAAGAATTCTTAGGTAATCATGTTCATATATCAATAAAGTAATACATGATGACATATATTAATCACAATTATCTTGCTAGTATTATCTTGCTCATATCTTGTTATAACAAACTTCTATCCAAGAAACGAAATGTTTTATAGACTACCGATTAATTTGCAATGAAAACTTTGTAAGTTTTTCTAGAAAGACCTTGATAAAGTGCAAATGTAGTAAATACAAGCTTACCTGAGGTGGAAGATTTTACAAGGCCAAGGAGGACTTAACAAAAAGTAGAACTTTTAGCCAATTAGTGTGAATGATACATTTTTGGCAACTGGAAATAATTTGAGCTGCAGCTATATCTAATTTTCAAGGGTAGATGGGAACACAGTGTGAGAGCTAGTTGTATTCTATTATAATGGTGTTCATACTTCTGCCTTTCTATAATTAAAGTAACGTTGAAGCAAGTCTCTTGAATCTGTCCTTTGGGTTCCAGGGGCCACCTGAAATGTGTTGATCATACTAGGAGTCAGATACATTAGCTTCAGTTAAAAAAAAATCTCATCTTTGGGTGAAGCACTTGACCTTCTGTAGTTGCCACAATTGTAATGTATGAACTGGTTCTTGGTTAAGCCACAAACAATCCTGTGGATTGAATGGTACCAGAAATTATTTGCTATCTGCTGTTAGTCTTTGGGCAATTTGGATACACATGCTGATTCAAAGGCAGATGGGGACTGCTTTTTGCAAGGCTCTCTGTTGTGCTTTTCTTGCTCATGGTGACATTATCATGCCCATGTTAAGCTTGCCATAGTCCTTCTTTTTAATGAATTATAGACAGTATGTGGGAGGATAACAGGTGCTGTAATACTATTAGAATGGAAATACTGGAGAAAAATATTTTTATGGCATGGTCAAACTCTACCCATTAAGGCAATCACACTTTACCCATTAAAGATATACATTCAGATTATTCTGCCAAACCGTGAATACTGCCCAGAGAGCTTTTGGCTATGGAGCGGTAGATGAATGTAATAAATAATAATAATAACAATAATAATAATAATAGATTCGAATACTCCTTCCTCTGCTATAGGGAGTGCTTGAATGCAGCCAAATCCAATACAAACAGACACACACACACACGCACACATACAGACCTTTTCAGTTAAACTTGAATGTTTTTGTGTATGTGCTATAAATTCACCAAGCTTACACATTGTTTTAATTGTTTTAATTGGTTTTTTGCTGCTTTAAAATTCTGTACTGGTTTTAGCTTGATTAATGGTTTAATTTGTTTTTAGCTGCGTATAATTATTGTTTTATATTGTTTGTAATAATAATAATAATAATATATTTATTTATTTATCACCCGCCTCTCCCAACGGATCGAGGCGGGGAACAACACCAAACACAAAATACCAAAACTGATTAAAAGCAGATAAAACCAGTACATCATTGTATATTTTTATCGGTGCACCGCGCTGAGATCCTAGTGATGTAGGGCAAGATACAAATGTTTTAATAAATAAATAAGTTTTGCCTTTCAATTGCTTTTATTTACAGTGTTGATTGGACTGACTTTTATAAAAGAAGTAATCTCTACAATATGTCAATTTTCTCTCTTTTGCAGAAGTGTTGTTAGAAAAGTGAAGGTAGTTAACCTATTGAATAGTAACTGATAATTGTATATAGCTTTTTTAATTTGGCAGGTGCCAAATTAATTTGGTAATGTTTATGGACTTTGTCTTCACAACACCCATGTGAGATAGGCTGCTATTATTCCTATTTCACTGATTGGAAACTAATGCAAAGGATCTTATAGCAAAAGTGGGTCTTGAACCAGGCAACCTAGATCTTAATGTAACTCTAGCCACTTAGGTATTCTGGGTTTCTAATACTGACACAAAAATGGGCTAGGCTAGTTGTGTGTGTGCCTGCCTAACTTAATTATTCTCTTTGTAGAGTAAATGCTTCTCTTAAACAAAACAAAACAAAACATATTCCAGAGAATGAAGATACCAACTTGTGAGACCCAATGGAAAGATGAATCCAGCATGAGACCTGAACTCTTTTAAGGAGCTTGTTCACTGCGTCCATGGTGGAGATGATATAATGACATTATTCAAGGCAACCATATGGTTTCTGTACAGTGTTGACATAATTTATTATTTGTTAGTAAGAATCATGGTTAACCTCAATGGAGCTTTTTGCATTTAACCACTGCTTTGTGGTATGTGCATGCTGCTGAAGTCATCATTTTTCCTCCACTTAGGGGCTGTAACTGTGGTACATACCATGGGGTATCTGAACTCAGGTGGCAAAGTAGTCAAGTGGAATTATTTCTAGAAGAATGCAAACAGGAACATATGGCTGGAACGGAGGCCAGCTTTCTTACTTATGAGGGTAATTTAAGTCAGGTTGAAGGAGCTGTTAACTGTCGAGATTGTTTACTATTCCCAGATAAAGACTAGATAAGTATTCTGGTTGTTGTTTTTAAAGACTGCATTAGCCACCTGTAGCTTTAATAGCCTTGACACAGCAAGAATTTAAAGGAAGACATGAACATGCTGAAGGGGATGGCAACAGATTGAATTTATTTAGTAATGTATGTTTAAACTCTCCTCCAATGCACAATGGATTGTTGAGAGGAGGAGCTTAGAAGGATATTTATTACTTTGAACCCTGTATCATTTATCATTGGACTGTGACTTGGTGCTGAACAAGGCACATGTGCTTTTCAAATGGTAAAAACATGCAGGGGAAGCAGAGTTTTTAGGCAGGTTAATACACTTGCCATCCCTGCCTACCACACCCTTAAATTTGACATAGTTATCCATTCCCAGGTTACTTCTTTCATTTATTCATTACATTTACATCCTAGCCTTCCTCCTAGGAGTGCAGGATAGCATACGTATTCTAACACTCTCCTTTTTTTATCCTTGCAAAACAACCCTGCAAAAGAGGTTCACCTGAGAGATGGTGACCAGGTTCACATGAGCACCGCAGCCACTGTAGCATGTTTAAGCCACAGTGGGTTGCAGTACGTGCTGGCTGCCCTTTTGAATATTCATGATGAGTACTTGCCATGGCTTATGTCATGTGAACCCAGTGATAGTGGCCTATGCAATGGTTAAAACAGCCCATAGTTTATTGTTTAACCCTCACTAAGCCACCGTTGCTGGGTTCACACAACACAATACGTCATGGCAGCCTCACACTGGGGTTTGAATATTCAAAATGGCCACTGGCATATGGTGGAATCCACAATGGTTTAATAAGCCACGGTAAACTGTGGCAGTTGTGTGAAGAAGCCCATGAGTGACCCAAGGCTAAGTAAGGATTTGAACCTAATTTTCCTTCATCCAACCAGTATTCTAACCACTACACAAAGCTGACTCTGTTTTTTTACTGTAGTCATTATTGGCAAGGTGTTATAAGTGCCAGCAGCTTTAAAGTGTGGCTTTGCAGTATTGTAATTCTGCCTGGAAGAGAGTAAAATGCTGGACTCCTTGCCTAAAACCATACGTATTGTGCTATGTATGGATGTTTTCTGACTCATTAAATGTTTAAATTAAGGATGGGGGGAAATTGCTCCAGCCAGAATTTGCACTAGAGGTCTGGGTACCAGTTGGAACAGAATGGTTTGTATGTGTGTTGTATACAGTTAGCCTGCCATCTATTGTTCTAGGTGAGGACATGGCAGGATCTACACTACTAATTTAAATTGGTTTATAACAGTAATGACAACTGTTGGGGCCCAGGACACAGTCCATATACAGTTTTCAAACCATTTTCAAAGTGTCATGTCCTGCTTGGTGTAGATATGTCCCTAGTATGCCTTGGGAATTTCCCGATTATGGATTCCACAGTCCACTCCAATGTTTGTGGGAAGACAAATCCAATGGGTTTAAACGTATAAACATGTACCCTGAACTTAAATGGCTTCATGGCTTAGGTTCCCATAAATATGGGGTGCCAAAGCTTTAACACAACGTAAGGCTGGGTGGCACAAAGACCAAATCCCCCCTTTTTTTTAATCCATTGGCTTCTAATTTACTATAATGTAAGATAACTTTTCAGCTGGTTGCTCATTGCTTTGCAATACCAGAGAAGACTGATCTAGGAAAGCTGTTGTTTGGAGAAACCAGCCAATCTCTATTAAGCTAATTATAAATGGCCACAGCTTTTAACTTTCAATTGGGTCGTATATGAAAAAAGTCTGCCAAACAAAAATTTTAACTGATAGCTTAGATGCAAAATATAACATGATTATTATTTAAGTCAATTTTATGTCCAAAACACCGCCTCCTAAGTTAATTCATTAGGTTTCTTGGATGCAGTATGGATCATTTGGAAATTGTGTGCTTGGGGTGGGTGGGGTAAGGATGGGGAAACCCTTAGTAAGTCTGGACGTCTTCTCAGAATTGAGTGCCTTTTCTTTTTAAGACTATACAGTCAAATGGGTTGCGAGTTTCAGATGTCATTTTAAAATAAAAACCTGCCAACTTTAAGTATAGATGTTACCTTGCCAAGCACATGGTCCCAACTCCATGTTTGCCAAGATAACGAAAATGCAGGCGCAGGAGGGCACTTTCAGAGGAGGATTGGTGGGTGGGATTAATCCCTTCTGTGATCTTCAGTCTTCTTGCACATCTCCTTCCCAACCCAAGGTTGGCTTCCCCCAGTCAGGTTTACTTCCACTTTTTGAGCTCAGTTGGGAGCAAAAATTACCTTATCAGACCCCTGTCACCCATGACTTTCGTTCTACAACAACCCTATGCCCTGCTCACTCATAATACCTAGGTCTACCCTGAACTAAGAAATGTTCTATGCATTAAAAACTGATATATTGCCCAGTAGTGGTTATAGAACTCTCTCTCACAAACGCTTTAGGTCTGTTCGGACAACACACTAAGCCATGGTTCGGCCACTAACCCTTTTGCAGCAAATGGTTAGTGAGTGTGAGTAAACTGTGATTATGTAGCCACCATGGTTAGGAATGGTTCATACCACACACTAAGCCATAATGTTTTGCTCAAAATGTTTAATCACAGTGGCTTAACATGTTGTCTGAACACGGGGTGTGTGTGTGTTTGAGTGAAAGAGCACTTCATAAATACCTTGTATTTGTGGTAATAGTATTACTATAATAATAATAATAATAATATTTATTTGTAACCCGCCTCTCCCTCCGGATCGAGGCGGGGAACAACAACAATATAAACACAAAAATTCACAACAGTTAAAATTTTTAAAAACAAGAGAACAACACAACATTAAAAATATCCTAAAATTCATCTGGATAGGCCTGTCGGAAGAGGACAGTCTTCATGACTCTCTTAAATTCATGAAGACTGTCAATTTGTCTAACCTCCTCCGACAGACCATTCCACAGTCTGGGAGCGATTTTCACAAAAGCGACTGGATACAGGAACAAAATCACTGTCCCATTTCTCATTCCTTCCAGGTGGTGGGTGTATTAGCTCCCTCTGCCCTTCCACTCCACCTCATGGTCCTGACCCACTGTTACCACATTCAAGCAGTGTTAGTGCAGCATGGCCAATGACTTTTAAAAAGATTGTTCATGGATCTTCATGCTTTGGGCTTGTCACCAAAGGCATAATTTAATGGTAGCTGATGTATATTATCCAGATTATCTGTCTGAAATATGCACGGAGGCGAAGTGAGGCCATTTATCATACATGAGAGTTAAGTACTAATCCAGATCAGGAACAAATCCAAAAGTCTATCTGGCTGTCCAGCTTCTCTTCAAGCTGCTGTGGAATGAAGAAAGAATTTGGGAGGGGGAGGAGGGGGTTGCAAACTATTAAATCATTTACTTAGAACTTAAAACTGTGTGCTTTAGTTCACTGTAAAAACATTAGAGGTGCCAAAGGAATTTATGACAGCTGGATTAGATAAGTAGGGCTGACACAAAGTAAAATTTATCTATTTCCATAGTGTCTGAAATAGTCACCCACTTTTGTGGCTGGAAAAACCTATTTCTTTATAACGTCTATGTATATTCACATTTAGTTTACTAATCCTTAAACCTTCTAGGTGGTGAGCAGGTGCAGATTATCCTAGAACGTTTTGCCAGACAATTTGTTCAACTCTGTGGACCACAAAGAAAAAGTGTCAGCATGAATAAGATGAACTGCCCAATTTGCATAGTGTTTGCATATAATATATGTAATCTGCATAAGTGCGGCAGGCAAGACCTGCCAGTTACCTGCAACCATCTGAGGTGAATGTGATCCGTGGCTTCCAACTACCACCAAATATTAAAAATCATGGTTCCACTCTTCAACATGAGGAGATGGACTTGAAAATAGATTTTTGGCAGGGAGCTGGGCTTGTATAGTTTGGGTATAATGCTGTGCTGAAGCCTGGCCCCTACTTTTTGTAAAATTCTTTCCTTGCAGCAAAAGAGGCATTATTTATTTTGGGTTTTTTGGCAGGGCGGGGGAGAATTTTGAGGAATTTTCTTGCTGGGGCAGAGGGTAGGTGATCCATTTACCATTCAAGTGTAAGAGGTGGCTGATGGGTATTCTTCGTGTTTTATTTTATCCCCACCCTCCACTGCTATCGCAATGTCACAGAGCTCTTAGCAGAGAGGCTAAAAACTTTCTGGTGTGCCCAGGAGACTACATGATGTTGCACAGTCTCCTGAGCATTTAGGAGCTGCTGCCCAGCTGAAAGCCTCTAGGCAAAGAGCCCCTTGCTGCTATGAGCAGGAAAAGCCCTGTTGATGTGGAATGGGAACAGCATGATAATTCATGGACTCACTCTTTGACCATGCAGTGAAAGAAATAGGCCTCCATCTTAATGTGGGATCTCCCCTTCCTTTTAAATTAAAGTGGGTTTCTTACAAGGTTTATTGGCCACGCAGAAATGCCTCAAAGGTTGCAAATGGCACATTGGCAGTAAATCATATCACTTTCTAAAGGCTTCAGATTTGACGAACTATTCCTTGGAAGCATAAAGGATCAGTTTTTCTTTCTTACCCTTTCTTTCCAATATAAAGAATGTATTTTATATAAAGAAAGCTAGGAAAGCACATAAAAGACCAGCAGATGTTTAAAAGAATTAATAGGCTTTGTCAAGGGAGAAGATATCTTTTCCAGAGTGCTTCATTATGGCAATTGTATAATCGCTGGCCTGATCTGGACATCATGAATCTGAAAAATGAAATGATGGTTTGAAGGATTGGGAGTTTGCTGTAGATCATACATTCCCTCCTCATCTTTTATATGCAAATCCCAACCCCACTTTCTTTCCTGGTTTCTTCTATGATTTGAAGTGAGTTTGAAACCACAATTTGGAGGCAGTCTTAGTCACTGCTAACCATAGGTTGCCTGATTCAGATGTCACAGCGAAACGGGTGGGAAGAATTTCATTTGTTCCTCATTTATAAGCAAACCAAACTGATTTGTATTTTCTGGGCTAACATGCAGATTGGAACACCGTTATCCTTCAGATTGCACTCTTTTCAAACTTAGGTGATGCATTGGGCACAAAAATGTATAGACTAGGGAATGTTACGTACAAAAATGCATTTATTCGGGGACGTTATGCCCAAAAATGTATTTATTAGGGAAAGTTATGTACAAAAGTAAATGTGAATTTTGTACTTTAAAAACAAAATTGCAGACTGATGTGGAAATTGGATGGAACAGACTTTCAATTAAATACATGCAAATTTGACATGGGTCGGATATAGACTGATTCATCCATCCCTAAGGCAAAATATGATTAAACCAGGAAAGAGATGAGGTAATTATACATGAGAGTGGTGAAGAGAGGAGGAAGGGGGGAGAGAGAGAGTTTGCAAACCCAAGGCACACTTTAGACTTCAACTCCCTTTAGCTTCTGCTGCTGGTTCAGAATGCTGGGAGTTGTAGTCCAAAACCTCTTGAGGACACCAGTGGAAGGCTGCTTTAAACCATGGTTTGGAGATTGGAATGTGATGACTTAACTAGGATATTGTTAAATGAAATATGATTTTCTTAAATATACTTCAAGAACTATATATTTGGTGTAGAAGCATAGAATTCAATAATGATTGTGTTCTGGTACATGATGTAATAACTTCCTACTTTCCAACAAAACCTATGGTGGGATCAGAGAAATTCTTCAATTTGAGTAGAATCTTTAAAGCTAGTGGCACTGATGGTTTCTGAACTAGAAATGATTAAACAAGCAAAAGATCTTGGGCTCAAAGTGAGCAGCTCAATGAAATGTCAACTCAGTGGCTACGTTCTCACATAATACTAAGCCATGATTTTGGTGAGTGCAGCTTGTTTGTTCTTCCCTTTATGCAAGCAAGTAAGCTAACCAGGAGGGGGGGTAGCTTATTGAGAGTTCCAAACTGGTGATCATGGTTTGTTTCTCCCTAAGAAGCCAGGTTTGTAAGGCAACAATAATCTCTGCAATCCTGGCTTGTTTGGAGCAAAATACAGGTTCAGGTGTCAAAATAAGCTATCCCTTCCTGGTTTAGTTCCTGGTTAGTGAAGAGCAATTGGGCATTATGTGCAAACATGGCCACTGAAGTTACCTTTTCATGGCTCAGATCATTTATGAAACTCCAGAACACTTGATTCTGCCGTAGTCTGTGGCCATAGATATACTAAAAGTAAAGAGCCCCCATGATAACTTCAAAACGAGGCCTGACTCTCAGGAGAAGACAGGTAAGTCCCAGCAGCAGTGGGAGGTCGGGGAGGGAAAGGGAAGTGAATCCAACGACTCCAGTGGATTCACCTGGACTCACAGCTGGCCTTGCACTGGCTTTCCCAGGTGGACGAGTATGGGGGAGTGGCCTTGCACTGCCCTGAACCGGCCCAAAGCGCCCTGAGGCTTCGGTGTCAATCTGCTTCAGCCTGACCCTGTGCTGCTCTGGATTCAGGCCAAGGCAGGCCAAATCAGCCCACCTCGCCTCGGATTTGGGGAATCAGCCAGAGGCGGTGCACAGCCCAAATTTGTTTGCACGTTTTGAGCTAAAAACTGCAACACAAAATTTGGAGTACTGAAGACTCTGAAAGATAATTGTCTTCCTTAAAAATGCAGCACACACATAATTCACCAGCATCCCTAGCTACACTTTGTCCTTGTTCACCCATTAGCCAATGGGCAGAACATCTTTTATATTAGCTGAATTGTAAATTTTCACTCAGTGCATGTGTGTGCAGTTTGAATATTTCAGACATTAGCCAATCATTTCACCTGGCCTGGTATGATTAAAATTTCTCCCTGAAGGGGAGTTAATTGGAATGGTGGAGAAAAGGAGATAAGGACATAACAAGACTCCACCCATAGGCACCAGTTTGGATGTCTGATTCACTGGGTTGTTAGCCTCTCTCCCTGTTTGTAACTGGATAAATAAATAAATCTGTTCCTCTTCAAAGCAATCTGCCCAACCTAGACGGGTTCCCCAGATGTTTTCAGTGCAGATGATGCAGACCAGGTGTACCTTACACATGAGTCACATCCTCACTGACCCATAATAAAGCCAATCCATACTGCTATCATTTACCTATATGTAGGATGCAACTCCCCTCCCCCATTAGTATTAGCATTTTATATTCCACCATCAGTGTGCCTAGCATCTTATGGGATTACTTAGGCAAACATAGACACATGGCATCAAAGGTACAATCTAAATTATACAATAGACACCAACAGAGGGAGGAAGACACAAGTCTAGGAGAAAGACACAAGTCTAGGAAGGGGAGAATGTAGGCAAATACAGTTACAGGATCAAACAAGATGGATGCTTCTGATCTGAGCTCGCTTTCCATATCCACTTAATGACATATCCCAGACTTCAGTATGAACCTAAATGCCCAGACAGAGTACCAGAAGCACTAAGATCAATTCAGACAAGTCCAAGTCCTAGAAGATTACTTTGCTCCCCAAGTAGGACAAACCTCCAGCCAGAGAGCAGCTAGGTCTGAAATGAAGGCTTCACCAATATGGAAGATTGTTATCAGAGCTATCCCTGAATGCTGTCCAGGAGCAAAGTGAAGGAGATTTTGCTGCTCATAAAAGGCTGTTGGAGAGGACTGCATGACTCCCTGATCAAAGCACAGCTTTTACTTAATTAACAGAGCGAGTGGCAGGAACTGAGCAGAGATTGCATACAATATGGTCACTGTGTTGCAGAAGTACTGGAAAAGAATGAAATTTGAAAGGACAAGGAGTTCTAAAATAAAATAATTCAATGAGGTGAAGATTGAAGCTTCTGGCGTTCGATGCCTGCTTTGCTTTTATCGGAGGAAACACTTGGAGGTAATTAGCACACTGATACTAGCAAGATGTAGAACTACCGTTACTTATGAATGCTGCTTCCATATGTGACTTATATCCTTCTTGAATTGCATGAATGGTATTAGGAGAGCATGTCCCTCTTGGCACAGGTGCTGGTAATTTTAAGCATGTAGCTATTAGGAGGCAAGCCCACAGCAGATCCTAAGCATGGGATTTGAAGAATGCCAGGAGGACATGTCAACCTGTGGATGACCTCTTAGCTCTTGCCAAATGATGGACCTGCAGGAACAGCAGCCAGAAAGCCTCATTACAACAGTAAGCCTTAAAGGTGCTTTCCCTAGAGCCTTCTCTCCACCCCTACCCCCACACTCACTCAATAAAAGGTAAAGCTTAGGGTTGCTCTCTATTCATACAACTGGGAGACTCTGTTCTAGCTGCTCTGGGTACTGGTTGTCAACAGGGTTCACTTTGCTTTGCATCATGTTCACCTCACCTCTTCCTTTCCCAGCTTGAAACTGTGAGCATCATCAAACATGTGTGTGTGGGGGGGGGGGATTTTTGAGTTTCCCTACCATCACTATGGCCTCCTACTGCTATCCCACAATAGTGATGTTCTCTTTACACTGGTAGAGAAAGAGGAAGCAGCAACAACCACGTGGCCCATTCAGTGGCCATTTTTATTGCGCTGCTTTTCCTGCACACAGACGGAAATGGCAGCAAGTTTTGTTTATAAAAAATAAGTTGGATTTTCCAGGTCTTTTTTTGCAACGGAAAAATGAGTGGAAGGAGTGGGAGGCACACAGGAGGTGTGGGGGAGGCAGACGACATTGTCTAAAGGATGTGTGAAAAAACTTGAGTGGGCAGTAACGAGTGTGCGATAAAATGCCTGTCTGATGATCCCGTATCTAACTGTAGTACAATTAGCTTAATTTTTGTGAAGTTGTTTTAGAGAAGAAGCGAGGCCTAAATTCATGTGTAACAGAACAACAATTTTATTGCCAAGAACAGTCTAGAACAGCAGCATACCTGACTGCCTCAGTACTGACGCAGTACCACCTACAGTTGGAATAGCAACACAATACTTAAACTCCCCATTATATTTTTCCCTGAAATTATAGCTTGCCAAGAGGATACTCTTGACAAATGATGCCTAAGTTTTTCTTGTCTGATTGTGGAGAACTATAATTCACAGGCTGATCTGTTAGGTTGGTTTGGGTGGGGAGAGAGCCCTGTTTCAGTGCACAGATTAGTTCCTTGCAGTGTTACAAATCCATGACTAGTTTCCAGTTGCTTAATATGAGTCTTCAGTAACCACAAAAGCTGTGGTATGTTGTTGAAAGATTTTATCATAAGTGTAAATACTGTTAAATGGATTGTTAAAACCAACTTCAGTGTTTAGTCACCAAGAGAACTGATTTGACCTTTTAATCTAAACAAAGCAAATTGAAGGTATTATCCAAATACACACAATTAACATATCCTGTGTATAAGAGGACAGAAAATTATAGTGCTTGCTGCTAATACAGGATAGAGATCAGTGTCCTATATTAACATAATTTCATGTAATCCCCCTTAAAGAATGTGATTTAACAAAGCATAAATTATGTGCCAGCTAAATTTCAATACAAAGCAATATATTTTCCAATTACTTTGAACTTTCTTTGTCCAGAGGGTCAGTCTGTCTCTCTCTCTCTCTCTCTCTCTCTCTCTCTTTTATGGGAGGATATATAGCCATTATTATTTTTTAATAATTTATCCTTTCAGTCTCATAAGAGAAATTCCTTATCTTAGATTAGTGACAATATTACATATATTACAAATGCAATCCTAGTGTGAAAGCCAGGGTTCAAGTACTGGTTCCTGTGTTAAGCCATTGGGCCAACTTGTTCAGTATTGCCAACACTGACTGGCAGTAGTTCTGCAGGGTTTCTCAGCCCTACTTGGAGATCACGTCTCGGATCGACTGCATGCAAAACATGTGTTCTGGCTCTGAGTTCTGGCCTCTGCTGAAAAGCCTCATATTCTCTTTCTGTGCTGTAGAGATTAAATAAACATCCTACTCTCTATTCTCCTGTAAATGTCTGTGGCGCTGATTTGGATTAGGACTATGGCATTACAGGAGAGGAGGATTTAAGCTTCCCCCTATTATATATATATATATATATATATATATATGTGTGTGTGTGTGTGTGTGTATATATATATATATATATATATATTCCACACACACCCATGGTGGTGGGGGTGTTTTAAAAATATATCCGTTGGAATCAATGGAGGGTGGGGGTTGTGGGGGTTTTGTAACTACTCCATAGGGTAGGGGCGGAATTTTGCCAATTTTTTTTTTAAAAAGACAAAAAATGGGTAGGTGGAGAAACTTAATTTTCCTCTACCAGAGCACCATAGGTCTGATCAGAATCAGGGATATGCATGCTTAGAGGAGAGGAGAGGAGAGAAAGCTGGCACTGGCTCCATTTGGACGACACGATAGTCAATGGTGGGGTAATAATCAACTTTACAGTTGTTTATCTAGGGGGTACTCCCCACACAACATGGTAATAAATAATCAACTATGGTGTGGATTAGGATCAGCACTGAGTTGACTATGGCAGCATTCGGATAACACGATAGTAAAAACAACTGACGATTGTTTCCCCCACACCAGTTGTTTATCGTGTCGTCCGAATTGAGCCACTATGTATGCTTTAACTAACATTTAGTTTGGCCCTCATACATAGAGATTTGGTTAATACAGCCTATTTACTATAGAAAGTTCCCCAACAGGGTTCAATAAACCTATTTGTCTCTTCACCAGTGGTGAGAATCTGTCTGGAAAGAAAAAGTGCTGCTGCCTCTCATGAAACCCCATGTAAAGGAAAGATGCAACTCATTTTCTCTGTGGAGACCTTGTGAGGTGTGACTTCTTTTCCTGGGTTTCTATAACTGACATGCCTGGAGAGAGAGAGAGAGAGAGAGAGAGAGAGAGAGAGAGAGAGAGAGAGGGAAGGGAAGGGACTGTAATGTTTTTTGGTCTCTTGAAGTCAAGAAGAACTTGTATTAATTCATTTTAGAAGACTGTGGTCTTATGTAAGGTCCAAAGTTATGAATACCTGCTATATTCTTGGAGTGCAACTTCAGTAACTTAACATTCATGGGCATTATCTTAGAAAGAAGGCAGTGGTTTGTGGGGGTTTTTTTGCATATCATTCTAGTTATATCACAGAAGCCATATGAAACGGATGGGGGCGTATGGTGAGGAGAGATTGTCTATCTGGATCGGAAAGGCTAATTATCTGTGGTATGCTTCAGGAATGCCAGCCCTGCCAATAAAGATTGGAAGCTGTAAGGACGAGCTTTGAATTTTCCAATAGAGCGTGATCTGTGAGACCAACTCTGACAGTGTTTGGTCTTCCCCGCTGTGCACAGATTGAGTCCATATAGATGGCTAATTAAAGTTTCAGTCAGTAAACAGATATGAGAAGGCACCGCTTTGAAGGCAGGAAGATCACAAGAACCATATCCTGTCCTTTGGTTAGTGTTAAAGCATAGTATGGCAGCTCATCACCTATGAATGTTGTTAATTTTAAACCCTCTTCTGAAATTTACAGCAGCAGTTGAGGTTTCCAATGAGGAAATAATATATATAATGGACTGTTTTTTCTATTTCATTTTTCCATAAACGTATTTATTTCATAAATGGTGCAATTGATTTAATAGTGTAAAATTTACATTGACAGAATAGTTTAGGTTTGGTTTATACATTTGAATGTAAAGCAGCTGTATCTAATTCTTTGGATGCTGTCAATTCTGTCACGTTTAAAATATTTACGTTAAATGAAGTTATGATAGCAACCTGCTTTTTAATTTTATTTTATTTTTGCTTTGAACATCCTAAAATAACATGAAAGTGTTGGTTTTTATGGTGGCAGATAGTGGATTTCCCCTCAAAATGTGTGTGTGTGTGTGTGTGTGTGTGTGTGTGTGTGTAAACACTTCAGACAGACAATACTTCAAACCATAGTTTGGAAAACTAGGAATGAGTAGGGCCAGGCCTCAATTATGTATATTCTCTCCCTTTCCTCCACGAAGAGGTCCAGAGATCATGTCTGTACAACTAGCCAAATCATATTTCTAGTAGTCAGAAATAAAAGTAAAAGTGCAGTGTTCCTTTCCCTTTCCATCCAGGCAGTGGCAGCCTACATACAAAATTAAGGAGAAGGGCTAATTGTGCAAGTGGCATTGTTTCTCAAAAGCCTGACTCTCCTACAGATTTTTTTCCTGAAAATTAAAAGTTGTCCCTACTTCCCTGATAAACCCGGGTTAAGAAGGCTAAGAGATACAGTCTCCCCTGTCTCCTAAAAAAGTCCACTTCAGATTTTTCATCCTTCCTTCCAGCAGCTTTCTTCCACAATGCCTTGTTGTGTTGTTGTTGTTGTTATTGTTGTTGTTGTTGTTGTTGTTGTTGTTATTTTTAATCAAATTTTGCTTTGCTTTCTGGTGTGGAAAGTGTGTGAGAGAAGACAGTAGGGGCTGGGAAACAGAAGAAGGCTGACGGACATAAAAGGGAGATTTGAAACTGCCTTCTGCCTTCTCTCATCCAGCTAGTTAATCCATGTACAAAATCAAAATTGCTTGTTCTTAAAAAAAAAAAAAAAATCTACCTGCAGTTGGGATGTAGTGACACAGGAGCTTGTTACCTGGGAAGGATTTGGAAAGAATACATTCTCAAGGTAGGGATAGACACTGGGTTTAGTTGTTGCTCCAGAGCTCCAGCAGAAGGATAGTGCTGGAGGTGGGGGCAAAAGTGACACCATGGGGGAAATAGCATTGCGCTGGGAGAGGAGAAGAGATGAGCAGCACAGGAGATAAATTTAGAATGGGGTGGTAGTACCCCCTTCCCTGCTCATCAATCAGATCTACAGGGCTCCCAGGAAGAGAGGGGAGGGCAAAGGGGGAAAATAACACTTACAGATGGCGGTCCAGAGCTAGAGAACACACAAAATGTACTCCAGGTTTTTCTGGTAACGTACGTTAGCTGCTGCAATGTAACCTCTCTCCTTTAGCTGTCTTGCTTTCCAATATCAAAAACTTGGCTGCCCCAGGCCTGTTGATAAATGGGTTTGTTGAAGCCTGCTCCAATGTATGAAGGCAGAAGACTTGAAACATCCACTTCTAGACAGCAAGAAACCATTGTTTGCCATTTTTTTTCTGAATGAGGCAAACTATGGTTTGCACAAATCTGGCAAAAATGGGAAGCTATGGTTTGTTGCAATCCACAATCAGAAGCTTCTACTCCCTTCCCCCTCCGTGTGTCTTGTTCTCACAGCACATCTGAGTCATGTGTAAGTCTGTCTTCATAAATATTAATACATGAAAGTGAGTTCTATAGAAATGTGGAGCTCTTATTCTTGAGGTCTAAGCTACATCTTGTGTTAAATGCATTGAGCAGGATCATCCAATGGTGCCCTTGCACCAGCGGCCAGTCTGCTGGTCTTGGAGCTGGAGCGCGTACCCCTACCATTGGTGCCCGCTATGTAGCCCTTCTTGGGCAAGCCGCGACACAGGCGGAAACACTCATTTCTGGAAGGGACAGGTCTCACCCCTTCCTAGTACATTGTGCTATTCAAATAAGTACAGTCTGAGTCTGAGGTGAAACTGGTTTTCATGCTATTGACCAGTATACTTTCTAAATAGGTATCATTGTAGGGTATTAGAACCTTTATGACAGAACTGTATATGGATGCCAGAAGAAAGTAGATTATATAAATTTACATTCTCTGAGAAAATCAATAAATTATAGTGGTAGTCTAGTCTTGAAGACTGGATTCCTGACTTATGTACAAGTTAACAAAATACTCAAGTGAATGCTACACTCTGCTTTCACAAATATTTGTAGAAAGGACCAAAAGGCAACGTTAGGGGTAGAAAATTGCTTTCTTGAGTGACACTTGGTTGACCTTCACTTATCTGGATATAGCCTGGACATTTTTTTAAAAAAATCATTGTGGTCTATGGCTGCTGTTACCTTGGGGCAATTAACAAGTCAACATCAGCCTATGGGTTCTTCTTCCAAGTAAGTGAACAAGTGGGTAGGTGGTGTGTGTGTTTCTTTTCATCCAGCTCCCCAAACAGTATTCCTCATTTTTGCTGTTGGGAAACCAGCTAAAGACAAACATGGAGTCAGCCAGTGTGGGAAGGCTAAGAAAACCTTGGTCAACATCTGTAAAATATGGTGAAAGCTAGCTGTCACTTAGAGTGTCACAGGGTCTAGCTGGTATTTGTGTCAGTTTCAATGCATGTGAATTAGGGTGTATCTGTTCTTTCTGGATTCAGTGTGGTTCTGTCAGTTTGCAAGGTTAAAACTAGAAACGAAAAAGTACTGCTGGAATTGTTGCAAGACTTCCTTCTAATCCAAAAATTATCTGAAGTGAAAAGTTAATTGCCAATTACACATCACATAATCTGTAACCGGTAATTTGGTTTTAATTAACACAAAGTTCATTACCAGTTGTGGTCTCTTTGATTTGTTTTCAGTGCTTTACCATCAGTGTTTGGGAAATGTAAACACTTTCCTTTTTAGAGCGGTGTTTCCATAGAAGGAAATGGGGAGTGTGTGTGTGTACACATGGACGCGCCTGACTGTCTGTCTCTGTATTCCCTTATAATCAGCAGAAATTAGATCAATAGAAATTAGATTTAAATATCTGTGATCCAGCTCCAAGGGCAGGTTTCAGCTTTGGAAAATGCATCTGGGAGGTTGTTTCTCTGCAAGTAATTAAAAGCAATTAACAGTGAATAAATTTGATTCCTGCTATCAAAATGTAGCATGCTGCAGTCTATATTACTGTATTACTGTTTCCTGTTTAGAATGTAAGAGCAAACAGTGTATTGGAGTTCCATGTTTTTTTCACTACTTTTGTTTTCCATCATGCCATTCTTATGTATGGCTGTTTAAACTAAATGGCAGAGAGACACACAACCCATGTAAACCCTCCCTTGCCCCCTGGCCACAAAAGTGGGGATTTCTTTCTGGGGTTTTCAGGGGCAAAATTCCCCACTGCCATCAGAGCCTCTCCTAGTGGCTACCTCCCAACCCCCAAAGTCTCCCAAATAGTAAGTGGTGGGTGACATAATGTCGCTCTGAGAGGTTCCTTGAGAAAAAAAAGTCAACTATGGTCACAGGAAGGTTTTTGTCTAGTAGTGAGTTTTGCCTCTATGCTGATTCCACCCCCTTGCTCCAAATTGACAGAGTTTCATACTTCAGATGTGAGCCAAAAGTTCTCTTCTGAAAACTTTGAGCTCAGTTCAGCACATAAAATGTTATACCTTGGAGAGCCAACCAAGAAATGGCATAAAGAATCTCCTGGAGTCATTGGCTTGGATCCAGAGGTGGCTTGGATCCAGAGGTGGTGGTGTAGAAATGGAGAGGATATTTGCTCGTGCAAGGTAGAGGGCATGTTCAGAGATTCCACCCACCTACCCACTGCAAACCATTGCACCCCCTGAAAAACTGATCCTGGGGTTGGAATAGTATGAACTGTGGTTTGGGGGCAGCAGCAGATAGGGGAGAATTGGTGGAAATTGGGGACTCAGAAATTATTTCTAGTCATACAGTGGTACCTTTGGATCCAAACCATTGTAAATCATGATGATGCATTATAATGAAAACATTGGCTCAATTTGGACAACACGCTGAGCCTCGGTTGTTGAATGAACAACTGACGGTTGTTGGAAAAGTGGTTGATCTACAGACAAAACGCTGCAGCAGGGGCTGCAAGGAATCGGCTACCACCCCGGTTGCAGATTGCCTACTCGGCTTTGACTGACAGCTCGGCCGCCATTTTCCCCGCCTACCAAACCCCGTTAGTCCTCCAGCAGGTATCCCAGAAGGCACTGCGGCCGAAAACCATGGGCGCCGCCATTGAAGCCGATGCAGGACACGCCTCCCAAACCCCATTGGCCGCCTCAGACAGTGGGTCGAACTCAGCAGCCTCAGGCAAAGAGGCAGCCAGGAGGGATGGCAGCACCAATAAAACAGTCGCACCACATGCCCAGCGCTGCAATTCCAACGTTGGCACCCACGCCCCAGCCCTCAACCCGCCCTCCCTCCCAGAGCATCTTCCACACACACAGGAAAGAAGGCGAGAGTGGGGTGGCGTAGAAAACTTTATTCAGCAGGCAGACCAGACATGGGCAATAAGGCACATGGGCACCACTATACCAGAGCAGAAGCTACGGAAAGGACAGTTGCCCCCGGGAAGGGAGGAGACAGCTGGAAGGCACAGCGATGAAGAGGGGATGGCCGAGGCCACACACCCAGGGAGCCAAGCACGGAACGTGCCAAGGGGATGAGGTGGAGAGGGGCGGCATGCCAGGGAGGGATGCCAGTCCAGAGATGGAACTCCACAGCCAATGCTCACAGGGGGTGGGGGTAGCGCAGCCAGATCCAGGCACTGATGCTTTCACGCACCCGGGACACCTCCGCACGGGTGCGACGCTCCCCAACAGGATTCTCGGGGCCCAGCAATGGCTCACTGTCCAGCCGTGTTGGGCGGATGAGCGGGGGCTCTCTGGTCGCCGCTTCCCCTGCCCTCGTCCTTCTGGGTGATGCGAGGGTGGAGGTGGCAGTGCAGTGGGGGTCTACTTTGGATGGGGTGTTGTTCCCCTCTTGGTGTGAGGGGGGCTGCCCCCTGCTCCAGGGCACCTGGGGTTGTTGCTTATTCCGTCTCCCCCTCCCCCCCCTTTGCCATAGTGCCCTTCTGGTGCGCTTCCCTGTCCGTTTGGGTAGCTGACTGGGCACCCTGTGTGAGTGCTTGCAGGAGGCGGGCGTCCTGGTTGCTATGGCAGTGAAGCCGGGTCTCTGTTGCGAGCATGCTTGAGCGGCCACCCGCTTTCTGCCTCTCTTGCCGCTCCGCTCTCTGATTTTCCTTGCTCAACAACTCACGGTTGTTGCTTCAACAACGCCCCAATTCGGACAACACGTTTGTCAGTTGTAAAATCCCTCAACAACTCGCAAATGAGTTGTTCATCTCAGTTGTTCCTCTAACAACTGTGGGTTGTTACTTTAACAACTGTGGGTTGTGTGGCTGAATTCGGACAACACGCTGAACAACGCAGTGGGTTGTTGCTTCAACAACCCACAGTTGTTCAGCGTGTTGTCCGAATTCAGCCATTGTTTGTTTGAGAGGCTCCCAATGGATTAATCCACACTGATCCAGTATCCATTTTGTGGAATATGTTAGGGTTGTTGACAGTGCTGCCTGTCATTGTTGACCTTCACTTTATAAATTCAAAGCCATTATTCCCCAAATGGGAACAATATGAATGGTTGGGACCTTCTCATTTTCTGTAGAGATAGCCAAAACCCTATATCTCATTTTTGTTCTGTGATACATGTGAAGCAATAAAGGTGAGGGAAGACTACCAGTTGAAGTTCAAAAGAAAAAATGGACTTCAGTATGAAATCCCATGGAGGAAGTATGTTAAATACTGTTAAATACTGTTTGCATTCTGTAAGCATAGATTGGTTCAAGACCAGCACCTTGAATTGGGACTCAGAAACATACAGAAAGTCAGTGCAAGTGGGCTAAGAACTGGTGTTACATGTTCAGACTCCGAACTGTCTTCAAGGGCAGCCTTGCAGACAGCCTTGCAGTAATCTAAGTTGGAGATGAACAGAGGATAGACTACTGAGGCCAAGTTATACCTCTCCAGACAGGAGCATAGTTGGGTCACCAGTCAAAGTTGGTAGAAGGCACTCCATGCCATTAAGGCTACTTGAGTCTCCACTATTAAACCACAGTTCCTGTTATCCACAGACAGCATGACCGTTGGACATGATGGCTAGAGGTGATGAGAAATGTAGTCCAACATACCTGGAAGTCACTCAGCTGGGGATGGCTGGTGTATAGAATTGCAGACCAAAGCTGCTGTTTTATCTTGAGCACAGAAAGAGGGTTTGTTTAATCAATACATGCAGATATCTGTTTTTCAGAACTTTAAAAGCTTGTTCTGATTGTGGCTATTTTTCTTCTTTATATCAATTATGTATTATTTTGAAAGTCTTAATAAGCCACTAATAAGGAAAACACACAAATTTTACAGAAGAGTGGTTTTAGTGGTTAAAAAAACGCCCTAATCTCACGTGAAGAAGCAATCATGTAAACTGGGACTGACACCTTAGCGTTGCTTTTGTTAAACACTTACATCTTTCCTTAATGTTAGAAGTTAACTGTAAAACAAGAAGAAAAAAGAGAAAAGCCCCCATGCGCATATATTAAACTGGATGGGTGATAACATACATGAGGTGGTACTTGATGTGGAACATCTTACTGCAATAAAAATGTGAGATGCAAACTTGATTGTTTCATCAAACACTGCAGAAAAATCAGCTTAAATGTAAACAATGTTTCGTAAATAACTGTGGAATCCTATTCTGTTTTTCCGCCTGTCTCTGTCTGTCTGTCTGTCTGTCTGTCTCAGAAACACACACACACACACACACACACACACACGGGGCGGGGGAATTAAAGCCTGATGGCATTTGTCAATTGTTCCATGGGGAGCAGACCCAGGGATACAACCACATACAGGACCCAGTGATTCCACAGAAAGTTCTGCCATTTTAAGGCAGAAATTCAGGCCAGGATAGCAGCTAAAAAAATTGCCAATTCACATGAACGATCTCTGAACTATATGCTAGTACATGCCAAGTTAGATGTTATGTCTTCCACATTGCTGTGTTCCTGGGGCTGTTCACACCAACTGTGTGTATTGAGCATTTAGGAAAATCTCAATCACCCCCATTGCAAAGGGTGCAATGAAAGCAATTCACTCAAATAATACATTCAAATGAGTTCTTTTGATTTTGAAAAAGGATATCTTTTAATCATTGCACACACTAAAACATAATTCATTCCATAAAAGCAGCAGAGAATTTTAACTAAATTTCTAACAATAAGCTATGCATAGCTACATTGATCGTATGTGTTAGTGACCCTAATAAGTGCAAACAAACTGCAGGCATATGTAAGATTTATCTACTTTAAAGTCGGCCTTACATGGAGTGTATATTGTAAATTCTGCACCATTATTGAAATTCCTGAAGCCCACACAGCATCAGAATTATTATGATCCTTCTTCAAAGCTGTTCTTTGAAAATTTCCAGTGCTACATATTTCCGCCTTCTTTCCCACCCTCTGCTCTCTTCTCTTCAGCACTTTATAGTTGAATGCTAGCCAGGACTGCATGTCAATATGGGGCTCAAAGGAAGGGTTCATAATGGAGGAACCTGTGCAAATGGATGCACAAACGGCATTTCATTTTAGTAATTGTGATATTGGTTGTGTTTCATGCTTTATTCTTCTTCATCCTTGTGGACTTCCAAACCTGTCCCTATTTAAACTCCTGACGAGAGAGAGAGAGAGAGCATGATTGGTTTTAAACCATTAACTTATTATTCGTTTGTTTTCTTTAGCCATAAAGTTCATATGTCTATTTCAGTGCAACAAATCTAGTATAGTTCCTTTCCCCTAACCATGTGTGATTTGTTTCTCTAATGGGGGTCCTTCTTTCATTTGATGCCTGCAGTTCTGTGGGATTATTGTATCCACTGACTTGGACATCTGACACAAACCACTATAGTTTATTTCAAGAATAGTTTATAGCCAGAAAGAAACAAGATAGCGCTGTTTCCTCCAGACACCTTACTTGTGATCAGCACAAGGGTGTTGTGTCCCTGGGATTGACAGAGGGCACACCTTTTACATATGAAAACAAAAGATCAATTCAACATTTTTTCAAGTTGCATTCTATGGAGATGCAGTTGTGGTTGAAGCTCAATACTTGGCGCTGAGCTATTTGACACTACAGTCTTCCATACTAAAGCTAACACATTAAAATACTGAAAGACTGAAAGTTTTGGAAATAGCGAATGAGAAAACAAAAGCTGCCCCATTTGTGGATCCTTTAATACAAGCTCATGGTGTTTTATAGGGTTTGCAAAGAGTTAACTAGGTTCTTTTATTATTCCAAGTGCAATTATTGCACTCCATTATGGCAACAGTGTGTCTTCTGATAGCTGTTCTGGCAAGTGCCTAGATCCTTCATTGCCCTGTCAGATTCTGTAATTGACCACTACTTTTACTGAAATAATTTGGGTTTGTTCCATATATGTGAAATTTGAGTGACCTTGCTGACAAACTGGACAAACTGTTCTGCATTATGGATAAATGGCAGAACAAGAATGAATTGAAGAGGATGGGGAAAGGGATGTTAGGCTGTTGGAATTCTATTTGCCCGTCTTGTGCAGTCCAAGCAAGTCATCTGAACTATAGACACTGAACA
Source organism: Anniella stebbinsi (assembly GCA_029215795.1). Classification (NCBI taxonomy): domain Eukaryota; kingdom Metazoa; phylum Chordata; class Lepidosauria; order Squamata; family Anniellidae; genus Anniella; species Anniella stebbinsi. The sequence goes on along the minus strand of JARDYH010000005.1, from coordinate 73,845,543 downwards.
GAGAATCCTTGATTCTTATAATGTTAGGTGTAGATGAAAATCATTATCTGCCAGAGCAGGTGTTGTATGTCTAGCACAGTCTGTAATTGCAGCATTTTGGAATGTAAGAATACCAACACTGACTGACAAGGTGTTTCTGTAGATATGGTTCTGCTGACCGGATGGAGGGTGTTCAACCTGTTCTGGATGGGGTTACACTCCTCCTGAAGGAACAAGTTCGTCGCTTGGGGGTTCTCCTAGAACCATCTCTGTCACTTGAGGCTCAGGTGGCCTCAGGGGCACGGAGTGCCTTCTACCAACTTTGGTTGGTGTCCCAGCTACGCCCCTATCTGGACAGGAGTAACCTGGCTTCAGTTGTCTATGCTCTAGTAACTTCTAAGTTAGATTACTGCAATGCACTCTACGTGGGGCTGCCTTTGAAGACAGTTCAGAAGCTGCAGCTTGTGCAAAATGTGGCAGCCAGATTGATAACCCAGACCAAGAGGTTGGAACATATAAAACCAACTCTGTCCCACTTGCATTGGCTGCCTGTCTGTTTCCGAGCCCAATTCAAGTTTCTAGTTTTAAACTATAAAGCCTTACATGGTTTGGGACCACAATACCTGACAGAATGCTCTCCCGACATAAACCTATCCGTACACTACGCTCAACATCTAAGGCCCTCCTCCAAGTACCTACTCTGAGGGAAGCCTGTAGGATGGCAACAAGGGAGAGGGCCTTCTCAGTGGTGGCCCCCCAATTATGGAAAGATCTCCCCGATGAGGCTCGCCTGGCGCCAACATTGTTATCTTTTCAGTGCCAGGTCAAGACTTTCCTCTTCTCCCAGGCATTTAACAGCATATACTGAGTTTTTTAATTGATCCCAGAACTATATTTAGGCTTAGCTGAGAGTTTGCAGCTGTTTTAAATGTATAGTATTTTTATATGTTGTCTGTTTTTATGCTTTTATGCTTTTAAATTTTGTATATCAATTTTTAATGTCCAAAGTTTTTAATTTTTGTAAACCCCCCAGAGAGCTTCGGCTGTGGGGTGGTATATAAATGTTAATAATAATAATTAATAATAATAATATAAATAAATAAATGAGTGGTAAGAGTACATAAGAATTGGCTGTCATGGTCTGGAGTTGTTCATATTAACTGTTTGGAGCTTTGGGGGGGTACAGTTAAGGAAATAGTTGCAATAAAATATTTTATATGCCCTTTCAATAAAATGTCTCCCAAATCCCACTGCTCTTCCTTCCTAGCTGGGCTGTTTTGTAATTGGAACCTATGTACTGACTCCTTTGAAAGAGCTGAGGAATGCAGTAGTGTGTCTCATTTCTCTCCTATTAAAAAGAAAATTTAGCATACCTGGTGGAAGGCAAAGGATGCAACTAATCAATATACCTGAAAAGTTAAGGTAACCTTACCTTGGACAAAGGTATGCACATGAACAGTGTTGTGAAGCATGTATTCCTTACCCAGCAGTATCTGCACCTGTACATGTTTTGTTGATGATGGTTAAATATCAGGGGTGGGAAACTTTGGCCCTCCATATGTGTTGTCCTACAACTCCCATCAACCCTAGCCAGCATAGCCAATGTTGAAGACTAATGGGAGCTGTAAGCCAAACCATCTGGAGGGCCACAAGTTGCACATCCTCTAGCATGGGGATGCATTTTCACCAACTACTTGTAAGCCTTTGTTCTGTTAGGAAACACCTAAGCATTTCAAAACCAGGGGATTTTATCCCAATTTGAATCAGACATAAGAAATATGACGACCCTCTGTTTCTTAATGGGTCAAATCAAGAAAATGTGCTGTAAATTTGCAGATACATTTCTACAGAGCTTGTTGTGAGTGGCAAGAGAAGATAAAACACATGAATTTCTTTGAGTTTTCATGTTTTGGTCAAATGATAGCTTTAAAGCCAGTGATTTGGTACTTTGGTTTACATTTGTTAGCGTGCTTGTTTTAGAATTATACTAAAATTGTTCAGTTTTTGACAGCAATATCTTGATCCAACTTGCAAGCTAGAAAACCCTGGACCTTTTAGGTTTTGAATTTGAAAGTGGTGTAGAATAGTGTCCCGTTTGTTTTTAAGGCAAAAATGAAAATATTCTTCTTCTATGCAAATAGGAAAATATTTGTGCATCATTTGAGCATACATTTGTATTTCTTTGAGGATCCAATGGGGCACTTATGCCCCTGCCAATTCTCATTCACACCATTGATTTCCTTCTGTAAGTGGCACCCACCACTTACACATGGGAGATTTTGCACTCCCAAAGGATGTCCCAAAACAAGTGGAAATACTCATTTTGGGAAAGAGGTAGGTTGGTGGAACTTGCATAAGGGAGATGTGTTGACATGCCTCCTTTCAGAAACAGGCATTTCTGATTGTTTCGGGCTTCCTGTAGGAAGTGTTAAATCTCCTTTGCGTAAGTGATGGGTCCCTTTTGTGCAATGGAAATGGTAGCACCCACCACTTGCGGTAAGGAATCAGCAGTGGCATAAGCTTTCCAAGTCCATCACAGCAATGTGATGGATTTCAGTCAGGGATTCAGCCTGCATGCTACAACAGATTGCTGTCCAAAGCAGTAAATTGCAAGATGATCACCTAGAGCAGCAAAATAACCCTCCTTGCTAGCCAGAGGCACAGCAAGTAAAGTGGTAAGATCTGATCCCTTGAAAACCTTGCAAATCAGGTTTGTTTTGGACCTGAACAATCATCATGGGGACTTGTCCCTAATCCGCATTGTTTGTCCCTGCCTCAATTTTGCCTTATTGCTGCCAAGACCATGGCTTCCTTCAACTGTTCTGTAAACACCTGTGTTATGGTGCACCCTTTTCATACCCTGTTCTTGTGTGGATACACTGCTGTCAAAAAATATGAAGGTTAATCCTTATAATGATACAGACTGGATGAGGAAATGCCTGCAGCACTTACTGTCACCACTTTTCAGTTCACCCAAGCTCCTGAGCAAGAGGAACTCCAAGAGCATAGCCTGTACTAGACATTCTCAAAGAGGAATGTGCATGTTATTCAGCAGATGACAAGTGGGTGACAAATTTCATAAGCAATAAGCCCCGTTTTTATCTCTGTAGAATCCCAGGAGGGACTTGATGTCTGTGTGTATGTGTGGTGGGGAAAAGAATCTTCCAGTCAAGTATAGCCTGATGAGCTTGATAAGCCTTTTTACCCTTGGGGCATGGCGTGCCCATCATTTATTTATTTATTTATTTATTTCAAGAGATGAAGTTCTCTGAGTGGTTCACAACAATTTAAACCACAAAATACAGCACAAATACAATATAAAAATGTAAAAGTTTAAAACTACAGTATAAAAAAAAAGTTAAAAAAGTAAAAACAAAATAAATCCTAGGAGCAACGCAGAGATTTAAAATACAGTAACAGATTTAAAACTAAAAGACTTAAAAAGTCTAGGAAAATAAAGAAGTCTTCACCTGCCATTGAAAAGAGCACAACATAAGCACCAGGTGAGCCTCCCTGGAAAGTTTATTCTACAACTGGGGGACTGTAACAGAAAAGGCCCTCTTCTTTGTAGCCACCCGCCTCACTTCCTTTGGCAGGGGCTCCCAAAGAAGGACTGTTGAAGATGTTATTATGATCCAGCTAGGAACATAATGAGAGGAAACGAGACTTTAGGTAACCTGGCCCCAAGTTGGTTAGGGCTTTGAATATTAATACTACAACTTTGAATTGATTCCAGTCGAGGACTGGCAGCCAGTGAAGATGAAAAATCATTGGCATAATATGATCACATTGGCTAATCCCCACTGACAATCTCACTGCCCTATTTTGGACCAATTGAAGTTTCTGGGCCATTTTCAAATCCAGCCCCTACGTGTAATGCATTGCAGTAATCCAGACAAAAGTTTATCAGAGCATGAATAACTGTAGCTAGTCTATCTCTATCCAGATAAGGGCTTAATTGATATATCAACCTAAACTGACAAAACCAGGCCTGAAGCTCAATTGAAAAGATCTAAACAATCAGTTTGATGTACCAGTGCCTGGAGTTGATGAGCAACTACCTATTTAGCACCTTGTTAACATCATCGGCTCCCGGTTAGGCTTTTTTCATGAGTGGCTTAATTACCACCTCTTTTATAGAAGCTGGCACCACGCCCTCGCTCAAGAAGGAATTTACAATCTCCTGGGCCCACCATATATCCCCTTCTTATGGAATGCAATAAGCCATGAAAGGGAAGGATCAAGCACAAAGGTAATTGAACAGACTTGGGTAAGCACCTTGTCCACATGTTTGAGTTTCAACAACTGAAACTCATCCAATAAAATGGGGCAGATGGTGCTCTAGACACCTCTACAAATGGATCTCCACGTGGTGTCCAGTTTGTGATGTATTTGAGTGACTTTATCTTCACAGTGCCACACAGACTTGTCACAGCATGCTACTGAGGGTTCCACTCTTTCTTTCCCTGGCCCAGATTGTGGCAAGTCACAAACCAGTTGGAAAAGCTGTGCTAGACAACACTGAGAAGATGCAATGGTGGTGGAAAAGAACTCAATTTTTGCCACCATCACCGCCATATAGTAAGCTCGATCGTGAGCGCTAACCTGTGTTTGGTCAGAATCAGCATGAATTTTCCTCTACCTGCATTCTACCTATCTTTCCTCTTATACACAGAGGAAGATGGGCCTTTGCCATTTTTCACCAGGCCAGGAAGGTGGATTTCTTATTCACTCCTGGTAGACAGGACCCATTGGTGGTGGTGGGGGGGGGGGAATACCAGCTTGAAAGATACCTGAGACAAAACAACTAGGATGCTATTGTGTCATACAGAGTGCCTTTTTAATGAAACAGACATTTTATTTTCAAACTTTTGTCCACAGTATGATTTCCAGATAGGAATTTAGATTAGACAATAACAGCTAGGGCTTGAGCAATACACACCTACCTGTTTTTGAAATGACCAAACACAACCCTAAAGCAAACTGGAAAACATATTTTGCATTACAAGGAAAACCTAGAATGATTTGCATTCTAATTGTAGAGTTCTGCTGTTATCAAAATGCATAGAACCTAGACTTGTAATGTTAAAACAGATAATGTTCCTAGAATATCACACTTGCATTGTGTGAGGTAATCCCCTATGTTACATTATTCAGTTTGACAATACAAATTCCTGAAAATAATGGTGATTTCCTACTTAAAATATCCCATGAACAAATCTCTGTTAAAGAATCTCAAGGTTAATTCAAATGAGTGGAAGACAGCACAAAATCACTGGAGAACCATATTTTTTAACAAGTGGAGAATTCTTGTTCCTTTCCTCTGAAGTGTCCAACATAACTGGTGAATCCTGGGAAACAATGTTTCAAAGATCCCATGGAAGCAGTCTGCACAGCAGAAGTATGGGAGCTTAACAATGATTTAAGTCTGCTTAGAAGTTTTTTGCATATGTAAGAATGAGGAATAGTAGTGAGGGCTTACATTACTCTGCATCCCAAAGGAACAGGTCAGGAATGTGAGGCTGAGTCAGGCATACAGAACTCGATTTGCACAATATTCAGAGGTTCGAATGTAGCTTTGAATAAAATAATAACTTACATGTCATTTTGTAAAGCAAACATTTCTGGCTATCCTCTTGAGTGGTTGTGCCTTGCCGTACCTTTTTAATCTACTTTTTCAGTATTTCTTTTTAGTCTAACCAGACATAAACTGACAACTTGGGAAATTGGCCAACATGTTTTTTTAAAAAATAAAATATTGTGAAAATATTCAAACAGATCAGAAATTCAGTATCTAGAGGCATCAGAAATGTTGGTGTTATATATGTAAAAAAGCCAACTTTTATCTCCTACTCATACTAAATGTAGTGTACTGTCTGTGGTGTCCAGATGGTATGGAAATGCTCTGCCTTCACGAAGGGAGGCAAGCTAGCTATAAAAGCCAGGACAAGCTCACTCATAGTTAAGTAACCTTTTCCTTGGTATAGCTTGGCCTTCTTGTCTAGCTTGCTTCCATACTCAGGGGCATGCCAGCCACAAAGAGGCCCACCCATCCTGGCTGGAGGAGGATGCCTTCTACTTCCCCTCTCCCTTGGTGTAGTCTGGCTTCCTAGATTTCTAATACAGCTAGTCCTCTGACCAAACATCCTTCTAGGGAAGAGATGATAATATAGCCAGAGACAAACATTTCACTAGTGTACTATAATAGTATTATTTGACAGTACCTCACATATGGACTGTAAATCAATTGAAGTTTATTTTTGTGGAACCTAAAAGTGAATATTTTTGCTTCAGCTTGCTTTTGTTACACTTTTTGGTTATGAGTTTGGCTTGCTCCTTCTCTCAGGGATAGCATGCTTGGCTTAACACAAAATATTGATTTTACAAACATGTTAATACCTATTGACTGACAGCACATTGTGAATGCAGAGTAGCCTTCCACAACTTGGTTGCTCCCAGATGTTTTCAGTGTCAAGTCCCATCAGCCCCAGTCATACTAGCCAATGATCAGGAATCCTGGGATTTGTCGTCCAAAACACCAGGGAGGGTACCAGGTTGTTGAAGACTAATGTGGAGACATTTTTTTAAGTATCTTAGAAAATATCTGTTTGAATATGTAGCAGAAAAGCCTATTTGTGAGAAACATAAAGAGCTGGAATTTGAATGCATTGCATTCTTTGATAAATGCTCAGCAACCTATAAAGCTTTCTCATTGTTGCTGCTTTGCTTAGAGATGTTTTAGACTTAAAATACTAATAGCCAGGTTTACATAAACACGTGACCTAGGATATGGATCAGCTGAGCATGTACGTGCACTGGATTTAAATAAGAATCTCTGCAACCCTTTCCTGGTGTCCATTCTGGGTAGAATGCCTTTGCAGGGTTCCCAATCACATGTAGAGAATCTTCCACATGATCAGTTGGAAGCTCAGTTTAAGAAAAGCCAGCATCAGCTGCTTACAACTTTGGGTAGTTGTAGGCTGGCCATATGAAAAGGAGGACAGGTCTCCTGTAACTTTAACAGTCGTAGAGAAAAGGGAATTTCAGCCAGTGTCATTTGTATGCAATTAGTTCCTGGTGAAATTTCCTCTTCATCACAACAGTTAAAGTTGCAGGGGCCCTGCCTTCTTTTGTATATGGTCACTCTAGTATAGTGCCTGCGACTTTAACTGTTGTGATGAAGAGGGAATTTCACCAGGAACTAATTGCATACAAATGACACTGGCTGAAATTCCCTTTTCTCTACAACTGTTAAAGTTACAGGAGCCCTGTCCTCCTTTTCATATGGTCAGCCTAGTTGGTTGCCAGGGTCCAATTTCTCTAACAGGGCCCATCACCAACACTGGCACTGTCCACTCAACAGTGGATGACTGGTTCTGGGAGTTTCTATGCCATTTTGAATTTTCCACAGTGCCCTGGAGCAACACTTCATCAGGTGCTCTGGGGCATTATGAGCAATTTAAAATAGTGCTGGGGACCCACCAAAGTAGTATATATGGTGGCTCTGGTACTTCTTGAAGGGGTGATCTCAAAAGGTGGTGCTGGGGGGATTCCTGTTTGATGATGCAGCTGTTGGCCTGTGGTGTCCCTCGGGGGTCTGGCTTTTCCCCCATGCTACTTAACATATACATGAAACCACTGAGAGAGATTGTCCAGATATTGGGGTTTGGTGCCACCAGCATTCCAGTGACACCCAACTCTATCTCTCCTTTCCATCCAAAACCAAGGAAGCTGTTTTAGTTCTCAATCGGTGGCTGATGTCTGTAATTGAGTGGATGAGAGCAACCAAATTGAAGCTTAATCCAGACAAGGAAGAGGTGCTCTTGGTTATACAAAAGGCAGATCAGGGAGTAGGGATTCAACTGTATGAATAGGGTTACACTTCCTCTGAAGACTCAGGCTCACAGTTTGTGTGTATTTCTGGCCTTGGCCTTGGCCTTGAACTTGGATGACCAGGTTTCAGTGGTGGCCAGGAATTCGTTTGCACAGCTAAGGCTAATGTACCAACTACACTCATTCCTAGAAACATCTGATCTGACCACACTCACACATGCCTTAGTTACATCTGTTTGGACTACTGCAATGTGTTCTATGTGGGGCTGCCTTCAAAAACTGTTAAGAAACTTCAGCTGGTCCAAAATGCTGTGGCCAGGCTATTGACCAGGGTGTGTTATTTTAATATAGCTCCTGAAGAAGGATTGTTTCCAATCTGAAACGTTGGGCTGTCTAAAGGATTGTTCTAAAAAATGTTTTTATAATTGAATAAATTACATTTTTTACATTAGCACCAGAGCTAGTCCCTTTTAGTTCCTCAACAGACTATTGACCAGGGCCAGGGCCGTGCAGAGCTGGTAATATGCCCAGGCCAGATGGGAAGTGTGTGGCCCCCCATTTCAAACTGCTCGTTAAGTATTTTTTAATGGCACTGATTCAGTACTAAATACATATATGAACTAGAACGATTTATAAAAAAGGTAATGGGAAGCACTTTTATTCAAGATGTAGACATCACTTCTTCACGTTCAGAATTTCACGACGGACGGCTTCTGCGCTGTTTCCGCAAGGCAGGCTCCTCGCTTCTCAATGAGCCGCTTACGCTACGGAAGCAGTAGCGTAAGCTAGAGGGGACCTCCTCGTCAGAGTGCCCCCTCAAAATCGTGGGCCCCAGGCCAACTGCCCCCACTGCCCTCCCCTCTGCACGGCCCAGACCAGGGCTGGTTACAGGGAGCACAGGTCTCCCTTGTTACACCAGCTTCACTGGCTACCATCTTTTTCCAGATGGAATTCAAAGTGCTATTTATGATCTATAAAACCCTATACAGTTTGGGATTAGGCTACCTGAAAGACCACTTTCTCCCATTTGAGCCTGCCCAATTCTTAAAATCTTCTGTAGAGATCCTTCATTCGACTTTTTGGACTTTGTAAAAAATGAAATGTGAAATTCTTGGGATTCTGCCAGGCTGTTCAGGTTCAACCTAATATTCTGCATTCTTGAAAATCAGGAATAGCCATGGTTTAGAAAGAAAGGTCCTGAAGGTGGATTAATCCAACACCAAAAGGAGTTCTTCAAGCCACATAAAGCATGTGACCAGCAGGGCGGCTGTCTCACAGTTCTTTGGCAGTACTAGAAAGAAACAGGAAGGAAAGACTCAATTGCTTTAACCTCAGTGCCTTGTCTCTACTGTAAGGATGGGCAATTTGTGATCTTCCAGATGTTTTGGACTACAACTCCCATGATCGTCCATCATTGGCTATGCTAGATAGAGCTGATTAGAGTTGTAGGCAAAAAAATCTTGAAGGCCGCAGGTTGTCAGTCTGCTCTGCTGAGACAATGGGGAACAGTAATGGTATTGGAAGACTCCAAAGTGTTCCACTGCTGCAGCTCTACGCAGGAATATTGTAGAAAGAGCTTAGCAGCATCCCAGCAGTGGGGTGTGGCAGTAACCTCTGAAATGCTGCTCTTCCATGTTCCTGCCTAAGGCAGGGAAGCTGTAAGGTCAAGGAAACACTACAGAGAAGGAAAAGGTCCAAAGTGGCAAAGTCTTTGAATAGTAAGCCAGACTGCACATACTTTCCATCTGATCAAGTATCAATTTTGCTATTGTTTGTATGTTCTTTATATGTTTAAAATAAATTAAAAATATATTTAAAAAAGAAAAAGGAGAAGACTAAAAAAGATAATGCTTTGAATATAGACTGAAATGGGGGATTCCATCATGGTCATTTCAACACAAGCCATTCATTCAACATAAGAACATACGAAGAGCCATGCTGGATCAGACTGAGGATCTATCTAGTCCAGCACTCTGTTCACACAGTGGCCAACCAGCTGTTGACCAGGGAACCACAAGCAGGACACAGGTGCAACAACATCCTCCCACCCATTTCCTCCAGCAACTGGTGTATGCTGGCTTACTGCCTCTTATACTGGAGGTAGCACATATAGCCATCAGGATTAGTAGCCATTGATAGCCTTCTCCTCCAGGAATTTATCGAACAATTTTATGCAGTTACTTTTATGATTATATTAGTACTTAACAGATGTAGGAAGGGGCATATGAACAACTAGTGCAGCACAATGCCACTAAACATGTTATTTTACAAACACTACATGGTGCTGAAGTTGCATTTGGAGCCAGATAGACCATTAAAATGTTTAGAAAGCAAGTTTGAAGATTTCTACTAAGCACACATACATTTATAATTCCATTTGAGAAGCCTAATATGTATCCTTTGTGTGCAGTTCTTGCAAATAACAAGTCATGTTTGCAGTGTTTATAACACAGCAAGTCACTGTGTTAACTGTTAAAACTAATTTAGACGAACCTCAGCAGCATTAATCTGTACAATTCTTTTTGAGTTTCTTAAACAGTAACTGTTTGGCTTCGAATAATTTGCATGCTGTTGCTAGTTAGTTTAAAGCTTTCCTAAATCAGAGGTGCTTAGAATGTTTACCATGTGAATTTGGTAAATAGTTTGAAACACTGTCCTGATGGTATTTATGATACGACAAGGTTTTAATTGCTTTCAGCTTAACCTGTTCATTTTCAAGGCTCCTGGTTAGTCTTTGAAAAATGAACATTTGTTGAAAGGTCTTGCAAAGGTCTAAATACTCATGATTGCCCTATAATTAGTCACTCAGGGTTGGTTAAAAATGTAGAATGTGTCAAGCAACATGCTATGGAAGATTGATGAGCTAACTTTTTAAGTAGTGAAGCCTTCCTGCTATTCCCAACTTCATATAAAGTGCAGTTTTTTTAATCTTCCAGAAAGGCAACCTCTGCACAGTTCAGCTACAACCTAGCTACAGTAGTGCACGCACTGGTAACTTCACGATTAGAGTACTGCAATGCTCTCTATGTGGGGCTGCCCTTGAAGACAGCTAGGAAATTGCAGCTAGTGCAAAATGCAGCAGCTAGACTGCTGACTGGAACATCTCACAGAGACCCTATAACACCGATTTTAAAGGAATTGCACTGGCTGCCTATATGCTTCCAGTCAGAATTCAAGATGTTGGTAATGACATTTAAAGCCCTAAACAGCTTGTGACCTTGTTACTTGAGGGAGCGCCTCTCCCTATATATGCCTGCCCAAGACTTAAGATCTGTTGGAGAATCCCTCCTTCACATCTCACCAACATGAGACATACACTATGGTGGGACATGGGAGAGGGCTTTCTCTGTTGTGGCACCCCAGCTGTGGAATGCCCTCCCCTTGGAGGCCCGACTTGCGCCGGAACTGGCTTCATTTCGGCACCAAGTTTAGACATGGCTTCTTATCAAAGCCTTTGATGGCCAAATTCACCAAGCCTGCACATAGTTTTAATTGTTTTAATTGGTTTTACTGTTTTAAAATTTTGTACTGGTTTTAGCTTATTAATGATTTAATTTGTTTTTAGCCATGTATATTGCTTTATATTGTTTGTATGAATTTATCTGTACACCGCCCTGAGATCCTTGTGGTATAGGGTGGATACAAATGTTTTAATAAATAAAATAAATAAACCTTGGAAGCAAAATTAGAATTCTGAAGTTTGCAGTGATTAACTGTGAGGCTTTTAGGGTGCAATCCTATGCATATTTAGGCAGAAAAAGTCCTACAACTCCCAGCATACCTTAGCTGGGAGTATTAATGTATTATTGCCTGTTCAATTTGTGGTAACTTTGCCTATAATATAATATTCTATCTTTGCTAGCTTTCTAATACTATTTGAAAATTGTGGAACCCAATCCTATGCATATTTACTCAGATGAAATTACCAATGGTTTCAGTGGGATTTACTCCACTATGTATATATCACTTTCCTTTATTTTTCTGTAGTGGGGGTGGAAAGTTAATGAAGGATGGGAGAGAATAATTTATAGTGGTTATAGTCCTCATATCAGATTGGAGGTGAGTCACCAATAGTTGTATTCTGAGCCAGATAATTACAAAATTCAGTAAGATCACTAAGTACAATGCAATATGGTATCTCTATTGAAGATTAAGACATAAAAAACAAAGTTGGTGTTCATATTTCTGACAAAATTCTCTGTTTCAAGTACAAACCTTTTCAGCAATTTTTGTAGGGGCCAGGAAATACAAAATTAAATGCAAAGAAGACTAATATTTTGGAAATATAGTATGCATGTTCTGGATAGATAGTAGTCCTGTTTCAAGGATGAACCATTTTCAACAGGGCTGGGAATAAGTAAGGTCTCTATTAGCAGGGTGGCTTGAAACATGGAAATAGGTTTGCAATAGAACAAAACCGGGGAAGGTGGTGATATTTGTCACCAGCTGAAATGCCATCTGTAATGTGAACTGTGCTAGTCCCAAACTCACTGAACAATTTTCAATAAATCTAAAAGCAGAGGGGTTTTTAACTGTTAAACTGGTTCTGTACCTAGATGTATTAAAGTGAGAAACTGGTTAAATGTTTTGGTAACATGATAATCTGTCTAAGCCCTTATTCATGCAAAAACTGAAATTTCTGTGGTTTTGGCTGAGGATCTTCACAGCATGTTCATGCTTTGGCCCCCTCAGCTCTTCATGTGATTTCTGGAGTCAAATTTATTTCGACATCAGTCCCCTGGGCCCCAGAATGAGGCACTTCCAGGCAGCCCTTGATCCTGAAAAGAAATGTGCTTCTCTATCAAAAACGGAGGGTACAGGGAGTATGACCCCCCATACCTGGGGTTTCATATCAGAGGCCTAAAGGAATTAGATATAGTCTCTAGAAGGGGAAAGTATTTATCAGGCTTCCAGTGCCTTGTATTTTGCCAGAGTTTTAAGGGCATGTTAATTTAGTCATATCAATGCAGTATAAGAACATTAAAAAAAAAGCCCTGCTGAATGGAAAAAGGTTCATCTATTCAAGCATCCTGTTACCATGTGCACATAGGAATATTGGGATATCTTGCAGACTTGTAACGCACGGGCAATAGATTATGCACTGTACTTTGACAATGTGGGAAAATTATCTCACCAAGGATTCAGATTAAAGTACAGGTTTTATTGTACCCTAAAATGTTTACAGAAAGGAAAGCACTGATTATTGTGTTACTACTCCCTAGCAATAAACTAGCAGTCTGTTCCTAATAATGGAAGATCTTCTGTAAGAAATCTCTCAAGGAAGGAGTAGACACAAAGGCAATTACAGAATTCAGGATGGGAGCGCAACAAAGACAATGACTTGGGGTATATCCAGGATGGGGTCAAATAAAAGGATGGCTTCCAGATATTCCCAACCTTCCAGAGGTCCCCAGCTTCCTGGCTGAATTTGGGCTGGCTGGTTAAGCATGACAAAAGCTAGACTTCCATGGGACAAAGAGGTCAGGTTCCCAGAACAAAAGTGACCATGCTATGACCAGGCAGGCTGTGCTTTAACCTACTGATTAACCTTGAGGTGAGGATGCTTCAGGATTGGAGAATATTTCCCACCATGGCTTTAGATTGGTCAATTTATAGGTTACCTTATAGGATGCTTGAGTAGGGTGGTGATTTAGAGGTCAGGAAGGCATTTGCTTTTATCCAGAGTCCCATTTTTTTCCTACTCTCCGGCAGGTAACTCCAATTGATTGAGTTACAACTGAGGACACATATCTCATGAACTTAAATTATAATAAAGACAGGTAGCTAGCATATTGCCATCAGCATCCTTTTGCTCTCTTACTCACACAGCCTTCTCAAAACAAAAGTGATGTCGGACATTTTTGTTTGTTTTGCTTTGGTGAAACTTACAATAAAACATTAATACCGACATAATGCACGTGGAAAAGACATCATGGTTGAGTTTCTCAATAACAATCCCATTTCCAACACTGGCCAGCAGGATGCTTAAAGGAGGCCCAAAGTAGGGCATGAAGGCAACAGCCTTGATGTTTGATCTCCGACCTTGGGATTCCATTTAGCTATCCTGGCTGCATAAGGGTATTGCATATGCACAGCCCTCTGTCCTGCTGGTATTTGGGGGCAGTTTCAGGGAGCTGAGATTTTTCTGAATTTTTTAATTATCCCCTTCTAGGACACAGGAACTCACTCCTTCCCTTTTGTGGGCCTATTTTGGCAGTCAGGTCCTTATGTCATGTGATCTGCCTACGTTACTAATGGGGGAATAGTGCCTGTTTGCTTACTTTTAACATGCCATGGCTAATTTTGCCCCTATTCAAAGTAGATTTCTCTCAGGATGGAAGAGTTTACACTCCTCCCATTTTCATGTACCAGGACAATGAGAATTGTGAATAGAACTACTAGGATACGCATTTAAAAGGAGTATGTTTAGAATCAGCATGGTGGCTACCCATTGGGGAAGAGGGTCGATTATTTTTCTTCCATGTGGGGTATGACTTATTTTGGGAATGTGGTTTATTTATTTATTTTATTACATTTGTATACCACCCCATAGCCGAAGCTGTCTGGGCGGTTTACATAACATTAAAACAATTAAAAACAATATACAAAAATTAAAACAGCAAAAACATACAATATACGCACAATATACACATACATTTAAAACCACTATAATAACTTTACAAAGCTATAAGCCTAAAAACAAAACAAACCCAGGCTCATCAGATATTGCTAAATGCCTGAGAGAAGAGGAAAGTCTTGACCTGGCACCAAAAAGATAACAATGTTGGGACCAGGCGGGCCTCGTCGGGGAGATAGTTCCACAATTGGGGGCCACCACAGAGAAGGCCCTCTCCCTTTTTGCCAACCTCCGAGCTTCCTTCAGAGTAGGCACTCGGAGGAGGACCTTAGATGTTGAACGTAGTGTTCGGGTAGGTTTATGTTGGGAAAGGTGTTCTGTCAGGTATTGTGGTCCCAAGCCGTGTAAGGCTTTATAAGTTAAAACCAGCACCTTGAATCAGGCTCGGAAACATACAGGCAGCCAATGCAAGTGGGCCAGAGTAGGTCTTATATGCTTGAACCTTCTGGTCCCTGTTATCAATCTGGCCGCTGTATTTTGCACAAGCTGCAGCTTCCAAACTGTGGCTGGGGCCCGCTGGGGCTGGCGAGGCAGAGCCATGCAGTCACCAGAGGCAGAGTAATCATTTTAATCTCCAATGAATATCGTGGGAGAATCTACCCCACCACACAAAAGCACTCCTTTGGACCCACATTTCTCCTGTCCCAGCAACACTTCCCATTGCATAGACAATCAAGTGGCTTTAAGATAGTGACTGTAAAACTCTGTGTGTGTGTGTGTGTGTGTGTGAGAGAGAGAGAGAGAGAGAGAGAGAGAGAGAGAGAGAGAGCGCAGGGGGAGAATCCAGTCACTTCAGGCAGAAATCCATACACTCACCCCAGTTAGACATGTGCACCAGGCACACAGACATACACACAGATTGTGTAGAAGCTTGGAATAATGGCACCCATGATTCTTCTGCACTTTGCAAGAAAGAAAAAGCAGGTTAAGCTACTGGAAAGGCATAAGAGGGGTAGGACAGCTTTTTTCAGCTGGGAAAGGGCAAGAGATGTCACTCACATTCATTATTGGCATCCTTCAGCAGAATATTCAAAGGAATGTGTCAAAATGTTTCCTTTGACCATTCCCAGCTTTCGTTGGTGATTACTATGAATTGCAGGCGTGGCAGACATGATCACAGTAGTGTAGATCCTGCCTGGATGTAGATTGTGGTTTAGTTAGATGTTATTTGATTATTCTAGAGCCTGGATGGGTTTGCTGTTGGGGATTATTATCTCCTGCAATCAAATTGCTTAGAACACCCAAATCAAATGCACTAATCTCTTCCCCTAAGTAGTTGTAGAAACTATCTGCTCATAGTGCAGATCTTCTAATTTACCAAGCAATCAATCCTTCCATTAGCTATCAAAAAATAGTAAAACTAAGCTCATGGAATAAACAGCTTTCAGAGCCAGTGAATCTGTCCAAATAACAAAGTCTTCCAAATATGGATTTGTCCCTGGAATCAGATTAAGTACTGCAGTCAATTCAAGCGTCATTTATATTTAAAAACATGCCGATATTTAGCAGGAGTCCCTGGGAAATATCCAGATATCCACTGTGTGTGGTAGATACTTGGAAGCTGAGAACTCTGTAGTATGTTTATCAAATCTATAAAAGTAATTATTTTACACAGGCCTGTGATTCTTCTTTTGGAAGAGACCATTCACATGTATTAAGCACTGAGTATGTATTGCTTACCCACAAACACATTTCAATCATACATTAATCCCAACTATTCTTCTACCCACATCCTGAATTTTAGTAGGGCGGTCAAGTGTCCTACTTTACAGAGGACACTCCTCTGTTTAAAGAGCTGCCTCTACAAGAGGCATTTAAAGCTCTTTCAAGGCGCATTAAAAAATTTACCTCTACAAGAATGGAGCGCAAATCGGGCGTAGAGGCGCGTTTTCTCTCCGATTATGCGCATTATCGAATGCGCGTTAAATAGCGAGTTTTATTTTGCTCCTGCCGTTAAAGCGCATTTTGACTATGTGAACAAGCGATTCTCCGCATTAACTACTTGTAAAGCGCATTTGAAACAACCGGTAAGGTCACCAGTTGAGTGCTCAATTACCTCCTGCATACAAGCATTTACGATAAAGCACTTCTGAGAAGATGCGCATAATCGGAGGAACAGGCGTCAAACGGAATCCATCTAGAGGGGGTCAAAGACTGTTTAAATCCTCTATTTGAAATTCAGTGTAAAGTTGAAAAGCAGGAACCTTGAAGTTCCCCATCATGAGTTAGCACCTGGATAGCATAGCGAGCAAGCACACAGGTCACAATTTTTCCCATTATGGTGAAATGCATTGGATTTCTATTTAAATTATGGCAATTATTTCTCTACCTGCAACCATGCATATTAATTAGCATGTGATTTTTTTGTAAAAAACAAACAAAAAGAAACAAAAAAATCTGCCCTGTTTTGTGATGATGTATTTCCTCCTCCTCCTTTTTTTTTTTTTTTTTGCACAATGCTATGGGGCCATCCTAATAGCCAATGTTGCTGTAACAAACAAATCAGATCCATAAAATCAAAGAGTGATTCACTGTTGTAGACAAAACTCTGACAAATAGTTGCTGCCTCTAATGCCTGCCCCAAACTAAAGAGCCTTCATTCTGGCATTGCTGATGCCGATGGGTGACCAGCAACACATTTTATTAGTATTCCATCATCTGCACTGCTATCCTTTGTTGTATATTTTTCCAACACAATGCCCTGTGTTTAACCTATAAAGCCCTAAAGAGCTTGGATTCTGTGTATTGTCCTTACCCCTATATTCTTATTTGGAATGCAAGTCCTACGGAGATCTGACAAGTCTGTGTATTTTCTGGAAGCAATAAAAGAATTGTTGGGTTTGTCTACGTTTTGTGGTTCCCAAAGAATATGTGGTGCGTGTTTGTTTTTAGGCTCTTTTTATAAGTCTAGTGTGTGCGTTTTAACGTCCATAATGAGATTTTGGAAAATTGTGAAGTAAATTAATGGTAGATATCCAGAAGAAACTGTTTTGCAAAGCAGTTTCTCAACCAGTAAGCAAGATTTCTAGAACCAGAGCTGAGAAATTGTTTGAAAGGGTACAAATATTAATCACTGGGGGCTGGGAATGATTGCTAACTACTTTTCTTTTAGAGTCCCCAGCATTAAGCTGTTCACCTGCTGAAACTGCCAGTCAAAGGATTTGTCTGGTGTTATGGATAATGTTTGCCTGAGGCATTTCTTAAACAAGGAGATCCACCAGCCTTCTTTGAAAAACAGAAAGTGCTAGTTGATTGGACAGGGCACAGAAAAGTTACTGGTTTGCTGTCTCAATAATGATTTGTGAGAAAACATTGCAAGCAGAGCTTGACACTGCAAGGGAAATTGCTACTTGACTTAAACACATTCATATTTAACATCAGTCTTTTCATGCCATGATCATTATTAAGACTGGTGAAGAGGGCATGGAGATAACAATGCTGAGGTAGGCTAGCCTTCTTAGTAATTCCACTATGTCTTGTAGTTGTTGATAAAGACCTCTGTCCCCCTGCATGCATATAAGTACACACACACCCCTCTTGTACGTGCGTATTGTTACTCTTCCTTCATATTATGAGCTGGTGTCTAGGCATTTATCTTGCTTTGCCTTCATTTTTGTGATATTTACAGGCAACCCAAAAGTGGAATTCTTTGTTAGTCTTGATGAGTTCATAGTGTAAGCCTTAAAAGGGAAACAATGACCAGTTTTAATGCTTGTTTAATTGGCTTTGGAGAATTAAATTGGGGGGGAGAGCCTGAAAATGTCTGCTGCTTTCATATAAATCTGCTGAACACCTCTTGACCCCTGTGTAATAATAAATAAAATGCATTGTGGCTGTCTGAGACAGATCGGCTACAGTGGAAGATATGAAGACATTTCACAAGAACATCTGGCATTCATTGCTTTTCCTCGGGGAGGAAAGGAGGAATCAAAAGCCTTTTGGCCAGAATTTCATTTACTGCTTTTTCATATTGCCATATGGCTTTAAAAAAAGAGAAAGAGTGCTGTCCTAAGATGGAATTGTTTGAAGTTGGAGAGCGATGTTGCTTTTTTTTCATAAATTGAGTATAATCTACATATTTAAAAGGAGAAATGAAATTCCAACCGAGGAAAAAACAGTATTATATGGTAAGTGATGTGCTATGCTTCATATATCACTCAGCCATTTATTTATTTATTTGCCTTGACCCGAAAGCATTTGGAAGCTACTTAAGGTATGGTGTGTGTGTCTGTGTATTAGGCGCTATCTACACCATGGGGTGTAGAGGGCCGGATGGTGGACAATCACGGAAGTACCTGTTTCCAGAATCGTTTTCTTCAATTTACATTATGGGCGCGATGTCCCGTATTCCTCCCAGTCTGTCGTGGATGTCATTTTGGGCCTTGAGGAGAGCACAGGAGCATTCCTGTGCTGAGGTAGTTTTTTTTTAAAAGAACAAACAAACATGTGCGATTGGGGGACCCTCCCCCCGCCATCCCAGCGATGCCGAACTTGCTCCCCTCTCCCCTGATGGGCATGAAACCGCGCGGTAGATCCCAGGATGGGCGGTCACATCTTCCGCGGTCCCGGAAACTTCCCAGGACAGCGGAAGATTCAGGATTTTCCAGGGTTCCCTTATCCCTGGAAAATCCCGTGGCCATCCCCTGCCCCAGGGAGTCCCTGTGCATCATTTGGAGTGCTTGGTGCAGAAACTGCCTTAGTCCTCTTGCTTTTCTTTATCAGAGAGAGATATCTTCCCCCCCCCCCCCTTAATCTATCTTTGAAAAGATGATTAAGAATTTGGGGCAATATCCAGTGCTGTCACAGTGCTTTCACTAATGATGTTGTGACATCATAAACTAGCAGTAATGCAACATCATTAGCGCTTGCTAGGCAAAGAGAAAAAGCAGTGATTTGTCACTGAATTTCAGCAGTAAATCACCACTTTTTCCCTTTGCCTAGCAAGTGCTAATGACATTGTGTTTACTTTAGTTTATGCTTGAGCAACATCATTAGTGCTCTGACAGCATTGGATACTGCCCTTTGAGAGTGAAATATCCCAATGTGTTCTGTAAAATCTAAATCCTATCCTATTCATCATTTGTTAAATGCACCAAGGAGATGAATCTCAGAACAAAAGCATTGAGCAATTAAACATTTTCCCCATAACTGTCTATGAACAACTGAAACTGTAGCAATTTTTTAACTTGTGTAATAAGTAATGCATTTATACATACAATGTACTACCTTCATATAAAAGAAAGAAGTACTTATTTGTATCTAATATATAATCCTGAATTTGTGGCTTGTTTTGATGTCAATTTAGATCATTTAACTGTGGTCATAGAGCTGAATGTGGACTCAAAAGACATGTGTTGGATTTATCAAAATGAAAAATGGTGAGATTTGCCAACACCCCTACTGCTAAAATTACACTTTTTAAAAAGGTAAAACCAGAAACAAATTTTGGCCCTTTCCACACCAGACTTCTTGCCTGCGTTGGCCCTAGCTGCTCCCTGTGAATCTAAATGATACACAGGGAATCCTGGGGGTGGGGTGGGCACAGGATTTTTCTGGGTTTACAGAAACCTGAAAAATCCCAAAGTTTTCCCTGGTCCCAGGAAGTTCCTGGAGCAGCACGGGTCGTCGCATTTAAATGTGCACTGGAGCGATGAGCCCAGGAGTGGCTACTTCTGGGTTCGCCCACTCTCTACCCTCTACACCCTCTAGTGTAGAAAGGGCCATAGCTGTGACCTGCCTGGTGTTGAGGTCTTTCTAATCATTTGCTGAGTTGCTATGATGTCACAGATGTTTACTGGGAAGACAGGAGACTGGAAGAGAGTGGATTAAAGGAGGTGTGAGTGGGTATATAGTGAATCACAGGACAAAAGCCACAACAGGACAAAAAAAGGGAATTGAGGGGTCTAGGAAAGGAATGAGAGAAGCATGTGACCTGAGGGTGATGAAGTGTATAGCAAAATGAAATTGCAGGCCCAAACAAACAAAAACACCCTGAATCTGGAGGAAACCTTCCATGGAGCCAAAAGTCTGTGCTGATAGAAAAGAGCAT
This sequence comes from Anniella stebbinsi, assembly GCA_029215795.1. NCBI lineage: Eukaryota > Metazoa > Chordata > Lepidosauria > Squamata > Anniellidae > Anniella > Anniella stebbinsi. Next base: position 73,825,045 of record JARDYH010000005.1, on the reverse strand, counting down.
GGTCAGGGTTGGGAAGGTTGCATTTCTGATGTGTCCTGTTTGCTCAGATACAAAGCACATGTTACCTTAAAGACATAGCAGCAGTTACATATTTTTAAACTGTAGAATATGTATAGGAGGCTTAATTGAGAACAGGACCTTAGTGTGGGTAAATAGGGGCTTTAGTGCTTTCTTCCCGTTGCAGTTCTGATCCAGATCTGCCCTTCCTCACATGCTTTCAATTTATATCGCCAAATAGTAATCCATTTGCTTTAATGGATCACAACTGACATGTTACATTTCAGGTACAAGAGGGCTGATCCAGATTGGGACCACAGGGGTGTGTGTGTGTGTGTGTGTGTGTGTGTGTGTGTGTGTGTGTGTAAGGGTTAAGCCCCCTTTTTACCCATGCCAGGGCCCCTGTGCTTCCTCTAGTGAACGTTTTTTTTAAAAAAAAAGATACAGCTGCTTGCTACAGGTAAAATCCAGTGCAAGTCCTTAAGTCCCATTCATTTCAATGGATCTAAACTAAGTAGGAGTTAGATTTTACCCCATGTCTCTAAAGTAAACATGTGCTTTGGCCCTCAGAGGCATTTGCACAGTCTTCTAGTGGCTGGCACTCATCAGAGGAAAGGGCAGGACTGTGATCATACATGCTTGTTTTCTTGGAGAGCAACATGGCAAGACAAACTAGATTTTAATGAAAAGTGTTTACTTTTATTTAAAAGGTCCTGATCATTTGCAATCCTCTGGTCAGCTTAATGAAGAAGTAAACATTTTCCAAATGCCTCTAAATATTTTGTAGGCTGAAAGACAATTATTTGTCTATGGCCAAGTAGAAAATAAATGGCTGAGGTTTCATTTGAAAGTAGGACTTCCTGATTCATAGTTCAGCTAGTTAACCATATGCCAGTCTACATTTGACATCTAGATTTGAGTTTTATGAAATGTCCCTGTGAGCTAAAACCTGAGTATAAATAGCAAAGGTGATGCTTCTTATTTAAGGAGGAGTGGAAATAAAATGACTAGATGAGAGAGAAAAAGATTGTTCACACTTTTGTAAAGTAACCTGTTTGTATCTGGGGAAGGACCAACAACAACGGACAGCACACAGGGAAAGCTTTCTGATCTGCAGCATGTGTTAAACAGACAACAGCTATAGCAACAGAAATGTTTGGCAGAGTGCTCTTTTTTGTGGTACAGAAATTGTTTTCCTCAACACTGGAGAATGAGGACTGCCTATAGTGTTGCCAGATTGGACAGATCAGTGAGGTATATTGCATAGAATAGCACTGTGGTCTTCAATAGGCACCAATATGGCTATAGTTGACTTTCTTGGCACCCTTCAGGCTATCTGCCCCTCCTGATTTTTATTTTATTTATTTATTAAGATATTTATTTGTTTGTTTGTTTGTTTGTTTGTTTGTTTGTTTTACTGGGAGGCTGGCATGCTGCAAAGGGAACTTCTGTCACCCAGTGCCAACTTTGGGTTCAAAAGAGTGATTTTGTATTTTGGAGCTCAGGTCCCATGTCTGTCTTGCACTCAGATACTTGGACAAGTTAATTTCCTTTCGGTCTCATCAGTTTGCTTGCTGGGAAACAAGTGTTTTGTGACCAGTCATACCTGCCATGGTAGCCATTTCATGAATGGGCAAGCTTCCCCCATAACAGCCATTTGTGAGCCTGTTCATGACACTCTCTCAAAATCCCAAATGTACCCACTGGCTCAAAAAAATAAACATTGGGTTGGGGACCACTGGAATAGCAGTGGAAGGGCAGTGCTGGTATTGACTCCTGGCTCTTAATGTATCCTCTCTCAACCAGTAGGGTTTTGAACAAGCTTGTGTCAAATATTCAACCTTAACAAGCTTTCCCTGCCATAATGAAAGCAATTACCATTTGGCTCTTAGACTTCCATTGCTTGAAGAAAGACACCACACTACAGATGTCTCAGCTTCCCACAGGATTGGATTTTTTAAAATGATATTTCTAGCTGAATTTTCCAGACACAAGAGATGGGACAGTTTGAATAATCATTTGTGTATGAGCACTCGGCTTAATGTCATAAACTGGTGTGGTTTGGCTGTATCTAATCTTAAGCAGTAATGCAGATACTGTGTTGCTGCCTCATTCCCACCCACATTATCTCTGAAATGCTTGGCTCTTCATAAGTGAACAGATGTAACTGAAAACATTCCAAAAATATTACCCATGCTGTGTTGCATTTTAAGAATTACATAGCTTCTTGGTGTTCATATCAGCTGATTCACATGTCTCTTTTTTTCATATAATTGGCTACTGGTTTTTTATTTTCCTGTTTTTGTTCCCAAACAGAATAGCTTTCTACTTTGTAGAAAGAGAGACACAAACTTACTGTAGTATATCAGTAAAACTGCAATTGCTATTTAGCCGGCATGCAGCCCCTTTGCCAAGACTGAACTGCCCGTCACCCAGCAGCCCACTGGAGGTAAAGAGAGAAGGGATGGCCCCACCTTTTTGGGGGCTTTGGCTCTACCCACTGCTGGTTTCAGCCCCACCAACCATTGGATGTGGGCCCCCAACTGATTATCCCCAAGGGAATGAAGCCCCCAATTAAAAAAAAATCCCTCCACTCCTGATCTAAATGTTGAGCCTACTTTGCATTTTACCCAGGCACAACATGCATATACTTCAGGCAGCTTTATAAATAAAACATTATTATGCTGATGGTGACTAAGTGAATATTAGTACCTCAGTAATCCCACTACGACAAGGCTGATGAGATACTGGCTCAATTTAGACATCTTAGTGGTTTGCACTAAGAACTTGCTTTGTAGGGAATGGTCAAGCACATGGTTGCTTGGCTCCAAAACCAGTGGGGCTGCTTGGATGTTCAACCCTTGAATAACCTCTGAGCTTTTCAAGTGTTCGACTTGAACCTTCGAGCGGCTCAACCCTCTGTTCACAAGGCTTGCTTCTCACTGCTACCCTCCCTTCTTCAAATAAATAAAAAGCAAATAAAAGGGTTAGCTTGGGGTGGGTGGGGAGAGTAACAGGCAGCAGATGGGATATCATTTCCTGCTGGGATCATGGGAATTGTAGTACAATAAATGTGTCATTTGCTGCTGGGTCTTATTTGTCATTGATGACCCCACTGCCTGCCCTCCTTTGCCTGGCACCCACTTGCCCTTCTCAAGGTAAGGATTTCTTCTTATGGAAAGGGGGACAAGGAGCAGGCAAAGCCCATTTTGAATTTTGTCCAGCGTTAAGGAGGGCTGGGCAAAACTCAAAATCGGCTTGATCAATTTGAGCAGTTTTTTTGGGCTAGTTTGAACTTCCAAATGTATAACAGGCAAACTGTTGTTTAGAACTGTTTGGTTTCTTTCATTTTCAATCCTCTCCACACTCAGCACCACCGGTTCACTCTAGACTCCATGGTGGTGCATCTTTGGAGGTGGATGTACTATGGCAACAACCCATAACTAAATTTCATTAAATATAATTTGGTGTGGCTTGAATTGAGCCACTGTCTTATTGATTCAGAAAGTCAAATCATCAAGTAGACAATTGATTATACCTTGTATTCCAGTATGATACAGAAGGGTTCAATTCTAATCTGAAAGGTTTCAGACATTTAACTGCTTCCCTGCTGTCTCTGAATATTACACATTCTGATACACTTTCTGTGGTTGGGCATGCATTCTTGATAGTGGGACAATCATAAACAAGTGACGTTGCTTCAATGCATGGACCAATTTGAAACATTCATGGAATCCAAACTGTTGAAGCTCTAGATTCTTCTTCATGTTTAATAAAAAAAAGTTTATTTTTTTAGGGGGGAAATTCTCAAGAAAATAAGAAGAGTAAATGATGTTTTTACTGCACTTGGATTTCTGCCCTCACTTGCTTTTCATTGGAAAAGAAAACAGCTGTAATAAGTGAAATGGCTATTTTGTCTCTCTGTCTCTTTCTTCCTGTCCTTTAGAACAAGGACTTAAGACTTTTCAATTTATGCTTCAATCATTCATAGTCATTACCTACCTTTTTTGTAGGAACCAAGTTTTGTTAGTAGAATTGAAGAGTTGTTGTTGATTTGCTATAAGGATCCAAATGTACTTTTAATTTCCTTCTGGATTTTTTATTACATAATTGAAGTGTCTGTCTTGCTTTCTTCAATAACTAAATATATTCATGATATGATTTTTATATAAGCCATATGCATTAGAAGACCATTTATCATATTGTGATACTGTTGTAACAAGGTTATGCAGACAGATAAGAGATCTTGCATGCCATTGTAGTCTAAAGGAAGTTGTAATTTAAATGGTCCTAAAGAAAATACCCCATGATGTATATGTGACAGTGGCTTCAATTTCTCAATATGCTGTTACCAACTCCATAAACAAATTTGAATAACTATTTGATGGTTTTTTCCATGTCCAGCGGTTTGTGCTTTGAACCTTTTGGTTGTAATGTAGTGCAGCATTGGTATCAGGAGGAGTTCTTCGGGACATAGTGGTGGAAAAGCAGATGAGGTGGTTGATCCAGAGTACAGAAATATTGAACTTTCTGAGGAATGTTCAAATTGGAATAATTTCTGTAGCTCCACTGTTTTTGTCTTTAGAAGAGGGTGAGGAAGATCTCATTGTGGTTGCCTAGCAATTAACCATCTGATAGGCTCTCCAACCTGAAGTGGCTTGCAGAACACACAGGTTAGTTGCTAGGCAAACACAACTATTGTCTTGCCTATAGTAAAATATCCAGCCTAGCTGAAGCATTGTAGTAGCACCAAAGGGAGGAGCATACAGAGTGGAGTGAGGTAAAAGGGACTGCAGAGAATCTAGGCCTTTATCACACGGGCGGTTTGATCCACACCCGCCACAACCTTGATCCAATTCTTTCACATGACGTCATCCCCCTTGTGCTGCTCTTGCGCCCTGAGTGCTCCGTTTCCCGTTTCACTTTCGAAGTATCCCTGAATGGGGATTGTCCTTTTGCTCCCCTCCTCCGCAGGCTTAGCTGAGGAATCGGAGCAAAACCGACCACGTGTGATCAAAAGGCTACACTCGCATAGGAAACGGAGGGGGAACCCACATACGCAAAACGGGTAGGTGTGATAAAGATAAGATTTGACTGGGAGTAGGGACTTTTACTTGCTTCTCCTTTCTGCCTCTGTTTAACTTGTTTCTCTTGTTCCTTTCTCACATACATCCAATAATTGGCTATCTATCATCCTCCTTCACTTACAGTGTTATATCACATGCTCACCCACTCTCCTCTTCTCCTCGAGAACAGCTGTGAGGAGGAAACTGGAAGGTTTAGAAGCCTTTTTTGTTTTTTTTGTTTTTTTTTTACCTTATTGCCATTTGCCATTATATCTAAACCTGGAAAGATTCTAGTGGGCCTTAACTATGGTTTATTGAAATCAGCCAAATACAAACCTAACCACATCTTAGATTCAGACAAAACACTAAATTGTGGTTAATTTTTTAAAAAAATGGAAGCGAAAGCTTCTTGTCACTTCCTTATGGCTGCACCAGTGGAGGCCGGGGGGGAGAAGCATGTGATTCCAAGGCTGCCTCTACAAGAAGCATTTAAAGCTCTTTCAAGGTGCATTAAAAAATTTACCTCTACAAGAACGGAGTGCAAATCGGGCGTAGAGGCGCGCTATCCCTCCGATTATGCGCATTATCGAATGCGCGTTAAACAGCGAGTTTTATTTTGCTCCGCCCGTTAAAGCGCATTTTGACTATGTGAACAAGCGCTTATGCGCATTAACTACTTGTAAAGTGCATTTTGGTCATCCATTAATGCGCTTCACCGCCTCTCGTGCAGAGGTATTAGGCGTAAATGCGCTTTGGTGATTATGCGCATAATCGCCTAACCAGGCGCAAAAGCGAATCCTTGTAGAAGGGACCCAAGGCTCACCTAGGTTCATTCCCATAACGTTTGAACGCAGCCATGGTATTAATATGTTCAAGTTGAAGTACTGGGGGAGGGACCTGGAAAAATAGAATTTGGCAATGCAATTTGAACAAATAACCTGTACATGGCTGGCATCACAATGGTTTCACGATTTCCCTTCTACTAAGCTCTTAAGGAAAGATCATGTGATAATTCACATAATGTTGTTAGTGGTGATAAGCATGGCAATTAAACCATTTTTCTTCCTATGTCTGATGGCAGGGAGTGGGGTGGAAATCGGCTTAGCCCTTTGATGACTCCTGACGCATGGAGTGAAACTTTCAAAATGAACTGGTAACTTAGAAATAAAGCTTCCAGTAGCCTAATGTGTTCTGGGTAAGGTAGAAATGTGTCAAAGTAGGAATAAATCTATCTAAGTATACATATATCACATCATCCCTGGTGGGAGATGACACCAGGGATGATGTAATATACAGCTGCATTTTTTTTGTCTTAAACTTTATGATTTCTAGTATCAACTACACTGAAACCTGGGGGTGGGGAGGGCAGGGCGAGTCAAAGCACTTGAAGGGATGGGGGATAAAGTTATTTCCAGCTAGTGGAAAGGGCAGACTTCTCTTTTCGCAACAGAATCTTGTGACACCTACTACCACTTCCCCCTTTCCCAATGTGAGGCATTTTTCTCCTTGAGGGAAGGGAGGAATACTAGGTGATGGAGGGCTGGCCCCCAGTTCTGCCCCCTTGAGCCTTTTGTGAGTATTGGCTAGCAATGCATGCAAGATGCAGTTGGTTGTCAAGGCTAGCACAGTTGTGTTTGCTCATCTTTCGTTGTATTAGCTCATCTGCTGTGATTAGAGATGGACAAATCTGTCCTTTTTTGGTTTTGCAAATTTTCCCCACCCTTATTAAGTTTCTTATTTTTCCTACCCATAAGTTCATTACATTCTGCTAATGCATCAGTTTGCAGTGTTTAGAAAAAGGTGCATATTATCATGCACATTTCTTCTAATACATCAATTTTTGTATACACTTTCCCCTAATCTGTTTATTTTTCTGTATGAACGTCTTTTAATTGGAGAACTGCATTTGGGAAAGTAAAATATCGAAGTAAACTGTGTTTCAGTTTGCATATTAGTCTGGAAAGTGGAAATTTTGCACTTTCCACTGCAAAGTGGAAAATAATTTATTTTTACATGTATATCCCACCTTTTTTTCCTCTTGCAAGGCACCAAAGGCAGCTTATATGGTCCCCCTCCTGTTCTTAATTTTATCCTAACAACAATCCTGTGTGGTAGCTTAGGCTGAGGTTCAATGATTGGCCCCAGTCCAGCTCTCAAAACACTATACTGCACTGATTCTTATTAGATGAGTTTACATTAAAATGTGAACCAAATGAATTTCTCCCCCATCCTTTCAAGTGCTTTGATTCCCCCCCCCCCCCCCAATAGGCATTTGTGTAGCTGATACTAGAAATCATAACATTCAAGGTGGGGAAATTAAAATATTGCAGCTGTGTCTACAGTAGAGAAAAGAGCAGTAACTCCTTCTTTGGAGTACAGTAATGGACAATATGGCCTGCATGCTGAAGGTTACCTTGCAAATATATTTTGATCAGGAGGACCACAGATAGGTTGTATTCTTTAACGGCATCAAATACACATATTGTTAAGAAAATAGCAGATGCCAAACTTGCCTCATTGTTTCCATTGCTTCTTTGCACGCTATCACAACTTTCAGTGTGGCCTGCAACTTCCAAACGTCAGCCATTCTTTCATTATACACTTGCACCTAGGGAGAGAGACGTACTGTACTGAAGAATCACGCACCCAAATATCCTTAGCATTTCTTGAATGTGCAAAGAGTTTTACTTTGCTAGCACTCAATAAAAGGGGCTTCATTTAACAATTGTTTTTGGCAGTGGCACAAAGTGTCCCTTTTTGATCTATTTAATGGTCCCTTTGAAAGGGGGTCTCCTGTAGTATCCACCAGTGTTCATGTCTGGCTTGCCCCTTATCATCCACTGCTAGTGAGGCTCCCTGGCAGTAGTGCTTCTGCAGCTGCCAGCCTGCTGCTCACTTATGATCACGTTTACTGGGAAAGCCCACAAGTGAAGGTGGCTGTCTATCTATCCTTTCACACGCTTGCACTTGCTTGAAAATTTTCTGGCAGTGGCACTTTAGTCGGCCAGGAAGTGGCTACTCAGATCCTAGCCCATTATGATGCTGCACTGATGGCAAGTAAGCCCAAGGGTGAGCTGTCCACTGCAGTGGTGGCACCTCAAGGGTGCCCAAGAAGTGATGGACATGGGTGGTGGGGGGGGGGGGCTGATCAGTGTTGAGGTAGCCAATGAGGGCCCCCTAAAATCTGGAACCAGGCCTTCCAAGCTTGCTTGTTACAGCTTGCTTGTTACAGCTGACTAGAAAGCCAAACCATATCCATAGTCAGAACAGGTTTTTTATGAAAACTTCCAGCACTTTAGTAATGCTATAACTTGTTTTTCCTCCTTGCAGGAAATCCTAATGAGAAAATAAAGCATGCCTGTTAAGTACCATTTAGTGTACCAAATAAACTTCTCAATTAAGGGTTTCCCTCAAATGGGAAACTCTCTGTTCCTTCATTAAGAAATAATTAATTGTGGTCAGGTTTGATTGCTCTTTGGAGATTTTTAAACCCAGCACCTTCATCAGCGGTTGAAACATGTCAATAATGGACCGCTGGTGGAATGTTGCAGCCGTAATTGAGATGCTGCACCAGCTGGAATCCAGATGAAGAATGCCTTTGAAAATTTAATCACAATCACATTGTACATTAAATACTTATCTGTCTGGGTTGCTGAAGAGGGCAGGAAATGAAGTTGTCAAGAAAAGTGGGAGTTCACATAACAAGGGAAATGCACACCTATAGCCTTAGAATGTGGCTGTTCACTGAGATCAGGCAGCATCCTGTTTATTTCAGCATGTATTTCCCTTGGCACTTTCTAGGTATTCCACCCCAGTTTATCATATCAGTGGCTTGCAACATATTGAGGAAGACTGCATGTCACTATGGGTGATAAGGCAACAGTGTTTTGGGACAAATACTCCTGACAATTGCATTCACCAACAGGGGGTTAAAACCAACAACACTCGAACTCAGATCTCTACAGAAGCAAGCATGCTGCAGACAAAGTGTGGCCTGTCTTTACAGTAGCTGTGTTCCAGTTTCCCACAATTCATCTATTACTTGGGGTGGTGATTCTTTTCGCCTGATGGAAGAATGTGCTTACTCTATCACCACAACCATGGAGACACTGTAATGCATGAGCCCACTGACACCCAACCATTTGGAGAGACCATCCGTACAATTCCTTCCCTCACACCTTTGTTTTGTTTTTGTTTTGTGGAAGAGAAAATGGCCAGGGTGTGACTCCATGTGATTAGGCATTAGCTTGAAGAGTCTGGCTCGCATGCTGTAGCACAGGGGTGCATACCTGAGGCCTGGGAGAACCACATTTGGCCCATCTGAGGTCCCAGTCTGGCCCTCTGGAATTTCCCACAGGGCTATGACCCCTTTCCCTTTTTTTCAAACATCAAACAGTTTATGATTTCCAAGCTTTCCTGCAGTTTTACCCCATTCTAAAAGGTTGACATGGCTCTCCTAAGAGTTTTTGGTGGAAATATGCTGGTGTTTTTGCCTCTGCCCTTTTTGCCTTTGCCCCCATCCACCACTGGAATGTGGCACCCAAGAGTTTCTCCAAAATGATTTTCTACCCTTGGGCTGAATGATGTTCTTCACACTTGCTTAGTGTCCGGATGGTTGACGTCAGGGCCATGCCGACGTCTCCAGAGAATTAGTGAGATGGATTGAAATGGCCCATAATATACCATCCTATTCTCAGGTAGGTAAGTTGGGACATCCATTTCAATGGCAGGGGCTGGTCATGACTGTGGCTGGGGAGAGGAGGGAAGCCTTCTTACTTTCCCACCTTACCTTCCTTCTTTGAACTTTTAAAGGTTGTTCCAGTGGTGCAGAAGCAGAGATCTGGCTGCCACCACCGCCATGATCTTTCCTTTCCAGAGTGGCTCTGGGAAGGATGATAGCTAGTGGCTTTTAAAGCCAAAGAAAGGGGGAAAGTAAGGCCCCCTCCACAAGGATGCGCTTTTGCGCCCGGTTCGGCGATTATGCGCATTATCGCGGAGGCGCATTTACTCCTAATCCCTCTGCACGGGAGGCGGCGAGAGGCGGCGAAGCGCATTAATTGATGTCCAAAAAGCGCTTTACAAGAAGTTAATGTGCATAATCGCTTGTTCACACGGCGAAAATGCGCTTTAACGGCCGGAGCAAAATAAAAGTCGCTATTTAACGCGCATTCGATAATGCGCATAATCCGGGAGATAACGCGCCTCTACGCCCGTTTTGCGCTCCGCTGGTGTGGAGGTAAAATTTATAATGAGCCTTCAAAGAGCATTAAACCTCTCTTGTGGAGGTAGCCTAAGACTCCCATCCCCGATACCTCAGTGGTAAGCCCCCTCCTTCCACCCCGCAACCGCGCAAATTGCTTCTCATCTCCCCTGTTCTCCCTGTTTTGGAGTGTGCCCAAAATCAGGCAAAACTTTAAATGGGGAAGGAGAGCAACCCTAATGTAATGCATTTAAGACTAAGTTTGTTTCTTCATATCTGTAAACAAGCAAAACAATGTTAAGTATTCAGAAGCATCCTGTTTGGAGATGTCTCAGTAGTTTTTTTTATTACTCATAGCTCTCTTATTACACCTCTGTCCATCAATGTGTGTTTGCAGCTAGCAATTAGTATGTGAAAGAGTATGTGAAGAATTGGTACTTTCAAAGCATCATAAACAGCATTTAGCCATTAAGGAATAGTATGAAGCACTAATCTCAGATAGAGGTTAAAGGTAGCACATTGTGATTAAGGAAACCTCACATAAAAGAAATAATGATGAAAAATTTACTTACACCATAATGTTTACTTTGCACTTGATTGCAAGCAAACAGCTCTAAATGTTAGAGGATTTAATCCGTGCTTAACATTTAATTTTAAAAGACCATGGCTTATTGAGAATGGAAAGCCTTTGTGAATTCGTCTGTAACATAAGGCAAACAACAAATTAAGTAATTCTGTGGTATTTACTTTTGCTTGAATTACATCTGTTTTCACACCTCTTTCTCAACAATGAAATGTTAGTGGGGACTTTTGTTTCCCATTTAAAGCTAGCACTCCTCTTCGATCTCTTGCCAGCTTTTCTTTTCTTTCCCCCCATTTTTGTAGGCTCTAAATTGGTTTTAAACAAGACATGATAGATATGTTTGAAATCCTGCCTTTGTAAAATTACCACCATGCATGCCGAATAGTAACAGATGTTCCTGAGTACTTCAAAGTTTTGTCCTTAGAAATACTAATTAGTTATTATGTTGGACAGAAGAGAAGGCTGGGTTGCTTCTTCTAGTTGGCTGGAGGCTTTTGTAGTAGGGATGCACATCAGTTTCAGGCGAAGCTGTGATGTTCTACTGTTTGTGGTTGCAAATATATTGCAAAGTTTATTGTTTGTGATATGCATTTGTTTATATCTTTAAAAAGGGTTAAGAACAATAACAGGTAAAGTAAATAACTAGGCCGAAATGTACTTACTGTTTGGGTTATAGGTCTTGGTAAGTATAGAGTGACTGGCTGGTTGTGGGAGAGTGCCTGGATTGGCTGGCTGTGTGCCCGAATGGAAGGTGAGTGTTGATTGGCTGGTTGGTTGGAGTGCCTGGATTAGCTGGCTGTGTAAGAGTGAGAGGAGCTAGAGAGCGAGTGGAGTGTATATATGTGTCTGACAGAGAGAGCTGACAGGGTTGATTAGGGGGAGATTTGAGGGGGATTTTTGAGAGAGATGTTGAAAGAGATTTGGGAGAATTGAGAGTATTGAGAGGGAGAGTCTGAAGCAGGATTATTAGATGAGAAGAGTGGTTGATTGAGAGATTGAGATAAGATTTTAGAGCATAGATTAAATAAGGAACAGTTTGTTGATGTATAAGAGTTCTGACAGAAACCAATAAGCATTGAAACTTTGTAACCAATACACAATTGAACTGAAGTAACCATTAAGCTCGTTGACACGCAATTTCTTATTAATAAATTCTTGTTAATTCCATCTTCTGGTGTGGTTTGTGGGTGTACCTGAGAAGGTACTGGTGGCAGCGGAACAAAGAAGTTATCTGGAGGCCAGGTTGCTGGGCTGTGGTGCCTAAATAGTAAAGGCGAGACACAAGCAGCAGCAAGTGGTCGAGGATAACATCACAGAAGCCCAAAAGCCAAGCAGAATCGGGCCACTTCAGTCTAGCTCTGTTGCTTCCTGAATTGAAGTGGGCTTTCCTCCAAAGAAAACCGAACCAACCCCTCTCCAGAACAAAGGCTCATTAAGCATCTTGTGTTCCAGACTACTGGGAGACAATGACTTTTTTTTGTTTCCTGCCAAAACCTTAAAAAAAATAGTGTCTTTAACTTTTGTTCCTCTGAAACTGCTGCATGGGGGAAGTGCGGTTCACTGACTGACAGGTACAGTTTATAATGTTAGGGCACATTTAACCATGAGCTGCAGTTGTTTGAAATTTGGCAGGCATGACCCTCTCAGAAGGGATCCCTGTAATTTTTATCCAATTCTGCCTATTTATTTATTGAATTTATATCCCGCCTGTTTTCCTCCAAGGAACCCAAGGTGGCGTACATAATCCTCCTTCTCTCCATTTTATCCTCATAACAACAACCCTGTGAGGTAGGTTGGGCTGAGAGTTTGTGACTGGCCCAAAGTCATGTAGTGGGTTTCTGTGACCGAGTGGAGGACTAGAACCTGGATCTGAATCCCAGTCAAACACTTTAGCCACTACACCATATTTGCTAAGGAACTACATTATCTGCAGTTCCTTAGCAGGTAGCAAAAAGATCCCTGCATGTTCCTCCCTGAGATTTGGTAGACCTAATCACCTCCTACTGGTCTGCCTTCAAATATAACCCAATTCTGACCATGTTTTGGATTTCCAAACTTCAGCTTGGGTTCAGTACAGAGTCAACGGGGACAAACTCCGAATCAGTCCTAGTAGAATTGAGCCATTTTTGGAGGCACCTGAGTAGAGTTGAAACTGGGGGTTGGTGCACATCCCTATTTTGCAGCTGCCTGTAGCATGTTTCAAATGAGGACTGGGTGACAACTGAGCAGTAGTGACTTGTATTCTGGATGTAAACCTATTTCCTGTTCAGACAACACACTAAGCCATGGTTAGGGTGCTAACCCTTTTGCAGCAAATGGATAGTGAGCATGTTTAAATCATGGTTATGTAGCTACCATGGTTAGGAATGGTTCACATGACATGCTAAGTCATGGCACATACAACACCCTAAGCCATAATGGTTAGCTCAAAACGCTTAACCACATGGCTTAGCGTTTTGTCTGAACATGACAATAAGATTTATTATGCGCACGCGCACGCACACACACACACACTTGTCCTGTATATGTAAAGGGACTTGGATGTGTATTTGTTATGTTTGCCATGTCAGAAGACCCAGTCCCACATGTGAAGCACATGTTTGGGGCTATTTCTGTTAATGCGCCATAACAAAGCACTGAGGGAGACAATCAGTTACAGTTCTGAAAATTAACAATTTTCATCCCATTTGTCATATTTAACAGTGTGTGTCATCACTCAGGAGAGATTGAAATAACCCTATACTTCTGATTCTTATAAGAGATTTAGATAAAGTCTTGCATTCCAAAGAATCTGTAATTAGCTGATCTAAAATGTATTAATTTCTAAACTAGAGAGGTTGCTTTAACTAATCTGGTAATCCAGATTGTCAGGTAATCCAAAATACAAGATGGACCACTTCTGTACTTAACCACAACAGAAGGTTAAGAGCAGGATTTATTTATATGTTTGTTTGTTTACTTGCTTACTTATGTATGTATTGAGAGAGAGAGAGAGAGAGAGAGAGAGAGAGAGAGAGAGAGTGTACACGTGTGTGTGTGTGTATGTGCGTGCTACGATCTAACAAAGTTTTTCTGGACTTCTCATAGAATTGAAATAACATTAAAAAATACAACAATAAAATATGATCAAATAAAATGCAGCATTAAAAAGCCAAGTGGACATCCCTGAGAATGGTATTTTGTAAGTTGGGTGCTACTACTGAGAAGGCTCTTTCACTTGTAGGCACCTGCTTTACTTTCTTTGATAGTGGGACTCAAAGAAGGGCTTCATAAGAAAATCGTGGGGTCCATGTGGGAAGAAGCAATCATTGAGGTACTGAGATCCCAAGTCATAAAATGTCTAAAAACAGCACCTGTACATGGAGAAATGGACTGGGAGGCCAATGAAGATGGTGGAGTTGTGGCATAACACCTAGGCCATATCTACACCAGCCATTTATCCCGGGTTCATATCTAAGTCATCCCTGTGCGTCCAAATGACGCACAGGGTATCCCAGGGTCAACCGGGGATGACCTAGAGATGACCCTGGGATAACTGAAACCGGGGTGACCTGTTTTTTCCACGGTCCCAGGACAACCCTGAGGACCATGCTGGTGTGGTGCTGCCTCCCAAGTCCTCAAACGGGTATGGAGCTGCACGGGGTGGCTCTGTGCCCATGGGGGTGGGTTGGGGGCAGCAATTTTACCATCCCTGGGATGGCAGGGGGGTTTGGCGTGGGATTTTGGAGGGTTACTTCTCTTTTTCGCTGCACGTGACCCTTCTTCTTAAAAACAATGTCCCTCTTCCCTTCTGGGACGTCGCGCTGCCATATACATGCTGGGGGAGGATCGCAGCAGAAAGTAAGTCTGCAATCCTATCCCTCCCTCCCACTACACCCTTAGGTGTCGATGAGCCTCTAGTCCATAGCCCCAATTATTTATTTATTTATTGCATTTTTATACCGCCCAATAGCTGAAGCTTCCTGGGCAGTTCACAAAAATTAAACCCATAACAATTATTCAAAATATAAAACAACAATAGTATAAAAAACATAGTATTTAAGAACACAAGCAGGATAAAACCGTACCAACATTCTGTAGCAAATGAAGTATCCAGACCAATTTCAACGGGAGCCCAACATACAGTGGCTCAGTTTGGACGACATATTAAGCAACAGAGGGGTAAATAATATACTGACCATGCGTTAGGCAGGAAGTGCTCCACAGATGACATGCTGCAACCAGCGCTGCTCAGGACCGGCAAACGCCCCGGCTGCTAGGAACTTGCGGCGGCCATTTTGGTTGCAGCCTCTCCTCCGTGTGGCCCCCAGCCGTATCCCAGCATGCACTGTGAGTTCTGCCGGCTGCATAGAGCGGCTGGGTTTTTTTGGCTGCTCTAGGCAGCAGAACTCTATTTCGAAACGGAACAGTCCACGGAGAGAGGGGGGGCAGAATTCGGACGACACTTTAAACAACGCGGCTTCGGGCTGAACAACATGCAAGCCCGTTGTTTCACTCTGTTGTTTAAAGTGCCTGATTAACGTACTGTCAGTTGTGTGTGCGTTGTGTGTTGCCCTCCAGACGACACAATAAGCAACACAATTGTTCCCCCCCTCCTCCGTCGCCTAATGTGTCGTCCGAACTGAGCCAATGTGTTACAATAAGCTAATGGTAGGTTACCAAGGCACGACTCACTGAAGCAAGACTACTCCTGTCCAGATCAGGTTATCTCTCATGTACCACCATAAGCTGGTAAATGTGTTCTGAGCCACAGAGGCTACTTGTGCCTCTAGTTACAAAGATTGCTCAGGGAGCAACCTCAATCTATAAAGCAGGTCCTTTGGGGGATTGGAATTACCTCCAGAATATGTTTAACACCACTCAAACTCCGTAGATGAACTATTCACTAACAGTACCTCCATCTTGCTTGGATTGAGTCTCAGTTTATTCGCCTGCATCCATGTGCTAAACACACGTTCCTAAACTGTAAGAAAAAGTCAAAACAAGACTGGCAATCTTAAAACCATTTAACAGCATCATTGTTACATTTATGTGAGATACAGCTCCTGTTAAAAGTATAGAGAAAACGAAATTAATTAATTAAACTAATTCCTCTGCAACAATTTGTAATGAAAGGATAATTGTTTTGATGGTGGTAAATTGGCTTTTCCTTCCTACACACATGACTGTTGATGTCTTTATTTTTCTAAAGCAATGCAACTGTTGTATCGGAAAACCTCAATTTTACATTGGACAAATCCAGAACTTTCAAAGATGATACAATCTTTCTTGCTCTCTCTGATTTTTCTTGCTACCTGCTGAAGTAATTTAACTGTGTATATTGGTTGAGTACAGAGAATATTGTAATCTAAAAGCAACTCCACTGAATAAGTAACTTCATGGGGCCTGCCCCCCCCCCACTTTCAATCTCTTGCCCTCCACCACCACCATCCCATAGACCACACTCCTGCTGCTGTTGTACTCCCAGATTTGTCAGTGGCAAAAAAGGGTGGTTTGCAGGTGTCCTGCTTAGGCTTGGTCAGACTCAAAAGTCAGATAATTGAGGGGCAAATCCAAAGGTATGCCCATATGCAGACAAAGGGCAAGGACACAGTTTTACCATGCAATAGCTGGTTTCCATGAGATATCTGAGATGGAACCAAGGTCAACACAGCAGAGAGCAGGCCAATAGAAGTGTAATCCAAAAAGCAGAGTCAAGCAGGAGTCCAGATGTCTAATCACAAGGCAGGGTCAGGGAAACAAGAATACAACCCACTGGAAAGTGAGTTAAGGTGTTGTTTCCAACAGCTCTAAAGTTTCAAACTGAGTTTCCACCTCAACTGCAGTTCATCACAGCCTTATATAAAATGAGTAGGAGGGCCCTACTCATGAGGAGACCAGTTGCTGTGGTTCTTGAGGAGTGTGCTTCACCTCTGCATGGTGGCTTGTGCCTCTGCATTCTGGCACATTCTAGAGCTAGATGGATGCTTAGCCTCCTCAGGTTCTATTGGGGAAGGATGATACCCAGGGGTCTCATTCAGGGGTTCCTCAATGTCCACCAGTACTGGAGGATCTGGTGTAGCTTCCTTAGAGGTGCTAGGTGTGCCACTGTCAGGATGATGTTGGTGTCCGAATCATCATCCGATGAGGCATCCTGAACTGGATCAGGCTCAGGCATGACAGCTGGGAACCTGACATCAAGCTGAATTTGTCCTTTCTCCCCTTCTACAGCCATTTTTTTTTTGCCAATATCGCAAATGTCAGCATGCTGATGGGGGGGGGGGGCTGCATGCGGCTGGTGTGTTGCACCTGCTCAAAGATACCATTCTCTCTCTCTCTCTCTCTCTCTCTCTCACTCACACACACACACACACACACACCTGCTTTCCCATGGTGCAATCCAAAAGCAGTTAATTGAGCATGTGAATGAGGCAGCCATGTGAAATGGACATTCTCCAAGCTCTTGGTATGTGATTTGGAAGGATGTCAATAATATTGCTAGCAAGATCCCTGGGCATTTGTTCGGATTGCATGAAAATGGCTTCCACATAGCCTCAGGTGCATGTGCATAGGGCCAGAATGTAGCCATCTGATTAGTGGTCTTTATAGGCTCGTCCCCGGCGCTGCCTTACGAGGCCCACGTGTGGATACACATGAGGCCTTTATTCCCCTCCTCCCCACCGCAAAGGCCGATTTTCCCACTCAAGCCGTGCCAGCTGAGCGTGTAATGGACGTCTGGAAGAAATGTCAACATGGTATAACTCATGGGGGACCAGCAGCACGGAAGGAGTAACAACTAGAAGAGAGTCCATAAAACACTGCAGAAACATCTATTTTCATTGTTATAACTTTACTTATGCTCACCTGTTTGTCTCTTTCCACTAATAGCACAGAAATGCAGGTTGAGGTGATCTACAGATAGATGTCTTCAGTCCCCTTCCCTCAATAACAAATCCTATCAGGAGCTGAGATTATTATCTCTCTGAACTGCTTACTGCCAGAAGCTGCAATCGAGTGTGAGAGAATCAAATTTCTACATGTTTGCCCTTCAGTATTTTTTCAGTCTCACTTCCTTCAACACTGTGCCTCTTCCATTTCCCTTTTCCTTGGTGCTCTGCTTCTTCTGCTCTTTTTTGGGCAAGTGTTGCACTCTCTGCTGCTGCCCGAATTCCTTTTGCCCGAGGCCTTCTTGCTCTTTGCCCTCTACCATTACTCTCCCCTCAGCTTCTGTGACACCACAGGCTGGTTTCCCAGAGTTCTGCCTGATTCCCCAGAGTTAAGAACAAATTGAGCAAGTAGGAAAAAGTCGCTGTGGGAAATTGTGAAATCTCTTTCTGGAAGTTTTTTTAAAAAGAAGCTAGACAAACATCTTTCAAGAGCTGTTTGTTTATCATAAATATTTGAGTAGGCATGAAATTAGACTTGCTGGCCCTGAAGATCCTTGACAGCATTATGATTCAGTTTTAAGATACCTTCAATAGAATCTGTAGTATCAACTCAAGGACTATGTGTCAGCTTTTATGAACAAATTATTTAAATGTTGTGATTCCTCTTCATAGTGACACACACTTATCACAAAGGATGGACAAACCTGTCATTTCCACATCCCCATCTTATTCAGTTGTTGTTGTTTTACATTCTTTTCATCCCATTTATGAAAAACCAAACAGAATTCTCACCCATCTGCACCAACCAAATTCAGTAGATACAACTATTTCCATTGTTGCACCTGCCTGTCAATGTAGCTGTTAAAGATGAGGAGCCTGTAAGGAAAAAAAAAAGAGCTGGCACCCTGATTCAGCAGCGCAAATGTGGTTGAATACATGGGGATTCAGAGATAGACTTTAGGAGTTAAGCACTCAAAGCCCTGGGCCAGGATCGATGAATCTATCAGTTTCCCTTTCTCCGTTCAATTTTAAAACCTCAAGTGCTTTCCTTCATGTTTATGTAGAAACAACAAATCTTCTCAAATCATGAACCGAAATAAATTCTCACTTGTCCCTACTAACCACATCAGAAGCCAGTTTTACTGTATGCATGACATCATGCACTGTACATACTAAGTATGTAAGGCATGTGTGAAGAAATACACCATAAGATAACATACCACTACAAGAGGAGCTGTGGTTTTTAACTGGTGTGTCATCTTTCAGTGGGAAGCCCTATTACCTTCTGTTATCCTGCCTTCCATAATATTTTTTTTTCAGAAGTAGGGGGAAAGCCTGTGAATTAGTTTAGCAAGAGTCCTTTCATTTTCATCTTATTATCACATGTTTGAAACCATGTGTCTGTCTTTTGATATTGTGACAGGAAAAAAGCCTATGGCTGCAGTCCTATGCAAACTGAGGAGTAAGCCTCCCTTAACTCAGTGGGACTTAATTCTGAGTAAACATGCCTAGGATTGGGTTGCAAGTCTGTTAATATTATTAGTAATCTGTCCCTACTTGCCCATGCTGAACAATTTCTTTTTTTAAAAAAAAATCCTATCATCTATATGGAGTGTAGGAAAAGGTGCTTCTTTGCCAAAACTGTATGATGTGGTGGACTACTTTCCTGTGAATATAATGAAAATATATTCATTCGGTTTTGCTCTGTTGGGGGCATATAGCAGGACGAATACCTTTAAAGACAAGTGAAACATACTGTATTTAACAACCTATCCAGATCACTTAAACTCACTCACTTCTCACTGAGAAAATCAATACAATCATGCTAATTTTCTTGAAGTGAGGGTCAGCCAATATCCTACCTTGATGTCATTATCTAGAGGTCTCTGAGAAGTGGGTGTGGATACAGGGGAAATTCTTGTCCTTTACCATAAAAGAGGAGATACCAAAGTGAGATTTTTGCTTTTTATCTGCCTTGGGTTGCTTATGAAAATCCTGTGCTTCTTGAAGCTATTCCTCACTTGGGACAGCTGAGGATTTTCCATGCAGCTGGTGACATCTTGATAAACATTTTCAGATGACAAAAACAAATAACGTGTCAAGATAATGAACACTTGTCACCCAAAAACTTCCAAGGGCTGGGCGACAATATTGATCTTTTAACTGAACAGCATAATGTGCTAGCCAGAATAGTGCTAAAATTGTTGTTTAGTATGCTTTCTTTGGCATAACAATCAAAGACAGTATTTGCTTCTGAGCCTATCTACACACACAGGATAAAACACTTTGAAAATGTTTTGAAAACTGTATATGGAGAGTGTCCATTTTAAACCATTTTAAAGCAGTAGTGTAGATAGGCTCTCTATCTTTTTAATTACATATCTTCAGGTTAATAAGTGTCATGTGCTTTGCCTTTGGGGACTCTCAAAGGATTGGACCCACCTTCCTAAAGAGACTGCCTGAATACTTGATTCAGCTTTGTCAAAAATATTTTTTTTTGGCAAGCTTCATGCTCAGTTGAGCTAGGTTGGGGAATACAGAAACCAGACTTATGCAGAGGGGATTGCCTTAGGCTTAGAGGTTTTTTTCCCACGTCTTGTTCTTAGATTCCTAGAGAGCTTCGTATTAAGATACAGAGGTGACAGCCCCAATATTCTGTTCCCAGACTTAGGCTCCAGTCCTGTTCATGCTTAGTTGGAAGAAATCCCCAGTCATTCATTCATTTATTACATTTCAATGCTGCCCAATAGCCAAAGCTCTCTGGGCAATTCACAACATGATAAAATATATCATAAAAACTTTATAATACAAAAATGTAAGACAGTTTGAAACAGTTAAAAACAAATAACAGTAAAACTACCAAGACCCGTTAAAATTTTACATTAAGAAGCCCCATCATCTGCTGTCAAATGCCTGGGGGTAGAGGGAAGTCTTAACCTGGTGCTAAAAACAGGACAAAGTTGGTGCCAAGCAAACCTCACTGAGGAAGGCATATTCCACAGGTGGGTGGGGATACCACCAAGAACGCCCTCTCTCTTGTTGCCATTCTCTGAACCTCTTGGAGGAGGGCCTCAGAGATTGAGCATAGTCTACAAGTACTAATGGAATTTACTTCCTTGTAAACATGCATAGGATTGGACTTCGTATGGATTTGGAACATGTAACGTTAAACATGTGTATGATTCTTGCGTGATTTCAAAATCAGCCTTCATCACAGATGTCCATCAAATAAAAGCAGCTAGAACACATTGACTTTGTCAAGCTTAACTTTCCAGTGATAGTACCAGACATAATCCTCTTGAACGACAGCCTGTGTGTGAATAACTTGGCCATTGTGTATGAATGGCTTGGCTGTTCACTGCTTGTCCCTCATATCCTAGAAAGCTGCTATGGCCATGATCGCTTACAAGAGAGGATTCAACCATTGCAGGCTATTCATAGCTATTAGTCTTGAAAGCTAATTGGGAACATCACTGAGCAGATACAATGCACATCTGAGGAAAGGATATCTCCTTTTTGCCTTGTTTGTGGTCTTCTCAGGGGTCTCTGGCTGACCACTTTAGGAACAGGATGCTGTAGTGCCAATAGACCCTTGTACTGATGCAGCGAAACTCTTCTTACCTGACAAAGATCTTGTAATCAGGGTGTATACCTGACTAACTAAGATGCTTGTTTGGTCACTTGCATAGCAGCCAGGTAACGAAGACAGCATTGTCAATGAGTGAATGGGCTCAGGAGAGACTAAGATGCTTGTTTGGTCACTTGCATAGCAGCCAGGTAACGAAGACAGCATTGTCAATGAGTGAATGGGCTCAGGAGATATAAGAAGCTCACCTGGTTCTTTGTGTATAAACTGGAGGTTTGACAGGATCACATGGCTCTTGGATTGCAATCTTACTACGTGCTCAAGATAAGCCATATCTTGGGATGAGTTTCTGTTGGGATATGGACAATGGTAGGAGTGGAGAAGCTGTACAAATGTTCAGCAGAAAGTAGGGGGAAAGAGGCTGTTTGTTTATCTTTGCTCACTTTTCAGCCAAAATGTTCAGCTTCTGGCTATTCGGGGATTTGAATTGCTGTTGAATTCCTAATGTTTATCTACACACCAGGCACTCAACCACACTGGCTGCTCTGCCAAAAAGACTTCAGCATTTTCGCAAATGGACCACCCTGCCGGTGGGTGAGGTGTGTAATTCAGTCTCAAAGAAAAGATGCTGTGCAGAGGCTGCTTATTATGTTGAAGTGTGTGTGGTTTTCTGGGAGGCATTACTTGGCAGTCCACAAAAAATATTAAACTTCTCTTGACTTGGAAAGGCCAGGATGACTTAAATCCATGGTAAAAGGTCTGCAGTTCATCTCCGCTGCTAAGTGTTTGTGTTAAAACTGATGCGGCAATGGGAGGTCTAGCCTGCCTCTGAAGTTTATCCTCTAGTCTTGGATATGGCTAAGCAATGACTGCTGGGAATAGAAAAGGTGGAAGTTAGGATTATTTCAAACCCAAAGTTCATAATATGCCACGTGTCATAGGAACCTCGTTGGGTTCCTTTAAAATATTAAAATACCCCCCTCAAACTTAATCCTGACAAAAAATCTTAACCCCAGAAGGAAAAAACACCCATCCCTTTAGTGAAAATGGAAGATTTTTTGCAGGACAAACCATAGGCAATAGCATGTATGCTCCGGTGCAGAGGGCTTCATCAGGATCATAGTAGGGGAGAAAGGGGTTAAAACACCCCCTCCCTTCATACAGCCGTAATAAGGTGCATAATAAAGTATTAATTATTGTATTGCTTCTTACTTTTATGGCTAAGATCAAATACATATTTTCACCACATTGACCTTTAATCACTTGATAGCTTCTTGGTTTGAGACCTGTTTATTAAATGATCTGTTGGAATATGGAGGCGGTACGAGAGTTGTTTCCACCCCTGCATGGATCATGCTGGAATTGCAGGGCTTCCAGAACAGCTACTCTTCCTCACCTGAGGTTCCTTTCCAACAGGGGCACATGAAAAAAATTCAATAAGTAACTATTACAGACTTTTAATATTGACCATTTCAGGAGGATGGGCTTGAAAGTGCTCTTGGCAAAGAGCATCCAGCTTGAAGCTGTAACTATTTTGTTAAGATAAAAATAGCTTTTGAGAGCATATCTTTAAAGTGACATAAATCAGCAAAGGTCATTTCTAAATCTTGGCCAAGAAATAAGGCAAACTTCAAAAGCTTTTTAATTGACTTAGAAGAATTAAATTATTTTACCAGGCCCTTTCAATAAATTACCTAATGTAATTAACTTCATATTTGGTAGAAGATAGTTGATAGTTTTTTTAAAAGTTTCATGATACTATATGGAGGAATAGAACCTCCAATATTTAGGAATGTGGAGGGGGGCATCATATTCGTCCCAATCTCTCTTATTGTATTGACAGATACATGTTAGGTAAATGGTTGAGGGCAGCAATAAACATCTCTCCCATATTAATGTTATGCCATCTTTCATAAACACATAATTAAGAGACTTGATCGATCTGTTTTATCAGCATCTTAGACTTGGCTATGTGTCTGGAAACAAGAAGCTTATCTTTAAATTGCTAATGCCTTTAAGTCTCAAGAAAAATAAAAATCTACTTTGCTTCTTACTGTCTGGTGACCCTACTCCCAATTTTCTGTACACGTGTGTTGCAGATACAAATCTTCTGTCAGTATTGCGAGCAAGGGAAGATCAGGTAGTAAGCACGACTCTTTCTGTAAGATACTGCAGCCTTTTTGTAAAATAAATAAAAAGCAAAAAATTCTACTATGCCTTCTTTCATAGTACCTAATAACACGTGTTTATTTACTTAAAAGTAAGTCCCACTGTTTGATGCGACTTATTCCCTAGTAAGAATGATTGACTATTGCAAAAGCTACATTTCCTCTTATATGAATCAGCTTGGATGTCCAACACAATGGGCAGTGATTTGGTTGGCGTATGGAATTATGTCTGGATTCTTGGCATGCTCCCTGGTGCCTGTTTACATCATTTGCATTTCTTTAATACCAGTAAAGGTGGAGTACATGAATGGCACCTTCATTGGGCTCTTCACAATATATTGTACGAATATGTATTGTATATATTTATTTAATTTATACCCCCCTTTCTACTTAAAAATGGCACTCAAGGCCATTGTATAGATTTATTGTATAATGCATATATATTGTATATTGTATATAATATATAGTGTGTATATATTGTATATACAAATACAGGTGGAGCACTTGAATGGTGCTTTCTTTGGACTCTTCCCAATATTATATTTTTAACACAGCTACTTGTATTTTAGCCTTCTTTTTTAAAATGAATCTTCAGCAGAATAGTCAATGAGTGGATGTCACTGTGTTGGTTAACATTATAAGGGTGGTAATGGCATTCTGTTTCATGTTTCCCTCAGTCATGTGCTGAATAACAAAGACGACTGCACAGGATTTGTACTGCCCTTCTTGTCAGAAATTGCAAAGCATGTGTTTGTTTTGGTGCTTTTAATGTTGAATGTCTTAGTTGGATTCAACACAGAGCAAGCAACATGTAGTGTCTGACCACCCTTCCGGTAGGCTGGAAATAGGGTGACCATATTTTGGAAACCAAAAAGGAGGACAACATGGTCCGCTCACAAGGGGATGTCGCCACCAACATGTCCGCCCCCAGGGGGCATGTCCAGCACCACAGGAGTGTGCCCACCTGAACATAGCCTTGGTCACATGTCTGATTTTACAGCACACAATTGAGACAGTTCTGTTCTTCATAACTTCTTAATGTTAAAATCACTGAAATAACAAGTGAGACATCCAATGTATCAGAAATTAACTTCACTCACTCCTACTTTTGTAGCTTTTGCTGTACTTTGTTGCTATACTCTGTGAGATACATACTCCCCTTCCCTCAAATATGTTTTCTGATTGTATCCTTACTCTGCTGCAAGCTGCTGCTTCAGGGCTTGTTGACAGCTGGCTGGCTGGTTTTTTTATTTTGAAAGTTCAATTAAAAAAAAAACTGATCAAGGCGCAAGACCCCAAAGAGGAGGTTTGACAACCTGAGTTTGAAGGGTATGGCTTCAGTGTTTGTTTGTTTTTAAATAATTTTAAAACCTCAAACTTTAAAAAATTCCTAAAAATCAACAGATTAATATATCTGCTTGAAACTTGTCATGGCTAAAGCCCTCCTTAAGAGCTGTCATGGTGCCCAGATTCTTCTCTTTATCTTTAAAAATGATTTGGTTTTTTTTTAAAAAAAAATTAAAACCTCAATGTTTTAGAAAATCCTAAAAATCAACAGATGAACAGATCTGTTTGAAACTTGGCATGGCAAAAGTCCTACTTAATAGCTATCATGGTGCCCAGATTCATCTTTTTATCTTTAAAAATGATGTTTTTTAAAAAATAATAAAATAAAAGCTCAACGTTTTAAAAAAAATCCTAAAAATCAACGGATGAACGGATCTGCTTCAAATTTGGCATGGCTAAAGCCCTACTTAAGCGCTATCAAGGTGCCAAGCTTCATCTCCTTAACTTTAAAAATGACGGAGCTGTAAGCATTTTTGTTAATTCCCATTGACTGTAAAGTAGAGCTGCCCTTTGGGTGGGGGGAGGATGGGGGAAATCTGGATTTTTCTTCAAATTTCATAATCCCCCCTTCCTGGATTTGTTACCAAAAATCCTGACATGTCCTGTTTTTTCCTGACATATGGTCACCCTAAAATAATCCCTGAGAATTGATACCTATGAAAAGTACACATTCAAAAGTGTAATTTTGAGGGAAATGCACTCTGTATTTACACAGAAGAGCCATTTCTTTCATTATTATTTCATATACTGTGGAGCTGAAATATTTTTCAAGGGGAAATGGGTAAGGAATGGGAAGTGGGGACTTAACTGATTTACAGATCCCTATTAGAACAGCTGTTTTTCTCTTGAAGTATCAGGTTTTTTGCTTTTTTAAAATCAATTTTATTGTAAACCTCAACAAAACAAACATACAAAAAAGAACAACAGGTTTTGTTTTGTTTTTAAAAATCACTAATATAGCTTCATGCTTTAATGGTCTTGGTTTCAATGATTACAACATTCTGAAAAAGGGAAAATGATTATACATAAACTGCAATAAAGGCAGACCAAATATCTATATAGAGATGTCCATTTGCCAGTGTTGCTGGTATACTACTCTTTGGAAAGTTGTTACTGTTGTGAGGTCTTCAATTCTTTGTAGTAGGGGAGGTGAGCATTTATCTTCCCAGTGTGGTATTATCAGTCTTTTGGCGGGCAGCTGTTTTGTGACTATTTCCCTTTTACACAGCCCAGTTTAAACATTAATTTTGCCAAGATTTCATAGCATGCGGTATCTTTGCCTCAGGCCCACTTTCTCGTTGGTTCCTCCTTTTCAATTCTAGGCTTGTACCTCTCACTTCGTGTTTCTTCAGCTTTCTGTTTTTCAGCCCACTGTCTCCCTTCTCTGAGCCATGTTATCTCTTAACCAGCCTCAATAGTGCTTCCCTCCCCCAGTGATATACAGCCTCTTCAGAGCTATTCACTTTTCAGAACCTTTCTCTGATTAGTGTCAACTTACCTCTGAGTCTTGCCTCTTTTTCTTTTTCTTCTTCCTCATCCCTCATTCTTTACAGGTCTTGTTTTCATACATTGCCTACTCTGAAGCCTTCCTTCAGCCTCCTTGCATCTGAGCTTCTTGTTGTTAGTGTTCCTACTTCCTGCGGCCTTTTCCTTGTCCTCAGTCACATTCAGATGTTCTGTAGATGTTGAGCAGAATCAGTTTGTGGAGGGAGATTAGGATTGTGGCAGCAGGCTGCCCACCTGACCACCTTGCAATGATTGTCTGCATGCCAAACTTCTTTCTATGCAATCAAGTACCCTTCATAATTTCAACAGCCCTCTTCCATTGAACAGCCCTTGCTGTGCATCTTCAAAGCAAACAGGGGCTCATGTATCTGCAGTTCAGGCACCTCCTTCCACCACCTTTCAAATCACTGTGTGCTTATACATCGCTGCTTACACATCAAAAAAGGAAGGAAATTCATCCCCAAGGAAGAATAGATTTGCATAAAATCTGAAAATGCTAATTTATAGAGAGAGATAAAATGTAGAAATAATTACTATAGTTTAAATTGACATGCAATACATCACTTCACAATGGAGAAGACAGTGACCAAGTGACCTGTGTGCTTGCTAATTGCTGGTGAGCAATCATGAAGGCCTTTGCTCTCTTTTCTTAGGCTTCTTTATTCGTAAACTGGATTTGGATGGACAACCTTTCAAATTGAGGATGAGTTCAAATATGGGACTGCTCTCTGAAAAGTAGGACACTTGGCCACTCCACCATGTGCTGTAAACACTTTAAATCCTTTTGCTTCTTCACATGCTCCAAACTGACTTTACTTTTAAGTCTGCAGTTTAATTTCTCACTGTTAGCTCCCCCTGGCCTTCCCAAATAGACAGCAAATTAATTTTAAACCTGTTTGCTTACCAGTTAATAAATGCTTTTGGCTCCTGACTCTCTCTTTGTTCCTAGTTCAATATATCACTGTTGTCTCACTGATACCTCTTCCTAGAGGACTTACCAGTGCCGAAACCTGGACAGAAAAAAGGCTCACTGATCTGTAGTTTCATAACTTCAGGTATGTTGCCATTATGTCAGGACCTTGATATTTTTGGTTCCACTATAAATGTACAGCTTCTGATGGTTGACAAACAAAGGTTGTCTGAAGCTCTTAAAGTTAAGCTCGACATATTGCAGTAGGAAATGGAACCCAGATGAATGCAGTTACATTGGGTAGAGGGTCTCAATTAGGATGGCCTCCAGATTCATAAACCACAAGTTTAACTATTGACATACATGTTTTAGCTTTGTCTCTTCCATAAACAGCTTCTTTTGGAAGGTGTTAGTAAGGTTCATACATTCCAATGTGAAAGTGATTTTTTTTATATTTGGCCTTCCAGTATGTGGAAAGCCAGTACTTCTATTTATCCACAGCAGTTCTACTGTTTTAATTCTTGACTTGTATCCAGTGATGTCCCAGTGGTTCCATTAATGGAAAGCTCTTTGATCCAGTGGAGCCTTCCATCAGGGCAACTGGGTGTGCATGATGATTTGCACTAATTTGCACTCCACCCCTGTACCCCGACCTGCTATAGAGTATTGGGAGACCTGTCAGAACACCATGGGAGGTGACATGGTAGGCTGCAGCAGTAAAGGGAACTGGCACCCCCCATTCCATTGTCAGAAACCTCTACTGGATCAAATAGACTCCATCAATGGAGGGACACCATTGGATGCAAACCTATATTTATGCTTCTTATTTCTTTTTTTAAAAAAAGGTTCTTTCTCCAGCAAGGCAAAAATATCAACAACCCAGTTAATACAGTTTTGCCATCTAGAGTATTTATATCTGCAAACAAATATACGATGTATTTAGGCAGATGAATTTTCTGAGGAAAAGAACCTAAGGAAAATAAACATGAGAAGTTCCGGAGTCATGAAGTCACACAGTGAATCAGACCTACATGGGAGCATTAGCAGCTGCTCTGGAATACTGATTCTGACATATATTGGCAATATATGTTATGGCTGACCAATTAAGAGTCGTCTTACTGAAGAGATATAACAATCAACATTGTGACTATCTCTACCATGACAATACTGAATATTCCTCCCTAAGCCTCTCTTGCTGAGCAATGCACTAAAATTAGTGGACAGCAGATCCGATTGGGTTGTGTATCAGAAGACAATGTAGAAGTATGTGGTATTCAAATTGCTGTTGGGACACAAAAAAATGATTTTTAAAACTGTCAGTTCCTCTTTCCTGTCCATTATGCCGTTGTTTTTTATAAATGCAGCTGAAGTTAATCTGATGTGAGAATATGCATTCTACCTGGAAATTAAATATATATCACAAAGATTAAATATATATCACAAAGATTTCATCATACGCACACTAAACGGAGAAGGGAAATTGCATTCTTCATGAATAGGCATTTTAAAAAAACAAATGCAGTTAAAATGCATAGATCTCTATGTGCATGTGTTGTTTTCGGAACAGAAGTGAGCACCACATTAAATAACAAGTGTCATTAAATTTCTGATTTCACTCAACTTATCCACATGTGCTCTCACAAACCTGCAGAAATATGCATACATTTTCTTTTTCACACATACAGACCTGGCAAATATGCAAATTCTTGTGTTCTATATTTGCTAAATGGTGCCAGTAAAGGATGTCAGTCATGTTTGTGTGCATAAGTACTAGTATTTACATAGGAGAGTATTAAAAACTACTGTCTATAATTCCCTTTCTGCTTTTATCTGCCTTTCCACTTGAGTATTCTGTGGCAATTAGAAGTGGACACGGTGCATTAACAGTTCTAAGTTATGTAAAACATTATTTTATTTTTTAAAAATAGATGCACTGTGAAAGCTCATATCTTTTCCAGTATTTGAGAATATTTATAGCATTTGCTATGAAAGCTTTATAGCAATTGTGCAAGAATTATGAAGTTATACTTAGGGATGTATGGATGATGTACGGGTTTTGTAAAATCTAGCCTGTCTGTGTTTTGTGGATTGTTAGGTGCCTTTCATTTCACTGTCCGTTCATTGACAGAATTGGATTTTTCCAGTTTCCTGAATTTGTGCAAATTTGCACTTGTTCAAATGTACAAATCTCCTCTGCAAACTGCACAAATTCTCTCCAAAATGTGCAAATCCCCCCAACATGTGAATTACCATGCTTTACTCTATGGGGGAAATGTGCATTTTCAGCCAGTGTTTTTTAAAAAATTATTATTATTTTACATATTTTCTATGACTAAATTTACATAAAATTCCCTAAAGTGGGGGGGGGGGGGAAACAGTCTGTAACTCCGTGGAATCTGTGTGTTTCTGGAATAGCCGGTCCGCAGTGGAATCAGTGGCTTGGATTCACAGAAATCCGAAGCCATTTCATTCTGTCATGACATCCCTATTTAAACTGCATAAGATTCAGAAATAAAGGTCCGTTACTCGCTAATCTAAGAATAAACAGTGTCAATATTAAAAGACAAAAGACAAAAAAAAGTTCCCAGATCAGCTGGTTGGCCAGGTTAGAATAGGATGGATAACTTCCCCTACCAGTGGAAAGGAGCTTCTATGGAAGTGGTGTTAGCGGAAGTCAGAATTGGTGTGTTCTTAAAGAACAATGCTAGAGAAAATTATTTAATATTAGAGAACAAAAATGATAAATGTTTATTCTTAGAAATAACTGAAACATTAATATATAGAATAGTTATGGAGAGAGAAACTAATCTTGTCTAGTCTTCTTGAAGACTTCTCACCAACTGTCATTAACCATAACTGTCACAGAGAGAGCATAACTGTCATCAAGAGCAGTTAGAACCAGGAAGCAAACCTGAGAACTGCATAATGGGACATGCATGAAATCTTCAGGTTAAAGAGATACAAACCAGTCAAAATAGCAAACTCAATACAAACATATTTCTAACTGATTATGTGGTTCTCTTGTACACTTGATGTTGATTACATCGAACAGTGGGGGGAGCAGATCTACCCTGGAGGTCGCAGTTACACCTGCACAGCACTCCATGGGCATAAATCTAGTACCAATAGTTCTCAAAGATACCAGCACATGCACTACCATTTTTAGGTCTTCGAACTGCGCCCCTGCCTAGAGTTGGAAGACCTAAAAATGGTAGTGCACGCGCTGGTGACTTCAAGGTTCAACTTCTGCAATGTACTTTACATAGAGCTACTTCTGTGCCTAGTCCAGAAACTTCAACTAGTTGAAAATCTGGCAGCCAGGTTGGTCGCTCATACACCTAGGGGTGATCATATCACACCAGTTTTAAAATCACTCCACTGGCTGCCAATTAGTTTTCGAGCGAAGTACGAAGTGTTGGTTATTACCTTTAAAGCTCTACATGATTTGGGTCCAGGTTACCTGCAGGATCGCCTTCTCCCATACAATCGGCCCCGCACGCTCAGGTCCTCTGGGAAGAACCTACTACAGTCAGCCAAGACCAGGCTGACAACCGTTACCCAGAGGACCTTCTCTTCTGCTGCTCCCAGACTATGGAACGACCTGCTGGGAGAGATCCGCCAACTTACCAGTCTTCTAGAATTCAAGAGAGCTATAAAGACTGATCTCTTCCGGCAGGCTTACCCATTCGAATTTTAATAATGTATTAATTTTATATGTTTTAATCAGTTTTATATTTTTTTATTGTTATATTGATGTTGTTCCCCGTCTCGATCTGGAGGGACAGGCGGGTAAGAAACATATTATTATTATTATTATTATTATTATTATTATTATTATTATGCAGGACAGGGGCAGGATGGAGGCAGCTTTGAATCTGCTGGTTCCAAAGCCTCTCCATTCTTTCTAGGGTCCCTCAGCTCCAACAGCCTGGAGCTAGGTTGCTAATCCCTCCCCACTCACTACCCTACTATTAGTTTCAGTTTTAAAAGATCCATGAGGATAAAAATTCCAGTAAAACTGTTCTTCCTAGCCTGGCTCACATGAGCTGTCAGGTCTTTTTAAACAGCGGACAATCTGCCTTCACTCCCCAACCTCTGTTTAGGATTACTCCCAGAATCTTGAATTCCTGTGGAAGCACAACTGATCCACAAAGAGTTTGACATGCAGTGCATGAATGGTTTCTTGTTGATGCCAATATTAATTTTAATTATTATTATTATTATTATTATTATTTATAAACCGCCTCTCTCCCTCCGGATCGAGGCAGGGAACAATAAATATAAACAAAAAGACCACAAAATAGATAAAACATTAAAACAAATAAAAACTAATACATCATTAAAAAGAAATATAATTAGGAAGATGACATGTAGCTTGAAAACTGAAAAGCAAGTCACTTGAACAGTAAAAGAAGACATCAATCTTAATGTTAAATTAGTTTTAGAATAAATTTAATTGAAATACAAATACCATTGTCAGTTCAATGGTATTTTGATCAATAGATGCTCCATAGACACCTGTCATGCCAGAAGTCTATGGAGTCCCCCCCCAAAAAAACACATTCTACCACTGTACTACTGAATACTGATAAAATTAAAATAAAATTGGTTTGCAGGAAAGCTTTATCTGATAGTCCCTGATTCCCTCCCCACACTCGCTGCAGTCTCCACACTATATCTAATGCCTTTCCTGATAACCGCTTGGCCTCAGAAGAAATGTTTCATGGGGTATAGGGGGCTGAAGTTGGAAGGTGGGTTTGAGGAATTCCTCTTGTGTAAGTGTCCCTAAGTGAGTGCTGCTTTGGATGCAATCCTTTGACTGAACCCTTATATTTCATAGCTGACGTTGACTTCCAGCTAGGTGAAAGTTGACTTCTACAGGGCCGTCCTGGTGTCTGCTTATTGCAGATTTTGTCTAAATGTTTATGCAACGACCAGTGCAACTATTAATCTGCCATCCCAGAGGAAATTGCAAATAACACCTTCACAATAAAATGAATGGTAGGAATACTTTGAAATTGCAGCCACAATGGCATCAGCAAAGCATGCTGAAACTCCACTTCATAGCTGTTTGGTTCCCTGTCTTTGAGCTCCTGTGCATTCCTGTGTTTCCTCTCAGAAGAGATTGCTTACAGGCTTTCCCTCATGTTTACATTCACATTATGACTGAAAATTGTCGAAATGAGGCCCTGTGATGTCCAACGTCAGTCATTCCCTCTCGTCTCAGGTGAGCAACTTCAAGTGTAATGAGACATGAAGCTTTTGAGTGTGTGTATTTTTTGCAGTACAGTGTTTTTTTTCCGGCTCCTGTTCCGACCACATGAAATGGTATCTTTTTTTTCTTTAAAGAGAAAAGGAATTCTCCACTTCTGGCTGAAATAAGGCCCTGTGTGTTTGTTTCTCTTCAACTTACTATGAAAAAACCCTCTCTGTTCATGTGATTTGAAAAGTGTTATTGGTCACTAATGGCACTGATCAGATGTCAGTGGGGAAATTGAGCTGAACCTGTCGTTGGGGATTTTGTGAGGTCTTCAGGATTGATAGAAGTTCAAGTGTGAAGTCAGGTGTCGCAAGGTGTTAAAATGAAGCTAGAAAGAGGCAACACATAATAAATATAGTTCTAGGCTGCCTCGTGGCCAAGCGGAGAAGTGTCTGAATGATTGGACATTAGGGGTTTGGGGTGAATGACAGTGCAATCTACTCAGAAGTAATACTCAGTTCAATGGAACTTACACTCTGGTAAGGGTGTTTAGGATTGCAGCCTAAGTGAATCAAAGATGAAAAAGGCCTGGGCTTGTGTACAAAAGATTCCATTTCTGCTGATCAAAGTCTGACATTTTGCATCCCACACCATCCACACCATCTTTACAACAGGACAGGATTAGTTTAGTTATTATATTTATATCCCACTTTAGCTCCTGGGAGGTCAAGTTGGTGTCCATGGTCCTCCCCACCATTTTATCCTTGCGAATTAACCCTGTGAATTAAGTGAGGCTGAGAGATAGTGACTGGCCAAGGTCCCCATGAAATGAGCTTCATGGCTGAGCTGGGCTTTGCATCGCGGTCTCTCCAGTCCTAATCTGACATTCTAACCTGTATACTATGTTGTCTCCCTTATGTTTTGAGAAGCTGCCCTTGTGTTCCTTTTATATTTACTCCATGTCTGTTACTAAGGCTGCCATCCTAAAAGAGCCTACAGAGCCATTAACCCCATTGAACTCAGTGAGACCGAGTCAACATGCTCAGGGTAGCTCTTTGCACAGGAAGAGAATCTTTGCACAGGAAGAGTGCAGTGCTTCCTATTTTCCATTTCAGAGTCTGCTGCCATCACATAGAGTTTGGCTCTAATTGCCTGTGGTAGTGTTGTTGCAGCTGCATCACACTGGACTGTTTGGTGTTTCAGTATTGGCAATGGCTGAGAGTGTGGTGGCCGTCGTCTTTTGCTTTTCTGCATGGGAGTACCTTCCTAGTTTCTGGAGTGGTCATTGCCTGCCTGTGAAGGGAACATGGCTGCATTATGATTTGTAGCTAGAACTCTTTATTGGCCATAATTGTGTGCTTTTACTTTACTTCAGGGCTGCCAGGCTGCAACAACCTGGAGAACCTTTCAACACATAGCTAAGGAAGGAGATAGTAGTTTCTCTTGCCCCTTTCCCCCAGATCTATTGTTTGCCTGCCTCCACTAGCTGCACTAGAGCAAATATGTAGTCCCATTTGCTTCCTGAGGATGGGTGGAAGGACAGATAGAGGAAGTTGCAGTTCCCTAGTCTTCCACTTTATTTTTTTAATTATTATTACAAGTATATCTCACCTTTTTCTTTTTGCGAGGTACCAAAGATTGCTTACATGGTCCCCTTCCTCCTCTCCATTTTATCCTCACAACAACACTGTGAGGTAATTTAGGCTGAGAGTCAGTGACTGGCCCAAACTCACTCAGTGAGCTTCATGGCCAAGTGGGACTAGAACCTTGATCTCCTGAGTCCCAGTCCAACACTCTAACCGCACACTGCACTGGCTTTCACTTTAGAGATACATTTAGAGATTACTGCTTCTATTCCAAGGTTCCAATGCAACCTGGCAGTGGTCCTCATTTTTGAGATATAGTACAGCTCAGCACAAGATATGGTCTTGATCTGGGAATGGTGGATAGGATGCTAGTCAATCTGATCCTACCCCACCCCCTTTCTCATCCCCTTTCTCTACCCACACATCTATTGCTGGCTGGTTGTCACAGCTTTGTAGCCTTACTTGTGCAACGCAGGCTTCCAGGTAGTATTACTTGAAAAATGGTGGGTTTGCTCTTCAATTACTTAATTAATAAATATAAATTGATAAACCACAGTTAAGGCAACAATAAACAAAATCAGAAGCAGTTTCAGTGTGTCTGGGCAAGGAACTTGTGCAATCCTTTTCTTTTAATTACATTTAAGAGCCTGCCTCTCTGTTCCATGCTAAAAGTGAGATTGTGGTCTTAATGTAGTTTTCTGCAGTGGAAAGGGGGGAATTGCTCTGGTCTATATCTACTGCTCTTTTTCTCTCCATATTTAAGAACGGGAAATAGAACACCTGGCAAAAGAGGTGCTTTTAGAAATATTCTATTTAACATCCTATTTCACATCTGTTTCCAAGTTTAGAAAGAAAATTTGACTGGTATTGTTTATGATCTTACAATACAGCTTCTATTCCTATTTCCATCATGTGCTCTGTCATGGCAGAACCTAATTATTTAATCATAACGTCCACCAAGGATCAGATATTTTCAGAAATGTGTCAGATGCCAGCTTGTGAAGTTTAGAATTGATTAGCTTCACTTCAAAATGGGACCATACGTACCTTTATACAATTGACTCAGGCAGGTTTTCTAGATGCTTTACTACATGTCTTCTCAGTGTCGGCTTTTAGAGTTATCTGAGAAAAGCAGCAAGATTGTTGAAGGCTTTTTGTTTTTATTCTCAGACAAGACTTCGTGGGTGGAGAGGAATTCCCATCTGGGAACTAATTGGGTATAGATGGGTTTATTTAGACTAAACACCTTTTCGGTATAAATTAATTCTGTTATGGTTAGATGAGGTTCTATAGGAAATTAAAATTGAAGTTCTTTGATTTGGTCAGTTTGTAATGCTCTCCAAAGTTGTTTGAAACACAGCAAAACATTTTTATTTTTCTGGTCAAACTGTCCAGACTTATTTTTCTAATGGAACTGTTAATTTTCTCTTCAACATTTTCTAGTCAAACTTACTTCACAAATGCATACTTTAGCTATGTAGAGTTGATCATCAGTCTTTGTGGAATGTTATATTTTGCCTTGTGTTGTATCCATGGTTAGAAATAGCAGGGTATGGCAAATATTATTTTTGTATTTAAAGTCATGTCAATTCATTAGCTAGGGATGTAATTTTTCACTATAATGGGTCCACGCTATATTATCTAAAAGTAAAGAGGGCCCATTTCTCAGATTTAATTATAAATCATTTCTTTTTTATTTCCTATGTTTTTTGCCTCCTTGAGTTAAATAGTTACTTGAAACTGAAAGCTGGCTTTGTTAGTCCCTATAACTAGAAGGGAAAACATCAAAACATCAGCCTGACATGACATAAGGAATGATAGCCAAAAGGCAAAGAACTAATTTTTTAAAAAAAGTTCTCATGATTAAAATATGATTTATTCATTAGTTTAAAGCGTTGTATTAGATCTTGCATGTTACTCCTGGAATTAGATGTTACAATTTTTTAAAACTTCAATAAAGCTAGGAATAACACTAGCAAAATACACTTGCCAATAGCTACCAGTGGTGCTTTTTATCCTTTTCCCTTTGATCCTGTCATATCTGAAAATGCTTCCCACATTTCCCCAAGTTTTCCTTTGCAGGAATGGGAAACTGCTGTTGAAGGAGTCCAGTATTAGTTCAGATTTTCATTGGACACAAGAAGTTAATAGAATTTTTATGTGGATTCCAGCTCTTGCTCACATGGGAAAAAATACAGTAATGGCTACAGAAACTTGTGTTTTCTGAAGTTAGTGATAAACTTTCCAGGGTGTGGCCATGAGGGTATATAAGGCAGCCATCTTACTGAAGCTAAGCAAGTTTGGGTCCAGTCAGTGCCTGGATGGGAGATCACATGTATATATGCAACTCATGAGTTCCATGATGAAAGGAAGGTGGGATATTAATGTACTAAACATGCACACATACATAATTCATCAATGCCAATATGCAGGAGTCCAGATTTTACCCTTAGTCATATAAGGACTTATAAATCATTGTATAGGCTGCAAGTGATGAGCAATAAGGCCTGTTGCTTATTGCAGGTGTCATCACAGGAAACTCACAGTATTCAGTGGGTAGATATAGTTAGGCTGACCATATGAAAAGGAGGTCAGGGCTCATATAACTTTAACAGTTGCAGAGAAAAGGGAATTTCAGCCGGTGTCATTTGTATGCAATTAGTTCCTGATGAAATTCCCTCTTCATCACAACAGTTAAAGTTGCAGCCTTCTTTTGTATATTATCACTCTAGTATAGTGCCTGCAACTATATGTGATGAACAGGGAATTTCACCAGGAACTAATTGCATACAAATGACACTGGCTGAAATTCCCTTTTCTCTACAACTGTTAAAGTTACATGAGCCCTGTCCTCCTTTTCATATGGTCAGCCTAGATATAGTGAGTACTTTCAACAGAACAAAAATGTTGTCAGATATAAGCAATATTTTGGCTTTAATGAATTTTGCAAATAGTAGTGCTGGGTTTATATAGCATAATCTCCACATTCAGTCTAAACAGCTTTATTGAGCAGGTTAACCCAAAAATTCACTAGGAAAGCAAAACATAGATTAGTTGATAGAGATACAAAATAGGTGGTATGTCCTGATCCATGCAGAATTGTTAATTTTTATAAGTCAAAGTAAGAACGTAAGAAGAGCCGTGCTGGATCAGACCAAGGGTCCATCTAGTCCAGCATTTTGTTCACACAGTGGCCTGCCAGCTGCCCACAGGAAACCCACAAGCACAACTTGAGTACAAGAGCACCCTCCCACCCATGTTCCCCAGTGTACTACCTCTGACGAGATATCATATAGCCCTTAAGCTAAGAAAGCCTTAGTTTAAGTATTTTTGTTCATTAAATCAAAGTTTTGCACAGTGAGGAAATTAGTGGAAGTTAGATTAATATTTTTGTTGGAACAATTAATCTTTGAACACTGGAAGCTGGGTTTTCACATGTCAGTTTTAGAAGTTGGAACCAAAAGTGAAAAAAATAATAAAAAGGATTATATGACAAGGCTCTTTAAAATCTGGACAAGTCTGGTGTTCTTTGATTCATTTCAAGGTATCATATTTAAATTAAATGTGTGAGCTTGTTCAGCTGCATTAGGAGAGAGTCGAAAACAATAGGCCTAAAATGAAGGTGATGCATTTAGAGTAGGTTGACACAAACTTGTTTTTGTGTGCTGACTGCACCTATTGTATGATAATTGGGTGATCTGGCATATCTATTGTGTATCTTTGACTTATTCAGATGACTTGTTAATAACTCTATTGGTGATAAATTTATCAGATGGTGATTTTTGTTTTATGGCAAAGGTGGGGAATGTTTTCTTTCCTGTGAAAGTCCTTTGATCCATGAGTAAAGTCAAGTCAGGGCCAATGTTGGGCAGAGTCAGAGCCAAAATTAGGTTTCAGTCTTGAAAAATTGCACCGCTCTTTCTCTCTCCATGCCATCTTGTCCCTTCTCTGCCTCTCACATACATACTCATACACTAAGAAGAATAAGAATGGACCCACAGCATCCAGCAAGCCAGAGAATACTGAGAGCCAGATGAAACTAGGCTGAAGTTCGCATGGAGCACTCAGGCCACAATTCCCCAGCCCAAGTTTGCAGCTTTCTAAACTTTAAACAATTGTCATGAAAAGATAATTGCACTTACCATGCCTTTGGAGGAAGAAATTTCACATATTAACTTAAATGCACCAAGGTGACAAAGGTCTGATTACAAACAGCCAAATTCACCAGGCACAAATACCATGAAATCTAGAAATATATGCTAGGATTTTGAAAATAAATACCCACAGTGATTCATGTGCTAGTCCAGGCCTTGTATAAAGTTAGAATTCCAGACATTTTCCCATGTTGGAAACTGGTTCCAACTGAGATTTTCTAATGTAATAGGATAGCTATCATTGACATAGAACAAAATAGAAAAAAATGAATTCAAGAATAGGGTCTTGCTAATAGTAAAGTGCATAAACACTTGATGGGCAATCTTGATTTACCACATTTAGCTGGAGTGCAAATTCAGTGTGCCTGAGTTGTCTGAAACAGAGTTTTTGCCAGATATAGCTTGCCACAGCACCACTAAAAACGACCTCCAGGACTGTGGGCTCTGTAGCCTGTCAAGCTTTGGGGTGCTGTGTTATCAGTCAAAATGAAAACATTATTTCATTTTTAGAATGTGTGGCAGTTTCAGTATTTATTCTTGTTATATCTGGCAAGAGGCCTTCAAAGTTCCCTGTTGGTGCGGCTGGTTTTCCATGTCCATAGTTTGAGTTGATTGATTTTTCGGAGAGTAATTTAAGGCCTGGAGCCAGAGCAAGTAATTAATTTCCTCAGGATTATTGCATGAGACGAGAAATGTACAGTGAGTTGCCAATGTTCTTTTGTCTCACTTTGGCCACTTGATCCATCTTTGCTACACTGATGAAAATTTGTGAGTTAATTAGCACTTACTTCTCCATACACTCTTCCATGGTCTGGCTGTTTGGAACTAACAGTCTACCCCTATTCTTTAGATGTTATGACTGAATAAGGTACAGTAACACATGTAAGAAAGACAGGCTCCTGACTTTTCCGTGCTGCGTGGTGAGGCTTGTGGCTCTACTCACATTCGCTTCAATGTGAATAAAAAACCTCTTGTGAGATCAAGACGTCTGTTGAGAAAAAGACCACCTGAAGATAACCTCACTCAACACTGGGAGGTTGAGGACTTATAGGACAGGGTGTGGCCCCCGTTCTCTTACATGTTCTACTGTACCCATAATGCCAAAGTAGGGCTTGCATTCAATGATCTGTTTCTTGCATCCAATGATCTGTCCATGGTCCTGCAAGCCTTGCATCTGACCCTCTTCTTTTCTCCCAAACCCTTGACCTCCATTGCCTGCCTATCTTTCCCTGTTGATACTATGCTGGACTCATTGATCCAGAGTCTCACTGCCACCACAGGCAAGCTGGACCTCCTGCCTCCCAGGCTTTCATGGGCTTTGCCACCTTGGAGCAGGGCATTCTGTTCAGTACCTTCTCTCGTGGACAAATAGTTCCAGCTGAGGAGACAAGCCTAGGAAAATGCTTTATATAAGGCGAGCAAGGCCCTATTGGGCTCCTCAGATTGCCAGGGGCTCATACCACCTTTCTGAAAACAGAATGCAAGTCAAGGCCCCCAATGCTTGTTCTTACTTTCTGTGAGGTGGGGGGAAAACTGTCAAGGAACATGTCTCACACTAGGGGTATATTCGCATGTTATACACACTGGCTGAATTCGGACAACACGTTAGTCAATTGACTAACTTTTAATCAACTCGCAAGTGAGTTGTTTAACTCCGTTGTTTAAAACCACGACTTAAACAACTGTGGGTTGGTTAACCATTGTGTGGCTGAATTCGGACGTCACATTGGGTTAACCCACTGATGGTTGTTTAACTTAACACCCGTTGGTTAACGTGTCGTCCGAATTGAGCCACTATGTATGCTCATTATGATTATTGTGAAAATTTAGCCTTAGTCATTCTCATTGTGTATACGCTCTACACATGAGGAAGGAACGTGGGGATGAACTTGCTCGCCCCAGACCCTCCCATGCCATTTTCATTGCTTTCTACATGTGATAGCTCACTGTCTGCAGAGGACAGCTTCTTATGTAATTAGAAATTGCCTTTTCAAAAACTAGGGAAATTCAGTGATTAAAAGCAACTGCTGGTTTAGACCAGTGGTGGAACCCCCAAACTTGTGTGAGTGTGGATCCTTGTGTTGGAAGTCTTTTTTTTTAACCAATATCTAAACGTCTCCGCTGAGTTTATGAATGTGTGTCCATGGAAACATGAAGAAAGGTAAACATTTGTCTGCACAAACTTTTGGTAACAGGATCCAAGCCCATGAAACAAGTTAAAATATGACCATAACAATAATATACAAATTCACAGCAATAATAGCATCATAAATAATCTATCAAGCAACAAATAAAACACATAATCATAGGCAGAAAGTGGGGGACAAGCAGGAAAATAGTCTTAGGCTGTGATTCTACACACGTATGCCTGGGAGGAAGTACCTTTGAACTCAATAAGGCTTTATAGAGGATTGCTTTGTTAGGCTGCAATCGTATACACACTTACCTAGGAGTAAGCCCCAATGAACACAGTGGAGACTTCTGAGTAAACATGAATACCATTTCACTGTTAAGTGAACCTTTGAAATATTAAATGCATTGGATTGTATCCAATGTTCATCCTACTTAGAGTAGGCACGCTGAAATGAATGGGAACTAGGTTAGACTAACATAAATCCCATTCATTTCAATGGGTCTTCTCTAAGTAGGACTAACGTTGGATTCAACTTATTAAAACAAAAACTAGGCAGAGAGTGTGCTAGATGAATCTCCCTTAGGAGGCTACTCCACAATTTGGGTCCTACAACTAAAATTATTTATTATTTTTATTATTATTATAAGTAGTATGATTACACATCATGAACAAACATCTGTCATTAAGGTTTTAAGACGATATTGGCCTTCACAGTCCATCTACATTATTTTCAGTTATCCCTGGTTGCCTGTTTTGAAGTGTTTGTGGTAAATGGATTTGTGCCAATGTGTTAAATAAAACTGAATGAGCACACACATCACCAAGACTCCATTAAAGTCATCTTCTCTTAACTCTTGCCAAGACAGCACCCGCTGAAGACACTTGTTACAGAAGAAGAATGTAGATTTCAGTAGCAGTTTTCAGAATTAGTGTCTCCTTGGTCAGAGAAATTGATGAACAGCAGGCTTTTAAAAACATTTAAATGCAGGGTTTTCTTTAGCTAATACATAGTGAGGGCATGCATTTCTCAGCAGTGGAAGCCTGACTTGCTCTTTATCATTTTGTTTAACCATATACTTATTTCAGTTTTATTTTCCATTATGAAATAAATGCTCCTGTGGTGAATAAATACATTTGTGGAGGGCAGTTTGTGGAACAACAGGAGGGATTACCAAGACTAACCACTTGATATATTTGTGGTGTGTGGACAAGGATTAATATCTTATTGCTAGATTAAATATATTCAGTCATATTGACTATTACAGAACAACAACTCTTGGATTACAATCCTCGGCACACCTACAAAGGAGTAAGGCCTGTTGAACACAGTGGAACTTACTTCTGAGTTAACATACATATGAAATTTTTCAGTTAACGTTTGGTCATGAAGAACACACAAACCCATCAGTTAATAATGTGTCAGGCCAAAACACACATTACTTTAAATCTAGCAGCTATGTCGTTTTCTCTCTCTTTTCCCACCCTATAGGTTATGGGTGCAGGTCTGCACCATAACCGCCCCACACCTCATGCTATAATCCTGATATGTACATGGCCTCTGTGGCTACTCTAAAGCAGGGGGAGGGAGGAGACTTTGCTGCTAGATATCAATTTTAAGTAATGTCTGTTTTGTTTCTGAGTCACACACTTATGAGCCTTGTGAACTGCCTTTTCCTTGTAATTAACACTGTCTTTCTAGGGATGAAGTTCATTTATTAGCCTAACCAGGAAGAAATGGTTGTGAAGCCAAGGCTATTTGTGACATAGAAACGTAGTAAATCTGATTGAGCAAAAACTCTCTACCAAGGTATGAACAGTATTTTATATCTCTCAAATCATTGGGAATATAACATTCCTATTAAACCCTCCAATTCTGTTGAAGCATTACATGCACCTGTGCTTGCAGGCTCTTTGTGTGGAATTGATACTTGTCTGCCTTGCTCTGTTGGTTTCCATGAAGCTTGAACCCCAAGAAGCTTCGATCTGGAGTTCCAAGCTTTTATCTGGAAAAAATACCAACAACCATCAATATCCCAAGATTCTAACAACATTATAGGAGAGGCTGTTGTGGATCTGGCTGGCCTAGTGGATTTTCTTCAGAACAGGATTTCAGGACTGTCAGGAAATTATGAGAAATCCTTTAACTCTTTGACAGGGGAGTAGTTGGGCACAGGGAAAATCAACCAGAATGTATGACTTTTAGTTTCTTTTCTCTCTCTTTCTATCCACCAAGGATAGAACTAATAAAGGAAAGAACATTAAGGAACAGTCCTTAGACTGTGGACATATGCCTCAAGGTTTTATTTCATTAGCTCTCTTTAACACAGGCATGCTGTTCTAAGTATGGTAGCATCAGCACAAGTACACATTTCTTGCATGTTGAACCCTGGAAGTTCTATGTGTTGCCCAAAGAAGTTCTATGTGTTGCCCAGGGGTAGGCAAGTTGGCTAGATGCATTTGAGCTACTGTATGCTCAATCAGAGAAAACCGAGTGCCAAAGCACTTACTCTTATTCTACTTTAGAATAAGTGGTTCACAACCTTAGTATTGGAATGGGAGGGGGATTTAACCATTTCCGCTGCTCCAGTCTTGATCAGATTGGGCCCCCACACCTGCAACATGTATCAACAGTTATCCATTTGCTTCTATTTTGTACTTATGTATGTTAAGAGCCTCAGGCTGAGGTATCAGGCTAATCATGTGGATGCCATTTTTGGCCACATTCTTTCCATTAAACAGCTACAGTTTAGTTTCTGAGGCCCTGCCCCTTCACTGACAGAAGTGATTTGTGTGTGAGTGTGAGTGTGTGTGTGTGTGTGTGAGAGAGAGAGAGAGAGAGAGAGAGACTTTGTATGCTTGGTAACTGTAGAACGGTCTCCCACAAGCCATTTGCCTCATTGTCTGCCTCCCTTCCTTTTTACCCACATTCAAATGGGCTGTTAAGACTGTTCTATTCTGGCAGGCATTTTTTAGTTAAATCCTTTGATGTAATGTTTTTAGTCTACTGTTGGTGGTATGGTTTTCTGATGCTGTTTTTACTTCTGTTATGTTTTGGTATTAGGATTGCTTTTTAAAATTTTCTTTGATTTTTTTTATTTAGAAACTTCTTGAGTTTGATTTTATCATAAAAAAGCAGAAGATAAATGTCTTAAAAATAAACAAATAAAGGTGTTCATTTTCATCTGTGAAGTTTGCATAAGGTATTTCCTATGTTTCCTAATTTGACTTTGCCAAAACGACCCACATCCTAGCAATTGCAAACCTCGATTATTGTACTTCCCTCTTAAGGAGACTTATTAAAAATATGTGGACAGAGTTATAACATGCTGATTTAAGCAAGGATGAGATGCTTTAGTTCCAACAGGTGGGGAAGAAAAGGAGCATAACCTCCTGCCTACACAGAGGAGTGGTAGTGTGTCGTCAGTATTCAAGGTCTTGAGTGTTTTGGTCCTGGCTATATTCAAAATATGTTTCTTGGAGTGTAAACGGGATGGTGCTACATTGGTGTTTGGGGATGAAGGGATTACTGTGACAGAGTCCCTGTAGGTTTCTGCAGCTTGGTTGCTTTTTCTCACCTTTAGAACATACCTGAAAATTCTTCTATTGCCCAGATGCTTTAAGGAGAGTCCACTATAGACTTCCCGTTCAGTGTATACAAGCTTACCACCACAACCATTAAGTCAATATTTTTATAAGATCTGCATTGCATAGTATATTGTACGTGCCTTGAGTGCTTCATGCTTTATAAAGTGATTCCACCATTTCTAGTGAGGAGGCACACTATAACTGGAATGGTGTTTATATTAAAAACAG
The DNA here is from genome assembly GCA_029215795.1 of Anniella stebbinsi. NCBI lineage: Eukaryota > Metazoa > Chordata > Lepidosauria > Squamata > Anniellidae > Anniella > Anniella stebbinsi. The sequence goes on along the minus strand of JARDYH010000005.1, from coordinate 73,780,929 downwards.
AGGCTTAGATCCAGAATTTCCTTCCACACATGGAAAGGATGCTTCTCCAACTGAGGCTTTCATTGGAGAAAGGGGAACAGGCAACTTTTGCTGATTCCGCCTGTATCACCTTCCATACTGTTCCAGAGGGACTCCCAGCCATTTGGAACAGATTTTCAAAGGGCACTGAGGGCTTTCAGTGAGAGTGTCACATGAGAAGAATTCTGCTCATGGTAACTTTGACTCCAAACCAGCATCTCTTTATGGAAGTTAACTCTATTGAGGAGTAAATATAGCATTTAGCATTTTGTTAGCTTTTCCTACACTTTGCTGGGTGTGCAATTAGTACTTTGATGTCACTACTTATGCAAGAGCCATTCACCATGCTTTGGATTCACCTATATTTGGAGAAATACATTGTTAGACTGGTCATTTGGTATTATGTATTCATATTATGAATGTATAACCCTTTTAAAAATAAAGTCCCCCCCCCCCAATGAACATTGTCAATATATAAAACTGAGTAAGGGAGCCAAAATGATTTGTACTTTTTATAATTTGATCAACAAGGGATATTTGCTAGAAGAATAGGGGATATTGTTGAGTAACTATGTTGACAGTTTCACTTAAGCCACTCCATCTATCTTGGTTTTACCATTTCTAATTAAAAAGCTTGCTTGTAGATTTGCTTAAGAAATAGTGTCTGAACCGCTGTTAATATGGCTAGAACTGAGGGAATCTTGTACACTTGGTTTAACTGGGACTTGTAATATGGAGCCACCTGCTGGCTATTTGTAAGTCGTTGCTGTGCTTTCTGTTTGCCAAAGAATAAAGCTCCAGTCTGTTATGAGTTATACTTTATGCCACAAATGAGAAATGCAGGAAACCCTTAAAATAAATACATAAATAAAAGAGTGGAATTGTTTGTTAACCCTGAAAAGGGCTGGTAAATTATAGGTGCTGAGTTTTGCGTTTCTTGCTCTGAAGATCATTGATAATAGCGTACAAAAGAGGACAAATGAATCGGCTGTATTAAACCTATTTACTTTTGCGGCATTAAGTACATTTTGAATGGAATAATATACACATCAACTGCTTGCATTGTTATAATTCTTTTCATTAAGTTGTAAGCTGTTTGCTACTTTTCCTTTGCATATAAAAAAGTCCCCAGTTGAATCCCTACCATCTCCAGTTAAAGGAACTTGACTAGCAGGGCTAGGAAAGATGTATGCTTGAGGTCTGATAATCATATTACCAGGTAGAATACTGTATTAAACACATAATAGAACTTATTGAGTTGAAAGATTGAAAGGAGGAGAAAACATCCAATTGATGAAGAGTTATGAGAAACTGCTGGAGAATTCTGGGCATTTTTTTTTACTAGTAGAACTGTCACCCAATTATAGAAAGCTTAATTGATTAATCATTTGGAGATAAGTGAATGTAAACAATCAATTATATTTACATATAAAATAATTATCAAGCAAAAACATTTTGGTATACAAATGTTATATAGCAAGCTTTATCTTTAAAAAGCCTTGTGTGAGAGGAAGGAGAGGCTTTAAGATGGTACTTGCCATCTGCAGTTTTTATAAGTACTTCTCCATATAAATAAAAGGAGGTGTTTGTTTGTATGTTCCCGATGGACTCTAAAACCATATATCCAATTGTTATGAAACTTTTAAGCTTTGTTCTACCTCAATCTAGGATGGTTTTAGGCTTAATAAGAATTTAAACTGCCATCTTCAACCAAAAAGGCGGTAAATCGGATTTTTTAAAGATGTGCTGCTTCTATTTGATCGATTTCAATGAAACTCCGCATCATGATTCAGCGCTGCAGCGAGCAGATTTTAACCATACAACAATCATGTTTTTAGACACTAAAAAAAGCCCCAAATAAAATACATGTTAAAGTATGAAAAAGCACAGTTTGAAGCCAGGGAAGATTAGTAAACTCAGTTATTGGCCTGCCCCCCTCCCATCTGCTGTGGGGCAGCTTCATTTAAGAGGGATGGAGTGGACAGACCCCCTCAGGGAGCTTATAAGGGTGGACCATGGCAGGGGCTGTGCCCAGGGGTGCCTTTACTCAGGCGGGCACAACGTATCCAACTGTGACAGCTGTGTACGTTTGCTTAAAGACATCCCTGTATCAATTTAAGGGCAATTCCAACCTGTGTAAAGCCTGGTCCATTCGCTTTCTAAAAATATATTGTGCCAGATGATGCAGGATGCCGTTTTAGTCAATCAAACGTTCTTGTAATTGAAGTACTTACAGCCTTACATTTTGACTCCTTGTAGCCGTGGTTGGTTCTGATGCACACCCCCAGCTCTTAAATGTATGCGGACTTCTCATTCAGTCTGATGAGTAAACAAGCCATTTAAGTGAATGGGGAAGCCTGTACCAACAGCCTTTATGTGTGCATGTGTGAGTGTAGCAGAGATCAGGATCAGAGATGAAGAGCTGACCTGTTCTTGATTTTAGGATCTTGAAATTTGGTTAGTAAAAACGTTTTTGTGACAGTAATGGCATTTTTTATTTGCTTTGAATTACTCTTATTTAAAAACTTTGATTTTATTTGGCAAATTGTGTCAGTGATCTGTTTAAATGCTTTGAAAATAGGCTGTATTGCCTTATTAGACTTTTCTAATAGCCTCATTCTAATCTATTTAAAACCTCTGTAAAACATGGGACTGCATACAATGTACAAAAGAAAATGAAAGCCTAATTAAGCTATTCTGTAAATCAGTCCCTTGTTTCCACTACAAGTTTTTAAATGGAACATTTTCTAATGAGCTCACTGAAGGAAATACCCTGGAAACAATATTTATTGGAAGCTGGTCTCGTTTTCTCTGAGGTCATGTGGTAACAGTACCTATGGAAACTATTTAAAACTTGAATTATGTTGACATTTATCTTAAATATTTTAGCTTTTAGGTCAGAATATTATTGGTAACCAGCCATCTTCTCTTCAGCTAATTTCAGAAAATGATACCACGTTGATTTAACAGTGTTTTTGAATTAAATTTATCTCTGTGCCCATTTTTGCTTACTGCCACACAAGGGTTCTTTAAATCAGACTTGTCAACTTGAAAACTCTCATTGTGACTTTAAAATTCCACAGTACAAATTATTCTGCAATATTTTGAGAACATGTTACATGGAAAGGAAGTCAGCGATTTCATTTTGGAGTTTGGAAACTAAAAGTAGAAAAATTCAATGATTGCATAGTGCTGTGTATTTACGATAAGCATTAGGCAGAGTAAGGCAATTGCAGGGCAAGGAGTGGTGGAGGACAGAGGTGTGTATACCACATGGCCTACTCTGTCCCACTAAGCTAGCCTCAGGTGTGTATGTGATGGTGAGGGATCATCTTGCCTTCACCTCAGACAGTAATATTTCTGGATTGGTCCTGCTGTAAGTAGTTCCCCTTCCCTCTGAAAGCCAAGTTATTTTTCTAGGAGTTGGATAATGATTTAATGGAAACCTATTGTGTCTTTTGAAACGCAATACATTTTCCCACTTGTAATACAGGTTTACTATATGAGGAAAATCTTAAAACAAAGTATAAAAGAAAGTAAATTTGCTGTGCAACCCTACGAATGTCTAGCCAAAATTAAGCCGCTGCTCTCCACTGTGTTCAGGTAAATATAAATAAGATTGCAAATTAAGTTTTACATTCCCAAATTGCAATGCACATCTTGGTTATAACTGCTGCTTGTGTTTAATATCTTAAGCTGTTTTGCTTTTACTTACATAACTTTTTTTAAACAACATAGCTAGCTGCACATCTTTCACTGGGCGACACTTTGCTAATTGATGATTTTTTTAAAAAAAATAAGAACTTTGAAGGCTTGCAGTGGTCTGCTGTGATTGGGAAACAAGAAGTTGGTTTTGCCAAATCATTCATTTTTCTTTTTTAAAAAATCTTTAAAATATTTGCAAATATACATTCCATCAGTAAAAATAAAGGCTATGATTCCACATTATAATTATACTTGTCATTCAAAATTCCTAAACCCTTTCCTATTGTCATCTTAGTAGAGGCTTACAGCTGTGAGTACTCCAGTTGTACTTTTACTCAAGAGGTCACTATTTAAGAAGAAATGATGTCATTTGAATAGACATTCCACAGAATGTAGGTTACATTTTGATTTTCCTTCATAGGCCTCTAAAAGAATGTAAGAAAATGCAAACATGAATAAGAATTCTGCTCCACAAAAGTGTTTACTCACCACTCTTGCCTTGCCCTTGATTGGTGTGGAAATCTTGAGGTCCACCACTGGAGCCAGGCATTAATCTGCATGTGCACCTGGACTGTTTTTGGAAGATTACCACCCAGCATGTATTCAAAGAACCCCCTCTGCCAGAGGTCAATTGTACATGCATGTTATTCCCCCCACTCCGCTCTGAATTCTGAGAACATAATAAGAGCTGTGCTAGGTCAGACCAAGGGTCCATCTAGTCCAGCACTCTATTCACACAGTGGCCAACCAGCTGTCAGCCACGGACCCACAAGCAGGACACGGTGCAACAGCACCCTCCCACTGACATTCTCCAGAAACTGGTGTATATAGGCTTACTGCCTCTCATTTAAATCACACCAAATCCCTATGCTGCTTTGAATTGTCAAGAAAGAATTTTTAAGGAAAGTTTGGAACATTTCTGTGGGGAACGTGATAAGTGGGCATCTCGTAGTAGCAGCACCATTCAGCACATAGAATGGACACTTGTGCTTCCTGAATTGCAGACTAATGGCCAAGCTAGACACATGTGTGGCTAGAAAATAAAGGTGTGGGGTTAACTTATTAAACTAAAAAAAACACACAGGGGACAGAATCACCTCCCCCATCTCACAGTATCTCCCTGCACTGTGCTGCTTTAAGGCTACATTGCCGGAGTTCAGACGACACTTTAGGCAACAGAGGGGGGCAGAGGCAGCTGACGGTTCGTTATTTTTGCGGTGCCTGGCACACGACACGTTGCCCCTCCCCGTTGCACGGCTGAAAGTCTTGACCTCATGATAAGCAACGGGTCTCCGATAAACGATGGAGCATCCCGTTGTTTTCCCCCGTCGTTATGTAATATACTGTCCATTGTGTGTCCCCACATACACGACACAATAATTAACACAATGGACAGTTACCTCTTCCCCCCTCCATTGCCTAAAGTGTCATACTAACTCAGCCTATGGCTACTAGTCCCAAGGGCTGCGTGTGAGAGGAATGCTTCTCAATATTAGTTGTTGGGAGCACGAATGGGAGGGTGTTATTACGCTCATGTCCTGGCTTCTGGTTGGCCAGTGTGGGAACAGAATGAAGTGCTGGCTGGCCACATCTTTATTTCAAAGAATTCCAATTCTTAGAAAATAAAAATCATGGGTGGCTGCAGCACAACATGCCAGCCACCCAGAAACAAAGTAAGCTGGGTGTGAAAGGGAATGTCTTGGTGGGCTGGAAGATGTGTGTTTTAAAAAGCAAGTTGGGGTGATCTGGAAGACGTGTGTTTTTAAAAGCAAGTTGGGGTGTTTTGCCTCTATGTGTATGTGTGTGGTATGTGTTTTGCCTGAGCTTGTGTGTGTGTGTGTGTGTTGCTTTGTGTGTGGGGAGTGTAGATAAGTTTTTTGCCTGTGTGTATTTGTGTTTGCCTGAGCATCACCACTTTATGTTCTGTAAAATGGACATATTTGTCTGTGCAAATATGTGATTTGGCATTTGGAACTCAGCCCTCATGTCTCTGAGCTTCATCAGTTTGTCTTTACTAAAATGGGTGATGCAGAAGAAAACTGTTCACCCTCCATTTGAATTCAATGGGACTTACTTCTGAGTAAATGTGTACAGGATTGCAGTGTAGCCCTGGTAATCATTAAAAATGTATTTACTATTTTTAATTCTTTATACAACTAGATCAAGTAATTTTAAACAGCATTTGCTTTTCTTTTGCTTTTTTCTCTTTCTTTCTTCCTGGGCCCAAGATGGCATGATTCATTTTCATGTATTTGGCTAGTACATACCCTAATTTATGGGCCGTGGAAAGAAAACCAGTTCTGGCTAAAAATAACACCAACTGATCATTCTTAACTTGGCGTATTAACTATAATGTGATAAATTATGAGGAGGAGCTTAAATTTGACTTCATCCAGAAAGATGTCATTCATAGATAACTTGTCCATATCTCTCTGCCAAACATATTGTGGGCAGAGTTGGTAACCATGAAGCTGAAGGAGACTTTCAGAGCTGGCTCAAGCTAAGATCATAGAGAGTTTCCAAGGTCATAATTGCAATATAATTTGTTGAATAGTATTCTACACAAAACATTAAAAACCAAATTTTTACGCATGTGCTATGTGAGTAACAATGTTCTTTTCACAGAAACAAATAATTTAGAAACCGTCAGAAAGCATTACTTCAGTTCAAATAAATTTAAGACACATAGATGTGTATTTTCTGGGGATATCGCAAACAAGAAAATCTAAGTGATTTTATATTCTGCTTCTTTAACTTGTCTCCTAGCTTCTCAGGAAAACAATAGCCTTGACAGAAAGGGGTGTTAATGAATGCTAATTGTGTCCTATGCTACCGTTGGATCCTGCAGTTAACTAAACATTCTGCCCTGCAGCTGCCTGCACTACTTACCTTTGTTGTAGAAAAACCACATGAGTGAAAAGAATTGCAACAGCAACTATGAATCTTTAGACTAGCGAATTTCATTTGCGGACTTCTTCCTCTAGGCACAATCATGGCAAATGGCAATGGTTCAAAGCCTGAATATGTCAAAAGCAGTTATTGAAGGGATGTTTTGTGTCAGAGGCAATAGTGTTATCCTCATTCTAGTTAAAGCAGTGGAGCCAAGATTATTACTTAACCAAGGATAAAATATAGTCATTTATTTTGAATTCCCTCCAGGTCTTTGGGGTCTCTGTGACCCCAGAATATTGCCCATGCAACAATGTTTATACATTTTATACTTTTTATTTTAGGTATAATGCCTTGGTCTTGGTTTTAGTATGTTAAATATGTCTGTTCCACATTTAGTTATAGGAAAAGAAGCCTTATTAGCTGCCATTCCTGACACTGAATATGAAAAATAAGGCATAATCAGTTGGCTTTGTTGTGAGCTACTGGCACTCTATTCTCTCCTCCTAATTCATGGGCCTGCAGAGAGTAATGTGCTTATGGAAGAGGGGATACTTGGGAACAATTGTGCTGGTGACTAAGGCCAGCCTGCTTTGCTATAAAGTAATTGCCAAAGAAGCCATCAAGATTAGTGGGAACATCCTCCACAGAGTACTAAGATCCAATTGGCTCCATAAGTTGCTAGGATCAGTCTAACTATGATGAAGGCACAGATCCATGTTTTAAAGAGGTAATGATGTTTCTAGGCAAAACAAAACCTCTGAATTGTGTCCTGCCAAATGTATGGCCCCGTTTTATTTTGCCATGAAGGCCAAAAGTTTCCTAGCTGTCCCCAAAGAGCTAAGCTCATCATGCAAACACTGAAATGGCCCCAACTATGAGTTAGTTGACCTCAACTCAACTGCTGCAATAAGCTAAGCAAGGGAATCTGTTGACTTGTGGGCTGTTCTTTTGATCTACCACAGGGCTCCAACACTAGAAATATGCACTTCATTTTGAAGGAATTCACAGACCCACAATAGTGTGGGAGCTGTGTTACCATGGTGTAATCTCATACCACAAGAAAGAAAGGTGGGGTTATGTGGGGTGTTTGTGTGTTAGCAACCACATGGGTATGGCCAGTTTAGACAGATCTTTCTGATCCACTATTGGTCTTCTTCCTAGCTGAACAATGATCAATTGGGAAAACTCATGAGACAATGCATTTTGACAGGTCAGTGCAACTCCCTCCTGCCCAAATTCTTGTTCTTCCATTATTTAGGTGCCTGCTTTCCTTTACTACCATTTTGTCTGAAAAGTGTCATCCAGCAGAGCTTTTCTACATGACTCAAGGTGTGGCTAATCCAAGCTGTTTCTAGAATTCTGAGATACCCCTGAAAGAGACATAAGCATTGCTATCCTAAAGTAATTAGTTTGTCTTGGTGGAGAAAAAAATGGACAACTGCCTTTACATGTGCTGTAGATAGCTCAGCCTCTAAAATCATTCTGTAGAGTGTGTTAAAACGGTTTTTGTGTTGAAAGATATAAAATATTCTTCCCATAAAGTTTTCTATAACGTTTATGAGCCTTTGAGGATGATGTGTGGGAAAGGGTTTTGAAAGTACTAGGAAACATATGGTGATATAGTAGGCAGAGACATGTCCTGCAATGTAATAACCTGTCTGAGGTGCATAATGACTTCTTCTAATCCTCTACTGTCTGGCTCTTGCTTCTGTCTTCTCCCGTGCAAGTTACCTTCAACTTTATTTCTTTCATGGTTGATAAAAGAATATTTAGTTTTGATTTAATAGGAAAGTTGATTGCTGGTGTCATAGATTGTATTACCGTGTATGCAGAATGGAACAATTTTATACTTGTTCAGCGTTCTGGTTTGCCTCCCCTTTTCCCAACAGACCTCAAAACTAATCATACCTAGGTGATTGTTCTGGGTACAGTAACTTACTATTTGAAGCCAGGTTGCCTCATTTTCTTTCTTCTCAAGATTTCAAGTGGGTGCTCTGTGGCTCATCCAACAAACAGTAGCAACAATGAGTGCTGCCTTGAATATCAGAGGCCATTTTAAGCACATTGTTTTTGTATTTCCCTTAATGGGCATTTTTCATGCCCCTTTGTGGAAGGTGTGAAAACATTTGCAGGGGGCTGGTGTTGGGATGAAAAGGGAACACATCCCACTTTCCAAGGTAGCTGGGTCAATATTCATTTCTCCCTAATCTATTTGGGCATAGGTGCATGTGAATGGGGATGTGTCTTTAGATGCTCATTCAAATACACATCCCATTGATGATAATTTCATAAGGAAAGGTGACATCTGTATCTGGCTATGCATCTGCATTGCTTTTAATGGAATCTGGATTCACATTTAGCCCCAGCCAGACAAGTGTAAGTGCAGTTTATGAGAGCAGCATTGGGGCAAACGTCCTGCTATATAGAACCGGCAAGCAATGAAACCACACATGCAGGACGAGAGGGGAGATCAACAACATTGTCTGTGCAATAGGGATGCACCCTCTCCCACATCTCCAATTCAGAGTTTTGTGGATAGGGAGGTTTCTTTTGCTCTTAGTGATGCTATCATGTTATGCCTGATTGGCTGGGGTCTCATAATAAAGAAGGGGAATCATCATCATTGCTGAAGTAACAACAGATTAGGGAAATAAGAACTATGAACAGGTGTGAAAAGTGCACAGATGTGGACAATTGATCAAACAGGAACAATTTGTTAGAAAAGTTAGGCCAGGAGAGGGGACACTGGTTAAAAATCGCACAAGTAAGTGCTTTTCTCTCTCAGCCAGCAATACAAACTGTGGCTACTAGGAATTTGACGGCATTTGAATGGGAAGTGGTGAGATATATAGGAGTAACAAAAGGTTTAACTTCTAATTTATATAAGTGGATAATAGCTGAGGAAGTTGGTATAAAAGATTCACTCCGGATGATGTGGGAAACAGATCTCGGACTTCATCTAGAGGAAAAAAATAGGAATGCATTGTGGGAAAACAATATCATTTAAAAATAAGGAATCAATGTTAAAATTGACACACAGGTGGTATCTCACACCTAGGAAATTATCAATGATGAGCCTAGGATGTTGGAGGGGATGCTCAAGCACAGGAACGTATATACATATGTGGTGGTCCTGCCCTAAGGTAAATAATTTTTGAATAACAGTGCTCCAAGAGGTTAGTTCAATGATCGGACAATGGGTTCACCCATCTCCACATCTAGCCTTGATAAATTTATATATAAGATTAGACATCAACCTGCTAAGTAAGGAATGAGCAAGTCATCTATTGTTAAGATGGTAAAGGGCTCAATATCGAAAACTGGTGTCAAATAGTTCTTTTAGAAAAATTGACTCAAAAGTTAAGGATAGCGCGAGGACAATCAAATGAAGACAAATTTGAAGGGGCATGGAGGAAATTCATTGGTTTTGTAAATAAAGCTGAACATGGGAGCATGCCTCCATCAATATATAGAGAGAGATAGAGCTATGGAGAACATAGGTTTAAGGAAATGAGGTCCCGTCCCTAACAAGGGTGAAAGGAAACATGGTCTGCAAAAGGGTGGCCTAGGGTTTAAGAGGGGGGAGTAAGGGAACAAAGTGTTTAAAGTAAGCTAATGTTCCGTAATATTAAATCCGGGCGAGAATTTAAATTGGAATTGAATGTAAATGTATGACTTATTATTTGACTCATGTAACCAGAATACATGTGTGTGTGTGTGTGCGTGTGCGTGTGTGTGTGTGTGTGAAAGTGCACAAAATACTTTGTTTTCTTTTTTCATGGATCCTCCTCCCATGAGTGCAGGCAATTTTGGCATTAAAAACCAAACCTCACAAAAGTGTGCACAGTACTACTGAAGTGTACTGTAAAGTGGTTAGGTACATTCCCTTCCTCTTGGTTGTCTCTGTTTCTCTCTGCCTGTTGCCAACCGGGCTTTCCCTCCATAAGTCCTCTCTGAGGATTCAGCCTAATATTTATATCAACTCCCCATGTCTAGAAACCAATTGATCACTTCCTTGTTGGATTCCATGAACTGCTGCTGTAAGCCAGCACTGGATGCCACATCATGTTCAGCATATCAAACTGAAAAGAATACATTTGTGTCTAGACTTCATCATCTTTAATGCTACTTAATAGTCTGTTCTGTTCATTAATGAAGAGAGGAAAAATAAGTGAGGAAGAGTTTAGGTATTGACTGCTACCTCTAATTGCATTTGGTTGGTTGAATTTACCCATTGCCATGAATTGCTGATCTACTGTGTATTTAAAAACAACAACTACAGCTTGTGGTTGCTTACAAATGTCATTAATATTCCCCCTAAATTTTGGGAATTGCTTTTAAAATATTTCTAACATTATGTAATTTCTGGCCTGGCAATTCTTAAGGCTGAACAAAGCTCACTTTTCCGTTTTCCTCTGCTGGATTAGCCAGTTGTTTATGATATTGTTACACTCTGCAGAAAATTACTTTATGCCTTTGTTGTTTCATATTTTTAGCTTTTTATAATGTACCCTTTCCATAAAATTAATTACATAGCAGAATACTTGAGCTCTATGATGCTGAAATTTTTATCGTACTGCAGAGGATCATAAGTCAACTTTTGTTTTTAAAAAGCATGATGGTTTTATTTCTAAAAGTGATACAATAAAAGCGTGTATCTAGTTTTCTCATTAATTCTATCCATATATATGGAAAGCAATAACCAAGAGTGTCATAGTTTCCACATATTTCCGTTGGACTATTTCGATGCCCTATTGGCATGCTTAGGTTTTACAAATGCCATTACTTGAAACAATAGGCAGTATCCAATGGTGTCATTCCATTAGTGCAAATGACATTACGCTAGCGGAATCTAGGATCTCAACTGTGCACAAGGGAAGACTAAAGTTCCATTTGCGCAACCCTGGTTGCACAAGCAGTCTTGTGCAATGTCTTGTGCATTCCTGTTGTACAACCAATTACTCCACTGCTTGCACAATCGATTGCACAAACATAATAGGCAACTACTTTCACAACAGAAAGATTCAGCGGAGCTCCGCTAGCACTATTTGAGTTCACAGAAGGTCATGTTGGATACTGCACTGTGTTTTTAATGACATCAGATTATATAGGGGACAGAAATGATAACCCTGAATCAATTTCCCAATGTTGTGCAATGAGAAGTCTGTTTCTTGTCTTGTGGATTCAGGATGAAGCTTCTGCCTTATCTAAGATGTACTGTTTGTGAGGGGTGTAGAACATTAGTATTTAGAGAAATTAGAGAAATGTTTTGTAGTATTTTATCTCAAAGATGTGCTGAACAACATGACAACTAAGGGTTGTATGTTTAATTAGACTCCAAAATGAGAAAGAAGGGCATGGTTTGCCTCCACAATTTTTTTTACCTCTGAGGCAGAAGCGCGTCAAGTTTATGATTCCTTTCACCTGAATAGCTGCTCTTTCACTCCTTCGCTCATTAGCTCTTCTGCTCCACCCCACCCTTCCCCTTCTCTTTCTCCCTTCAGTCAGGTCCTGGCAGATGAGTACTCCAACCAGACCGCCTTTCTGCCGGGCAAAAATGGCGACCCTTTAGTCTGGCTCTTGGGGGGCATCGAGGGAGTACAAACCTGTCTCTGCAGAGATTCAGGCGTTGTATGATTTTAAAAACGCTTTTGAGCCTGGGATGCAAGGTTTTGGGTTTTATATTGAGGCTTGGAGCCGGCTGCTGGGAGAGATTGCTTTTCCCTGCCAGGACCTGATGCAATCCATTCAAGCCCCCAGTTTCTCTAAAACTACACAGAAACTTAGGGCGCATTAAATGCGCTTAGGGAAAATAATCCAGATTTTTAGCATTCTAGGAAAGGCTGGGGAAGAGGTGGGGTGTCAGCAGAACAGGTACAGCTTCATGTGAGTACCGTGCTGCAAATCCGCACACCAGGCATGGTGAGAGTGCACTAAATCGCTGGTGTGATGGAGCTCTTTAAAATCTCAAAGTGAGAAACCTGATTCTACTCAGAATCCTGTGAAGGTGAGGTTTCTACTGTTACAAGTTAACTGAACTCAGCTACTACCCATATATCTTCTGTGCTTGCTTCATACTGTATGGGAAGTGTAGCAACTGCTCCAAGCCAAAGTAACTCCTCCATGTTTTTCCAGTAGTACCTTGAGCTACCCCAAATCATGCCAGAGCATCTCCCAGTCGATCAAGTGTGATATTGTTTTACAAGATCTGAGACTTTCAGAAGGAAGTCTATTTTGTAACAGGAAGAATAAACCGCACCAAAGTTTGCTACTTCTTTAACTGCTGTAACTCTCACAGGAGGTTGTTGAAAAGCATTTTGCATCTGTGGCTGAAAACTTCTTGGTGTATGTGTACGTCAGCTGCTCATTGATGTGCAACATCTCCATGCCAGTGCTACACATCCCCATGACAGCTGGCTCTGGCATCAAGATACTGCATGCATGGCTGAGGTAGTAATGGGGCTTTCAACATTTTGGCTGCTCTGTGAAATGTACAGAAGGCATTGGGTCAACAACAGTTAAAGCTGCCCCTGTGCTTGAAAAGCATAGGAACCACATTATTTTTTTATTTGATTTGCCATTCTATTTTTGGAGGTGGGTTATCTTTTCCTGTGTTAACGTATTATGATGTTCATTTAGATATGTTTGTACTATTTGTCTTTCCCGCTGACTCCTGAGTTTTGTGTAAGAATGGATTAGAAATAGTTATGTTGTTAAACTAAAATTCAAGAGACCTGGGTTCAAATCTCTGCTAAGCCATTAAGGTGTCTTTGAGCCAGTCATTATATCTCAGCCTAGCCTACCTCAAGTGTTGTTGTAAGGACAGAATGGAGAAGAGAAAGATCATGTGTACCACTTTGGGCTCCTTGGAGGAAAGGTGGAATATAAATGTCTAAATTTCTTAATTTAATTTAAAAGGCAAATATCCTGCCTACTTCTCTGAGAAAAAACAAATTTAAAATCCAAATGAACAAGCAACAGTAATAAGAACAGGCAGCAGCAGTTAATCATAAGCGCTAAAAGCAACACCAAGGGCTAAAAGACATACCCAAGGATTATTAAAATGTTTAACCAAATGCCTTTTTAAAGGGCCAGTGTACTTTTGGTGCTTGACAAATCTCTGTGGGCAGAGCATTCTACAAGATGGGCACAACCACAGAATACACTCTAGACATTGTGGCTGCCTGGCCTGCCTGGTGTCACGATGCTGGGGATCTGAAGTAGTGCCTTAGATTATGCTCCAAGGATGCGGCAGGAACACATGGTAGAAGGTGGCCCTTAAGATACCCCAGTCCCAAGCCATTTATGCTTTTAATGGCTTAATCGGCAAAGGACTATCTTCTGATGTGAACCTGTTCAACAATTAAGACCTCTTGGTTAGGTGGGGATCAGAGGTTAACAGGAAGAAGGCCTTTTCTATGGTGCCAAGTTGACTTTAGCACTCCCTCCACAGGTGCCATCATTCCTGTCATTTAGGCACCAATTTAAACCTGTATATTTCAACAATGTTGACTTTTATGTCTTCCTGTGGTTGATGTTTTGATACCGTACTGCTGTGTTATTCTTTTTGTAGTTTACTTTTACAGTCATATTGCTTATTTTATTAATATTTTGTAAGCCAATCACAGACTATTGTAATGTACTCTGAGTTTGCCCTTTTACCTGGTTTGGAAGCTGCAGCTAGTGCACAGTGCAGTAGCTAGGATGCACTGTGGGGTTCCAAGCTATGTACATATTAAAAGAACAGTGCGTGCTGCCTATTAGCAACCAGGCCATGTTCAAAGCTTTTGTTGTTTGTCACTACTAAGACAACATTCCATTGGTTGCAGAACGATCCATAAGATATCAGGGGAAAGTGGTCTGTTAGTATCCTGGTCCCAAGTTGTTTAGGGCTTTGTATGTCAATGTTAGCATTATATTAAGCAGTGTATAAGTTATAAATAAATAAAAGAAAGGTTGGGTATACATTCCTTAAATAAATAGAATAAATTCTTAGAATTTTGTATATCCCTCTCTAGACTTTTGCTAACAGGACACAGTTATGTATGTAGAAACCATTAATTGTGGTTTCTGTTCCTTATTTCAGTCCCTGATACTCTATTACATTTTGGCTAAACCCAAAATGAGGGTCAACAAACTAACTGTAAATATTCATTGAACTTGAATAACAAAAATCATTTTTTTACTTAAGATTAATACATTCCATAATAAACTTCCAGTTGTTAGTTTCCTAAGCAAAGTGTTTTGTTCTAGTGTAGTCTTCATAACCCCCACTACATTCTCGAACAGCTGGTATCCATTTCCCACAACTGATAAGATAGCAAATATACTCCTCATACATTTATTTTACAAATCAGATTTATTTGGTTCCTTGAGGTTTGTATGTAGCTGATTTGATTTCCTTTTCTAACAAATCCTTAGATAAGTATGTCAGATACACACATATTAATTCCTTGTGGATTGTATGTAGTTGTCTAGTTGTCCTTTACAGGATACGAACATAACATTGATATATCTGTATAGTATCCCCAGCATAATTGGCTCTTCATAAATAATAGTTTTCTAAATGAAGTTTACATTTTCTGTTGGATCTAAGCCATGGCAATAACACAGAATTCTGTTTTCCTAGCCTAACCAACTTTTGTTGGCATGGGCTTGTTTAGCATTTTTATATAATATTCTTCATCAGACATAATCCAAAGGTTGCTTATGTTGAGCTATATAGGGGACAGAATTGTTGCCAACTTCAAGTTTTAAATTACTTATGGCAGGTGGTAGTTTAAGGATAATTTTTTGTTTGTTTGTTTGTTTTATAACATTTATATCCACAGTTTTTAAAATAAGCACTCATAACTGTTTACAGCATTTAAAAACAAAATAACATTAAAAACAAATTTAAAAATAAAAATAAAAGAGACAATTGCAGCAAATAACAAGCAATTAAAATTCGGGGTCTGCCATTCACAATGAGTCAGACAACTTAAAACTTGTCTGAATTTTTGTAAAAAAAAGTCTTAGTAGGTAGGAAAAGACAGACAGAGAGAGGGTCCAACCAGATCTCATGAGAAATAATTTAGCAATTAACAAACACAAAATATGTCAACCTATATGTTTAAATAAAGGTGTTGGGACGATAAAGACATTGAAAATAGTAATGGTAAATAGTAAAGCTGCTCTCAGTAGAAGTATTCCAGAAGAATAGTTATGCTGTTTGCATTTACAGCCTATCTACACTACTGCTTTAAAACAGTTTAAAACAGTTTATAACAGTTCTGAGAACTGTTGGCGCCCAGGACACGCTCCATATACAGTTTTCAAAATATTTTCAAAGTGTTTTATCCTGCGTGTATAGATAGGCTCTGAGAATACAAATAGTAGTAGTAATACAATTCTCAGTGTTCCCTAGAAAAATCCTAAAATGTAGGCCAGTATTATTAGCTCTGTACAGCAGAGTTGTAGGAGGCAGGAGCTGAAGCTGAGATGATGCCTTAACTAAGGCCAGCTGGTAAAGTTGAGATTCAGCTGAGATTGGGTCTTTTGGGCTCACAACAGCAGCTGCTGCACTACACCAGTACTCAGCTACCATAGCGCTTTTAAGCTGCTGCTTTCCAAGTTCATGGTGCAATAAGCCAGTTGATCTCCAAGCAACCACAATGTTTTTTTTTATTTATACACTGCATTTTTTAAAAAATAATAATGCTATACTCATGCTTCACTTTTCTATGAACTGTAAGCAGAGGGGCTTACAGAAATGGTAATGACAGATTACAAAATATTTAAAAATGATTAAAATAAATTGTTAAAAGTAGCAATACAATTCAACACGCAACAGTATTACAGATAAAAAGCTGATATAAAATTCATGTTAAACACTTGCTAGAACAGGTACGTTTTGACTGCGCATCTAAGCAGATAAAAAGGGAGACTGGCAGATGGGACGGGCAAGGGCATTCCACAGCTTCAGCCCCACCAATTAGAAAGTCCTCTTCCTCATGCTTCACCATCACTCTCCACTGGGATGGTTGCATCATCAGAAGGGCCTGGAAGATGATCTAAAGGTTTGGGCAGTTTTGTATGAAGGAGGAATTGTTTTTTTTTTTTAAAGATATGATGGTTGTAGGCAATGGACAGCTAACACCAGTACTTTAGATTGAGCCTGGAAACAAATAGGTAGTCACAAAGAATGCATAGGGCAGGAATTTTATGCACCAAACTCCAGTTAAAGCCCTGGCAGTTGTGTTTTGGACCAGTTGGTTTCCAGGCTTCCTTCCAGTGCAGACCCTGTGGAGAGCATTTCAATAATCTAACCTGTAATTTATTTACATAGGAGAGAGAGCTACTGTTTCTTTTAGACATTAACAAATTACGCTGCTGTTGATATACTAATTATATAGAAGTCTGAGGAATGGGAAATACGGTGGCAAGACCTGGGGAGTGTTGGTTGAATAGAAAGGGGGTACGGCAATGATTTGGCAGAAGTAAAAGGAATCAGGCAAAAGCAAGGATTATAAGGGGATGCAGAGGAAGTGATTATGACTTAATGTCAATCAAGCAGTCAAGTTTAGGGAAGCCTGCTTCAGTGAAAACTATGTTTGTGCCTGGTCATTTTATGGTCAAAAGCACATGCTGATGTTTGTGTGGATAGTGTGTATTTTCCAAAGTTGGCGACAAATAGAGTGAGCAAAGATTATAGAAGGTTCATAACTCGGCAATAGACCATATCCATACAGAATGCCTCTGGCTCAATCCCTGACATCTCCAGTAAAATGAATCATCAGTAGACTCTAGCTCGACACCATGGAGAGCCACTGCCAGTCACTCACAGTGGACAATACAGGCACAGATAGAAATATAGGTAGCTGCCTCATACTGAATCAGACACTTGGTCCATCTAGCCCGGTACTGTCTACACTGACCGGCAGCAGCTCTCCAAGGTTACAGGAAGGAATTTTCCAGCAATACCTGGAGAAGCTGGGAAACAAACCTGAGACCTTCTGTCTGCAAAGCAGGTGCTCTACCACACTGAACCACAGCCACTCCAGTAGATGGAGCAATGTTCTGACTCAGAATAAGATGTGTCCATATGTTTTCTCATCACATTGCCAAATTTTGTGGAATGTTCATGAGATGTAAGTTGCAAATGGTCTTTCTTCTTTCTTGCGTAGCTACAATTTCTAAATGACATAGTCCAATAAAGTAGCATGAAAAATTATGCAGGAATTGTGATGTGGTTTTATTTTAATTAAAAACAAAAAAACAAAACTTGTAATGGGCACCAAATTAGTATGGAACATGGTTGGCTAAAATAAGTGGCAATTTGAAGAGAGGTGCTTTGTCGTTTCTCTCTTCATCTGAACAGATCCCTAGTTTGAAAGTACATTGTGCTACTTGTCACTCGGATAACAAAGCAACGGGCAAACTTGGAAACATACTAATTTTGTTTTGGGAAGTACTAAAACATTAAGCTCTTCATGAAGAATGACTAAGAAGAAACGTAATCTTGTTCAGGACCACACAGACCTCCCATAAAAAGGAACTATCCTGCCCAGCCCTTCTGAACCTGTGAGTTATGTCCTATAAAAGGTCCCAGGGAAGCTCAATTGTAGGGAAATTGGAGGTTTCTATTTAAACTTTCAGTTACAAACACTTGCATTAAAAGAGTTCCAGCTGAAGAAACAAGAGACATACCCTTGAGTATTGTTACACTAAATTTAATATTCGCAGTGCACTCCCTTGGTAAAAAGCAAGCCAATTACAATTTTGAGAGTATCAGATTAAAAAGTACAAAGCAGCTTTAACAGGGAAAATCCTAAGAAGGCAGTGCAGAGGTTAAGCACTAAATAAAAGGAGGCCAAAGGCAAAAGAAAGCTTTAAATGTGACCTAACAAAATATGTGAGCTTTTCATGAACTGCCACTTCCCCCATTTTAAAAAATTGCTAGATGCTGCTTGTTCTTGGACCGGTTTGTTATTTTTCTTCATTAAAAAAAAAAAAAAAGTTCGGATAAAGGAACTATTCGTAATATTGTAGTAGGAATACTTTTTGTGTTCATGGTTGTTGCATAATTTTCTTCAAGATTTGGCGTGCACCTTTGGCCACAATGTGCCAATATATTGGTTATCTTCTGGTCTATGTGACCAGTAAACTCAAGGCCATTTAAGACCCTCCAATAGTTGCACAAGGAAATATTTAGCTCAAGCATCTGCTTAACATGTTAGGTCGATTGTGGATTGTGGGCACGGCCAATGTTGTATAGACACAAAAGTCTTAACTTCACCTGGGTCCAACCAGTGTAATTTGGCTAGTTCGACGTGGGATTATATGTATTAGCCATTTAAAGGTAGCTACGTGGGTTTATTTGTTTTTGTGGCAGCAATAGTTTCAGATTATTTTTTGCTGCTGAATGCTGATAGGAAGGGACAGTTCATCTATATAAAGGCTACACAGCTATGCAGCAATTCAGAGGGCTCCACTCATCTCAAAAGCAAGCAACATGCAAGTTGCTATTGCTGTTTCTAATATACATTGGCTCCATGTGCAGTGTAGGGTCCTCTGTGATGTCCCAGAAGTGCCATTTTCAGCCAGACCCAATTTCCGTAGTAGTACAGTGATTCAGGACAGATAGAACAACAGTGTTATTGAAAGTATAGATTTTGCTATCACAAGATGTAATGATGCTCATCAACTTGGATGGTTTTAAAAAAGAATTTCACAAATTCATGGAAGACAAGGCTATCAGTAGCTTCTAGTTATAATGGTTATATTTTACCTCCAGTTCAGAGGCAATATGCCTCTGAATGCTGAGGAACAGCTACAGAAGAGAGCTATTGCCATCATATCCTGCTTCTAGACCTCCCATAGACATCTGGTTGGCCACTGTGTGAACTGAATGCTGGACTAGATAGGCCTTTGGTCTGAACCAGGATGACTCTTTCTGTTTTTAAACAGCATTCAGCCCCCAATCCTGCTGATATAAATAAAGTGACTGGAAGGATCTGGAGATCTGCTGTCTTTTACCCACACATGCAAGATGCTGCATCCTATAACTATCCTGTGGTCATGTTAGTTTCCTTATGAACTTGGGATACCGAGGCTCACTGAAATATTATTTTTAAAATAAAAGATTAACTTTTAGGGTTATAACAAAAACACTTCGAATAATATAGCTGCTCAATGTGATTATGGTGATAAAATATTACTTTGAATAAAGTCTTTTCTTGTACTATATGCAGGGCAAGTGAATATTTGGAGGAACTGAGCCCTCTCACCAAGAACGTTTATGATTAGGCCAGTAATCCCTCTTCTCCTCTAGAATACGAAGTAATTTTGCGAAGCTTGAAATGCTTTAAGGAAACCTCCCCCTTTTCTCTTTCTTTGTTAATTTATTTAATTTAGAGCACAATCCTATGCATGGTAGACAGAAAAACATGCATAGGATTGTGGCTGGGGAATCCTGGGAGTTGTAGGACTTTTTTTCTGTCTGAAAATGCATAGGATTGTGCCGTTATTGGATTTATACCTCACCCATCAACAGATTTGCTGCGTGGCTTACAAAAGCGTTAAGGCTATAATAAAATACGTTAAAACAGCAACAACAAAAATTAAACACAACAGTATAACAGAGCAGTATTAAAGTAGTAAGCCAAAATAGAAACAAACACAAAACAGCATAAAAGTAATGTACAGAAGATTAAAAAGCCTAGGAAAGTAAAAAGAGGTATTTGCCTGGCACCAAAATGACATCAAGTTTGGGGCCAGCTGAGCTTCTTGGGGAGAGTTTTCCACATTTGGAGTGCCACTACTGAGTGTATCCAAGAAGGGCCTCCACTGAAAATTGTAGGGGCAGGCATGTGGAGACAAGTGGTCTTTCAGGTATCCCGGTCCAAGCTCTGAAAGGCTTTAAAAGTCAAACACAACATATCAAATTGATCCCCGAAATTAACTGGGACCAAAGCAATTGGCATAAAAAGCCCAGTCCAGGGTAACCGCCTCACAGCAGCATTTTGAATCAATTGTAGTTTCCGAATCATCTTTACAGGCAGCCCCAGGTATAATGCAAAATCAGTGTAATGTCAGTCTTAGACTCTTAACCCAGTCATAGATGAAGCCAAAGGCAGTGGTAATGGGTACCACTGGGTGCAGGTTGCGAAGGGGGAGATCACTGAGGAACTCATGTTAGCTGTTCAGCTGATGGTGACTATGGCGATGTGATACTTCATTCTTATCTGAAAGTACAGTTCCAATGAAAAATTTCACTTAGCATATTTTGCCAATTGAATGGCTCCTTTAATGTTGCTCAATTAATATTGTTTGTTGATCTAATCTAACACAGCTGTTTCTAAAATAGGTGCTAGTAATACTTCTGTCATCACGAAAGGCTTACTACATCCTTACTCTTTCTTTCTGTCCATTTCCTTTAGGAAATTCTATGCATATTGTCTTCGTTAGTGGCTTGATTACAGATGTGGCCCTTCAACTCCTGCCCACCCCCTCCTGATTTTCAGTTAGGTTCATCCTCCATCAATGTTCTAGTAATGCTTGGCCCAAAAGGCAGTGCTACATACAGGGTGGATTTAATGATAATAGAAAAGTCTTGGACAGGGCTGTACGGAAGACAGTTAGAAGATTAGATGGTAAATTTACTTAACAGAAAATAGTCTACTGAGACCAAACTTCATATCCTGTTTTGAGATAATTTATTTCCTTCTGTGCTCTGGAATAAATCTGTCATCTGAAGTCTAGTAATGAGAGGCAGCGGATTTAAATCTTTGACCCTTTTCTATATAATTTAATAAAGATAAATTTCTCCTTATCTTGCTTAATACTTAATATTAGAGTGTTTGGTTGTACTACCCTGAGAAATTCAGCACAGGATTTTGACATTTAAGTACAGTGTGATAGAAACACTCTTTGGTAGAAGTTCTTTTTAAACGAAACAAAATAGACCATCTTGACTGTAAAGGCTTTATCTCCAGGTTTTCTTTTAAGGAAGAGTTTCCTGACTTCTTGGCCAAAGCAGAGGCTTAAACGCCTCAGACTTGCAGTCGGAGCCTTTGGTATCCTTTTGTGATTGCAGTGATCTATATGGATTACAAGACTAGAGCTTTAAGCTTGGGGGTTGATTTATGGTAGCATAGGTTGACCAGATTTTGGAAAGCAAAATCCCGGTCCAAAATGGCCACCCCACCAAAGCAGCCCCCCCGAACATAAAATAAAAAAATTAAAAAGGCCGCCTGCCATGCGGCCAACAAGCAGACACCCCCTGCCAGCCCCCCACCCAAAACAACCCCCCCACCAAGCCACCCCCCCCCCCAAAAAACCAGCCCGGACCTACCGGGTCCTCCGCTGCCACCGCCGATCTCCTCCACTGCCGCGTGACCCCTTGCAGCCCCCTCACCCTTCTTGCCCTGCTCCTGGGCTCCCTGGGCAAAGGAGGAGGAAGAGCCTGCTTTAAAATGCCAGCGCTGCTCCCCGGCCTTGGCAGGAAACAAGTGCTCAGCGTTAGGGAGCGTTAACAAATTCCTTGTCTGGTGGCTAAATCCAGGGCGATCTGGTCACCCTATGTAACATATGAGCTACAGAGTCACAGCATGGTGGGACTAGGTCATAATGTGTGACCATACACAGCTACAGCAAAGTGACTTGATTCCATACCTAAACATACCTAAAAAGAGCTTAGTGTCTGTCATGAAGCTGATTTTGAGTCTTGTGTATCCGGTAATGAAATGAAAAATGCCCATCAGTAGTAGTGCACTGGACGAATATGTAAAGGAAAAACACACAAGGTAGATGCCATGGTTTGGGATATGTTTGAATTGCAGCATATTAATGAAACCCACCTGCCTGCACCTGTCTTCTATGTAGCTGTTGAAACGCAAGTGGCAGAGCTACTACCCCTGCCTCTTAAAGCTTCTGCTGTGGCACTATGTATATGCAGACAATCCCACAGTGCTCGAGATCCTGTGCTAGGCTGTGTAGATTGCTAGAAACTGCTTACTTCGTAGATGCAGAGAAGGCACCCACTCTCTGGAAAACCCTCCCTCGTGTGGTTCGGGAGGCGGAAAATATAACATCTTTTAAACACCTCCTGAAAACACATCCTTTTAGACAAGCCTTCTCTGGATTATATATTTTCCTGTTTTTATATGACTTTAAAAAAAACCCAAAATTTTAAATTCTGACTTTGTATGTTGTGGTTTGAATTGTTTGAATTGTAAACTGCCCAGAGAGCCTTGGCTGTTGGGTAGTATAAATATGTAATAAACAAACAAACAAACAAACAATTTTTAAAAAATGACCTGGGACCTATCCGGGAGGACACTGTTCTGTTACTTTTTATGAATTTATATATGTAGTTCGGTTTGAAAAGTAGAAATCTTGATTCGTGTAATCTACTCACCAAGGACCAGCCTTGTCAATTGGACTATGTAATTTGGTGTAAAACAAAGAGGGAGGTGAGCAGAACATGATCCTTAATTAAAACATTTTTTAAATAAGATAGAGCGCACTGAAATTACAGACAGTAAACACTGTTCAGTAAATAAAACTTAATTGCACTGATTTGTTCATTGGAAGATTATGGTGTAATGTTTCATCAAAGAAGCAAGCAGGTGGAAACGGGATAAATAACGTAACATAAAACACGGCACAGAACCAGGAACAGTTCATGGTCCCCTTATCAGCTTGGAGAGGCTTTGTTGTCAGGGGTCTCTCAATATATTGAGTGAACAATGCTGGCAATGTCCCCTAAATTGAACATGTGTGCACACTGAACCCTATGCAGCCAAATAGGACCCTGCCAGGGTGGCAGGGTGAAGAAAAACTCTGATAAGAAAATCTGGACATCATCATGGAACAACTAAGATTTTATACAGAATTGTGAAAACTTAAGCACCAATGTCTGCAGTTGAATTTCCAGTGTTGACTATAGTATCTGTCAGTTTCCTTGCTTCAGAGATAAGACATGAGATCTCATGTGGCTTCTCAGTTTACTTAGAAGCATATTGTATGACTAAGCTACATGTACATATTTTTAGTCTTCCTCATTTCTAGGCAACGATAACATCCAAAATACTTTTCAATTAAAATGTATCACATACATTTTAATCCAGATTATTAGCTCTGTTTCACTATTAGGGAGAACACTGAAAATTTAGCATGCAGCTGCTTCTACCTTATAACATGTGAGGTGGACACACACACACACACTACAAAATATGCTGTGGGGAGCTAGTGTTGAATCACAGACTTAAATTTAACATAAACTGTAAAAGCACTGATTATCAGTTAATGAACAGATAGTACTTCACCCCTAATTCTTTATATAAAATGGACCTCAAATGATGGTTGGAAACCTCAGGTGCTACACACCTGAATTGTGGCATAGTCTTAAAGTGAAAATATTTTGGTACTTGGTTGGTTACAAATAAATCTTCAAAGGGAAGTAATTACTAGGGATGTGCACTGGATCGGACCCGATCCACGATCCGAGTCCGGTCCAGTGGGAAATCGGATAAATTATCCGATTTCCGATCCCGCAGCTGGATCGGCCGATCCAATCCGAACCGGTCCGAAAAAGCTCCGAACCGGTTCGGCGGATCGGCGGATCGGCGGGCGCCCACTGGCGCCCACCGCCGCTTCCATTGGCGGGCGCCAGCGGGCGCCCGCCGATGAAAGTGGACAGCGGGGGGGGGGGAGGAGGGGGGCACTTACCTTCTCGGCCCGGTGGCTCCCGTCCGGCGCCGGCGCCTACTACTACTAGCAGGCTCCGCGGCCTGCTCTAGGGTGGCGCGCCGGGTGATGTCATCACCCGGCGCGCTACTCTAGAGCAGGCCGCGGAGCCTGCTGGTAGTAGTAGGCGCCGGCGCCGGACGGGAGCCACCGGGCCGGGAAGGTAAGGAGGGGGTGCGTGGAGGGGAGGAGGGGGCGCGCGGAGGGGGGAGGGGGGAGGGGGGCCCTTACCTTTCCGGCCCGGCGGCTCCCGTCCGGCGCCGGCGCCTACTATTCCCAGCAGGCTCCGCGGCCTGCTCTAGGGTGGCGCGCCGGGTGATGTCATCACCCGGCGCGCTACTCTAGAGCAGGCCGTGGAGCCTGCTGGAAGTAGTAGGCGCCGGCGCCGGACGGGAGCCGCCGGGCCGGAAAGGTAAGGAGGGGGTGCGTGGAGGGGAGGAGGGGGCGCGCGGAGGGGGGAGGGGGGCCCTTACCTTTCCGGCCCGGCGGCTCCCGTCCGGCGCCGGCGCCTACTATTCCCAGCAGGCTCCGCGGCCTGCTCTAGGATGGCGCGCCGGGTGATGTCATCACCCGGCGCACTACTCTAGAGCAGGCCGCGGAGCCTGCTGGAAGTAGTAGGCGCCGGCGCCGGACGGGAGCCGCCGGGCCGGAAAGGTAAGGAGGGGGTGCGTGGAGGGGAGGAGGGGGCGCGCGGAGGGGGGAGGGGGGCCCTTACCTTTCCGGCCCGGCGGCTCCCGTCCGGCGCCGGCGCCTACTATTCCCAGCAGGCTCCGCGGCCTGCTCTAGGATGGCGCGCCGGGTGATGTCATCACCCGGCGCGCTACTCTAGAGCAGGCCGCGGAGCCTGCTGGAAGTAGTAGGCGCCGGCGCCGGACGGGAGCCGCCGGGCCGGAAAGGTAAGGAGGGGGTGCGTGGAGGGGAGGAGGGGGCGCGCGGAGGGGGGAGGGGGGAGGAGGGGGCGCGCGGAGGGGGGAGGGGGGAGGGGGGCCCTTACCTGCCCGGCCCGGCGGCTCCCGTCCGGCGCCGGCGCCTACTACTACCAGCAGGCTCCGCGGCCTGCTCCAGGGTGGCGCGCCGGGTGATGTCATCACCCGGCGCGCTACTCGAGAGTAGGCCGCGGAGCCCGCTGGTAGTAGCCGCCGGCGCCGGACGTGCCGAGAAGGTAAGTGGCGGGGAAGGGGGCTTACCCCCCCCCCGGAGCCGTCCGCTTCTATCCGCTGGCGCCCGCGGGCGCCAGCGGATGGAAGCAGGCGGCCCCAGGGGGGGTAGGGAGCGCGGGGGAGGGGGTTTACCTGCCGGGGCCGTCCACAGCGGACGGCCCCGGGGGGGGGGAGGGAGTTAGGCCCCCCCTTACCCACCCGCCGCCATTTTTTCCTCATAGACTTGCATTGCAATGCAAGTCTATGGGGAAAAAAATGGCGGCCGATCCAAAAATTTCCGATTTTTGGATCGGGATCGGACTCGATCCGGTCCGGGGGGCCTCCGATTTTGTCCGAACCGGTCCGGGACAAAATTGGAGGTCCCGATCCGGGTCCCGATCCGATCCGGGGGGTCCGTGCACACCCCTAGTAATTACCCCTCATTTCTTTTTTGATGTAGCGAAATATTGAAGGTAGTTGAAACAGTACTAAAAAGCACATTGAACTTTTAATTCATGTATTTGTCTGTGACCAGACTGGCCCTTGCTGGTCCAACAATCTGTTTTAACATTATTGGCATGACTCCATGGAGAAAATTATTTACTAGTTAAGATAGGAATGACCAAACCTTTGGAATCTCTTATCACTTAGACTCCGTTTCTGATTCATGGATTGATTTCATTATCATGCAATAATGAGCAAGCCTTATAGATACAGAATCAAATGCATCATATGTATATACTGAACTTTCAAAATACCTGGGAAATATATAACCTGAGAATGGATGAGACAACAGAATAGTAATACTGCATTAACTTGGTATTTTGGGAAAAGGATGTTCTTGGAGAGTGGTAGCTTTCTTAGAAATTTTTTTTGTTTAATGTCAGTATCATATTGATAAAATACATATAAGCAATTTATAAAAATAATGTAGGGGTTTTATTGCTTGAGGCCAGCTCTCATGTCATTTCCAGAGGGAGAGGCAGGTAAGAAATTATTATTATTATTATTAATAATAATAATAATTGTTATTCATATATTCAAGCCCCTTGTTTTTAGCTTTGGGCAAAAGCAGATAATGTAGACCACAGTTTCTGGTTTCCGTCATTCACCAGCTTATACACACCCAAGAAATTGAGAGCAACAGTTAATGCTTACCATGAGAGGTTCCTGGTACTCTGCTGCACATCCACCATGTACCTTTACTGGCAAAAGCAATCGTAGCAATGTTTTTGTCTTTCTAATAATACATGCCCTTCCCCATGGCATTTTGCTCAGAGGAAAGAAGCTGATATCAGGAGGACTGGTGCTAATCTCTAATAATAGACGCCACTTTCAAGGAAATGTCCGTTGTGCTTACACCACACATGGGGTGTGTGTAGTGTTAAGCACAAAAGTCCTTTCCTTGCAAGTGGCGCTGTTAATATTGCCTTCCTGGGAGATCAGAATATGGCCCTTGTTCATGAATTAAAATGGATGATTCTGGTCAGTGGACTGTGACTCTGCTCTGCTCCACTAAACATTTTCTTTGTGATTTTTATTCTTCAAAATATCAGAACATAATATAAGAACATTAGAATAATCATGCTGGATCAGATCAAAGAGCTAGCTAATCCAGAGTTCACACAGTCGCCAACCAGTAGGACATGCATGCAATAACATCCTCATGCCTATGTTCGCCAGCAACTGGCGTACATAGGTATGCTACCTCTGATACTGGATGTAGCACATAGCTATCAGGACAAGTAGCCATTGATAGCCTTATCTCCATGTATTTGTCTAATCCCCTTTTAAAGCCATTTAAATTGGTGATAATCACTACATCTTGTGGACGTGAATACCATAGTTTAACTATACACTGTGTGAAGAAATACTTCCTTTTATCTGTCCTGAATTTCTACCAGTCATCTGCATGAGATGACCCTTGGTTCTCGTGTTATGAGAGAGGGGGAAAATGTCTCCCTATCCACTTTCTCTACACCATGCATAATTTTGTACATCTCTGTCATGTCTCTCCTTACTCACCTTTTTTTAAGCTAAACAATCCCAGATGTTGTAACCTTATCTCATAGGAGAATTCCTCCAGTGTCTTGATCATTTGAGTTGCTCTTTTTTTGCACTTTTCCCAACTCTACAATATCCTTTCTTCTTCTTCTTCTTCTTCTTCTTCTTCTTCTTCTTCTTCTTCTTCTTCTTCTTCGTGCAGTGACCAGTATTCTAAGGGTGGTCGAACCATTGGTTTGGATAAGGGAAATATAATCTTGGCAGTTTTATTTTCAATTCCTTTCCTAATTATATCTAAAATGGAATTTTCCTTCTTCACAGCAGCTGCATGCTGGGGTGACATTTTCATCAAGTTGTTCACCACAACCCCAAGATCTCTTTCTTGGTCAGTCAATGCTAGCTTAACCTTTCCTTAATATGGCTCGTGCTTTGCTCCACCATCCTCCTGGCTGCTAACATAATTACATTATTTTTAAAATAACAACAACAGCACAACATTAATTTGAAAACTACACTGGTCAGGTTTCTCCTGCACACTGTCCTGTGGCCAAGTCCAAGCTGTAGATGAATGGATTCTACTACCACAACTTTTCAAAAGATTTTATGAAGCAGACAGTGCAGTGTATATAATACCATTGTGATACTGTTATATCTTGAATCATATCTTGCACTATATGCCATCATCACTGACCTATTAGAAACTCCCATAATTGGAATAATTATGAAAACACAAGTTAATATTTCATAGGGTCAAGTTTGTTTTTCTAAAGATTTATTAACTTTAATTCTTATTGGGTCCTTAATTTAGAAGGGTGGGTGGTAGAAAATATAATTTTACGCTTGAATGACAGTACACTTGGATGTCTGGACCTTAGTTTCTGCCAGTCTCCATAGATACCAAAGACAATACATTAGAATCGCTGTAAAGAAAGAAATACTACAGAAGTAGATCTGGATATTTGTGAATTTGGCTGAGGGAAAAAAATGGTCATGAGAGACACTTTGTAGCAGATGCGCTGAACAATCCATAAATCAGTTCTACATTTTGCATAATATTCAGAGAGAAGCTTATGAATGATCACACTTAAGGTAAGGAACTTTCTTATAAGTTTGAAAGATCGTTAGGATATACTAAAGCAATGTGTCTGTGCTCGGATGCAACATATGCAGTTAACCTAGACTATTCTATAAGCCTGCCATTGGAAAGACCAAGCCATAATGCCATATATTCCTTCCAATTCACTTGCACTCTTGAGATACCTTTACGAGTCTATGGTTTGTTTGAACAATTGAGGGGTTACTCAAAGGCTTGGATCTGACACTTTCCTTATGTGTATGACTGGAACACCCTTCTGCCGGCACACAAGGGGAAGTGCCTTTCATTTACAGCTCTTTTGTCATGTCAAAAGCTCCCCAGTCTTTGGAGGTGGGTTGGGGAGCAGCAACTGGAAGGGAGGAGCACAAAAGATGGCTACTGTGGATCGAAGTCTAAGTGTTTTTTGGAACCACAGTAGCTCTTACCCAGAAGCCTCTGCAGGGCTCAATAGTGCCTGAAAACATAACAGCCCCAGCATAGTTATTTGTAACTGGAGCAGCTGCTTGATTTCCGTTCTTAGCTGTTTTGTCTTACATCAGTCTCATCTTATATACATGTCAGTCGTCTATATGTTGCAGAACTAAAAGCTTTTTCTGATGTGACTTCTATGCTTTGGGAAAAAAAACATAGCATACAATTTTGTATCACTTATTCTGTGCCCTTTCTTTCCATTATGGTATCTCATTCAATTTTATGTGAATTTTCAAATTACTATTAGTCCACTTTCTTGCAAAAACTGAATTCCAATGCCTACATAATTAAATTCATCGCAGCCATCTACATGTAGCATCTACATGTAGCATCCAAATGGCATGAACAGTCCCATAGAAAATTAATAAAGCCAAGAACTAATTTAATGTAACATACATACATACATACACACACACACACACACACTTTATTCTAGCATGCCAAGCACAAGATTGTAAAAAATGCCTTGTGATCACCAGGAGAGGGCACCATAATCTGTCAGCACTTTTTTCTGTGATGCAGTCTTCTGTGATGCACTGGCCTTTTGAAATGAACTTTGATGTTATTCTTAGCGCTCCGATAGCCTTGAATGATCATCAGTGATGTGATATTTCACCACCACATAAAGGCTAACCCTGCTTTCTGGCAGAAAACTTTCACTGCTTCTTCGTTTCTTTTTCTTTTGAAGGATTTACATTCCGTGCTATAGAGGTCAATGCAAAACACACACACACACACACACACACATATATATATATATATATATATATAATGGAAATAAAGGTACACTGAATGGGAAAGCATTGCTTTGGAGGGGAGGAAGTTGCCTTAACAGTGTTTTCACATTTATTTGTATGCATTTTAAAAGATGTCGGAATCATTCACGCATTTGAGTGGTACAGCTGTAGAGTGCTCACCTTTTTAAAAATACAAAACATAAGGCTGAGCTTAAAGCATCTAAGCCGATTCAGTTTCATTGTCATTGACAGCAATTTGTGGGTTAACTCTGGGTTGTTGGACTCTTAAACAACCCAGAGTATCCCAGATTTGGACGTCATGCTAACAGCCTACAAAAGGGGCATTCATTGGTTGTTAACTGAAAATGGAAACCACCAGTGTGCTGGAGACAGTGCCCTTGATCACTTCTGCATGTGGGTGAAATAATGCACTTGCTATTGCATTCCGCATCACACTCTAAACTGCAATAAAGTAACTTGTAATTGCATTTGTACAGAATTTTGCTGTTTGCGGGAGAACTTAAATTTCTTTGCAACAGGAGCACTATACTATAGCTAGTCGAAAAAGGCATTTGAATTTTTTTGCGGCAGTTGAGCAACAACTGAATATATCTTGAACAGTATGAAGATTCTCTGGAAAGACCCTAAAGCAGCCCCTATTGTGGACTACTAACACCGCCTATTGGTTGTTTTCCTTCACTAGTTCTTCAGGCATGTTGATAACCCAATTGACTGATGAAGCAAAGTAATTTCAGCCATGTATGCAGTTAGGAAAAAAAAAAGCAACTTCCACAACTTAATGACTGTGATCTATGTCAAAAATAAATACGGCACTCTACTTTAACTAGGGTTTTCTGTACAAATTACAATGCCAGAATGTGCTAGTTGTGTACTTTCAGTGGAATGTGAAAATGTGAAAAGTTCAAAGGCGCAATCCACAAAAGTGCTCATTTGTGCTAATGGCCCCATACACAGGCAGTATAGCCCTGGCAAACTCTAGCCATATTGGCATACTTCGGAGCTGGATTCCACATGGCCCGCAGGCTGTGCATTTACTGTGCATGCTGTTCTGCTCTTTGGAAATAGGCAGGGTAGTCACAGAAGCCTCCAAATGAATGCAAATTATTTTGTTTCAACAGAAAGATACTTGGCATGTAGATGTGATTTTAATGAACTTTAAAAATGATATAAAATTTGAGTTAGGGTTACTACATGATGTCTTGAGCTTCAACCCCAGCAAGAATGGAAAACTTTGAATCAAAATCAGTTTCCACAATTTGTTTAAGCAAAACTTCCCCCTGGCTGCAACCTGATACTTGCTTCTACAGCAGAACATAAGTTATTGCAATTTCATAACATGAGAAAACTAAATCTAAAGGACTTGTTTTGTGCTCCCCTCTTGTAATCATAATTCAAATGCTGGTGTTAAGACTGTGCAGATTCAGCCAAAAATGTCTTCAGCTCTTTGATGAATGAGATACGTTTGAAATTTTGGACATAGAATATATGGGTAAGCAGAAAGGGGAAAGTTTCACATGAGTTTCCTCATGAGAACTCTGTAACAAACCTGGCTTTTCTTCCATTCCTCTTAAGCATTTGGCTGAACTGACTTGCAACTTATGCTATGCTACTTCAAAACTGGCATTTTGCGTTGTTTATTAGATTTCTTGTTTATCCTCCATTTTATTATGTCTTCATTTACGGTATGCTTTCTTGAGAAGCACATGCGAAAAATTATATTTTTTTGTTATAGGAGACTGTTTTCTGAGACCTAAATGTGTTATTTTAAATCTGAGTAAGAAATTGAAATTGCTTTCACCTATAACATACTATCATATAAAGCTGTGTTTGTTCCCTAGATTATAAATAATTTATTCGTCTCAAGTGGGAAGAGCACCCTATCT
This sequence comes from Anniella stebbinsi, assembly GCA_029215795.1. NCBI lineage: Eukaryota > Metazoa > Chordata > Lepidosauria > Squamata > Anniellidae > Anniella > Anniella stebbinsi. The sequence continues at coordinate 73,749,233 of JARDYH010000005.1, read as the reverse complement.
GTTCACACTAGGGAATTACTTCAGTATCTCCAACTAAAAAGCGTACCCTCAAAGATAAAAGAAAAATGAGGAACATGAAAGAGAAGCTTGAACCTAAACTGTTTTTCAAATTGAAACGCAGCCTATAAATACTATATAAAAAAAGCAAAGAAAGTAACTTGTCTATCTATATCAAGATAATCAGCGTTACAATGCTTCATGTTTAGGCAAACAGTAAGGATGAATGCTTGATTGGTTAGTATTCTTAATGGATGGCATCAGATACTGCAGAATGGTTGTTGCTTTTGTCATGATTAGCGGCAGACATTGTAGAAGTCTATGTAGTGAGAAGGCATGTTATGACAGTGACTGGGTCCCTGCTACTCTGTACTGCTACACTTTTCCACATAATAGCAAGGGTGCAATAAGGGCCACTTCTGAATACAAAAGCCCATGATAGATGGCCCCATTGGATTCAGCTGCCATGTGGAGAGACTATAAGAAGAGTTTATATGGCAGTGTTTCTTTTGGAAACATCCAATTATTATTTTGCATTCTGTTGTAAACATGTATGTAAACATGTGCTACAATGTCTGCACTTATACATTTCCTAGATGTATACCTACAATAAGGGCTCCGTAGCAGCAAGTTTCCAAAGCTTAGCATAGGACGTTTCAAATGTGGAAAAGAATAACAATTATTCTATCTTATTCCAAATGTGGGCTAATTTCAGGGTCTTCTGTAGGCTCCCTTATGATCTTTCCCTATCCTAAATTTCATTCCATACAATATCTTCCTGTCATTTTTCTTTTTTACACTGAGGTACAACTTGGTAAAACAATTGCATCTGTGGCATTAACAATTGCAATTGTAGATTCTATTCAGACACGACTGGGGGAAGGGTGGTTAGGGGAATTACGGGGAGTGGGAGGAAAACCATATTGTGTGCACCCATCATACAACCGGGAACTGCACAGCATACCATGGCTTACTACCCTTCCCTGTGTCCTAGTTTGTCCCTGGCCTCCTGCTGCCACCAGCCATTATCCCAGTGGCTGCTTTGCCGGGAAAACATGCACACTTACTGCTCCATCCGTCAATATGCAACTGTGACCATAGAGTCCAGCCGCGCTGCCTAGAGCATTGCTGGAAATGGCAAATAGCAACTCTATGGTTGCTCCATTTTCTCACAGAATAGCCATTTTAAAACATAGGGAGCCTGACAGATGACATGGTAAACCACCCATTGTCAGGTTTTTCTTTCCCCACATGGCACACTAAGCCACCGTGATTTGCTTCCCAATGCTAAACATGGTGTGTTAGCATAACCTGAGAACATAGTTTGATATGAAAAATAAGAGGTAGAATTTATGATCCAGTCCCCCATCCCCCACCCAAACCTGCTTTTTAAGGTTGTAAATCAAAGCGAATCAATAACGGTTTCCATGCGTTGTTTGGAAATTATAGAGACATTTTGCTCATAATGAAACCCACATCTGTCATATAAATAGAGAATTTCCTGATTTTATTTGTCATGTTAGTTGGTATTAAATTTTAACAAAAGCTGGGTGTTCAGAAATTGGTTTATGCACTCTAATTTTCAAGTCTATGACTTGTACAAATACAGTGAGAATAACAAAATAAATAACGGGGAATATAGATATTAACAGCAGACTCAGAGCTTTAACGGAATAGAAGAAACAAATGAAGAAAATTAAGAATAGTAAAATGTTGTTATGGTATTGAACTAATGATGTCTCTTTAGAAGTGCAGCTACTACAGATGTGTCTTGTCATTTTGAGCTCTGTATTATTGCTTCAGTGCATACTAACCTGGTTGATTTATTTGTGTGTGCCAAGGTTTGAGCACTTTCCTATACTTCTGAAAGAGCAAGTAAGCCATGACACTCTGGCCTATACATTTGTTTCACCACTTCCTGTGTCTATAGTGCAATAATAATGATTTTGCAATACCAACATAACTTCATGGCATGTATAAGGTTGTAACGAGTTGCTAGTATCTCCCAAATCTGTACGGTTGAAAATGCAACCCTATGCATGTTTAGACAGAAAAGGGAATGCCGGGAGTTGTAGGACCTTTTTCCTGCTAAACATGCATAGTATTGTGCCTTGATTGAGTTAAACCACCAACTCCATCTTATTCCACACCTTCCTCCCTCTCTCTCACATACACACACGCATTCTGAAGTGGTTCACATGTAACATTAAATCTGGAGTTCCATGAACAAGCCTTGCGCTCTTCCTCCTTGTGAGTTCCAATTCATTGAGTTACTTTAGTGTATGGTGGTGGAAAGCTATCGCGATGATCAAACTAATACATGATATAATAATAATAATAATAATAATAATAATAATATATTTAATAATATATTTCATTTTGATAGCAGGATCCTGTTGCATAAAGTTCCTAATCTGAGTATACCTTCATGTGTAATGTCCTAGAAATGTATCAAATAGGTATCATAAATATATTTATACAATAAAAATAATGATGCTTGTCATGAGGAGAGGAATAGTGCTCAATCATGGGCTCTGGCATCGTGATTAAAAAGCTATTTAAGCTTACTATGGATTACTTTGCGTTTGTTGTCATATTGAGCCTATCTACACGATTGCTTTAAAACGATTTAAAACGGTTTATAACAGTCTTGAGAACTGTTGAGGCCCAGGACACACTCCATATATAATTTTCAAAACGTTTTCAAAGTGTTTTATCCTGCATGTGTAGATAGGCTCATTGTCACCTTTGCAAAGATGTGGTGTTCTTTTTCTGCCTCGTCCTATTTTCAAGGATCTGTTTTGTTTCTGTAGCAAATGAATTGTTCCAATGGCTGCATAGATGTTTAATTTAAATATTTCTGGGTTCCCTAATTCAGAGATGTCAGATGTTCCTTGTCAGTTCCCGCTTTTTAGTTCCTGTCCAGAAACAACAACAAATAAACTGCCTTGCACTGCTCATGTGTGTCTTGGCAGGGGGTGGGGCGGTGATGTAAGGTTTCTAGTTAAGTAAGGCATGTTTAGACAGAAAAAAGTCCTACAGCTCCCAGCATTCCCTAGCCAGGCATGGTGACTGGAGCATGCTGGGAGTTATAGACATTTTTTCCTGTCTAAATATGCATAGGATTGCATCCTAACGGAGCTTTTGTTTGTTTCTTCCATTCTGCCTAACATTCATATTTATTTCTTCCATTCTGCCTAACATTTTCATTGTTTAGCGAAGGGCCATGGAACTAGCAGTTGCAGTGGGTGAGACCAGGGTTGTATCTCTTACTTTGATTCAGTTCATACACATAAACATGGTGTGTGAGAAAGACAGAGGAAGAAGGTGATGAACAAGTAAAATAAATAGAACAAAAAAATCCTGCTTAGGTATGTGTACATGTGTAGGAATGTGGTGGGAGGAAGGAGCTCTGCTGTATGCCGTTCTGAATCCCATATCTTAAGCACAAGGTTGCTTTCTTATTTACTACTACTAGGTTGCTCCTTAATGTCCCTGTTCCTGTGCTTTTAACAGCAACCATAAAATCACAGCAACAACATTATGAAAAAAGGTTGACAGTCCTATCTCTAAGCTTGCACATACAACGGTGGTTGGTAGTGGGCTTTGGGAAGTAAGGAGCAGCATGTTTTCTGCATCCTTCTGTGTAATTGTCTAGGTTCTCTTCTGCTTTAATATGACTTAAGTGATTAAGAAGTCTTTCTTTTCCCTCCTGAGTTTCCCTGTGCTTGGTTTCCAAAACTGATTCAGTCAGCATCTTGACAGTCATGGGGTTTATCATAGGAGGCAGGGGGAGGGGAACTAACTACAGCTCTCATAGACCCAGGTAGTTCATTCCAATGGACTGGTATGATGGGAGGCATAGTTCTAGGGTGACCATATGAAAAGGAGGACAGGGCTTCTGTATCTTTAGCAGTTGCATAGAAAGGGGAATTTCAGCAGGTGTCCTTTGTATGCATGCAGCCCCTGGTGAAATTCCCTCTTCATCACAGCAGTTAAAGCTACAGGAGCCCTGCCCTCTTTTGTATCTAGTCACTCTAGTATAGCTCCTGCAGCTTTAACTGATTTGATGAAGAGGAAATTTCACCAGGGGCTACACGCTTTAAAGATACAGGAGCCCTGTCCTCCTTTTCATATGGTCACCCTATAGTTACCTCCCCAGTCTATGTTGCCCAGGGAGGAAGGGACTTCTCTTCTTCCACAGCCAGAATAAACATGCAGCAGACCGGCAAAGTAAGTTAAGATTGTTCTGTCTCACCTCCATCAGCTCACTGGCTGTGAGGAAGAGAAGTTCCTTTTTCTCTGGCCAGTGCAGAAACAGCAGGGAAAGATTGCTCTGTCCCCCCTTCAGCAGCTTACTCAGCCTCCATGCTGACTGTGCGGGCAAAGAAGCTGCTTCCTCTTTGGCGAGGGAGTCCTCTGCTTGCCCACTGCATTTCGGCACTGGACATGAAAGAGATGATGCTTGTCCCTGCACGTCCACCATGTCAGGCTGGTGGCGAAGGGACAGAGTGTTTCAGGTTGCCAGCAGCCTACTGCTTAGATGCATATGAGGCAAAGCTTCTTCCACATGTCCAGCATATAAATCAAATGGCAGGAGGCAGAATCCCAATTTGCTCCATTCCTTCACTATCAGGCTGGGCTGATGGGAAGAAGGGGCCTCGCGACACTGCAGGTTGTATAAAATTCAGTGGCTTGTGTGCTGGAGCTTCTTTAGAGTGACCAAACAGAACCAAGGAACAAGCTGCAGAGATGACTTTGATTTTTAATGGCTGTGGAACCGCCTCCCAGTTCACTCCTGCAGGAAAAGTGAAAGCTTCTGCAGTGAGAGCAAAATCCTGCTGTCCACCCACAGCTCTGGATGGCCTTCCTCACTTATAGGGATCCTGAAGGTCTGTGTGTCTGTATGCAGAGTGCTGAGACCCACTGGTGGTGCTATAGAGAAACCCTTCACCCACACACTTCCCATCCATCATAATGACAGGCAATTTGCTAGTCCTAAATATTGTAGGATTCTTCTACTTTGATTGGCTTCACCACTGTTCTCTATTGCATTTAAAACTCAAGTTCTTTTAAATGCCTTGAGATTTGTTTCTTTTTCTATATCTGACATATTTTAAATCTGTATTTTAGTTTGTTAGTAGCATATGATTCCTCCCCACTGGATTTGTCAGTGCTGAAGTTTGTTGGTTTTCTTAAGATTAATAAATTGTAACCAGTACAAGAATATAAATCAGTGTATTTATTTGATGGGGAAAGGGATTATTATTACTTGGCTATTGCTCCAATCTATATGCTAATCTTTGGTTTCTAGATAAATAATACTGGAATAGAGGAAAACTAATAGACAAAGTTACACTTCAAATTATTCTGTACAATATACATATAGTCTGGAAAAAATACTTTCATGGAGATCCATCAAACAGAGCTTCCTGACCTTCTTCCCAATAGCTTTTATAGTGTTATCCTAGCCAGAAATCCCATTGAACTTTGTGATGGTTGCTCCCTGGTACATAAAGACCCTTGGACTGAAAACTTATAACATGTTTTGTTCTTCTGTAATGTCTTCACTGAAAAAAGTAACCTTCTCAAACTGTATTAGGAAAATAATTTGAATTTCACCTGTGTCATATTTGGAAAGAATGCAGTCTGAAAATCTGACAGAAATTAGAGATAATGATCAAGGGCTCACCTGTTGCAGTTTACAAGTGTTTCATATTCAAAGCACATGTTCCCAGAGCTAATCAGGTACCAATAGGATTAAACTCATTCTTCTGACTGACAACACCTTGCTTTTATGTGTTTGTGTGTTTTTTACCCCCCCCCCCCGGAAGGTAATAAAAGCCCTTGATCCTATCTCATAATCAATAGAGCACATATCCAGACACCTTTTGCAGATAATGTTCTGAAACTTCTCTGATAAGAAAACATCCTTTGTTTCCCATGTGAAGGTTACTGAATATTTCACAGATGTGCCTGAGTCTTTTGAAGAGTAATATATGTCAAAGAAAGTAAGGGGAAATGCCACTCAGGCTGAAGAGTATGATTAATATATTAATGAGCTTGAGAGATGCAAAACAGGGCAAGTAATGACATTTGTTGGGCCATCTTTTGTTTGGGTTAGGAGCAGGCAAGATTTTACAACTGATGGGAGTTATACCTTACATCAGTCTTAAACGCTTGCCTATTCCTAATACAAATTCCCTACCTGTATTATTATTACAATTCCTTACTACTACTACTAACTACTAACAACAACAAGAAGTATCTGGGGCAGAGAATTTATAATCCTTCCCCCATTCCATACCCAGTTTTTTGGTACTGCCTGTTCTTGAGCAGGACCTAATATGGGTTTGTTTTCCACCACTCAGCTGAGCCTTATTGCTAATTGGTTGAACCCCAATTTAGGCACATGCAGTATAGTTGGCTGAATCAGTCTTTTTCCGCCCCTCCCCATTATAGCCACTTAAACCACTTGAAAATGCTACTGAATGGGATAGGCTGTGGGTTGAAGAGGAAGGGGTTCCCCCACAAATCAGGCATGAACATGTTCCATGAGTGGATTTCCATTCATGGAGGATGGTCTGCCCAATTTTGGGGGATCCCCCCTCAGTTCCCCATATCATATACCACATTCAGCAGAGTGAGCTAGTTAGAACTTTGGGGGGCTGGAAGAGCTCCCATGGAGAGGAGGGGGTAGCAAAGTCCACTTCTACCAGTGCTCTTGAATGCACCTAACTCTGAATCCAGCCCGCTGTCTCCAGGAAGGAGAGACGGCTGAAGGTTGGTGGGGAGGAGTCTTCCACAAGAATTGAATAATTAATGGGTTGGGGTTGGAACCTGACATCAGATAGATTGTGGTTTATGGTGCCATTTAGGGAGGGCGAGTCAGTCATCTCTTCCCGGGTCCCCATAACAGATGATTTGTTATCTCACCAGCACTTATATAACTGGATATCACTAGCTTTAGAAAGTAGCATCAAGAAATGCTCTGAAAATCCACTGCTTTCACAGGCATGCGTACGGCCAGTGCATGTGGTGCCCAGGCACCACCTAATATGGTGCTCTTGCCGTCCTCCTCAGGGGAAGGCAGAGACTGAGGCAGAGAAGAGATGGAGGCGGCAGAGAGAGCAGAGGAGGGGCCGGCCAGGAGCGATGGGAGGGACTTAATCCAGCTCGCTGCTGCTCCCTGCAGGGAAGCGCTGTGCCTTGGGCACCGGCTGCCAGAGCGAGAAGCAGAGCCTCAGAGCGCACGCCAGAGAGCTGCCCCTGAACATGCCCCACAGCCGCTGGCAGCTTTAGACGCGCTGCCCAAGCTCGCCGCCCACCGTACAGGGCATGGGAAGCGCATCCACCCTTTTGTCGAGCTGGTTCTCTCCACGTCAGCGGCACCTATGGAGCTGGGACTGTGAGCCAAGGAGGACCGTGCGCCCGCCTGCCCGTTGTCTTCTACGACCTATGTTGCGTTTAGGAGCTTCAGGCCTTTGCGGCTCACCCCCGGGATCTGTGGGGCCTGCGGCTGCTGTCGCCAAAGGTGACTGAGCAGGTGACACCCCCCACTCGGAACTTCCCTCCCCAGAAAGCTCCCCAGAAATCACTTCCAAATGTCATCTTGCATTGCCTCAAAGGCCATACTTTTGAATGGAGTCATTTCACATGTGTCAGCTTGAGTAGACAGGTGTTCATACACCTTGACTAAGCAGGACGTTTCTCTGGGACCATGAGTAAGATGGGGTTTGAAGGGAATCTTTGATAAAGCTTTTCCTTGAGCTCTATTGGGCTCAGATCTATTGGGCTCAAATCTCTGTTGGGCTCAAATGTCATAAATGGAATGAATGAATGAAAATCTGAGAGCTTCTTTTACCCTGCTTGCCTTGTCCCTTACGCTGGGCTGTTTCGGTGAGTGTTGCCTGCAAAAATGGTAGGTTCATAACAGACAGCCATATCATGAATCATGCCATTGTTCCATTTATTCCAGTGCTGTCTTTTCTAACTGGCAATGGCACATAATGGGAGATGCTGGGGTTTGAATAGGAGGCCTTCTGAGGGCGAAGTATGTGTTCTACCATACCACTGACTTTCCACCAGCATTCTGAGAACCTTAGACTGAAGTCCTATACACACTTACGTGGGGTAATGTTTTTAATAATGTATTTGTTTTTAATCTGTTTTAATGGTTTCTCTATTTTAAGATTTTTATATTTATATTTATTGTTGTTCCCTGCCTTGATCTGGATGGAGAGGCGGGTTAAAAATAAAATAAATAAATAAATAAAAAATAAGTAAGTCCCATTGAACTCAGTGGGGCTTACTTCTGAGTAGATATGCATTGGATTGCGGTGTTCATTGTGTTCTTAACACACGTTTCTAGTCCTTAAGGCTGCAAAGATAAGCATGCACTTGGCAGGAAATGGCAGCGGTAAGTTGCTCTTCAACCTCTGCCCTTCGCCCCCAGTCCGGTCAGCCCTTCCAGGCAGTGCATCCTGGGAGTTGTAGGCACTATGGGGGGCACCACCTAATGCAATGTGCTGCGCACGCCTATGACTGCTTTTAAAGATTTAATCTTGAATTGATTCAATATGTTTTTTGAATGTTATTGTGCATATTCTCCTATCCCCTGACACTTGAAGTTGTACTCCTGTAATGGTTTTATAGCTTTCATGCTGAAAGGTTTTCTATGGATTCTCTCCTATTAAGTGTATGAAATATGGGGCTTGTTCAGACTACACACTGAGGCATGGTTAGGCAGCTAACCCTATTTCAGCAAGTGGTTAGTGAGCATGTTTAAACCATGGTTATGTAGCCACCATGTTTAGGAATGGTTGACATGACTCGCTAAGTCATGGTTCACATGACACGCTAAGCCATAATGTTTAACTCAAAATGCTTATTGTGTTATCTGAACAGGGTCGTGATCTACTGTCAGTGAGAGGTACTAGTTTGATGTAGTATACCATGTTCCAAATATATCTGTGTCTTAACAAATTAAACAAGTGCTGAAGTACTGATTAAGTTCATGGACTCTAGAGTTCTCCCCCCCCTCTCTCTCTCTGACACACACACCGTCACCACACACACACACATATCTAGGGATTATGGTACTCTTCCTGTCTTCCCTTTTCCTACATACCTTTTTATATTACCCATGGATACAAAGAACCCAAATTGCTTGCCCCTTACTTCTAGCACAAAAACACTACAGAGATGTAACCATAAGGAAAAATGCACATGTTTGGGCTCTATCTAATGAATCACCCATTAGAAATAGTTGATCTAGACAGGAGATGGCTGTGAAATGATGGGCTTTTCTTTGTCTTTTCTCCTCATCAGATAGCTCTTTAAAGTTGTTTGTTCATTCCTTGCTTCCTTTAGGGGAAAAAAAAACTATTTCAAAGCCTGTTAGGCTAACTTTCTTGCAAGCTAAGTATTAACATATTCCATCCATCTGTCTGTAGATTTTGCTGGATAATTGGCAGTTTGTTTCTCTGTTTCCAGTCTTGTGAATCTTTTGTCTGTGATGATTGGTGATGGACAGGAGGCGATACGGTATATGTCCAAAAGAACTCTTAACTCAAGCCACCAATGGATAAATACAAATCAAACTGCATCCTGTAGGTGGAAATTATATTATTATTATTATTAATAATAATAATAATAATAATAATAATTTTATGTATACATATATGTGTATACACATGCACACACTGAAAACATTTTAAGTTTTTAAACCCCAAAGTCTGCACAGGGGATTAAAGGCTGCATAGGGACTTAGGGACTGCCTAGGGGCTTGTAAGCACATTTGGTTGAAGGCACTTAACCAAATGTTAAGTGCGTGGGGACACTTAGGGGCAGGGTGGGTTTCCCAGCCCTGCAACTTTTCCAGCCCTGCAACTTGATACAGTGGTGTAGCAGAAGCAGGGCTCCAAGGGTCAAAGTGCTGGGACCTCTTGATTAGCAGGGATGATTATATCATCTGCCACCCCCTCTAGCTTCCCTGTTCCCCCTGTGCTTAGCTGTAATCCTCACAGTAATGAATGGATTTCCCCAGCTACAATGTTCATTGAGGTATCTGTGATGTAATGAAAAAGTACTTGGGGAATGGCTTGTCTGGAACGGCAATTAAGACCCAATAGTTTTACAAAAGATCAACAAAAGACATATTATAACACAGAAAGAGAGAGAAAAGGAGATGGGTCAACATGGCTGCTTGCATTTTTGGACTTTCCTTGGGGGCGTGGCTATGGGGAACATCATGACGAGCACCTGCATGTCAAAATTTACCACTGGACCTGGACCTGCAAAGCTCTATCACAGAGCTCCATTAGCCCTTGAAACATTAGAAGTGACCCATCTTTCTTTTCTCCAAACCACACCATTCCCACCTCATTTAACTGATAGATGATGCTTCCTCAAGCTTTCTGACAGCATGCTCAACTTCTTGATTTTCAGGAAACACTCATAACAATACCTTTCCTAGACAGAGGAGGCACATGAACCCATTTTATTTCAGTAACAGAAGGTTTCTATTTGTATAGATCTGGTATCTTAGCTGTCTGCTTCTCTGAATGCCTCATACAGCTTTACTGACTTCTTTACAATAGTTTCTAAATCCCTTTCCTGGTATTACAATGTGAATGTTCCATTAAAAATAAACTTTGTTTTGGTTGGGTTGTCCCCAAACTTGTTCCTAATATTAAATTACCTGTTTCCTTTCTTTTTTGGCTCAGAACCTTGGAATAGCAGATACTGCAAAGCCATTAGGGCTGTTTGTCACATTTAGTAGTAAAAATTTCCTCTTCTAGTGCATAGCCCATCTGGGTGTCTCAATGAACTTTACATCATTCTACAGAAATACCCTTCATTACTTAATATTAAATTCCAGATCCTTAACGTGGCCATTGTCCTTCATCTTTTTTATTTGTAGATAAAGAATAGTTAAGCAGCACAATAATCATGTTTCTATCCAACCTTACCTCATGCAGTTTTCCAACGGGATTTGATATGTTCTGTTGCATTGAAGTAATGAATTTTCATTAACCATGGTTGATGGCAGGAATTTCTATTACAAGACGGGATTTTAAAAAAACCCAGTAAAACTAACTAGCACTTTATTTAAGGACTTATTTAAAGCATTTGTACCCCACTCTCCAGCCCAAAAGGCTACCAGTACAGTTTACATATAATCCATAAAGAATAGACAGTGCCTGCCCATGAGCTCACAATCAAAATGACATGACACAAAAAGGAGGGAAGGGGAAAAATTTAACTCATGCACAAATATCTTAAAGTTGCTGAGTAGTCTCCAAATCTGTGCTATCTTATCAGGTCTCAGTGGCTGGGTTCACACAACATGGCAATCCATACTCAGTGGTTGAATGTGGGTTGTTGTTGAACAGTGGGTTATTTGTTGTTGATTTTTAATATTAATATTTTAATATTAAACACTATTCAACAAAGTCTTTTGACATGTTCTAACAAAAGACATCAAGTGATTATGGATATGTTAACCAGTCCTTATTTTTGGCTAGAAAACTGTAGGTTGCATCAGAGTAGAAACACATATCAAGGGATAATAAGAGCTGCTGAAATGCTGACATACACATCTGAGCAGCAGAGCAAGCCTGAAATCCTAAATGCACTTTGTCAACAAAACAATCCTATCCTACTTGATAGTCATCTAAGAGGAGTTCACCACTGGGGAGGAGGTAGGCCTACCACCACTATTTTCCTGGTGGTGGTAGGCAGTGCTAAGTTCTGAAATGGAGTGGGACAGTTTAGGATCTGCTGAATCTAAAGCTTGCTCTTCCCTTGTGGGGCCTCAAATTTGGGGCACTTTTCACTTCCATCGAAACTATCAGGAAGCTGTAAAAAAAAATACCAACCCCCAACCTCCATAGGAAAAATAAAGGCAAGTCCACCCAGAATTGTTTGGCATGTGAGTAAGTTCCATTCAGCATAGAACATAATTTCTGTTTGTTTGTTTTTCTGTTACTTTATTTATTTATTTATTGCATTTTTATACCGCCCTATAGCCAAAGCTCTCTGGGCGGTTCACAAAAATTAAAACCATGAAATCATTTTAAGAAATATAAAACAAACCACAATCTAAAAACACAAAATAACATACAATATAAAAACACAACCGGGATAAAACCAAGCAGCAGAGATTGATACAGTTTAAAATACAAATTTTAAACAGCAAGGGTTAAAATTGAGTTAATTTAGCTGTTAAAATGCTGGGAGAATAAAAAGGTCTTCACCTGGCAACGAAAAGAGTGCAAAGTAGGTGCCAGGCGAACCTCTCTGGGGAGTTCATTCCACAGCCGGGGTGCCACAACAGAGAAAGCAGGGGCTCACGGAGAAGGACCCCTGTAGATGATCTTAGGGTCCGGGCAGGTACATATGGGAGGAGGCGTTCCTTTAGATAGCCTGGCCGCGAGCTGTTTAGGGCTTTAAATGTTAGTACCATCACTTTGAATTGGGCCCGGACCTGGAACGGCAACCAGTGAAGCTGGAAAAAGACTGGCGTAATGTGATCTCTTTGGCCAGTCCCTGATAGCAAACGTGCTGTCCTGTTTTGTACCAGCTGAAGTTTCCGGACCATTTTCAGAGGCGCCCCACGTATAACGCATTGCAGTAATCCAAACAAGAGGTTATGAGAGCATGGATAACTGTAGCTTGGCTATCTCTGTCCAGATAAGGGCGCAGTTGGTATATCAGCCTAAACTGATAAAAGGGACTCTTTGCCACCGAGTTCACTTGTGCCTCAAGTGACAGTTCTGGATCCAAAAGCACTCCCAAACTATGGACCTAATCCTTTAGGGGGAGTGCAACCCCCTCCAGAACAGGGTGAACATCACCTCGCAGGACAGATGAACCACGCTCTAACAGTACCTCTGTGTTGTCTGGATTGAGTCTCAGTTTGTTAGCCCTCATCCAGTCCATTACTGTACCCAGGCACTGATTCAGAACAGCCACTGTCCCACCTGGGTTTGATGAAAAGGAAAGGTGGAGCTGGGTGTCATCCGCATATTGATGACATCTCAGCCCACATCTCCGGATAACCTCTCCCAGCGGTTTCATGTAGATGGATTTCTGAATTTGTGTTTCGATGCTTCAGAACTGCTTTTTGCAGTGGGAAGTGATATATAAATGTTATAATAATAGTAACAATAATACATCTGAGTAACCATGACTAGTTTAAGTTTTAATATCTTGTTTGATATGGAATTGTGTTAACGACTCCAATTCAAAATGCAGTTTGGAAGAAAATACAAAAGCTCATAATTATTTTTTTAAACTATGCAGATATACACCTCCACATTGGAACAATTAATTAATTGGAAATAAAATCTTATTTGAAATACAGGGGATGATGATCAGCTGAAGAACTTGAAGTTGTGATTTCTGGATGCTGTGCTTATCACCACAGTTAGCATGTAATGATGATCACCCAAAGAATTGAGCAGGGCAGATTATTTTTCATGGCATATCAATTGAGAGGTACCACCACTGGGGAGCGCTGAGAGGGACGACACGGCGCCTCAGAACGACTCCTCTTTTGGCGGGAACCTGCGAAGAGCCCCGCGAAACGGCGGCTTGTTAAGCGGAAAGGTACCTATTTAAGGCAAAGCGTGCCAGAGGCCAGGGGTTGGAGTGGAGTGGGGGGGAGGAATCCATCACTGCAGAGGCTTGCTTTCTGCTCTTACCCCCTCACCTGATGGCCATTACAATCGGCTAACCAACTGCTCCTCCCCATTACAGGTACCTATTTAAGGCAAAGCGTGCCAGAGGCAGCACCTCGGCAGCGCGCCTCGGCAACGCGCTGAGTGTGGCGCCGAGTGTGCACTTGGCGCTGCACTTAGCATCGCACAGAGGAGTCACCCTACTGCCTGTACCTGTTGAAACCAGCAACCAGCAGCAAATTGAAATTTTATACTATTGTTTTATTTGTATATCTTGACTATGTGCCTGGGGAGCTCAAGGGGGCAAGGGGGTGCCCACATAACTGTGGTCACGGGTAGGGGGAGGTATGGTGTTGGGGGAGAAACAGGCCAGATGAGGAGAAGAGGGGGTAGTTGCCTTAAAACTATCCCCTTTTCTGGTTCTTCCCCCAACCGGGTAGTTCCTGGCGGCCTTACCAGCTTGCCCTTGGGGTTGGTGCTTCTGCTGCTGAATGCCAGGTCGGTCCAAAATAAAATCTCCCTCATCCATGATTTGATTGTGGATGAGGGGGCTGACCTGGTATGTATTACTGAGACCTGGGTGGGTGAACTGGGAGGGGTTACTCTCACTCAGCTTTGCCCCCCTGGGTACTCGGTGCAGCACCAGCACCGACTTCAGGGCCGGGGAGGGGGGGTTGCCGTGGTCTATAGAAATACGATCTCCCTTTCTAGGCTTCCTGTTCGTTCGAGTGCTGGTCTTGAATGACTGTACTTTGTGTTGGGTACCCGAGACAGATTAGGGATTCTGCTGGTGTACCGCCCAACCCGCTGCCCAACAGTCTCCCTGCCTGAGCTGACGGAGGTTGTCTCGGACCTGGTGTTGAGGACCCCCAGGATGGTGGTCCTGGGGGATCTCAACTTCCATGCGGAGGCTCCTGCATCCGGAGCGGCTCAGGACTTCATGGCTGCCATGACAACCATAGGGCTGTCTCAACATGTCATCGGCCCAACGCATGTAAAAGGACATACTCTTGACCTGGTTTTCTCGGGTGGACAGGAGGATGGTGATCTGAAAGTGGGGGAACTAACATCTACCCCCTTGTCATGGTCAAATCACTTTCTATTGAGGTTTAGACTTTCGGCATCCTTTCCCCTCTGCAAGGGTGGGGGGCCTATTAAAATGGTCCGCCCCCAGAGGCTAATGGACTCCAATGGATTCAAGAAGGCGCTGGGGGATTTTCCTGCTGATATGGCCGGTGCTTCTGTCGAAGCCCAGGTCGCTCTGTGGAATGCAGAGATGACCCGGGCGGTTGACACGATTGCACCCAAGCGCCCTCTCCCTATGAGCAGAGCTCGGCCAGCTCCTTGGTTTACACCTAAGCTGAGGGCAATGAAGCAAAAGGGGAGACGGCTAGAACGCAGGTGGAGGAAAACTCGTGCTGAGTCTGATCGGACACGGGCTAGAGCTCATTATCGAGCCTACTCTGTGGCGGTGAGGGTGGCGAAGAGACAGTTCTTCTCCACCAGCATTGCATCTTCACAGTGTCGTCTGGCGGAGCTTTTCCGGGTGGTTCGTGGCCTGCTACACTCTGGGCCAGGGTGAGAGATGGTGGAACCCTCGGTAGCACGCTGTGACGAGTTTGCACGGCACTTTGAAGATAAAGTCGCTCAGATTCGTCTTGAATTGGACACCACGCTTAATGCAGCTCCGCTAGTAGAGGCGTTCAGAGCACCGTCTGGTCCAGTTTTATTGGATGAGTTTCAGTTACTGAGGCCTGAGGATGTGGACAAGGTGCTTGGCCAAGTCCGGTCGACCACTTGTGTGCTTGACCCTTGCCCGTCGTGGCTAATTACATCAAATAAGGATGGGACCGCCGGCTGGGTCCAGGAGGTTGTAAATGCCTCCTTGAGAGAGGGAGTGGTGCTGGCCTTGTTAAAAGAGGTGGTAATCAGACCACTCCTGAAAAAGCCTAACCTGGACTTGGAAGATGTTAACAACTATAGGCCGGTGGCGAACATTCCTTTCCTGGGCAAGGTGCTTGAGCGGGTGGTTGCAGGACAACTCCAGACACTCTTGAATGAAACGGATTATCTAGATCCATTTCAATCGGGTTTCAGGCCTGGTTATGGAGCAGAAACTGCCTTGGTCGCCCTGTGGGATGACCTTTGCCGGGAGAGGGACAGGGGGAGTGCGACCCTGTTCTCTTGGACCTCTCAGCGGCTTTCGATACCATTGACCATGGTATCCTTCTGGATAGGATGTCTGGGCTGGGAGTTGGAGGCACTGCGCTGCAGTGGTTCCGCTCCTACTTAGATGACCGTTTTCAGAAGGTGGTGCTGGGGGATTATTGCTCTGTGCCGTGGCATTTAAGCCATGGGGTTCCACAGGGCTCTATTTTATCCCCTATGCTGTTTAACATATACATGAAGCCGCTGGGAGAGGTTATCCGGAGATGTGGGCTGAGATATCACCAATATGCGGATGACACCCAGCTCTACCTCTCCTTTTCAACAAACCCAGGTGAGGCAGTGGCTGTTCTGAATCAGTGCCTGAGCACGGTAATGGACTGGATGAGGGCTAACAAACTGAGACTCAATCCAGACAAGACGGAGGTACTGTTAACGGGTGGTTCGTCTGTCCGGCGAGGTGATGTTCACCCTGTTCTGGAGGGGGTTGCACTCCCCCTAAAGGATCGGGTCCGTAGTTTGGGGGTGCTCTTGGATCCAGAACTGTCGCTTGAGGCACAGGTGAACTCGGTGGCAAAGAGCACCTTTTACCAGCTTAGGCTGATATACCAACTGCGCCCTTATCTGGACAGAGATAGCCTAGCTACAGTTATCCATGCTCTCATAACCTCTCGTTTGGATTACTGCAATGCATTATACGTGGGGCTGCCTTTGAAAATGGTCCGGAAACTTCAGCTGGTACAAAACAGGGCAGCCAGATTGTTAACGGGGACTGGCCAACGAGACCATATTACGCCAGTCCTTTTCCAACTTCACTGGCTGCCGATCCAGGTCCGGGCCCAATTCAAAGTGCTGGTACTAACATTTAAAGCCCTAAACGGCTTGGGGCCAGGATATCTAAAGGAACGCCTCCTCCCATATGTACCTGCCCGGACCCTAAGATCATCTACAGGGGTCCTTCTCCGTGAGCCCCTGCCAAAGGAAGTGAGGCAGGTGGCCACTAGGAGGAGGGCTTTCTCTGCTGTGGCACCCCGGCTGTGGAATGAGCTTCCCAGAGAGGTTCGCCTGGCACCTGCTTTGTACTCTTTTCATCGCCAGGTGAAGACCTTTTTATTCTCCCAGTATTTTAACAGTTAAATTAACTCAATTTTAATCCTTGCTGTTTTAAATTTGTATTTTAATCTGTATTAATTCCTGCTGCTTGGTTTTATTCTGGTTGTGTTTTTATATTGTATGTTATTCTGTGTTTTTAGATTGTGCCTTGTTTTATATATTTTAAAATGATTTCATGGTTTTAATTTTTGTGAACCGCCCAGAGAGCTTCGGCTATAGGGCGGTATAAAAATGCAATAAATAAATAAATAAATAAATAAATAAATAAATAACAAAGTGTTCTTTTAAAATGTACCGGCAAAGCATTGCATGTGGTTTTCCTTATTGTCCTCCTGCAGACGGCCTACCCCATCTTGTAAGGCATCTTCCCTCCCCCGCCTCCAGATAGGATAAGAGCTGACTAGATGAATCCTGCGTTCTCACACTAACAATACACCACTGTGTGCCATAGAATGAATCTGAGATGGACAGCAGAAGGTCACATTTGTGCTGTTAACCCACTTTCCTGAAATGTGAAGGCCAACACTTGTCTGACCAAACACTAGTGATGCATTTTGTTAAGCAACAACAACATTTCTTGTTAGAGCAGAAAAAGCAGACGTGCTATAGTGTTTGGAGCAGGATGATGAATGAAATCTGATAAGTGTAAATGGCATTACCTGGAAGGTTTAAATCACGCTATGACAAAATCTTGATACGAGAAACAACTGGGATAGTTTTTGGTCTCTCTCTCTCTCTCTCTCTCTCCATTTATACATGACTTGGTTTCCCAGAGGCATCTGAGTTATAGTAAGTGGTGTCAAAGTTGAAAATGAAATCAGATGAACTTCTCACAGTGCCAAAGTGTTAAGAAAGGGAAGATGAATGACTTCTCAACATGTACATCATACAGAAGGGCTCTGAAATGCTTGCATCTCACACAGAGGAGGCAACGTTTCAGTTCACTCCAAAGAAATGTCTTTGTTCAGCATGACAGAGTACTAGAAGGAGCTTGAGCAGCTACTTTAATAGTTTCATCAGTTCACTTAGGCCTCCTCCACACGAGACGTTTAATGAACCTTGAAGGCTCATTAAAAAATTTACCTCCACAAGCACGGAGCGCAAAACGGGCGTACAGGCGCGTTATCTCCCCGATAATGCGCATTTTCGAACGCGCGTTAAATAGCGACTTTTATTTTGCTCCGGCCGTTAAAGCGCATTTTCGCGGTGTGAACAAGCGATTATGCGCATTAACTGCTTGTAAAGCGCTTTTTGGACATGAATTAATGCGCTTCGCCGCCTCTCGCCGCCTCCGGTGCAGAGGGATTAGGAGTAAAAGCGCCTCCGCGATAATGCGCATAATCGCGGAACCGGGCGCAAAAACGCATCCTTGTGGAGGGGGCCTAAGTCTTGATGCCAATTTTTCAATGTTCATTCAACATGCAAGTGTTCATTGAAGGAGGATTGCCATTATGCCATTATGCCATTCTTTTTCTACATTTCTGCACCAGTAACGTGTTGTCTTCAAAACATTTTAGGTATAATCCTTTACTGCATCTTTAGTGCTTTTCATTAATGATCTCGGGGAAATAAATCCAACGTTAATGGATGCTCATATTTGAGACTTCCTTAATCTAGGTTTTAAATCTCTCTTTAGTTCCTTTACAGAAATTATCAAGGTTCTGTAAAGTTTCATGCACCCAGGGTGAGAAATGTAGAAAACTGTTACCATATGTTGAACATTTTAAGATGCTTGTGATGAACATGTTCAAAATGGATTCCAGATACTGTATTACGCAGCTTAGTACAATGTTTGCTGTGGAACTATATTTGTGTTCACGTATTGGATATATAGAAGTTAATCAAAGTACTTATTCTTGGACAGAAAAGGCATGAACCACCGGGGCAGCACAGCTCTGGGAAATGCTTAAGTCAATACAATTTTATTGTCATGCTATACATTGCGTATTTTTTAACCAAGAGGTTTGTAATTCGCTAAAATAAACTTCCACAAGTGAAGTCTTCAAGAACTCTGTCCCTTCCATCTTAAGATGGGACTGCAGACAAAAATATACTAAACTGCCCTGTTTTACTGGGGTATTTTTGTAAGTTGTAATTATTTTTATATTGTGTTATATATGTATTTTAATTGTGGGTTTTATAGTATTTTCTGTGTAATCCAGTTAGAGATGTTATTATATTAAGGGTGTATAAGTATTATAAAATAAATAAAATAAAAATAAGCAAAGCTTCATTAACATCCTACCATTGCTCTCTCTCTCTCTCACACACACACTTAAAGTATTGAATATCCACTCTCAGTGCATGCAACAGGGCTGGTGGAACCCTCAGGCAAGTCACTCTGGAGTCAGATGACATGGTTGGAACTGACTTAACTTAAAGCTCCAGAACAATCTTGTGAGGTAGGTTAGAGTTAGAGAAAGTGATTTGCTTCAGACAACTCAATGAGCTCTGTACCTGAGCTGGGTTTTGAAATTGACTTTCACAGGTCCAAATATAATAATACTCCAGTTATTGCACCCTTCTGGTTCTCTTCTCAACTTTCAAGCCATCTTCCTTTCTGCCTTCCTTGTTTCATAAGAATAGTGTATACATGGTGGTTCTATATGTATTTACTACCACAAAATTAAATAACCATTAGGTGGCTGTGATTTTTACACTCCCATTTTTACAGAAATTCTCTTTTGCATTAATACTTTTATTTACAAAACAGAACAGGCTATATTCTGGTGCTGTCTAGTGACTGTCCTCACTAAAAATAGTTGTGCCATGT
Organism: Anniella stebbinsi; assembly: GCA_029215795.1. Classification (NCBI taxonomy): domain Eukaryota; kingdom Metazoa; phylum Chordata; class Lepidosauria; order Squamata; family Anniellidae; genus Anniella; species Anniella stebbinsi. Next base: position 73,729,499 of record JARDYH010000005.1, on the reverse strand, counting down.
GTGGCCCTTCGCCCTCCATCCCTTTCTATTTGATTTATAAGCTAGTTTGGCAGCACCATTACTACCCTGAAAACAATGAAGTGATAATAAACGGATCTAGTTAAAGGCTAGTCTTGAAGGGAGACATCAATAGGAAAGCCTTGCTTTGTCCTTTCAAAAACTATGAGTGCCTCTATTGGGAGTGAGAAAGGACTTAGCTACACCTAAGGGTGTAGCAGGAGGGAGGGGGAGGATCACGGACTTACCTGCTTCCGTGATCCTCCCCCAGTATCTATATGGCTGTGTGACGTCCCAGAAGGGAAGGGGGATGTTGCGGGCACATTAAAATATATATATTTTTAGGAGGAGCCAGGTCGCGCAGCCCTAATCCGCCAAAAAAGTGTGTAACACCCCCACCAAACTCCACCGCCAACCCCCCTGCCATCCCAGGGATGGCAAAATTGCTGCCCCCACCCCACTCCCATGGGCACGGAGCCACCCCATGCAGCTCCCACCCTGTTTGAGGACCTGGGAGGCCGTGCCACACCAGCCGCAGTCCTCGGGGTTGTCCCGGGACCGTGGAAAAACTGGGACATCCCTGGTTTCAGTTATCCCGGGGAAAGTCTGTGGTTGTCACCGGGATCCCCTGTGCGTCGTTTAGACACACAGGGACAACCTCGAGATGACCCTGGGAAAAAAGGCTGGTGTAGACATGTCCAAAGAGTGCATGTGTGTATATCTATAATATGCACATAAATGTACGTTTAAAGAGTAATTTCCACCTTAGAAAAAAAGAAAACATTCATCACTTATTCAAATGCAAACATAAACTCATTAATTTCTTTGTAAACCTCACTAATAAGTCAGAATATTTTTGCACTACAATCTCTGAAAAGAGCACCCAGTTTCCCAGTATTGAGGAAAAGGTGGGATGATGATGATGATGATGATGATGATGATAATAATGATAACAAAAACAATTTTTCTGTGCTCACCATTGTTAACCTGGATTATAATTGCCACTCCTCCCTCTCTCTCTCTCTCTCTCTCTCTCTCTCACCCTCTCACACATACACACTCAGACATACTGAAGTGGCAATGCAGATTAATGTAATGTACCTATAAGGCAGAAAGTATGGGTGTGTCACGTATGTCCGGAAATGTTTACCCACTTCTACATATGGTACTGCCTTAATATTGTTCACCCAGACAGGTCTTTGTGTACATGGATCAGAAAAAAACTAAAAACATGATTTTGGGGGTTTAAAATATTTTTAAAGAATTTAATAAAAATCTAGATTTACGCCTACAACTCCCAGCGTGCCTTGGGTGGGAGGCCAGCCATAATAATAATAATAATAATAATAATAATAATAGTAAATTTATTTTTTACCTGCCTCTTCTCTGGATCAAGGTGAGGAACAACATCAACTATAAAATACATAAAACTGATTAAAAGCACATAAAACAAATACATTATTAAAATACCAATAGAACACCAATAAAACTCTTAAAATTCAACTGGGTAGGCTTGCCAGAAGAGATCAGTCTTTATGGCTTTCTTAATGGCTTACTGGCCTTTGGGGGCCGTTGTGATTCCTAAAGCCAGTCTTGAGCAGTCAATCCAATTCCACATAAAAGGAAACAACCCATGTAAATGGGTTGCATCCATTTGCGGTCCCTCCTCCCACCTGCCATGTGTGCTTTTTAAATCATAACTAGATACAACAGCCTGTCTTTGAGAAGTCGAAGTCTGGACATGCTCAAAGGCACCCTGTCATGATATCGCTGTTTTCTCAGAAAGGGGGAAGTGCACATGCAGCTTTCACCCTTAAAAGGGAGGGAGGGAAGGGAAGAACTCTGTGCATGCCCAGAAATTGGCTCAATGAAGGGGGACAAGTAAGTGGGCTGGCCCCGACCCTTCAGTACAGGCTTCTGATGGAGCATTTGATGGGCAAGAAGTACAGGCCAGGGCAGTCCTGGCAGGACTTGGCTGGAGCTGGACATGTCCACTGTCAGCCACGTCTTCATAAAAATACATTTGCTTGCTACTGCACGGGCCACTAGAGCCCTCTGAACAGGTCACAGAGCAGATTGATCGCTCTGTTTTCTTCAGTTTTGTGTCTTCCCTGTCCTCCCCTGCTCACTGCTCAGAGGCGGCAAGAGAAACTGCTATGAAATGGTGGTTAGTGAGATGGTGGTTTTCATTGGTGGGTCTTAAAGAAATGCACTGGTTTCAAGGTTAGGCAATGACAACACTATTTTAAATGTAGAAAATGCCCTATTTCTTCAGTTCCTCAATAGATCCTCTCAACAAAGCCTTCTGTTTATTCTACCTGTTTTAATAATTTGTTTTAGTGGATGGTGTTAGTTTCTTGGTTGCTAATAAATTAATGTAGTAGGTTCTGTCTTCATCCTGAACAATTAATGTTGACCTTAAATTCTTTTTGATTTTAAGATAAACAGTTGGAATGTGTGTGAACATTTTACATCATAATTTAAGTAATACAAGAGCTAGAGGCATGCTCTCTTTTATTTTAAAGCTGGGAATCTAGGCTAGCTCATGCCCCCCACCCTAAAAGATGTTACTTTAAAGCTGGGGATCTGGGCTTGCTAGTGCCCCCCCACCCCCACCCCATGTTCTGTCAGGGGCTATAGACACATTAGCCTTGTGGTTAATGCGGCTATGCAAGGCGGGCCAGGAAAAGTTTAATTTATTAGGCATGACTGTTGATTATATAGAGGTACTTCTAAGCATGCAGATGAACAGGGTTAATGAGGTCAGTGTGGGGTTTGTAGCAGAACAAGGTTTATATTTCCAACATAAGTCTAGGGAGGATAGCAAAAATGCAGAGTTAGCATCTTTCAACACAGGCGGAGGGAGGGAGGGAGGAGGAGGAGAGGCAAAGCGCGGCATGTTGGCCTTTTAGCTGTTTAGTGAAAGGTTGCAAAAGTGTGAGACACTTAAAATGGGTGGAATTAGGGGGAGAGGAAGCTCCCTGGTCTTTTAGCAATCCTTGAGCAACTCACTAGGGGAGTCTGCTGAAAGGAATAATAAGGCAAGTTAACCGAAATGGTACCAGATGTGGCTGCAGTGCCAACAATCAGCTAAAAATGTAAACATACATAAAGATTCAGTAATAAAGTTGTTACAGCTGTAATGCTTGGAATCATAAGAAAAAATAAGAGCGTTTTCATTTAGCTAGAAATAAACCAAAATCTGGCTCATGCGGAAATCTGGGCCCTTTCTCCCTTTGCGTGTAATACTCAATGCAAATGAAACAATTTATCACTGTTAACAGCAAAAATAAATTTAAAAAACCATAAACGAATGCAATTGTTGTCCTAGGTTTTCACAGATGATAAATTTGCTTATTTTTCAAGAGTGCTGTACTTCAGAAAAGTATGTTCAGTGGCACTTACATTTATGCTATTTTGTTACGTCAGAATTGCCCGGTATAGTATTTTGATCTGCTATGTTGCCTAAAAATGGGTTTCTCCCTAATTACCACTTGAAAGGCTAGTTCTTCATCGGCTAGTCTGTCCCTAAGAAACAACCCCTTTGAATTTCTGCCTGCTCATGCAACAAAAATTAAACTGAAACTTTTGGGCAGGTATAAGGGGGTATAAATTATGTTTACCTGTATTTTAAATATATATATAGAACATTCAAGGGAGGAAATAGAGAATGGGATGCATTCAAGGGAAGTTGCAGAGATGGGGACATGAGTGAGATGGGGATAACTGGGATTTCAGAGCTTGTCCTCTGTTTTCCCCTATGCCTAATTTAGGCATGGGGGAAATAGCTTTAGCTATTGGGTGGTATAAAAATGTAATAAAAATAAATAAAAATAACTCAGTTTCACTTTGATTGCATCTAGAACGTTGTAAGCAGTTGGAGCAGAAGGCCTCAGTGGGCTTTTTCAAGACTCACTCTGGCCAGCCCTCCCAACTTCTTTTTAAAACTTCTAGAACTTCCATGGAATCTGTTAGTGCTGGTTTTTTAAAAAACTTTTTTATTTGTATTAGATTTTTTCACTGCTTTCCACCCACTGATGGAGGCACTCCAAGTGGCTTTGAGAATCCAACAACAATCCAAATTAAAATGATGATGATCCACATCAGTAAAATCATAAATAAATACAAAACAGTGAGTCCAAACAGCATTAAATTAATTAAAAGCTATCCAAAAAATAATACTTAACAGTAACAGAAAAGCTTGCTGAAAGGGGAGCTACTTCAAGCACTGGCGGAGCACCAGTAGAGACAAAGATAAAATACTACTGAGCAGTGCTATTACTACTGTTACTAAAGCACAACAATAATGGGCTAGATTCCATATCAGTCATACTTCAAGTAGATCTATTACATCCAAAAGGACAGTTTGCACGATCAAGTAAGCCACCATGGCTTATTTAATGGCCACCTGCAGCATAGTCCACCATGACTTATTTAAGCCACAGTGGGTTGTGGAGCAGGTGGCCATTTTGAATATTCAAGTCGCGGCTTGTCATGTCATCTGAACCTGGGCAGCAGAGATTGTGTAAGGGTTAATCCTTGCAAAACCTCTTGCCAACCAGGTTCGGGCCACATGACAAGCCACAACTATGGCTTGAATATACAAAAACAGCCTGATGTGTGGTGGGCTGCAGTGATCATGCAAACCAGGTCAGTAAGATGTTAGTCATGGCTAACTCAAGTCCCATTGACTGCATTGGGTCTACTAAAAGTATAACTAAATATGGATTCAATCCAATAGCAGGATATTATACAAAGTACTGTATATAGAATGCATAAATATACAGTCTATTACAGCCTTCGCAAATGTGAAATCCTTCCAATACATTGGACTACTGCTCCCAGCATCCCCCAGCCAGCCCTGAGAACCACGTTGGGTGAGGCTGGTCTATTAGAATCCAAGTGCTAAAACTGTTCAGTTCAGGCGAAAGTACCCAAATCCTCACTTACATACTTCAGAAGCAAAGCATAAAATAAAATGAATAATTTAACTAGCATGATTGGGGATGCTTAATGTGGCAAGGGGGTAAGAGAAGAGTGTGTTTGGCAAATGAACACGTTGTTAAATCAAGTAGAAAGTCACTTTTTTTTTGGCTTGCTATGTTCTCTCAGGAGCTATAACTTAATAAATAAACATTTCTACCAGGCTTGGTACACAACAGAGGTGCTCTTTATGAGATGAGTAGAGCTGGAGGTTGTATCCCCACAAGTGCAATGGAAGTATCACTTTAAATGGTGGCAGCAAGCCTACAGCAGGCTGGAGAGAATGAGAGTTATTAACTAAAGGCTACTTACTTCCAGTACCAACTTGGAAGGCAGACTTTGTAGTTACTCTTTTTTAGATAACAATATAACATCCATGAATGGGCCCCACCTCCATTTGCTAAAACATCTGGGTGATGATTATGATGATACTTGATATGTCATGGACCACTGAATTTCAAGCCATCAAATCTGTATTCAAACCTAGAAATCTCATAGGAGTCACAGGCCGGGTTCACATGTAACACTAACCCAACGTGGATTGTGTTTGGGAGTGTCCCACAGTGGGTTTGCATTTAATGGGGGGTGGTAAATTTCCCAACCCAGGAACTCACCGTCTGCAGTGGGGGTAACAGCCTCTCAGGTAGCTTACCATATTGTCTGTCATGGCTAAATCCAGCCACTCTGTGGATAAATCCCAACAACAAGTGAGACCGTGGCCAAACTCCATGGTTGCCATCACATAGCGACGACAGGAGCAGTTGGCATGACCTCATTCCCCTTGTGGTAGCTGCTGGGATACGTGGTCACCGCAATAGGAGAACAACACAGGAACCATGCTGCAGGGATGGGTAAAGGAGCCACACTGCTCTGCGCGGTTCCACAGTCATGTGAGGGGCACATGCATTGTGGTTTTCTTATCTCTTCCTACAATGTAGTTACACTACCCCTCACCCCTGTGATTGTGTGAATTGGCCCACCTTCTATCTGAGAAAATAATGGATGGTTGCTCAGAAAAAAATGTTCATATCTTCTGAGAACACTTTCTCTATGGCAGCTACTGTGCCGAGTGCATCTCATTTTCATATTTCACCATCCCTCTCACAAGTCCTCTCCTGGTTTGGAGACAGTTTGCCCATCCCTCCTGAAAGGCATGGAGGGGTGCAAAAGTTCTATTTCAGGTGCAACGAAGTTCAAAAACAAGATTCTTCTGACTCCTGTCATAGATTAAGGCACTCTTGAGTTTCATTAAATGTAGTAGAGATATGATAAATTTTTACAAGGAACTGTCTGGCCCAGTAATATATGTTTTTTAAGGAAAATCAGCAACCAATGTGTTCCACTGAACACCCTATACACCAGGATGACACCTTGAAAATATTCAGAATTTCCTAGTATTGGGTTTTAAATAAAGGTTTTCAACTTGGTTTTTCATGTCTAAGGGCACAATCTTATGCATGTTTAGACAGAAAAACTCCTACAATTTCCAGCATTCCACAGAGGAATTTTAGGGCTTCTTTCTGCCTCAACATGCATAGGATTACACCCTCAAAAACTCCTTTAAAACTGCTTGGTAGTAGTAGGATACTGCTTCTTTTAAAGTATACTTTTTAATGTTTCTCATGTGTTGCCCTAAAAGTATGTGTTACTATCATTCAATATAACTGAAGATGTTGTTTTGGTAATTTAAAATCAAATGTGGGCATTTTGGGAAGAATCAAGAACGTTTTGTCAGGCAAGAGAAAATTTGTGTGTAATTTTGTTAGCCCTTTCCCTGCCCACGTCCCCAAATTTTAGTCTCCAGTGCCAAAAACCACCCCCTTTTAGTATGTGTAAAATTGACAGCCAGTGTGATATCCAATTTGTTTGAGAACACTGAGAGAACCTTACTCTGGGAAATGGATAGGTTGGGGAGTTCAACCCTGTTGGCTCTTCTGGAGGCCTCTGTAGCTTTCAATACCAGTAACCATGGAATTATTCTGGATCATTTATCTGCATTGGAAGGCATGGTTTTAAATAGGGGTGTGCACCGGATCGGGTCCGATCCACGATCCGGACCCGATCCGGCTGAAATCGGATAAAATTATCCGATTCCAATCCTAGCATCTGGATTGTCCAAACTAATCCGATCCGATCTGAAAGGACCCGATCCGGATCGGAAAAGATCGGATGATCGGACCTCCCTCCCCCTCCCCCCACTCATGCTCCTTACCTGCTGCCTCCTCGCTGCCGTCCACTGCCACCCGCTGCTTCCGTACTACTGAGAAACAGGCCTTGCGGCCTCTTTCACAATAGAGCACCGGTGTGCTGGGTGACGTCATCACTCGGCGCGCCCTCGCTCTACTGTGGAACAGGCCTCAAGGCCTGTTCCACAGTAGTACTGAAGCAGCGGGCGGCAGTGGATGGCAGCGAGGAGGCAGCAGGTAAGGAGCGTGAGTGGGGGGAGGGAAGGGGAGAGGGAGGTGGAGGTCCCCCATTACCTGCTGGCATACCACGCAGCCGTCCGCTGCTTCCGTACTACTGATAAACAGACTGCAAGGCTTGCTTATCAGTAGTACAGAAGCAGTGGACAGCAGCGCGGGACGCCAGCAGGTAAGGAGAGCAAGGGGAGGGGAGGGGGAGGGGGGTCCCCACTTACCTGCCGGGGCGCCCCACTTACCTGCCGGGGCGCCCGCTTCCGTCCACTCGTCCCTTCTACTGAGAAACAGGCTTCGCGGCCTGCCTCTCAGTAGCGTGCCAGGTGTGCCATCACCTGGCGCGCTATTGAGAGGCAGGCTGTGAAGCCTGTTTATCTGTAGAAGGGACCAGCAGACGGATGTGGGTGCCCCGGCAGGTAAGGAGCGTGAGTGGGGGGAGGGGGGTCCCCACTTACCTGCCGGGGCGCCCGCTTCCGTCTGCTGGTTCCTTCTACTGAGAAATAGGCTTCACAGCCTGCCTCTCAGTAGCGCGCCAGATGATGATGTCATCACCTGGCACTCTACTGAGAACTAGGCTGCGAAGCCTGTTTCTCAGAAGATTGGAACAGCGGACGGAAGCGGGCACCCCAGCAGGTAAGGAGCACGAGTGGGGGGGGGGGAGAGACAGGGAGGGGGAGTTAGGTCTCCACTCACCCGCCCCCATGTTTTCGCCATTGCCTTGTATTGGGGAAAAAGCTTTCTTTCCCCCAATGTAAGCCTATGGCGAAAACACCTAAAGTGGCGTCCGATCCGAAAATTGGACGTCCGATTTTCGGATTGGAATCAGCTCCGAACCGAACCGGGAAACTTCCAATCCGATCCAATCTGATCCGAGGTACCTGTTCTGATTCCAATTCTGATCCGATTTTGGGGGTCCATGCACACCCCTAGTTTTAAACTGATTCCAGTCCTTTCTGGAGGAGCAGTCTCAGAAGGTGGTGCTGGGAGACTTCTGTTCCACAGTATGGTTATTAGGCTGTTCTATCTTGTCCCCTATGCTGTTCAACATCTACATGAAACCACTTTGGGAAGTCATCAGGAGGTTTGAGCTGAAATTTCATCAGTATGCAAATGACACTCAGCTTTACCTCTCATTTCCATCTGCATATCCCAAGGAGGCTGTGTAATTCTTGTACCAGTGCCTGGAGGCAGTTTTGGGATGAGTGAGGGTGAACAAGCTGAAACTTAATCCAGACAAGATGGAGATACTGTGAGTTGAGAAACCAACTACTTCGTATGGAGGTTTACAAGTGGTCTAAGATGGGTTGCACTCCCCCTAAACAACCAAGTGTGCAGTCTGGGAGTCCTACTGGACTGGACTGGACTGGACTTGGGAGGCAGTGGCTGCAGTGTACAGGTGTTAGGGAACTGTTTGGGCATTGCAGTGGGGCTGTGTAGTTTGTAGCTAAAATTTAATGAGAAATATTTTGGAAGGGTTTGGGTTGATTCAGCTTTTTGAATGTTAGAATCTGTACGAGCTTATCTCTGTCAGTGTTCTCAGAGCGTGCGGGAGTTGCTTCACTCCCCTTGACTTGGCCTTGAAAAGCTGGGAGAGCTCTCTATGAGAGCCTGAAAGAGTTGGGAGAAAGGATGGGGGTTTACAGAAGGATCACCCAGATTGAAGCATCATTCTGAGGGGCTGAACAGTGCTACCCTGTTTGGACAGGGGCCTTGCTGAAAGCCCAAATGCCCTTGACTGTCAAGGGGCTGGAGGAAGCGTCACACCTCCCTATTTAAGGTGATGCAAAGATGAGGAGCCTTTGCTAGGAACATCTCGTCTACAATGTCTGAAATCTCTCCCTGTTTGGATCCATCTAGAAACACTCTGCACATAGACTCTCCTGATTGGAACTTTGCACTGCTCAAGACCTGTCATGAAAAGTACTGTGAAGCTTTTCATAGACTTGAACTCTCATTTGCTGTGGATTGTGTGTCTTTGTTTGTTGTCAGTTCAGTGTACCGGCAGACTGAGTTTGATCTACGACTGTTAGACTTTCCTCTGCCTGGACCCATGCTGTGCGGGGATGCCAGTGCAAAAGTGCTGGCACTGGACTCCTCGCATCTATGAGTTTATTCCTCTCTTGATCTTGTTTAGGCCTTGACCATGTTGCCTGGAGTTACCAACAAATGATCCAAAGTTGGACTAGCTCTCATTGGGTAGTTAGGCTTTTCAAAAATTTGCCCCTTTGATTGCCTGAGGGATCATGTCAAGAATCATCCCCCTCCCTTGTCTGGTTTTGGGAGCCAGATTGACCCTCCCCTTGTGTTCAGAACCATGGAGATGGCAATGGGGAAACCACGTTGATGGGGATCTTGTCACGGGAGTAGTGACTAGCTTTTGACTGTTCTGGAATTTCTTGGAGCCTATAGCTACTGACTATCAGTTATATGATTTCTGAATTGAGCAGGGGGTTGGACTCAATTGCCTTATAGGCACCTTCCAACTTTACTATTCTATGACTCTATGGTGTATCCATTAAACTTTTGCTGTGAGATTTCCTGCAATAAAGAAATCTCACTGATTTATCAGTTTGCCAGAATGTGTGATTGCCTGAGGGACTGGGAAACCTGACACCAGGAGTTCATTTCACCAGCATAGGCTGGTATGCCACCTGTCGCCCTATCTGGACAGGATGGACCTTGCTTCAGTTATCCACACACTAGGGACATCCAGGCTGGACTAGTGTAATGCGCTGTATGTGGGGCTGCCTTTGAAGATGGTTCAGAATGTGACCAGTCGAATATTTGTGGGGGGGAGACAAGTTGATCACATAATGCCTATACTGATCCAGCTGCGCTGGTTACCGGTATGTTTCTGAGTCCAATTTAAAGTGCTCTTTTTGACATTTAAAGCCTTAAACGGTTTGGGGGCAAGTTACTTGAAGAACCGCCTTCACGCATATCAGCCTGCCTGCACTTTAAGATCAGAAATAGAGATCCTTCTCATTTGCCAACCCTTGAGAACAGTTAAGTGTGTGATCACTCGGGAGAGGGCCTCTTCTGCAGTGGCCCCACACCTTTGGAACAAGTTGTCATCGTAGGTCTGCCATGCTCTGCCGTTGGATTCAATGCCTTTAAGAAGGCATTGAAAACATATTACTTTACTGAGGCCGTCTCTTGGTATGATTGTTGTAGTTGCTGTTATTGCCATTGTTGTTGCTGATTTAATTGTTGGCTTTTATTGTTGGCTTTTATTACTATTTTACTGTCTCCATGTTTTTATTGCTTTTACTATTTTAACTTTTTAAAATATATTTTATTGCTGTAAGCTGCCTTGGGGGAGCTTCTGCTTTGAAAGGTGGCCAAGAAATGTTTTAAATAAATAAAATAAATAAACCTGCTATTGTAGTATTGAATAATATGGTACCTTGTTCTTTGATTCAAACCTCATTTGAATTGAATCACCACAATAGCAAATCTTATCTAGATGAATCCAGAGCCAGTGTGGTGTAATGGTTAGAGTGCTGGACTGGGAGCTGGAAGATCTGGGTTCTAATCCCCACTCAGCCATGGAAACCCACTGGGTGACTTTGGGCCAGTCACAGACTCTCAGCCCAGCCTACCCCACAGAGTTGTTGTTGTGAGGATAGAATGGAGAGGAGGATTATGTATGCTGCCTTGAATTCCTTGGAAGAAAAAAGGCGGGCTATAAATGCAATAAAATAAAGAAATAAATCCTGTTACACTGCAGTCAGTGGGAGCAGCCTCACTGTGGTGCAAGTATACATCTCATATGGAGACACAGAGAGGAAGCAACAAAATACTAGGAAATAATGGACATTCTTTCCTTCTGGGCTACCTAGAGCAAGTTTTTTGGGGTTTTTTTTAAAGAAAAAGTTAATATTGACAACAAAGCTTAGCTTAGTGGCATGTAAGATGTTACAGTCTTGGGATAGCTGAATAAAAGATATTTTAATGAAGTGATTCACCTGTGCTCATACCCTTTTTCCCCTGGATGTCAGTGTTGCTCCACGTAAACAAAGGGGAAACAACATTCATCTGCCTAGATTATATGGATCCCTCATTTGCATGCTGTCTGTCTCTACCTAAAATATGCCAAACACTTAATTCTAAAATTCTTTTCAATAGTTCTTCAGCAATATTAGGAGCAGAAGCACTTTGGATGGCAGGAACTTTTTGGAATGCGTTTTGTTTCAGAGGAACCAAGAACCTGTGATGCCTACATCACAGAATACATTTTTATATAGTTCTTAATGCTGCAACTCTCATAAACTTTATCTGTTGCCCATCATGGGGAAAGAACAACATGGAGTTATACTTTGAGATTTCAGAATACGTCCACTACACCTTCTATGGCAGTATTGATTGCCTTGAATGAAAGGAGGAATTTCAGTTTGAAGATCGTCAGTTTTAGAACAAGGAGCACTAAGAGTGCTAAAATGTCTGCATTTTTTTCAACTTGAAAAATGTTACATATTGGAAGCTGATAGTAGTGCAGGGCATGATGCATTGTTGTTTGAAGCTGTAGCGAGTTTATGACCTTCAGGAAAGAACAGTTGGTGAACACTTGTGTGACTTTGCTTTATTGCTGCCATTTTGGATAGTTCTGTACATCAGTTAATATTCCAGAGCACCACGTGTCGTGCTGGTGTTAGCTGGATTAGTGACATGCAGAAGTTGAGTTACAAGCTTGTTTTAGTATGAAGCCAGTGAGTCGACATACAGCTCTATAGAGAGCCTACTGGTATAATGAAATAATTACAAAATCTAAGGCTGTTATCCAATTACTTTGGCATTTAGCTGTTCTTTGCAGCTAATGGGATTAAGTTCATTATAAAGAGATTAAATGTAGAATAAGAGCTGGCATAACAAAGTCAGATTTAAACATGCAATCTGGTAAAGCTTATAAGAGTTTCACCATTGTGACACTGGAGATAATGTAAACCAGTGGGATTTGGTTCTTAAAATCCTAGAAAACTTCTTTTTGTCCATGATCGTGTGCATCATTCATTCTTTATGAAATGTCAGTGTTTTGTTACTTTGGTTTAGTTCCTAGTAAAATGTTTTGAGTACTCAATAACAGCTCAGAGCGGAAGAGAATCAGCTGTTGAGTTGACATATGTAGCTGTATTCAGATTGACTCACTTAATATAGGGAGCAAGGAGGGGATTTCAGCACCTGGCAATATATCAAATATAATCTTCTACACAAATAGTTTCTATACTAGTTTGTACAATTCACGAAAATACATAAGAAGGAAGCAAATCAATCTTTTCTCTCTCTCAAGTGATTCTGTTAAAGACGTGATAGAAGGTCTTTTAAACTTTTCCTTTTATGTAGTAATAAAAGGATTCACTTGGATAAGCAGTACAATGATTACTATTGGTCAGGTTGCCACAAATTTTGCATTTAGCATTGTGATGGGGAAATTTGTTAGGGGCGTTTTTTCCAGCATGGAGACGTCATTTGGGGGAAAACTTCATGCAGTGTATTATGCCTCGTACTAGTTGCTAAGGGCACAGGAACCCTGTCAAAAAGCAAGATCGCAACCTCAATGGCTGGTTTACATGATCAGTTAATTATATCTGTCGCTACAGTATAATTATACATATTCTTTTTACTGCCAGTAGACTTCTGTCATAGAGATTCGTTTCACAGTATGGAGATGTTTAGCATTTTGTCCATTAGCTCAAATGCTTGAGGCTTTATTTAATCTGCTGCTTATCAAGGCTCAGCCTTAGAATATGTGAAGCAATTACATAAAGGGCATTTATAAAATCTCCTTCCCTCATTCCTGAGTAACCACAATTAGCCCTTATACAGCTTTGAATTAGGGGCAAAGGATTCCAGGTCAGAGCACATGACTTTCAGGCAGGCTTAAACACCCGTATTATTCTTTTACAAATGAATCACTGCAGACTCAGAATTAGCTCAGACACTGATTGGCACCGAAACCTTTATTCTGCCACAAAGACAACCTTCTAGGGAATTGTGTTGCCTTCCTTATACATATGTTTATATTTATCTCCCACTTACCTAGAAACAGCCAGGGATGCCCATGAGCAGATGGTGGAAATGGTTGAACCACTAGCCCTAGTCAGTTAGGTATACTTTAGACCAGCCTAACCCTAACTTGATGCAGTCCCATAATTCCCATGGGAACACTGGCTGGGAATTATGGGAATTGCAGTCCAGCACATCTGGAAGGTACCAGGTTGGGGAAGGTTGATTTAGACAGTTGTATACCCACTTGACAACAGATTGAACATGTGAGTGATGATATTGGAGTTGTAGCAGAGAATTATAACCCCCCAGTTGTTACTAAAAAGCCCCTATTGAGAAAAGGCATATTCCAGTTACAGCTGAAGATACAAAAGGATCTCTGACATTCACAGAAATTATCATACTACCCTGATGAGCTTTTTCCATCTGAGAAGTAAGGAAGTCTTCTTACTTACTTGAGCAACTTCCATGTGAAAATGTGTAATGCCTCTTAAAGTTGAGACAGTATATCAGCTGCTTTTTCACAATTCTAGAATACTTCAGTGGTTTATTTTAAGTTTTATTTTTTCCCCAGCCACACAATTCCCCTTCATTTATTGCACATTTTGACATATCTATCAGTCAAAATATTACAGCTCCCTTTTGAATTGTTTCCTGGGACCTGCTGATACCCTTTTGTATAGTCTTTGCAGATTTATTCCAGTTTTATTCAGTAGAAATTTCTCAGAGCTAGTTCACACACTTGATTTCTTGTCCCTTCATGACATGCAACCAACTGCTTCCATTTAAATACATGGGTAAGGTGAGCTGAGCTCAAATGCAAGCTGCAATCTGAGATGGCTCATAGGCAAGTCACCACTAGATGCTGCAGTCACCAAGTGATGAACGTCCCGTGTCAGTTTAGTAACCAGAAGATAGTAGCTTTCTTGTTCTCTGTCCTTTACATTCTTTGGTTTGCTAATTTACCTATATTAAAGCTTTTCTTTTGTGTGAATCCTGAAATTACATAAGTATTCAGTGAATCTCTCTCATGCATCTTTCCAAAGTTATGAACCATCTCATTTAGTGAACATTCTGTCTGGCCTTTCCATTTGATCAAACAAGGTGCACCAAAATTTAATTTCACCCACATTGCAAGAACTTGCACAAGTGACATTACAGCACCAATAGCATGCTATCATGTCCCCATCTAATGGCGGAGTTGGAGGGAGTTACCTTTGCAGTTAGCATGCTACACCTCCTTTAAAACTCGTATGACATGAGTGAGCCCAAACCTCCAAATAAGCATAGTAAAAAAATGTATAAATGAAATGTTATCAAATAGAGAGGAACTCTGTCACACTCAATCAGATATGGCCATAGAGAATACCTGTATTTATAAAAACTACAAACATTCTATCCTGGAGATGTATTACAATTTCCCTGTACTAAAATATTTTAATATTCATAAAATGCATTACCTCTGTACCAAAAACACAACTTGAGCTGCATATCTGTGTGGATTGACATGTCATAAATGATAAATACTCCTCTGTGTGCATATAATATATGCATACATACACATATATAACAGCCACACACATACTTACACATATATAACAGCCACACACAATCTATCTCAAAATGCAAAACGGCTCTCCCTTAAAATACATGTTACTAAAAAAAATTATATCTTACTTGTTTAGTGCTGTAGTTTATTTGTCGCCTTTTCCTTTCTGAACATTTGTGTTTGCTGTGTATCTTCTTATATGCTTCGTCTTGGACAGATCATTTATTAATGATCTCTACAGTTGCTTTTTGGTGCAGTATATATGATTCAGAAGAAGGTATGAAAAGCTGGAACAATCTATTCAAACAACCTCTAAAGGAAGAATAGGACTAAGGAAGTTTTTTTGGGGGGGATATTTTGATTTCTTTGGATTTTCCTTTGCTCTTGTCTCATTTTCTGGGAGTTTGCAGTTGTTCCCAGCTGCACGCTAGATTCCAGTTCAATGCCGCATTTCTTTTCACAGGCCCTCTGCCATGGCTGTGATGGGTATTGCTTTGTGATTGACTGAATGCTGCATCAAACTTTTATATTCCACGTATTAGACTATTCCGTTTGATCTTCATATAATACTTTAAATCATCACATGCTAATTAAATGTTAATATTTTTAAAAAGTAATTAGAGCAGGAAAATTACATTAACTAATTTAGGAATAGCATTGGTTAAATGTTCAATCTTTTAATTAAACTAAAAGCTACACGTTGGCTGCCTCATGAATTCTTTAAATGAAAGAAAATATATACATTATATTTTATAAATCCTCTTAATAAATCTTTTTCTTCATTGCCATGGCATGGTAACATTATATTTCAAGATGGAAATGTAAACAGGTTGTTAGCCCTTTCCCTGCTCACGTATGTTCTAATCTTAAAAAGAGCATTAAAAAATCTTAAGCATATAAGACATAATATTTCGTGTTATTATGTGTTTAGTATGAATCTGTACCACTTTGCTGCAATGTTACATCTGTCAAACACTGAGAGTTTGAGAGAAAATATATACATTATATTTTATAAATCCTCTTAATAAATCTTTTTCTTCATTGCCATGGCATGGTAACATTATATTTCAAGATGGAAATGTAAACAGGTTGTTAGCCCTTTCCCTGCTCACGTATGTTCTAATCTTAAAAAGAGCATTAAAAAATCTTAAGCATATAAGACATAATATTTTGTGTTATCATGTGTTTAGTATGAATCTGTACCACTTTGCTGCAATGTTACATCTGTCAAACACTGAGAGTTTTATAGCTTTAGAGTTATAATTAATGATATATGGTGTTGGTTGCATTTAGCTCTTGTAATATCCTCAACTTTAAAGCATTCTTCTAAATCAGACTGAAGTGCTGGAATGCTAAGTGATTTGCCTAAGATTATAGTAAAAGCCATTTAGAGAACTGGGAATAAAAATAATAGTAATTTTTGATACTGTAATTTTTCTTCGTTGCCATAATTTTCTCTTAGTGGACATTTTTTTTCCAGAATGTACTCATATGAGGTTATATTTGAGATTTACCACAGCTTTTAGTAGGTCCATAATGTGAAGAACTATTACAATGAGTCATTCATTATACAATTGTTGTTCCCCGCCTCAATTCAGACGGAGAGGCGGGTAAGAAATAAATTGTTATTATTATTATTATTATTATTATTATTATTATTATTATAAAAAACATGGATAAAAGTTGCTTGTGTATAGATTACATCAAAAAAAGACATTAGAATTGGTCCCACATCAACAGGCTTATAAGAACTTTAGCGATCTTTCATTTGATAATTAATTGCTTTCAAGCATTTTTATTTAATGTTTCCAAGTGCTTTAGCAAACCATTAACATTATTGTTCCCCAAATTATATACTAGCCTTCTTCATGTTGTCCCTCTTTCCATATCAATTCAAAAATTCCCTTCCCTAATTATATAGACAGGAGAGAGAGAGAGAGAGAGAGAAGGTAAATAGCAACAAGCAAATAAAGAAATAAAGAAGGGGGAGTAACTATAAGGATTTGAAAATACTACTACTAATTTCTAATAATATAATATAATATTATATTTATTTCTTACCCTCATCTCCCGCTGAATCGAGGTGGGGTACAACAACAAATAAAAAACACCATAAAATAGATATAACTTATTAAAAGCATTTCTAGGCCTTCTCATCTCATTCATTAGATGTAGTGCACTCCCCATATAACATTTCATCCTTTCCCACATGCATCGATACAAGAGACTGATAAATTGCGACAAGATGAGAAGAAATTTAAAAGCCCTCCTCAAATAATAAGTGATTATGGTAATGCCAGAGGAGAATATTTAAACAACTTACGGTAATATAATGGAATTTTGTGATTGTTTTGGGGTGTTTTTGCTCCCTTCCTGAAGCATAAGTTTTGACAGTATCAAATGTGTTATTGGGGTCCAATGGGCCCCTTTAAAGTTAAAAATTAAAATATGTTTGCTTTCAAAATGACTCCACTTTTAACGTCACATTCCAAAAACGTAGCACAAAAACTATTTGGATACATTGGATCCCACAATGTTAAGCCCTAAAGAAGTCAAAAGACAAAGCAAAATGTAAACAAAAAATGCATAGGTAAAATGCTGCCATCAACATTTCCCCTACCCTGCTTTGAGAAGTTGCTAGGGTTATAATGGACCCCAATTAACGTAGGTGTTTGGTTTTCATTTCCATAGGGGCAAATGGATCCCAAATAACATAGTAAGTCAAACATACATTAAAAAAAAATGAAATGCAGGGAGATTAAACACTAGAGGATAACTGAGCTCAAGGTAATAACTGTTGAGGTGCACATGGAGTTTGAAGTGATTCAGGTTTGCTAAAATAATTTTACAAATATTTCAAACTGCTGATTGGATCCATGGCAACCTAAAGGGCTTCATAGGGTGAAGCGTAATCCTTGAATTGTAGCAAAAGCAGTCTGTAGCAATCTGAGTCAATATTCTTTCAGTGCTTTCAGTCTGGATGGTTTTGCAATGTAACAGAATTTTAGACGTGAACAATTATAACTACTGTCCAAAATATCTAATTAGGGAACATTATTTAAAATGGCATGGAATTCTTTCCAAACTCATGTATATTTATTGTTGAATTCAGTACTAATTTTGGGCAATTGCATGCAAAGGGTGCGATCTTTTTTCTAACCAAATAGTTGAGTTACATCCTGGATGCTTAGGTGCATTGTGTTTATTTAACATCCTACCACTGTAGCATAAAGGTAAAAAGTAAAAAAAAAGAAGTTTGCAGACAGGCTTAAAAATCACCATCATCATCATCATCATCATCATCCTTCACTGAGCAAAATAGAACCTTAATCCTGTGAAACCTAACCTCTCTGTACAGGGCTTGTTATTTCTTCATAGAGTATTTGTATCATATGCTGTTGCTGTGTGAGACATAGACCAGTTAGATGCTAGAAAAAAAGTTACATTGGAATAACTTTCACATATTTCCTAATAAATGTGAATTGGAGATTACTGATAGAAGCACATGGAGAGAAATGTCTTGCAATAGCTATATCACACGAAACCTATTTTCTAAGATTATTCGCTCAATAACACAATTTTACAGTAGTTAAATGATTGCGTTGTATAGCCTGTTTCTGATCTTTCAAAAGTCTCTCTTAGGGCACAATCCTATGGATATTTAGACAAAAAACTCCCAGCATGCCCCAGCCAGCATGCTGGGAGCTGTAGGGCTTTTTTACTGTCTAAACATCCATAGGATTGTATCTGTAATGATCATGCTGATAGAAACACCAGTGATAATCCACGTTAAAGGATTTTCTAGTTGTTCCCATGTATACAATGAGCAGGGGGTTGAACTCGATGGCTTTGTAGGCCCCTTCCAATTCTACTATTCTATGATCCTCTTTAAAATTATGTCATTTGCTGTGGTGTTGCTGTTTCTTTAAGGAATTTACCTTGAAATGAATCAGCTCTGTTAAATATTGCTTTACCCGTTAAGTTTAGGGGTCAGATGGCAAAGAAAGCTATATAAGTCCAAACTTGAACTTTTTTGCTTCCTGGATGCAATATCTGGTTTCCTAAATCCGATGCCCGGAATGGTGACAGAGTATTGGTATTTGTTTTTCCTCTTTCTAACATCACATTATTTTTGAGGATAAGAAAAATAATAAAGAAATACTGTCAGAAGATAAAACGAAACTGAAAAATTAAAGCTTGGTGTTCTGTGTATCTTGCTAGCAAAAGTCTTTAATAATTTAGATTATCTGCCACAAAGATTCATACAATATTTCATAATTTATGAAAGAGACATACAATGTTTACTAATATTATTTAATACAGAATTTTAAAAGACAACTGAAAAATCTAGACTATTATAAAGAATAACGTGTTTCATTTAATTTTTCATTTGATTTTAATCTATATTGCCTATACTGTCATTCGTAAGACAAAAACATAGATCTTTTCTTGCCTTGCATCAATCCATTTCCAACTTACTTCTATGGATAAGGGTGAATGCCAAATCCCTTACCCCTCAAAAAAATAAGATACTCATATCTTTTTAGGTAGAAAAGTGGGGGGAGTATACCCATTCCCTTCCTTCCCTGGCAATGGCTAGGTGGCTCTCCCAGTGGGTTCATTATTGAATCACTGAATTGGGAGGCACTGAAGTGGAAAGTACTCCATGCCAATGCATGGCATTCAGATACTATGGATGAGGTAAATTGGGTGTACAGCAGCCATTAGCAGCCAGCATTCTCTGCACCAGTTCTTCCCTTCATCCTTCGCAAAAGGCAAGGAAAGGAAGGACTGGCAGGGTTGGCTGGTTGCTGGTGGGCCTGTTTATTTATTGAAACATTTGCACCCCGTCCTATATAACTGGAATCTTAGTGCGACTTTGCAAGTCTGATGAAATGTTCCTTTAAAAAGGACATGCCCAGGCAGCTATCAGCACAAAATCTGCCATATTCAAGCCTGGATGCCCTTCACCTATGTTAAATAGGTACATGCAAGAATCTCTTGGAAGAGAGAGAGAGAGAGAGAGAGAGAGAGATTCGGGTCTGGCCAGGCTACTGACTGGTCAGTTTGAATTTCCCTCTGGGAGCTGCCCAGCCCCCAGTGAAATAGATTTGTTCTTTGAGATCTTTCTTTGTCTCTGGCTGGCTGGCAAAGAGGTAAGACAGGACTAAAAACTATGCTACAGATCCTGAGGTGGACTTCATCATCCTTCCTCCCCCTGTAAGCGACTTTGGTGAGTTAATAGTTAGCTTATTGAATGGTTCATTTTATTCTTAAAGTAACTGACCATTCCGAACTTCTTTTTGCTTGCTATATTTGAGCAAATATGCTCAAGTAGAAACTCAAGTTGATTTAGTTGTTTTGCGTATCCTTAAAGTTAGCCTTAACTATGTGCTGGATTGCTTGGCATACCCACTAATCTTTTTTAAAAAGAGTTTAAAAGAGTTCTGGAAAATGGGCCCTACCTTCTCCATAAGAGTTAAAACCTGGGCTTCCATTTATCAAGGATATAGAAGCTTTTAATACATGCGGCAGGCCTAGCTCTGGAATACAGGGAAGGGGTGTCTGGCAGCTTTATACAATCTTTTTGCAGGTATGGAGGCGCAGGCATACCCTTTGTTACATGAAGCATCTGCATTTCTGAACTTTGTGGCATTATTGACAGCTACTGGTCTAGGTGTCAGTTCAGTCCAGTCTCCCCTTTTTGGAGCAAGATTCTCAAGTGGATGGCCACCTCTCAACACCATACAGTCTTGATACTGAAATTGTCTTGATTACCCTGATGGATAATATAGATCAGGAAAAGGACAGAGGAAGTGTGAAGAGACAGAGTGTTGTAAGAAATGACCTACCAGCCCTATACATCTTCGGCCCAAGGTATCTGAAGGACAACCTTCTCTCATATGTGTCCTATTAAGACACATTTGTTCACTTAGGCATTCCCTGTCCTATAATCAATCATGACATTGCTCTTTCTTCCTGCTTTTGTTGTATTGTTTTTAAAGGTATTTATTGTTTTATGCTGATTTTATATTGGCTTTATATTGTATTGTGTGTGTTTTTATGTAAAGCAGTTGGAAATCCTGGGATGGCAAGCAGTATAGAAGCAGGCTAAATAAAATAAATAAATAAATAAATAAATGCCTATTCTTTAAAATCCATCAGATCCCTGGTCCGAATATAGTTCGGAACCTACACTTGAGAGGCAAAGCAAGTGAGTCTGTAGTTCCATGGCAAAGCACATGCTTAGCATGCAGAAGGTCTCTGGCTCAGTCCCTGTCATCTTGAGATAGGGCCAAGGAAGGTTCCTGTCTGAAACCCCGGAGAGCCACTGCCAATCAGTATAGACCAGTGGTAAGTGACCTTGTGTCCCCACCCACCCTGCTCTTTTGGACTACAGCTTCCTTAATTCCTGACTGGGTGTAGGCAATAATGAGCTTGATGAATCAATTGTCTGACTCAATGCAAGGCAGAAAACTGGGATTGAAATGTTTTAAATAAAATATAAATAAATAAAATTTCATTTTGAAGTGGCAAGTCTTGCAGGCTATTTGCCTTGCTCAGTTTCCCATCCTTGACAGAGATAATAATCAGTATAATCTACGTGTACAGCTATTAACCCAAGTCAACAAAGAAGTGCATTTGTGTTCTGTGCCACTCTCTTCTGCTGTCAACATGTTGTTTATAGACCAGCAAGACTCCTAGAGAGTGCATCTGGCCATAGCAATGCTCCTGGGGAAGCCACCACCCAAGCCAGAAGTTGGATTAGCAAACCCTGGAGACCTTGTAAAATCAGTGAAGAAGCAGTGATGGAGTCAGTTTAGGAGGTGCCAGTATATGCCTTCACAATGCGCCCGGCATGCCTGGGCACGTGGAGGCCATTGCGGGTGGGGGTGGGGTAATGAGGTGGCGTGGGAGGCAGCCATTGGCTGCTCCTGTGGTGCCTCGTGGCAGGAAGGGGACTGGGCGAGTTAAAAGTCATGTAACTTTAACAGTTGTAGAGAAAAGGGAATTTCAGCCAGTATCATTTGTATGCAATTAGTTCCTGGTGAAATTCCCTCTTCATCACAACAGTCAAAGTTGCAGGCACTATACTAGAGTGACCATATACAAAATAAGGCAGGGCCCCTGCAACTTTAACTGTTGTGATGAAGAAGGAATTTCACCAGGAACTAATTGCATACAAATGACACTGGCTGAAATCCCCTTTTCTCTACAACTGTTAAAGTTACATGAGCCCTGACCTGGATTTTATCTGGTCACCCTAAGATTGCATTGCAAAAGAAAAGAAAAGACGGTACTCCTTTTCCCCCATAGTCTGCATAAAGCAAATGTCTTTGCAAAGCCATTGAAAAGGCTGTAATATGCTTTGTATACCTTAGCTCAATATTAATGCTGTGCAGTAACAATTCAAAGCAATGCAGGCTGGATAGGCTTCACGTGAGCAATGCTGTAAAAAGGAAATGAATGTTGAGGCAAATGAGGTGGTATTGCAAACAGCTAGATTGGAGGACTGGGAGAAAGCAGGTGTACTAAAGTTGCTGTTAGTGTACAGTTTCTTTCATGGGGAGTAGAAAATATTTTGATAATTCAAACTATTATACAGCAATAGCATTGTGGTACTAGCTGTGAGGTCTGC
The DNA here is from genome assembly GCA_029215795.1 of Anniella stebbinsi. Taxonomy (NCBI): domain Eukaryota; kingdom Metazoa; phylum Chordata; class Lepidosauria; order Squamata; family Anniellidae; genus Anniella; species Anniella stebbinsi. Next base: position 73,706,911 of record JARDYH010000005.1, on the reverse strand, counting down.
TAGAAAGTTTGTTCTTGGTCTGTATGCTGAAAAAAATAAGAAATAAATAGCTAATATTAACCTGAATTTTGAACTGAAACATTTAAGCTGTATGTATAGACAGTGATGCACATGCTTATATATACATATAATTCACTATTTAAATTATTTATTTAATACATTTGTAATCTGCCCAATAACTAAATTTCTTTATGTCCATAATCCAGGAGTGTTGCTGTCACCAGATGCACTAGCCCATAAAGTGCTTTCATATATTAAGGACACCATAGATTTCCTTATGAAGGTTAAAGACTAAATCAGGAATGTAATTTGGCTCTTAGGACAAAACACATCTGCAGTAATGAAGAAAATTTCACAAGAAGATGAAATAAACTTAAAGAAAATCTTCAACGATGCAGATACCCAAGTGACATTATTGACTATAGTATCAATCAAGCACCAGTAATAACCAGGGATACCTTCCTTTATTAAGCAAAGGCTAACTCTTTTTTAAATTGCTTTTCATTTGTTGTGGACTAGTATCTTGCTTCCTCTAATTACCACCAGATAATGCATGATAATTACCCTATTATATCCTATTGTGCTTGTTTAATGCAAGCCATTAATTCTCCATGCATTGCATTTAACTAACAACATAAATTGTTAGTTAAAGCAATACTTAAACAAAATATTCGCCCAGGATCAAACCAATGTAAATCAGTGCATTGCGTTACTGCAATTCATAGAATCATAGAATAATAGAGTTGGAAGGGGCCTATAAGGCCATCGAGTTCAACCCCTGCTCAATGCAAGAATCCACATTAAAGCATACCTGACAGATGGCTGTCCAGCTGCCTCTAATGTGGGAGAGCCCACGACCTCCCGAGGTAATTGGTTCCATTGTCGTATTGCTCTAACAGTCAGGAAGTTTTTCCTGATGTCCAGCCAGAATCTGGCTTCCTATAACTTGAGCCCACTCTGGGATAATCGAGAAGAGATCCTGGCCCTTGTCTGTGTGACAACCTTTCAAGTATTTGAAGATTGCTATCATGTCTCCCCTCAGTCTTCTCTTCTCCAGGCTAAACATGCCCAGTTCTTTCAGTCTCTCCTCATAATTATCTCAAAGAAATCATTTCTTTTAGGAGTACAGCAAAACTTATTGCATTAGACAATTAATTACATGTACTTCCATTAATGTGATTTATTTAATATGATAAAAGATGGATGTCATATGCAAAATGTAGGGGAAACTACAATGGATCTAAGAACAGGATTCCATAACCACAAATCTGTGATTCTTACCAAAAAAACTAGAGCAGCCTGTTGCAAGACAGTTTAACTCACCTGCACATAGTCTCTCATATTTTCAATTGCTTTCAATTGAACAAACAAAGGACACTGACATACTTGACAGAAAGAAAAATGTCTGGATCTACAGACTCAGAACTTTTAGTCCATATGTCTTTAATCTGGAAGACAATCCATAAGTATTCTACCAATCATACCTCTGTTTTTTGTTATCTTCCAGCATTCCAAATTGTCGCTCTTTGTATCCATTTAACATCACAGTTACTGATGAGGGTGGAAGCTGAAATGTTTAGCTCTAAATATATTTTGAAATAACTCTGTTGTTAGTCTATCTTTCATATTCAAGAAACCTGCAGTCTGGTTGCTTCTTAAAGTGTCAGTTAAACTCCTGCAACCTGCTGAGCTGTATGGAGTGGAACTATTCTTTATTGAGAACGTTTCATATGAAATGCCTGTTGTCACCCATTTAACTTGTGGCTATTCTTATCCTTGGGTGTTGTTTTCCGACCTTGAGTAAGTGATAGACATTTTATGATCTAGTCAAAATGCCTGAATGCATCCTTGCCTAGAAAGACCTGGATATTACCTCAGCGTTTCCAGAAAATTACTTGGTACTGTGAGGGTGGAAACAGTTTGCTATTACGTAATGAAAAAAATCCTTCATAAATCACCTCTTCAATTTGCATCCACTGAGAAACAGCAAGAGCTTTAAGTGTTGCCAGTTCTCAAATAGACTTGTATAGCCTGATAAGCTTACTACATTCTTTATTGGCCGCCTCTTAATTATACAATGTTCTTTAAGCAATAAACATACTTCTTTGACTAAAGATAAAAAGGAGAGTGAGTTTTTCGTGAATAAACTGAAACTCAGTCCTGACATGATGGAAGTACTGTTGGTGGACAGTTTGTCTGCCCAGGGAGGTGTTGTTCAGCCTTTCCAGTATGGGTTGCAAACCACCTAAAGAATCAAATTTTCAGTTTGGGTGTACACAGAAGACTCAATTGCCTCAGGGGCAGAGAGTGCTTTTCCCACCAGTTAAGATGGATGCATTGCTGGATAGCTTGGCCACAGTTATATTCTGTTGCAACTTCCAGGTTAAATAACGGAGTTTGGGGTGACCATATGGAAAGGAGGACAGGGCTCCTGTATCTTTAACAGTGGTATTGAAAAAGGAATTTCAGCAGGTGTCATTTCTATGCATGCCGCACCTGGTAAAATTCCCTTGTCATTACAACAGTTAAAGCTGCAGGAGCCCTGCCCTCTTGACCAGATGGACTCAAAAAAGCACAATGAGGGAGTTCTGCTGTGTGCAATACCCTAACCCAGAATCAGCTTTATTAATTTATGTATTTATTTATTGTAAAGGTTTATACCTCACCTTTTGGTCAAATGACCCCACAGGTGACATATAGTACAATGAAATAATACAAAAACTACCCAGTCACCTTTTTTGTTCTCATGGCCCTTTTGGTGACAAATGACCTTCCACTTGCTACTGCAATTGGAGCACAATGATTTTGGGCAGGGAGGGAAGACGTAAGCTCTTTGTAGCTGCTAGGATAGCCATGTGTACTATTTTATGGATGAGAGCCTTGTTTAAAGGGCTGCTCAGTCCAAGTCCAGTTTAAAGAATAAGAACCATAAGAAGGGACATCAGCAGGGGCCTTGAAGTTGCCCATTAATGATCAGTACTTGGGCACCAGACTGAATAGAATGTAAGAAGAGCCACGCTGGATCAGACAAGAAGTCCAACTAGTCCAACATTCAGTTCACATAGTGGCCAACCAGCTGTCAGCTGGGAACCCACAAGCAGGACATAAGTGCAACATCCCAGCCATATTCCCCAGCAACTGGTGTACATAGCTTAACTGCCTCTGATACTGAAGGCAGCACCTAGCCACCAGGACTAGTAGCCATTGATACCCTTCTCCTTTTAAGTATTTGTCTAACCCCCTTTTAAAGCCATCCAAATCCAAAGCCGCCATCACTATGTCTTGTGGACGTGAATTTCATAGTTTAACAATGTTCTGTGTGAAGAAGTACTTCTGTGGTGATTGTATAGCCATTGCATCTTTATGAAAGCTGGGATTATACCCAGTAGGGTGACCAGATTTTGAGAACGAAAATCCCGGACCCCCCCGCCACCCCACCCACCCAAAACAACCCCCCCACCGCGTGCCTGCGCCGCCCCGCCCGCATGCCTCGCGCCGCCTGCCCGCCCGCGCCGCTCCCCCGCCCGCGCCGCCCGCCCCCCCCCCCCGCCCCCCCGCCGCGCCGCCCACCCCCCCGCCGCGCCGCCGCCGTGCCGCCCGCCCGTCGCCACGCCGCCCCCCCGCGCCGCCTGCCCCTGCGCTGGAAAGAGGGATGCAACATCCCAGTGGCCCTTGTACCTCTTTCCAGTGGCAGAGGCCAGTGTGTCATTCCCCTTGCTACTTTAGTCAGAGGGCAATTGCAGATTACTAAACTCCCACAAATCTGGTATACTACAGGTAACAGATGCCCTCCTTCGTCTGTACTTCATTTCTGAGATGGATGGCTCTCCTCACTGGGCCACACAGTCCAAGTATCCAGGGCCAAATGAAGCTCCATGATGCTTCAATATTGTTCTGGACGAAACCTTTATTGAATATGGCCAAAGGCCTTCGCAAGAATATTGTTACTTATAATTTGAGGTCTAACCTAGGGCTGCTTTAATGTGATGAGCTTAAGAATGGCCAGCTTAATGAGTTATCGAAGATAAACAGATGCTTGTTTAACCATACATACTAAATTGCTGTTTAGCTACCTGCATTCTTTGAGGGCGAAAATGATGTGTATAAATGTAGCATCTCCCTTGATTTAAAGTCACTTCTGTGTTTGTGAACAAAAAGAAGTTTTACTTTCAAACGGTTATGGCGAATAAGCTTGTCCTTATTGATACCTGCCGATTGCCAATGCGTAAAGCAAACCCAGTTGCATAGAAGCATAAGCAAAAATTGTCAAGATGATTTACATAGCACTTTGCTTTTGCTAGAATATTTAATTTTTCTACTCTTTAATCATCCTCACTACTAAAAGCATAGTTAACACAAATAAAATATCAAGTTCCAGAGCAGGACAGACGGGACTACTTCTGTAATTATACTTTTTATTTACTTACCTCACTTCCCTTGGGGAATTTTGGATGCCTCTAAGTATTTTAATTTAACCTTACTAATTACTATAATTATATAGAACAACCTGTCATTTTGAAGCAGTTAGGTTGCTACCCAAATATTGTGCCAGACTGAAAGCCAGGAAATGAAAAATGAAACCATCGAAGTGTGCATATCCTATTTTCCCTTACCCATAGTAAATCATGCTGAATTTTTGTATTCTGGGCAATACATCCTGCTGTGTTTGTATAATTCATACATACTGGGGTGAGGACGATAGATAAGTGTTTTGGGGGGAATCTTAACTAGCCTCAGGTCAACTTGTGTGCTCATCATGAAGCTTTTTTTTTTAATTCTGACAAATTTGTATGATCTTACCCAACTTATTTATGACTGCAGCATCTTCCTCTAAAAATTATGTTTTATCCTCAACGGTGTGTGATGGCTTACAGTTAAGAGAGGTTTAGGCCCAAGGCCATTCATGAACTTCACATTTGAGAGAGAGAACTGACTGTAGGTTTCTCATATTCAAGCCCAGTATCCAGGCCACAAGTTGGCACTGGCTTTCCCAGATAGGCCAAGATGTTAATCCTGTGATTGACCTTTGCATGTTTTTTCTTTTCTTTTTTAAATATCAGGCATGGGGAAGACAAATGGTTAAAAAAAAACAACTTCACCATGCCACAGTCTGGATCAGGATCTCTCCACTTCCCTAGTGGCTGCTATTTGACTTGGAAGTAAATTGCAGCTGTGATCTGGATTGGGACCATGATGGCTCTCCCCCCATCCCCCATGCTGTAGTACCTATCTGGATAGGACCACCATATGGCTGCGAATTGGGAAAGAAAACACTAAGCAACCCAGGGCCAATCACATGGTGTATGTCTTGTCTGTGGCCCTGAGAATATGATGGTCAGGGAGGGTTACTATCTTAGTAGATCAGGGATTATTGTGGCAGTAGTATAACTTGATATCACCAAGGCTTTTGGCAAGCCCCCCCCCCCCCCCACTATTGGCATACTGGTAGAATGTGGGCTAGACAGTTAATGGACCATTCCTAAAGAGTGCTTCATTGATAGATCTTTATCTACCTGGAGAAAAGTGACAAGAGAGGTGATGCAGGGTTCTGCCCTGTGTCTGCTGTTGTTCAACATTTTTATAAATTATTTAGATGGAGTAGTGGGGATAATCAGCAAATCTGCAGATCTTTAGCCTAGAGAACAAAACAACTAGGAAGTGATATGACAGCCCTTTTCAAATATTGTCATATTGATGATGGAGTAAATTTATTTTTTGTTCTCCAGAGGGTAGGACTTGAACCAACTGTTTCAAATTACAAGAAAGAGGATTTTGATTAAACATTAGGAAGAACTCCCTGACAGTACAATCTGTCCTACAGTGGAAGTGGGCAAGATCTAATCAATTAAATTTAGGGGAAAGTAAATAGAGGCATTTGAGGAGTAAAATGGCTGTATCTGCTAGGAGAGTTGTAGTAAAAAAACAACCCTCCTCCCATTCAGTTTTCTCAGTATGTTTTTGCCCTATGTATATTCAGAACAGAGAGTGAAGCTGAAAATAGAGAGTAATTTAAGCAGATATTTTGAATTAACATGTGACTTGCTACATGACCAGACATTTATTTTTGAACAGCGATCAGCTGTATTAATTTTCTTTGTTCAGGATTTTTTGTTCATGGTTTTATCATGTTTACTAATAATCAGCGTAGCGGAGCCAGGGCTCTAAGGGTCAAAGCACCTCCAACTTCTCTGCTCTCACTGACCTTAGCTGAAATCCCGTTGTGGGCCAGTTTGTACAATTGAACTGCCCACCATCTGCTCAACACAATAAGCTGCAGCCATGCGTCGAATATTCCAGTCCTGCCTGGCACGCTCCGCAATCCATTGTGGTTTAAATAGTAAGGATTGCTACTGAGCTACTGTGGAGATTGCAGCTAAATTCAGCATGAGCAGGGAGGTCTGTGGAGTGGCAGAAAATAACATCATCATCCCTGCTAATCATAATGTCTTGGTAGTTTGACCCTTGGAGCTCTGGCTCTACTATGCCATTGGTTTAAATAAGCCACGGTGGGCTGTTTAGATCATGCAAACCGGGACAATATATAGTTGTGAGCAAACCCTAATGTGAAGCAAAGTATTTGGGGGTTGTTTCATCTTGAATGGGCAGTTAAAACCTATTAGCTTTACAAAAGACCTGCTCCTGGTGGAGATGAAAACTGCTAGAATTGTATCTTTAAAGAATGTAGACTAAGCTAAGTGGCAACTTGTTATAAAATTATAATAAATAAAAAAGTATTTTTTAAAAAAAGAACTGTTAGAACTGGTTTGTTGTTTTTTAGACTTCCCTGTGCTGAGGGCTGTCATGATGAGCATCTACACTTCAGAATTGCTTATAACATATGAAGCTGTAACTTGTTTTTTCCTTTAACAGACAATGAACATGAAGTCAAAGAATAGCTACTGCATCCCATCCTTTGCTGACCAAAGTTTCAGTACTAGTATCACACCACCAGGCCTATAAGGAATTGAGGGATGTACCAGATGGACTGTACTCTGATCCATCAAAACAATTACTATGTTCTTACATTAAGGGGGAGCAGTAGCCTTTTGTTGTTTGGGGTTGTTTTTTGGAACCACATATGGGATATGCTTTTGTGTCAGAAATAATAAAGATGTAGGCTGCAATCCCATGCACCGTTACATGGGAGTCCCATTAATGGCAGTGGGAATTATTGCTGAATAAACATAGGACTGTGCTATCGGGGAAGAAAGGTAGAGATTGGATGGGGAGGGCAGATTACAGTGGAGCAATCTCATAAGAATGGCGCAGCTTGGTGTAGACTGATCCCCAGGACCTCCCAGATGGTTGTCTACCTAGGACTTTGATGGCTAGGGAAAAGGTTCCTCCTCTCATCTCCATATGTGATGTGAAGTTTGCTGATTTAAGCAGGCTGCATCTGAATAATTGGCCTAGGAGAACACTGGTGGTATTTTCATTCAGATGAGGTGGCTTATTTGTAGTATGATTCCTTCAATAAAGATTTTGGCCTTCGTTCAATTTAGTTGTCATGGCAAATAAATATTTATGGTATGCTGCATATCATGTGAACCCATTTAGCAATTAAGGTTGTTCTGTATCAGGCAATGTTTGAAGGTTGCCGTTTTGTAAGATACCTGAAGTACGCCGTTAAGCAGCAGCGCGCACAGCAGTAGGCTCCAAAGAAAAGAGAACTCTGAGCCTTTGACAGTGGAGGTGTGGTTTAATTGTTTGACAGTTTTCTGTCTGTTTGTAAAGTTCCAGCAGGGGTTACTCAGCTTGTGTCCCTTAACGCAGATCTTTCAGAACTGCAAAAAGCTTCCCTGTGGAAAGATGAAACAAGAAGCTTGTTTGGAGAAGCACTGTGCTGCCAAAGGAGGTTGTCAGCCATTAGATCTGCAGCTGCGCCTACAGCAGCTAAATTACTGTGCTGACATGATGACAGCTCATCAGGGTTGCTTTCTGGAGAGGACCCAGAGGGGGGTCAGAGATCTGTTCCTAGCTGGACAGCCTGGATCACAGTCAGCAACCAATAAGTTAAAGTTAGTGTTATTTACCAGGCAGGTTTATGAACATCTTCTGCACTTTGGTGTAGCCAAACAAGACCTTTTCATTGTATGCCGTGCACTATAAAACCCAAATTGCTGGATGCATAAGAAACCAAAACTGTGAGAGGAGCAGCCCTTACAAAAGCAAGCGCCTCCCCGTGGCATGCTGCCCTCATATTTCCTGCAACTGCCTCTGCCTACTGAGAACTTGGGCACATGGTAGATCAGGAGTGGCTGATTCAGGCCCAAAAGGCCAAATTAGGGGTTGGTTTGTGTTCTCAATGTTAGGTGTGATGTGAATGAGTTATGCCCTTGAAATTCTCTGCCAAGATCTTATTAAACTGTTTGATGTGAAATGAAAAACTGAGGTAAATTTTGGTAAATCAGTCTCAATGGATTATTATTATTATTATTATTATTATTATTAGTTTCATTCAGTCTTCAAATATATGAGAATTTTCAAAAACAAAACAACCCCCTTTTCTAGTCTCCCTAGAAACCAGGATAAAAAGGCATTGGACAGGGAGCTTCTAATATTTTATTTAAAGTAGACATTTATGACTGGCCATTGACCTTGAGATTCCATTAGAAATAATGAAGGGCAGCATGTGCGGTTTCTTGCACAGCATGCAGCAAATGATGCATACCTCCAGATCATAGTGCATTTACTGTTCCACACTGTTCAAGGATGGCACATAAAAATATTTGCATTAGATTAGATGCTTCAACAAAATGAACTGAACCAGCAATTTTAGTGCATGATATCAATTTCTTTTTTGAGCATCAAGAAATGGTGTTGATAGTAGCTGCTAACTAGTTGTCAGAAGCTACTGAAACCTCTCTAATCTTTTAAAAGTGGTAGATAATTTATCTTGTATATAATCATAAGCACAGTATTGTGCCCTTAACTCTTGCGGAAAGGGTGGTGTTTTGATGTGCACCAGAAACTGGGCAAGCACAGTTTTTATAGAAAATGGTTGACTGGATTCCAGTGCATTTTGAGTTCCAGCAACTATTTGTCAAGGAGAATTATTAAAAAATCAGTATGACTATCAGGCTAGGATTGGTGAATTGGAAGCTTAGAGTAATCTCAAGGTATTCCAACCAGAGCATTCATTAAGAAGGTTTTCCAAAAACTATATTAAATAATTTTTAGACTTCCTTTTGTCATGAGCTTGCCCCTCCCCAGGTGTCGTATTGCAACAGTTTTTAGTCTGGGACTTTAGCCAAACCCCTTATCAAAGAATGTCCGGGACGGACGCCAGAACTTATTTGTTTGAAGGTTTTTATTTATACTCCAGAGATTAACCCCCTGGGCTGAGTCAAGTGCCGAACTTACACTGAAAGGCAAAGCAGTCCACAGCTCCGTTTCAGGATCTCAAAATCGCTTTAAGAACTCCACAAGGTCCATTTACCAAAACAAGGTCACGTCAGAGATTCAGTCAGTCCAAATGTGGAAGCCGAAGGTCAAACCAGATATGAGCGGAGTCCAGGGTCCAGGGTCAACAGTCACGCCAATTGTTCAGTCCACAGGTTGCAAGCCAGAAGTATGCAGGAGTGTCAGGAGCCAAATACGTCAGTTGTTCCCAACGAAAACCTTGCTTTCTGTTTTCCCCTTTTATATTCACCTGAGCCTGTCCTCGCCCCTTTTCCACAGCTGTTCCACATTCCTTTGCAATCTCATTTAAGGCCTGCATCAGCTGTGCTCTGTTTTCTCAGTCTCATGCTTCGCCTTGTGGGCTTAGCTTTCTCCGCCCGTTTGAGCTGCCGCCTTTGCTGGGGAGTTACTGGACAAACTCCTTCAGGCCCCGAGTCTTCCTTACTAGAAACAGGGGGTGGAAGAGGGTGGCTTTCCTGGGGCTCTTCTGAGGACCCTCCCTGCTGTTCCTCCTCCTCCGGTAAGTCCTGGGGAATGGGCGAGGCTGCAGTCTCTGCCACTTCTTCCTCCTCAGAGGAAGATTCTTCAGACTGCCTCATGACACCAGGCTTCTTCTCACAAACTTTGGCAAACTGACAAGACACTCAAGACGGTGAGACTCCTTTTATTGGCAAAATCACACGGATTACAAGCATGATGGTGCGGAAGGAGGCTGTCCTTCAAGTAACTTAGGCCCAAACCATGAAGACTTTAAATTGGGCTTGGAAATACACTGATAGCCAGTGCAGCTGGGTCAGCATTGGTATCACTCATTTCCCACCATTTGAAGTTTCTAAACTATTCTCAAAGGCAGCTTCACATAGAGCGCATCACAGTAGTCCAGCCTGGATGTCACCACAGCATGAATAACTGAGGCAAGATTCTCCTCTTCAGCTGGATTGCAAGTAGGGCTGGTTGAGATCTTTGTTCCAAATGGTTTTAATAAGAATTTACCCAAATTCACAAAGTTGTCCATCTTCAAAAGAAAAAGTATTATCATACAAATTTGAATGCTGGTGGAGTTAAAAACTGCTAGAACTGGTTTGATGATCTGGATCAACACAGCAGCCTGAATTTTTGGACTCTCCTTGGGGGCGTGACTGTGAGGACTGACATGATAAGGGCTTGCCTTTCACACTGTTTAGGGCCTACTGTGTCTTGAATGCTTACACCATTGTATCTGGAAACATTTTCCCTAGAAACAAATTCATTTTCCTGGTCTTCACTATAAGAGTTTAGTTCTTCCATAGAAGCCAAGAATCTTATCTTTGATCTAGTAGTCTTTTGATAATAAGTACTGACCTAGCTGAATTTAGTACAGAGAACTTAGCATTAATTTCCACAAGGCTAATATTTGATACAGACATTTTAAGTAATTTCATATTTCTTTCTTGATGAAGCAGGTTCAGATTGGCAAAACTGCATTTTCTGTAGTGTAACTCAAATGGCAGAATACTACAATGGGCACCACTTAGTTCTCTGTGGAAATAGATTAAAAGTAAAGACTTATATTTCAAGTCTGAAAATTCTATGCAGTGCATCCATGTGTATATAACTCAATAATACTGCTTTAGCTCTATGGAGAAATGGCACACACAGTTTCCCTTTGCCTGAGTGTTATGAGAGAACTCAATCAAGGAAGGAAATGAAAACCAGACTTCACTTTGGGGGTGGGTGGAATCAAGTTGTGGTGTTTGACTATGCTCCCTTAGTGCTTTCGTTCAGATGCATACTAAAACAAGACATCAAAATGACATATTCAAATGCTTTTATTCTGTGCTTCCTTCCGTTGTCATAACTTTGGTTTACCTGTGCTGCCTGTTGGATAAGTGTAAGTGTAAGTGAAGTGTTATCCAACACTTCAATTACATGCTGAGCAAGTGCATAGTTACACCCTTTGAAAATGCTGGATTATGTTATGTTTGATCATATACAAATGGTTAAACACCTGCCATCCTGAGAAAGGTTTTTTTAAAAAAAGTTTTTTAACCTGTCATAAGAATACAGTCGGCATTGTCAGGGGTGTCCCTGGAGATCACCAATGAAGGATTCCTCAGAGCCAGGTGTTTAGGCTGGCCAAGCATTGCTGGGCATTTTTTATAGTCAATGTGGTTCTTCAAAGAGACTGCCTATGCACTTGCCCTCTGGATCACCCTGAGACAATCCTCAGGGCAAGCCAGAGGGCAGGTGACTGTTCCATAGAGCTCCGCTAGTTGCTCTTCCCCTACAGGATTTGCTGCAGCACGAAAGCTGGCGGAGCTCTCCAGAGCACCCACCTACCTGACAGCTCTTGCCCAGCAGCACTTGTAGGGAGGGGAGATGGGCATGTAATTTTCCGGTGTTTCTGCTTTGTCACCTGAGGTAGAGGCTTCACCCTGCTTCATGGGAGGGCCGGCCCTGCTAACTCTATTACCCTTATCCTGAAGTGTCCTTTTAGAAATGGCATGTAGGAAAAGAGTTCCTCTTGATGTTAAGGATTACAGTAATCTGTAAAAGATTATGATGCTTTAAAAATACAGCTAGTAAGATATAAATTAAAAAATCATTTTAGGTTGAAATGGTTCGGAATGTATCCTATCCTGGGAAAATAAATTTCTCCTGATTAATTGTTTCCCTGTGATATTTCAGCTATTATTTATTAATGAACTAATGCATCAAACTATTTTTTCTCTGAGAAATTTAGCATCTTCTTCACCATCACAGACTAGTACTGTCAAATATTTGTGAAATAAATTGCCTTAATGGTCCTATGGAAGGACTGAAAAATTAATTGGTGGTATGATTAGAGCTTGTTTTGTGATGGACTTATTTCAAGATGGTAACGATAACAGCAATAAGTAAATAATTTAAATAACAGCCACTGTACCGAGTGTCAGATGCATTATAAGCGCAGCATAAATCATGACCATGAGGGTAAAAACTTTTACCTAAGATTTTGTAAAGATAGCAATTGAAAGAGTCCGCAGCCTAACATGCTTCTTCTTGCTGGTTGAAGCCATTATAGTCAAAAAGTGATGAAGCCAACTATGGATGGTGGCCATCCACTTGCTTGGAAAGGTGCAAATTTTCACCAAACCCGCTCTGCCTATCTTCTCTATGTTTTGATTGGGCCAGGCAGGCTGCCAGATATGAATCTTTAATATCCTAATCAGTATAATATACTGCTTCCAGAATAGGAAACATTATGAACCATTTCAACCTAAAAATATTTTTATTGTTTATGTCACTTCTTGTGTTGATTGAACAACTACCCCTTCGTTTTCTGGATTCTTCTGGTCCTTTTCCACTGAATATTTGTCTTCCTTGCTGAATATCCTGCGACCTTCATAAATGAATCCTTCTAGTAGTGCCCTATGCATGTGTGCCTGCTTAAACAAGAGTAAATGCCTGTACCGCTATAAATCAATCAATCAATCAATAAAGTCCTGCACTATCCCTAAAGCTCAAGGTATCTTATAATTTTAAAACATAAATCCCAAGCAGGAAAAACATACAACGTTTCCACTGTCCTATTTTTATTAAAAAATAAAAACCCAGACAGATTCTGCCTAGAAACCATGTAATATTATATTCTTCCCTCACGTCTAACCTAAGTTTATCCCCTGCCCCTCACGACTTACCTAAGTTTATCCCCTGCCCCCAACATAATATGGAAAATGATGCATCTCAGCACATAATCCTATGCTGGTACAATAAAAAAAGCTAATCACTGATAGCAGCATTTAAAAAGAGGACATTATCAGATAAAATATGGTGTATAAAGCAATTTTTAATTGACTTTTTTTTAAAAAAATCTGATTTTCATATTCAGATAGTAAAAAGCTCATCACCACATTTGCTGCAGCTCAATAAAATGGGGCCAACTGTACCCTGACTGATACAAACCTTTGACCAAAATGTTCTTGACAATGCAAGAAGGTGAAGTCAGTAAAATCAGAAAGAAGGTGGACAGCCTGCATTCTTTTTACTTAGAATGAGTATTCCAAGAAATATGAGAGATTTGTTACCTCCTTTATAGGTGGAGGTATACTCTTGAGGTAGAAATTCAAGAACTGTAACAAGAATTGGTTAAAAAAAAAGCATAGAGTTCAAAATGTCTTCAGCTGGTTTTCCATTCTGTTTCGTATAATTTCTAGCTATCTTGAGACTTAACCAGTAATCTTCTGAATGATGTTGTGGGAGTAGTGAAGTTTACTACTCATCAGGAAATAAATCTTGGGGGAAAAGATGCTGCATATGAGAGAGAATGAGCCTATAATTATATAGGCCAAGTGTACCTTACAACAATGGTGCTACTTTAGCGGAGAAACTGATGATAAAGATGAACTGGAGGATAAAATGACTTTTAAAAAAGGAAAGTTATTACAAGGTTCATTAATTCTCTAAAATCACATGAATGGAGGGCGGAAAATGAGTCTTGAAGAATTACTGGCTTTAGTTCAGAATGTCAATTTCTACTTTTTTAATCCTAGTTCTTACAATTTATTTGACATTCTGAACAGCAGCCAAAAAAGCTATTATAAGTATAAAACACACTCATTGGTATAAATCTCATTAAGTTGAGCAATTTAATTAAGGTATTGACATGCTTAATTGAAACATGCAAGGAGAGACCATTTTCATATCTAATTTCCATATGCTTTCTGCTTTAAAAGAAAAAAAGCCCTGTAAAAATGTTATAAATTCGGCTAAGCCCTACCATCCCAAAGGAGCACTTGCTCCCATTTACCTTGATTTAGAGCCAACCACTCTCCTAAGTGGAGGTCCATTAAATGGATCTGATGTATGCCTGACTCAAACATGCGTCAGCTTCTCTTATGATCAATAGAGGAATATATATATTAATAAAGCACCAACTTAATTAAATAAAAGTCTTCTGGGTAAACTTAAGATACTTCGAGATGGGCAGACAATCAATATATTCAGCCATCTGAACATTAAGTATGTGCTTGGAAATTTTATACTTGCATTTTGAAGATGCTTGCAATTTTTATGTATAGGCTTGCAAAAGTTGACTGAATAAAAGCCATTACACACAAGGGTTTGCTTGCTCAAAGGTACATTTGCTCTGCTCTATATCTTTAACACTTTCCTTAACTATTTATTCTAACACTTTAGTATAGGTGGCTGGTGTCAAAAGGGTTTAACATAAATGTTCTACTGGGAGAAACAGCATGCTGGTGGTCTTTCCCCTGTTCTCATAGTCCTGTAAGAACCGTATCACAAATTTACCTGAAACTGGTGTGATGTGTTGTTCCTATCCATGTTGTGAATGCTGTTGAAAAATTAATGTGGGTTAACTCTAAAATTTGACACATGTATAGGTATCTCAAGGTTGCTGACATATAGTTAGTTTTTCTTTGAACATGCTCATGTACTATAAAATGAAACCCCAATATTGTGCATACAAATAAATTTTCGATAGTGTGCCATCATCTTTTTAATTCCTCTGCTCCCCAAGAGGTGCACATAGCAAGCTAGCATTTTTGGTGTATTGAAACTAAATTAATAAAATGTATAGCAAGTATCCCAGCTGAGAATCATTTTAGCATTTGTGCCTCGAATTGTTGAAATGTGAACTGAATTTGGCTATGCAAGTCTAAGTTTAAGAACCAGATCACCAGTGTGTGTAAAGTTAGTTTCTTTGAAAAGGATATCTGAATTTCTTCTTCCTGACTATGGGAAGAATCCAGCATTGTGTGAGTGGAAATCCTCTCATGCAATGGGATTCTCTTCCTCTTTCTTCCCCCTATAACTGCCTGCTCCCCTAACCCTGTAGAACAGATTTTGAGGGTGCACAGAGTAATGGAAGCAGCTCCATTAGCAGAACTACTTCATTGGATTTCACCGTACATTTTGTTTTTAAAAAAGGAGTATATAATTAATTATCCTTAAAATAGTTTAAGAATGTATTAAGTCCAAGACTTAAACCATATTGATTAAAACATTTCAGTTTTACTGAAATGGATTGTGGCCCTGAAACGTTGGCATGCCTTCCTGTGGAGGTCCATCTGTCTTCCTAATCAAGTCTTTGGAGTCTATGGCTTTAGGTTAGCTCTTATGGTTTCTATTTTTTGTTCTTTTTCACGAATTTAATTCATGGTGTTTTATTTTAATATTGATTTTAACTTTTATTGTGAATGATTTTTGAACTTCAGCTGAAAATCGGCATATAACTGTTGTAAATAAATAAAATAAGTTACATTATGTTGTACAGCACTCTTAAAAATTACCCAACAATATGCAGAGATGTAGAAATCTTTATATTTAACTATCTTCTGGATTTTAATCTTCATATCTGTGACTTTCTTATCCTATGGGTATGTACAGCTTCCTTGACTGTGATGTGGTGTACTCAGTTGACCCGGACATGCACACATATACAAACCTAGACATGTACAAGCACAGCTTATGCATGCAGCCCCACCCAACGAAGGCAACATTTTTCTCTACCATCTCCCATGGACTGTACCAAGTGTCTCTGGATGTTCCTAAAAGTGCCATACCATCTTCCCATACCATCCATTTACAGTCTTCCATCCATAGTGTATATATTTTTTATTTAACCCGCCTCCCATATGATTAATTGTACACGGAAAGAAAAACAGTGCTATTAGATCATAAGAATGAACTCAAATCAAGATAGCCTCTTAATAACTAATATTTATAGAATTACTGTGTACAACTGCAAATGATGGCATTGATCCTAAGAAGTTTTATTAGCCATAAGACTAGTTTGAGACAGATCAAAGAATCATTCAGGATCAGATGCTGATGTGGTTAACTTCAGACGTTTTCTTCCATACAGTACAAATTCATGGCCATTGTCATTAGGTCTAAAATCTTGTTTCCAAAGTAGAAAATAAAGTTTTTTAATCCTCATCTCAATTCAGACATCACACTAAAGCATGGTGTTTGCTAACCAAAGTTAAGTCTAAATCATGGTTTAACTTCCCAAATGTACAGGCAAACCATGTTTTACAGCCTCTTGTTTGCTTTCATTTTCCAGGTTTTCAGCACCCTTGTAGCTAGTGGTGAAGGTGGAACAAGAACTGTAATAGGGTTTGTTAATGCATACATCACACCAAACCATAATTAAAGGTTAATTTGCAAACCCACTTTAAACCATGGGTTCTGATTTTGGTCTGCCAACTGGTTGCTAACCATTGTTCATCAATTTAGCCATCATGCTAAATCATAAGCAAGCAATCATGGTTTGACATGATATCTGAAGTGAGACTGTTTATTGAACAGACAGCAGAAAATTATGTAATTCTTTTAAAAAGCTTAATAGAGTTTAGTATATTTTACTGCATGAATGCTGTAGAATCAAACTCTGAACTGTAATTGAAATTTGTCACTAATATTGTAGTCTGAGAAAAATGAGAGCAAACTATAGTTACTGTCCATTTCAACAGTTGAAGACCTTTTTTTGGTCTATGTTGAGTGCTCTCCCATAATGAAGTGCCACTGAATACATGCAAAGATACTGGTAGTGTAAACCTCCCTTAGAATGCTTTATTGAAGTGAACCACCAACATGCATGTACTGCTGCAAACCATCTTATTGCATGATTAGCTTTGTGAGTGGAGAAAGAAGCACGGAATAAAGACACGGACACCAGAGTTTGGGATAAACTAAGGCCTCTTTATTTAACAATAAGAGTTATTTAATCCTCCTAGATCTGCATGTGAAAAGTGTGGGAATCTATATGTCCTTACCTCAGGCAACTAGCCTGGCATTATGGGCAAGCCACTCTCATTAGTCAGGAGTTGGGTAAACCCTGCCCCTCTTTTATACAACACTTAGAAGTGTGGGGAGACCACCCCATGTCATCCCCACATCAAGCCATAGAACTCTGAGTAGATGAGGCAGGATGATCTCCAAAGGCATACCATACCCTGACACGGGAGCCGTAAACTCACGACAAGCAGGAACTCCAGACATGCCAATCACCGAAAGGTGCCAGAGTGGTCACTGTTCCTAGTCTGCTATATCAAATTTCTGAACATCCCGCCAGCAAATTAACCTACTTATCCACCCACCTAATAACTCCTCCAGTATGAAGTAGGCAAAAACCTTACCATATCAGTGTGAAGGGGAAAAAATCCTACTCAGCCCTCCCCACAAAGGGAGTGACTGGCTAAGTCCCATACTAGAAGAAGGGAGGGAGGGTTGGAGCCGAAAAAAACAGAGAGGCTGGTGAGCGGCCCAGTCCCGGCCCTGCCTCAGACAGCCCATGTGTGCATACATGTGATGCCTTTATTCCCCTCTTCCCTACTGCAAATGTCCATTTTCCTGCTCAAGTCGTGCCAGCTGAGTGGGTAATGGACTTTCAAGGCCTTCAAATGTTGGCAGTACACCTCTTTCCCCTCCATACATAAAAGATCTCAAGCATGTGCTATCATGAAACAAACACATGTTAGCTGGAGTGGAGTCCCCCCCCCCCCCGTTGTCTATATGCAGAATAGCCTTTAGGACAGATACATACCAGATCTACAATTTCATCTCTTCCAGAGGTGATAATAGTTCATTGTCTTCAGATTACTTCTCTCTTATGTAGTTCCTTGTATTAAAAAAACAAAACTGGAACATGTGAACTTTTATATGAGCCTGCTAAGCATGTGGCCTCCTCCATTCCCTCAGCAACCATCAGCTTCTCTTTTATACTTAATTTAATTGTATAAACTGACATTGTCAATCTGCAATCCAATAACATGTTTGATGGCAACTCAGAAGAGAGTCTAGTTAATTTTTGGAAGTGCTATTATGTAAATAAATATTCTTGCAGAGTGCTGAGCCAAGGCATTTACTGATTAATCGGAGTTCTGCCCTTGTCTTCTCCAGGAATAAACCTTGAAATGTCAGAAGATACTTTAATGCTTTTAAATAGCAAGAACACACCCACACTTTTTTGCACAGTTGTATGCCATGAAGTGAGAAGTCTGATACTAATCGCACTGTACAATCTTTGTGGTATGCAGTAGGGCCAAATATGCATCAAGGCTTGCTTTCACATATCCAATAAGGTATTTCATCTTTTATTATTATAAAAGTAAATTATGGTTTCTTCACCACTGTTGAATAGACTATAATTATCTATGCATTTCCAGGTCTTGCTTCCCACCCCATGACAAAGTTATATGTTAGTAGAGAAAGAAGTTAAATATACTTATTTCCATAAAAACTGTTGGCAATGAATGCAGATGATCTCAAACTCCTAACTGCAAGAGGTTTGATTACATAAGAATTAATGCCTTTGGGGTAAAACCCGGGCATTGTGACACCATCTGCTATAAATATTCCCCATGTCCTGTTCTAGTTGCTTCTTTGCATGGACATTATCATTAAAAGTATGGTGTTGCTAGCACCCATAGAGATCAAGTCATTGGACAAAGACTATAGATTTTGATGACGACATGGTGAGTGGGGAAAAGAAGTTTGTCTTGCTGGTAATATCTTTAATACCTGGGTTATGCAGATGGTTGAAGTAGTTCAGTTTCATGCTTTGATCGTCTTTGGGTGTGCCTCTAGGACTTTTTGTTGCAACGCCAGTAGGTAAAATGACCTCAAAGGTGGAGTCCTACCTATGGGATAGAAAAGTTTCCGTACATTGGTTAATATTACAGAGAACTATCACAGGGGAAGACAGGCAGATGGTTGGTTATTTGGCCTTCATGCTGTGTAAGAGGGGATGCTAATGTTGTAGGGAATCCCAAAAGCTATATCATTGGCAGTGCTGGGGAGGGAGGGGGACAACTTTCTGCAATGAGAATAGCTTATTAAAAGGAGAAAGATGTTTACTTTATAATGTATTGAACCACTGTTATTTTAACATTTTCTTCAGTTCAGGGATGGAGTAGGTCACTTTATTTTTTTAAGTCAACCTACTGGCAAGGGCCAGCAGTGCATTTTTAATTTTATTTTTTAATTTTTTTATTTAACTAGAATAGTTCCCAGAAGAACAGTAAAGAAATCAGCCACTTTCTAGTTCCAGCCAATTTACTGTTTCTCCCAGAGGGGGGGAAATCCTCCATTATTCCCATGAGGCCTCTGTTCATTCCTATAGAAATACCTCAGTTGAATATCATAAAGCTAAGATTTGTATATTGAAAGGGGGAGGGGGGTTCAGATTTATTGTGCTGGTATTAAAAAAAGTTGGTTGTTTAAATTTTGGAAAGAAGTAAAAACAACTCCCCACCTCACCCTATCTATAGTTTAGTATATCTCTTATACCTGTAACAAAGCTGAGGATTTTATTGTTCAGAAATCTCATATGCCAAGCTGTAGTTCATTTAAGTAAGTCTTACCAGGGCTGGAATCAGTTTCATGATTCAATATGATTCCTGTTCAGGCCTCAAAGGAGTATTAGCAGTACAGGATTGTATCCAATGCTGTCCTTCCCATTCATAGAAGATTCTTTGATTCATCTGAAGCTTCTGTAAATGGGAGGGGAAAGTGTTTTACCTGCTCCCCCATAGCATCCCACCCATGTCACCCCCACAGAGCCTTCTGTGAATGGAAGGATGCCATTGGATACAATCCACAATTTATTTTGTATGTGAAAACACATACATAGGCACCTGTGTGCCTAAATTGGTGTTCCTGTGGGGGAAATATATATAATTGGACAACCAAATAGCAACAGGGTACCTCTATTATGACCAACTAAAAATCAGAAAATCTTTCAAGTTTCTCAGAAGTCTGGTTGGAAGGAAGCATTGATGGTAACTGCTCTGTCTGCAATACAGTACAGACTTAATATGTAATACATCAGGTTCTTTCCACCTATGGTTTAGGATTGTGTCCAGGGCATAATGGAGACAAAGCAGAAGTGGCCACTCTATCTTTGAAAACATAAAAACCACAAGTTATTTGAGTCTGTCTGTAGTGCTGATCTAGCAGCTGATGAGCAAGAAGACATCTCAGAGCTAATATGATAATCCTGGTGTCTGTTTTTACAATCTCAGTATTGTGCATAAATGCAGGACTGAGACCTTATCTTTCTCTAATAAAACAGCTGTGTAGCTTTATCCAAGGGCTTTATACCTCTATCCTTATCAACGTTCTAAATCTTCTTTTTAAAAAAGATTTCCACACGAATTCCTTCTATTTCTTTAGGGGAAAATGAGATTGCATGTTCATGAATAATTAGGATTGAAATGGTTTTCATTACAACTTTTGAAATTCAAACAATAGTTTGATACTGTTTTTCTAATGGCTTTAAGAAAAAGTCAATTGTCTTTGAGAAACTGACAGTAATGTTGAAAATAAAAGCCAAGAATATGCCCCAAAATACACTTTTCCTTAAGACCTGTCTGTGTTGGGCCGGAACTAAGGCAGCTGATTTGTTCTTACAAAGTATTTAAGAATGATTTGGAAATTTGTTTTCAAATAGAGATCAGCACCGTTCAAATCTCCAGAAAGAGGTATACTTGTACCGAATGTGCAGCTACATAAATGCGGTCAGAACCTCTACACTGCTACGGTAACACCTTTAAAGATGTCAGGTTGTCAGAACATGACAAGTATTTATGAAATCAGTACACAATCTTGCAGATTTGTAGAAATGGCATTGTTCACCAAAGGGGAACACCACAATAGAAGATAAAATGAATGCAAGTTATGAGTTTTTGTTTTTATTTCTGAAAAAGATTTATTTTATGCAATCTATTTTCTTGTATAGCTGTAGAAAAGACAAAGTACAGTGATAAAAGAGATAGCAATAATATAAATTATCTTGATGTACTAGAATACTAGAAATATTGTTTTAAATCATGAGTTTGTTACCTTTCCACTCTGCTTGAAGCAATATAAATGAACGTATTTCAAGACAAATTGTGATATTCTTGTTGAGTTGTATTTAGGATGGATGTTTCACATTGTTGTCTCCCTTTTGTTGCTTATTTTGTCATTGCTAACCCTCGATTTTCCAACCAGGTTTTTGTTTTACATTTAAATCAGTTGCTGTTGCTCTCTCATATTGCTTTCAGTATTAAATATCATAGTACTGCATTGGCGTGATTCTGAAAGTTGATCACCACCACACAGTTTTAGAACAAGGCCTGCCGTGAAACATTTAATACTTCAGTACCATGTAGTGGAAAATAGGATGAGGAAGAAGGGATATCTTATTAGTCACTGTTTCATAATTTGGGAATGTCCAAAAGAATTTGGATGTGTTGGAAAAAATGTCTTTTAGGAAACAATGTAGCATTACGCGTGCCCATTTGTGTGTGTGTCTGTCTGAGAGAACAATTACAGCTACCAAGAGAAATTGTGTAGACTAGATGACTAGTATAAATTGAATTAGTCTGACAAGGACATTCGGGGTGGGGGTCGAATGGACCATCAACCTGATGGAAAACAGAAGAAAGCCCTTGGTGACATAGCTTGACCTGGGATGACAGTGTGGGTTTTCTGTGTGGTGTTCTCATTCAGAGCTCCAATGCTTCTTATTCAATAAAATCAATTTGATGGAGGTTCATGGTACAATACAGATTTCACTTTAAACTGGGGTGGGGGGGTCTCCAGAGAGTGCATTCTAATGGATGTTACTTAGTTGAAAAGTCTGAATTATGGTGAGCAACTTGTACATCCCTCAAATAAAGCAAAAGGTATCTAGGTTTGGGGAAACATCCTTAAAACAAGTGATTTTATGAAAACAAATGTTTTATCTGTTTCTATGTTGTTGTTTTTTATAAGCAGCAGCTTCTGACTGTATTAACCAATAAAGATTAGATAAAATGCTGGGATTTTAGAAAGCATAGTTACCTTGTTAACAAGCGTAAAATGTAACAGGCATCCTTAATGGATTGTTCACCTTTCTTGGAACTTGCTGAACTTCTTAATATTCTTTCATTCATATTCATTGAAATATTTGTGCTCACTTTGATCCTAGTTGGTTCTGTACTTATTGAAAGGCTTATATGTTTCTTTACAGTTTTATCTGAAAAGGGAGGTGGGATGGGGGTTATATAGAGAGAGATTCCATCTTTGAATGAAGATGCAATATGCGGATGTAATAATTGCTGTCCTTTTTTCCTGGGAGTTAGTCCCATCAAACTCAATGGGGCTTGCTTCTGAGCAGACATGTATAGGATTGCACTGCATACTATTGTATTTGTTGTCTTTCTATCTATATTAGATATTTTACACATACAGTTCACATTCTTATTTTCATTACTGTTTAATATATTTTTAAAAATATATTTTTCAAAAAGACACAGCATTTGAAAAACAAATTTAAAATTTGGTGCAATATTTAATCCAAACACAAAGGAATAGGAATCTGTAGATCCTTTCACATTTACAGCCCTTAAAAGCCACATACATTTTCTGCATTTCATGGAAATGTTAAAATCTGCACAATATTCAGGTCTTTGTCTCTTCCAATAATGTAAATGTGTAAATATTTCTATCCATGGCTAAGTAGTCTGCAGCTGTAAGCTAATTTGTTTTGAGTTCATTTGTTCTTAATGAGTCTGTATTTTCTTTTGTTTAGGGATTTAAGTGAAAACCAGATTCAAGGGATCGCAAGGAAGGCTTTTCGAGGAATTACTGACGTGAAAAATTTGTAAGTGGCATCTGTGATGGAGCTTGAGCTGAAGCTAAATTTCTTATACACTATTATTCTTATGCATTTGAAGTTCAGATGTATGCCAAACACTTTATGGTACATGGAAATGTTTTACCACATTATTTTTGAAGATATATACATCCTATATTAACCCTAGCTCAAAATAGTTATTGCATGTAGCTCTTGGAAGTGAGATGATTCAATAAGACGATGCTGATTTTACTTTCCCTTAAAGTTGTTGTACAACCTAAGTTAAATTATATTCTAATTCTGGCTGCACAAGATCAGTTTTAGTATATACACAAATTTAAGCTAAGTAGATTTGTTACAAAACAGTGTGATTTTTAGCTATGCTTCCTTGTTTTTATATATTTGCATTTTTATTTATAAGAAGCCAGAGGTATCTATTGGTACAAAATATTATTTACATAGCATAATAGCTATTAAAATACTTTTGTAGTCTATGATATTCCACATTTTCTAGTTCTAAATTGAAGTTTAATACAGACATAGCAGTGGATAGATATTCAGGCTCTGCTAATAGGGATACACTACCCTTGAAGCCTTTTGGTCACAATTTGGGTGTACTTCTGGATTTAGCTCTGAATCTGGATGCTGAGGCTATTGTGCAAATTGTACCCATTCCTGGAAATGGCAGATCTGGCCAATGACGTATTGCTTCGTTACATCCCGTTTGGACTACTATAATACATGCTATAAAGGCTGCTTTTGAAAAATTTTCAGACACTTTAGCTGGTCCAGGATTCTGCAGCCAAATTGTGGACTGGGGCACCTTCTTTGTTATATTTCCAATAGCAGGCAAATGTGTTTTTATTCAGGCAGGCCTTTGGCATGTAAGCTAGTTTGTTGCTAAAAGAGTTTTATTGCTATGTTTTTAATTGTATTTTAAATTGATTTTTTAAAAAAAGGTTCTGTTTTGTTCTGTATATTGTGATTGTTAGTCATCTTGTGCACCATTTTGTGGTGGAAAGAAGGGATATCACTTTAATTAATAAATAATAACATAAATAATACATTACATGAAATGAATTAGGCTATTTTAGGGCAGTACCAAATTAACAAGGAATATTTCTCAACTGTTTGAACCACCTTGAAATAAACTGTTTAGTTTATTTCAGGGCTGAGGCAAAATTATTTTGGGGCCAGAGCAATTGGAGCAGCTGCCAACTTGTGCAGTTGACAAAGGAGCAGTGTAAGTGTGTTCTGTCCCAAGCCAAAACCCTAGTAGTCATATTGTGGACCAATTGAAGTTTCCAAATCAGCCTTATATAGAGTACATTACAGTAGAACCTACCCTAACAAGGAATGGATGATTGAGGCTAAGTCTGATTTCTCTAGTTAAGAATGGGGCTGACGTTTGATTTGAAGTTTGTAAAAGGCAATTATTGTTTTTATTAATGCTAAAGCAAAAAGGTGTAAGAACAGCTCTTGTTAATCGGAATATGTTTGTTGTGCAGAGTCCTGGAATGCCAGAAAGTCACTGCAGAAATAGCTGCATTAATAGCCCAGTACATGTGGATAGCAGGTCTGAAAGTACCTGGAAAACAGCTTTGGCCATTGCCTGATGCAGGAGGGAGCAGGAAGTGCAAGGGGGCTACAATACAAACAAACAATAATAGCACAGCCAGTTTCTAAATTAATAGAAATATATATTAAAGGTGAAATGTTTTGGCATAAAACACCAGCTTCAGTCACAAGTCTTTCTGTATTTTCAAAGTCATGCAATGGATTAAATGCCTATAATTCTTTCATGTAGTATTTAATCAAATGTTGATCTTCATGAATTCAGGAAATAATCCTTTGGCTATCATGTTAACTTCCGTAGAAATAAAATAGCTCAATAGTATTACTATACTATAAAATTTATGTCACTAAGTTAAAACTTCCTATAAGGAAAAATTCTTTCACCATAAATTAATTTAAAGAATAGATTAATCTCAGTCTTCACCATCTGTTCAACCCCTAATTATAAATGCAAAAAAGCACCTACTTCACAATTGTATCATTAAAAAGTATGATTGATTGAAATATATGTTTCGCATGCAGTTTGGTCTGAGAATAAATTCTGCTTTATTGAATAAAAGCAGTCTTCAGGATGAAAATTTATTTCATTTTTCCCTTCACTCATGATGTAAAAAGGATTTTCAATATTCTTGTGTTGCCCCCCCCCCCCCCCGATGCAAATTTGAGACATCAAATACTCAGTGTAATATTTTTACAAACCAACATTTTGAAGCCTTTAAAGCCGGGATCTTGGATGTTTTCACATCTTTAAAAATGTCTGGTGGAGCCAAGCTGGAAAATAGGTTTCAGATAGTATTGGATGAGGTAGCAGTCTCGTTGGAAATATTACAAAGGTTCTTCTGGACTTGGGCTTGACCTTGAATGTCCTAGTCTTGGCTATGGCTAGGAGTGCCTTTGTCCAGCTGAGGCTGGTGCGCCAACTGTTCCTGTCAATGGAAGATGCAGTTACATTATGCCTGGATTATTAGATGTCTATGTCATTAGGGCTTCCTTTGAAGAGTATTCAGAAATTTTGGTTGGTCCAGAATGCAGTTGTTAATGGGGGTCATGTACAGGGAGCGTGTGACTTCCTTGTTGAAACACCTGCACTGGCTTCTGATATGCTTTTGTGTGACAATTCAGAATTCTGGTGATAACCTTTGAAGTCCTAACAAGGATATCTAAGCCTATTCACTACTAAGATCATTTTAGAAGCCCTCCTTTATGTCCCAACTACCCCAGGGATAGTTGTGACTAAGAAGAGGGTCTTTTCATTGGCTACATCTGTGCTCTGGAGCTCCCTTCTGAAGGAGGCTGATCTATAATCACCTTTTGGAAGCTGGTGAAACCTTCCTTTTTAGGAAAGTAAGCGATAGTATTTATTTATTTATTTATTGCATTTATATCCTGCCTTTCCCCCCCCCCCCCAAAGAAGTCATGGCATCATACATGATCCCCCTCCTCTCCATTTTATCCTCACAACAACAACCCTGTAAGTTAGGGTCTGTGACTGGCCCAAAGTCATCCAGTGAGT
This sequence comes from Anniella stebbinsi, assembly GCA_029215795.1. Classification (NCBI taxonomy): domain Eukaryota; kingdom Metazoa; phylum Chordata; class Lepidosauria; order Squamata; family Anniellidae; genus Anniella; species Anniella stebbinsi. Next base: position 73,680,833 of record JARDYH010000005.1, on the reverse strand, counting down.
TTCCATGGCTGAATAGGGACTAGAACCCGGATCTTCCGACTCCCACTCCAACACTCTAGCCGCTACATCATACATTTAATAATGTGATACTAAATTTTCATAGAATCATACAATCATAGAATAGTAGAGTTGGAAAGGGCCTATAAGGCCATCGAGTTCAACCCCTTGCTCAGTGCAGGAATCCAACTTAAAGCATGCCTGACAGATGGTTGTCCATCTGCCTCTTGAATGCCTCTAGTGTGGGAGAGCCCACGACCTCCCGAGGTAATTAGTTTCATTGTCATATTGCTCTAATAGTCAGGAAGTTTTTCCTGATTTCCAGCCAGAATCTGGCTTCCTGTAAATTGAACCCATTATTCCATGTCTTGCACTTTGGGTTGATCAAGAAGAGATCCTGGTTCTCCTCCGTGCGACAACCTTTCAAATATTTGAAGAGTACTATCATATCTCCCCTCAATCTTCTCTTCTCCAGGCTAAACATGTCCAGTTCTTTCAGTCTCTCCTCATTGGGTTTTTTTTCCAGACCCCTGATCATCCTCGTTGCCCTCATCTGAACATGCTCCAGCTTGTCTGCATCCTTCTTGAAGTGTGGTGCCCAGAACTGGACACAGTACTCAAGATGGGGCCTAACCAGTGCTGAATAGAGGGGAACCAGTACCTTATGAGATTTGGAAGCTATACTTCTATTAATGCATACCAAAATAGCATTTGCTTTTTTTGCAGCCACATCACACTGTTGGCTCATATTCAGCTTGTCATCTACAACAATTCCAAGATCCTTCTCGCTTGTCATATTGCTGAGCCAAGTATCCCCCATCTTGTAACTGTGCATTTGGTTTCTTTTTCCTAGGTGTAGAACTTTGCATTTATCCCTATTAAATTTCGCCCTGCTGTTTTCAGCCCAGCGCTCCAGTCTGTCAAGATCACTTTGAAGTTTGTTTCTGTTTTCCAGGGTATTAGCAATCCCTTCCAATTTTGTGTCATCTGCAAATTTGATAAGCATTCCCTGCACCTCCTTGTCAAAATCATTAATAATTTTTTGAAGAGCACTGGGCCCAAGACTGAGCCCTGTGGTACTCCACTTGTTACCTCCCCCCAGTGTGAAAAGGTACCATTGATAAACACTCTTTCTATGCTGCCCAGTAGCTGAAGCTCTCTGCTATGTAGTTCTTTGTCCTCGAATACAAATACTAGGAGGCAACTGAGCAGGATTTCCACAATATGCACATGGTTTATTTATTTAAAATATTTCTTGGCCATCTTTCAGGGCAGAGGCGAATATGGTGCTAAAAAGCAATAAAAACAGAATGAGAACAGCAAAAACACAATAAGAAGAGAGATAAAACCAGCAACAGCAGCAAACATATTAAAGGAAAGCCAAAGTAAAATAGTATGTTTTCAAGGCCTTCTTAAAAACCTGCAGTGAGGTCACTGTGGAAAAAGCCCTCTCTCCTGTGGATGCCCACCTAACTGTTCTCACAGATGGCCAGATGAAGAGGGTGTCTCTTTTAGTTGTTCCCTTTGTTGACCACTTTCTTTAAGGCTCCCATTCCGTATAGACTCAGGAAACCTTTGGCTCACGGGCATGTCAGGCCTTCCTCTTCCATTACAGGAAGCCTCTTACAAGAGAGAAAAGCAGGAGAGATGAAAGCACCATTATTATTATTATTATTATTATTATTATTATTATTATTATTATTTATTACATGTGTATACGGCCCCATAGCCGAAGCTCTCGGGGCAGTTTACATAAAATTAAAACATTTAAAAACAATATTCAAAAATTAAACCTGCAAAAACGTACAATATGCATATACATTTTAAATCACTAGAATAACTTAGAAGCTATAAGCGTAAAAACAAAAAACAGACCCAGGCTCATCAGATATTGCTAAATGCCTGGGAGAAGAGGAAAGTCTTGACCTGGCACTGAAAAGATAACAACATTGGCACCAGGCGGGCCTCGTCGGGGAGTTGGTTCCACAATTGGGGGGCCACCTCAGAGAAGGCCCTCTCCCTTGTTGCCGACCTCCAAGCTTCCCTCGGAGTATGCACTTGGAGGAGGACCTTAGATGTTGATCGTAGTGTTCGGGTAGGTTTATGTTGGGAAAGGAGTTCCATCAGGTATTGTAGTCCTAAGCCGTGTAAGACTTTATAGGTTAAGACCAGCACCTTGAATCGGGCTCAGAAACATACAGCAGCCAATGCAAGTAGGCCAGAGTAGGTCTTATATGCTTGAACCTTCTGGTCCCTGTTATTAATCTCGCCACTTCTGCAGCTTCCAAACCGTCTTCAAAGGCAGCTCCACATAGAGTGCATTGCAGTAATGTAACTTGGAGGTTACCAGAGCATAGACAACTGAAGCCAGGTTATCCCTATCCAAATAGGGGTAAGGTGACCATCGGTCCGGATTTGCCCGGACATATGAGGAAAAAGGGGAAGCAAATTCGGGTTTGGGGGGGGGGAATCCTTCAGTTGGGCCCAAAATCCAGAAAATTAGCCCCTGGGAAAAGCTCGTTTTGGGCACTTCCAGATTGGTTGAGGAACTAAAAGAGACTGGCTCTGGTGCTGTTGTGTCAAATTCCTCTCTCCTTGCTTAGGGCGAAGGACTGTTAGATGTTAATTCAGAATCAGTTTCTGAACTCGAACAGACATTCCAGTCCATACCAGAAGGGGAAGATGTGGTTCCCATAGCTTTGCCTTTAGTGGGTGTTTCTCCTGATGTAAATAACCCTCCAGCTGATAAGCAGCCTTCGACTTCAGAGGGCGAGGGGGAGAGTGAGCTTAGAAATGCAATTTTCCGTAGGAGAGAAAAACGAGCACAGATTAAAGAGGTCAGGAGGCGGCGCTCGGAAAGATTACTAGCTCAGAAAAAGCTTGATGTGGATTTTTCTCACAAGTGACTCTTGCTTTCTTTTGAATGGATCAACTGTCTTGTTTGCTTAGCTAAATTACGCCTTAGGGCAAAACGCTTTCTAATTTTAACTCCTTTCGACTGGAAGGAAGGGATCATTTGCTAAATAAAAGATTGATTGCTTTCCTAAGAGGCCTCCTTATTGACTTCAATAAATGTAAGGAGTTAGAGAGTCATGACAGGTGCTAATGTAAAAACATTCTTTATTCAATTATATATAAAAAATGTTTTAATAATCCTGTCTAAAGGATTATTAAAACATTTTTATATATATAATTGAATAAAGAACATTTTTACATTAGCACCAGAGCCAGTCTCTTTTAGTTCCTCAACTACTATTGGTGCTTTTCCTTTCTATTACACTTCCAGGTTGTGCCTTCTGAGACCTGCCGAAGCCAGCTCTGTTGTCCTAGAGGGCTGTCGCCATGGCGACAGGCCTCGAAGACTGCAGATCTGGCTTCAGCAGGCCTCGGCAGGCCCACTTTGGGCACTTCCGGGTTCAGCCTTCCGAGGTCTGCTGAACCCAGATCTGTTGTCCTAGAGGGCTGTTGCTATGGTTATGGCCCTCTAGGACAACAGATATGGCCTCAGTAGGTCTCGGAAGGCCAAACCCAGAAATGCCCAAAACGGGCCTGCTGCGCCCGCTGAAGCCAGATCTGGGGTTTTCGAGGCCTGTCGCTGTGGCAACGGCCCTCTAGGATAACAGATCTGGCTTCAACAGGCCTCAGAAGGCCCGTTTTGGGCACTTCCAGGTTTCGGGCACTTCTGGGTTTCGGGCACTTCCAAGGCCCGCTCAAGGCAGATCAGTCCAAGGCAGCACTCAGTCCAAGAAGAGGTATGTCAATGTTACATTTTTGGAGCTAGCAGCACACTTAATGTTGGCTGGCTGGCTGGCCGGCCAGGCAGCTGGCGGCAGCACAGCGAAAGCGTGCAGGGTAAAAAGCTTTCAGAGTTTGAGAAATATATATTTTTTGTATTGTATATTTGTGTGTGTGTGTGTGTGTGTGTGAACAATAGCACAAAATAGAAAACATTTCATCTGTGTCATAGATATGAAAATCATTCAGAAACTTCAGTCATAAAGCATACATCTGGTATCATTATTTTGTTCCATTTGGTAGAGGGACAGATTTGAATAATATGCTTGTGATAGCCAAACTGTAGCCATCTTTGCTTACAAGTACAGAATGCTGGGAACGCTTGCTCAAGGCTGAAGGAAAATTCAAAGTGCGTATGTGGAAGGCCTTGCCACAAGCCTGGTTTCATCTGGTTATAGCATTTGTCCTAATGCAAGGCCATCAGCGCACCTTATCTGAAGCTACAGAATTTACCCCAGTAACAACTGAAACATGTGCAGTAGCTTTCAAGAGTGTGTCAAAGGGCAGTGACTCTCTCGTTGGAATGCATTGGGTTTTGCTTGCGCTTGCGCTGTATAAAGTAGTGACGTAGATCTTATGCTGTATAGTATAAAAGGGGGGGCTTGTGTGCCCCTAGGTGTGACTCTGGTGAGCTGGCAGCTTGCTAGAGTGCACCCGCTCAGCTGAACATAATAAAAGTGTGTTGGATCGGATCTTTGGAGTCTGTGCTTCTTAGTGGGAATTGGCATATCTCCTAGGAAAAGAGCCTGTTACTTTTGGGCAACACTTGTATCTCCATTCCTAAACATTAAGGCTGGAATCTTAGGTACACTTTCCTGGGTATAAGCCCCTTGGACACATTATTTACTCAGAAGCAAGTCCCAGTCATGGAACTGTATTGCACAGCTATAATCCTATGCACACCTACTTGCAAAAAAGCACAAGTTAACACAGTAGGACTTACTTCTGAGTAAATATGTATAGGATTAGACTGCACATGGAAGAAAGTCCAGTTAAATCCAAGGAGTTATTTCCACATTGTGATTGATTTCATTTGAGGTAACAGACAATTTTTTAAAACTATAGTATCCAAGATTTGATTGTCTTTTAATCTTAAACTATGTTTTTATACCGTTATTCTAAATAAGCAACCATTTCAGGGCTCTGGATTGCCTCTGTTTAAAGCACAGCTACCAGCCAATGGTATTCAGAAAAGGTTCAGGAATCCTGCTAGGACAAAGTGGGCAACCTTAATAGAAAGTTGGGTTTGGCTGTGGGAAACCTAGATTCAAATCACCATGGACCTTACTGGGTAGCTTAATCTAACTCCCTTTTTCACATGGTGTTTGAGACTATAAATTGTGATAAAGAATAGCAAAGTTGAAAGACAGGTTGACTCAAAACAGCACTATTGTGTTTCCTCTAAGATGGCTAGATATTGGTTACAGTAATCTGAATTAAAAAGGGGCATAAGGTTTGGATTTGAACTAATTTGCTAAGTGATAGTAGTAGTGTATATGTACCCTATAATTCACAGAGGTATAGTACCTCTTTTGAAGCTCTTCTAGCTTTTGACTGTTGCTTAGTCTTCTGCCAGATATAAAGCCTAGCATTTTATAAAGCTGGTAAAGAAAAGTTTTTCATAGGTTGACTTGTTGGATATAAATTGAGATTGCCAGGGGAAGTGGACTCTAAGGAAGAAAGTGTTGCTAGTAGGAAGCAGTAATGTTTTTCATATTACAATGCACAAGGTTTATTTCATCTTAACTCAACTGAAAATGGATTCTGCTGTTTGATCCCCCCCGCCGCCATTAATACTGTGATCCTAAAGATATTTATTTGAAATCAATGGGGCATCCAGATCTAAATGCAGTGATTCATTTAGAACTGGATTCTAAACATAGTTAATGACCAAGCTTTATAACTTCTCTTTTTATCAGTTAATTAAACAGTAAAAACTGCTCGTTAAGCTTCGGCTATTGGGCAGTATAGAAATGCAGTAAATAAACAAATGTATTTTTTAAACCCTCTTAAAGTATCAAATTGATAATTTATCACTGGGTGCATATGAAGTTTCTTTCCTTATTTTAAGATAATAACATTTTTAAAGCCCTGAAATGAAAAGGTTGAGAGGAATACGTTATCACTCCATAGATTTTGCTCTGTCTGCAGAAGAGTGTGCTTATTGCTCTATATCTTATGGCTCCCTGAAGTGCAAATAATATTATTTACCCAATCAATTCCTTTCCAATTTGCATCTGTATTTTTAACCCTTTCCGTTTTCTGTGGTAAGATACTCATCTTGTGTATGCAAGTTCTACATAAAAACAAAAATACAAGAGTAGCCCCCACCAAATTGTGCTGCTGGTAAACTGCAAGTATATGACTTCAGGATTAAATTGTGAGACTCTCACACTCCCACCCCATTTTCCACTGAAGTAGTCTATAATAAGCAGATGGAGACATTGCAATACCATGCATTTCAAGAGTGATGAATTTAAAAGCAGTCCTATACTTAATATCAATCTGGTTCCTGTCCCAACTGAATATCAGGCAGTAACATTGCACCAGGTACAAAGAGCCTCAGGTCTAGGGACCCTTTCCCATTTACTCTCCTTTCCTGGCCTCTCTTAACTCTTTGATATCCATTTATTTATTTATTTTATTACATTTAGCTCCTGCCTTTTTTCCTCCAAGGAATCCAAGATGGCAAACATAATGCTCCTCCACAATTTTATCCTCACATTAACAACCCTGTGAGGAAGGTTTGACTGAAAGTCTGTGACTGGCCCAAAGTCACCTTGGGCTCCTTGGAGGAAAGGCAGGATAGAAAAGAAATAAATAAATTATGTATATGAGCATATATTACTAAAGCCAATGTTTTAAAAGGAGGAGGAAAACCTTGCTTGGTAGCAATTTTTTAAAAAAAACTAGAGAAAGATTATTTTTCTATGTAGAGTCCAACCACAAAGTAATTGCTGGTTAGCAGACTATAAGGGTTGGCTCTACTTAGATCTCACAAAACAGTGTTGGGGCTATTGTTGTACATTACACAACCATATATATTGCAAAAACTTCTAAAAGTTCAGGTGGCTATAGTTGGCACCAAGTACATCAAGACATTATACAACTTGCCTCTCAAACCCCTTAGGACTTGAAGGGTGACCATATGGAAAGGAGGACAGGGCTCCTGTATCTTTAACAGTTGTATAGAAAAGTGAATTTAAGCTGGTGTCATTTGCATGCATGCAGGACCTTGTAAAATTCCATCATCATCACAACAGTTAAAGCTGCAGGAGCCCTCCCTTCTTTTGTATCTGGTCTCTTTTCTTGGTGGTTTTTCTAGATGAACATGACTGGCTTTGCCAAGTCATGCTGTCTTTTACTGATTCAGAAATTTCCTGACTTGAGCATGTTTTAAGGATGACTGCTTTCTGGATGTTGGTGTGGATGTGTTTTGGTAGGCCTAGTTTCTGAAGGTTTTCTGTAAAAAAAAATAATGATGTGATGCTGGTGACTGCTGTGACTAATGGAATAATTGTAACTTTTTCCTCCTGCCACAGTTCTTTAATTTTCATAGCCAGTGGTGTATATTTTTCTCTCTTTTCCTCTTCCTTTTCTGGAATATGTTTGTGATTAGGTATTGTTATGTTAATGAGATAGTTCTGTTTTTATTTTTTTGTTTGTTTGTTTATGAATGTTATGTTTAGTTGATTGCAAAGTATTGTCTTGTCCCAGAATTGTTCTGTCCCAGCATAGCGCAGGTTGGCTTGACTTGTTTGAATGTGTCTGGATTTCCTAGGCTCTGAAAGCATCTTTCTGGAGAGCACCTGCTGGGTGCATGATCCACAAAGTCAGGTTCTGGTGAGTGCATAGGTCTCCTTGATAGGAAGGGCTTGCGCTTGCTAGAGTAGATGTGAAGAGGCTGCAATCCTATATTCATTTATCTGGGAGTAAGTTTTATTGAAATCAATGGGACTTATTTCTGAGGTTTCTTTGGGCAGTTTTCTTTGGATCCCTGACTGAGGCAGTGTAAATTCAGGAAATACTGGATAAAAGGAGGGAAAGATCCTTGTCCAGCAATGTGATAATGGGCATCAGTTCTGGCCTTTCTTTGAATTGCTACTGACCATGGTCTTGTTTACATGGCTAATGAACCAGAGATATAATTACACATTTTTAGATTAGTTTCTCACTGATAAACGAGAAGTTGAAACAAGCTAAGAAGTGCTAGTGAAAAGTGATTTCAACAAGCCTTTGGTCCAGTTTGTTCCAGATGATGGGGAAAGAGTGTTAAATGTTAGGAAAAGTGAGACTATGGTCATCCAGTGAAGGATTTGCAGTCAAAAAATATATTTGAGAGAAAGGGAGACTCTGTCACACAGAGTATAGCAAAAGCTTTAATGTCCAGCTAAAGCTACAAAAATAGGAGTGAGTGAAGTTAATTTCAGATACATTGTTCTTTATTTCAGTGATTTTAACATTAAGATGTTATGTAGAACAGGCTTGTCTTAATTGTGTGCTGTGAAATCAGACATATGACCAACGTCATGTTTGGGTGGGCACGCCCCCTTGGGGGCCGGCCATGTTGATGGGCACGTCCCCTTGGGGGCTGGCCATGTTGGTGGGCATGCCCCCTTGGGGATGGCTATGTTGGTGGGCATGCCCCCTTGGGGATGGCCATGTTGTCCTCCTTTTTTGTTTCCAAAATATGGTCACCCTAGATAGGGGCGTAGCTGGTCCACCAACCGAAGTTGGTAGAAGGCCACTCCGTGCCACCGAGGCCACCTGAGCCTCAAGTGACAGAGATAGTTCTAGGAGAACTCCCAAGCTACGAACCTGCTCCTTCAGGGGAGTGCAGCCCCATTCAGAATAGGTTGAAGACCCTCCATCCGGTCAGCAGAACCACCCACTAATAGCATCTCAGTCTTGTCTGGATTGAGTTTTACTTTATTAGCTCTCATCTAGTCCATTGTTGCAGCCAGGCACCGGTTCAGCACATCCACAACCTCACCTGATGTAGATGAAAAGGAGAAATAGAGCTGCATGTCATCAGCGTACTGATGACAATGCACTCCAAAACTCTGGATGACTGCACTCAACGGTTTCATGTAGATGTTGAACAGCATGGGGGACAAGACTGACTCTGCGTAACCCCATACTGGAGAATCCACAGGGCTGAGCAGTGCTCCCAAGCACCACCTTCTGGAGCCAACCCACCAAGTAGGAGTGGAACCACTGCAATGCAGTGCCTCCCACTCCCAACTCAGCCAGTTGTCCCAGAGGGATACCATGGATGATGGTATCGAAAGCTGCTGAGAGATCAAGGAGAAACAACTGAATCACACTCCCCCTGTCTTTCTCCCGACATAGGTCATCATACAGGGCGACCAAGGCTGTTTCCGTACCATAGCCAGGCTTGAAACCTGACTGAAATGGATCCAGATAATCGGTCTCATCCAAGAGTGCCTGGACCTGGCTCACAGCCACCCACTCAAGGACCTTGCCCAAGAATGGAACATTTGCTACTGGCCTGTAGTTATGAAGATTTTCAGGGTCCAGGGAAGATTTCTTCTGGAGAGGTCTCACTACTACCTCTTTCAGGTGGCCTGGGACCACTCCCTCTTGCAGAGCGGCATTAATTGCTTCCCAGGCCCAGTGAGTTGTTCCATCCTTGCTAGCTTTTATGAGCCAAGAGGGGCAAGAATCCAATACGGAGGTGGTTGCACGAACCTGTCCAAGAACCTTGTCCATGTCATCGAGTTGTACCAACTGAAACTCATCCAAGAAAACAGGAATAGCCTGTACTCTGGATGCCTCACTTGTTTCACCTGCTGTAACGCTGGAGTCTAAGTCCTGACTGATGCCAAAGATTTTATTCTGGAAGTGCCTAGCAAATATATTACAGTGGGCCTCAGATGGTTTTATCATGTCCTTGGGGCCAGCATGTAAAAGCCCCCGGACAACCATGGGAAACAAGGAGAAAATGCACCCACTTTTATTTTTTGACAAGATGACTTTGTAATTTGTCATGCTCAAGCAAGGTTTTGCGGCCAAGAAGACTATCCCAATAATGAGATGCTGGTGAGAATTAAGGCATTATTGGATATGGATGCAGGCAGGGAAAACAAACATTAGGCCAGAAAACACACAAAAAAGTCATGATTAAACAGGCAAAGGCTGCAAGGGGGGTTGAAATTATACTGGGAGCAATGAAAAGCTCACGCAGTCCATGCTCAGGATGGAAAGAGGTGACTGCAATGGATTTACAAGGACCAAGAAGAACTTTGTTTTGCAGCACTTGCATGGCTGAGAAAAGAAGCTCTGGTCTCAAACTGGGTTCAAATGCAGCTACTGCTACATTGACAAAGGTACTACAGTTCCTTGATGGAGATTCGGTCTGATTCCTATAACCTGTCTCGCTCAACTACCATTTGGTTCAGATTGGCTCCGGCGCTTGTGGCCTTTGGCCTGCCTGCAGCTGAGTTCTGATAGCAAGAAAGGCATGGGAAAATAATTGACATTGATGGATTGTGCCCTGCCCATTGTGCACTTTATGTTGGCGACAATTCCCCAAGTGGTTTTCTATTTAGAAAAAGAATGTAACACTTCCCTTGACTAAATTACAGTCACTAGGATGGGGTACCGCTTGGGCTATGATGGAGATGACTGAGCTGAAGAATATGTTCTACTTTACAAACTAAATAATTGAGAATGTAATGTGTTTTCCATCCAGCTTTATTTTACAATACCTGTTACAAATAATGACCAGCATTCTGACTTCTGCAACAGGAACTTTTTCCAGCAGTTAAAAGTTACGCAACTGGGTGAAGTCACTGAAAGCTCTAGAAGTATAAAAAGATTAACATATTAAAATGCTTAAAAGATTGCATTGGAATGTTGAACACCGGAAATATTTTCATTTCTCTTCTGTTTCTGGCTCTGGGCTTTGCTAGTTGGGAGGGATCTTTCAACATCAAATCACTTAAAAGCCAGACTTGTCACCCTTGAAAAATGAATTTCCCCACTGCAGCGCTGCTCCCACCTACCTCCCAGCAAAATGTCATGTAGGTAAGAGACTAAGTTGAACTTTAGTTGACTTTAAAGGTATAAACAGTGCAAGCCTGTACATGTTTACTCAGAAGTAGGGCACATTTACTTCAGTGGGACTTATATCACTTAGAAGAAAAATTGCCACTTAAAAGAAATTTATAAGCACATACATTAGAGCTTTTGTTTCTTCCTTTGTTTTATAATTAATTTGAACACTTCAGCTGGAATTTTCAAAATCATTAATGTTAGCAAATATAAACCTAGCAAATCTAAATCACTGCAGTATTCTTAATTCCCAGTTTGGTTTATGTTGCAATCCGTAGCAAACCTACCTGGAGATCAGTCCCAGTGAATTCAGTGGCACTTACTTCAGAGTAGACATATATAACTGCACTGCATGGGCAATATCCTATCCTGCTCGACTGCTAGCAGAACCGATCACTGGCACAACAAGAAATTGCAGTTTCAGAAACATCTGAAAATGAATAGCAACGCTCATTTCCAGAACCTGCAGGACAGCGGAGCCTGCAGAAGAGAGCTCTGCTGACTTGTTCCATTCCAGAATAAGCATTGCCACTCATTAATGTGGTTATTTTCAGAACTTCCTATTCCTGTTGCCAAGCGCTCTGTTCTGCTTGTGCAAGCGAACCAGCAGAGATGCAGTAGCAGTATAGAATAATTCTTGTAATCCTATTTGACACCATATATATAATTAAGTCAAACATTCCCTTCAGTTATTTTGTTGCCTAAATGTAAAGAACCTTTTCTTTGTACCTTCCAAAATCAAAATAAGAAAGAGCATGATCTTCAGAATGTTCTCATTGTGAAAATATTTTCTGCTGATATATACCAAATTTGGGCATTGTTTTTATTACAAACTAGGTATAGAATGTTCGTTACTCAGGATGTCCTCTCTAGCTTCCTTTTGTAACCTAAGTATATCCATGATTTTGGGAGATCATTGGCTATCATTGAGATATTGTCATCACCAGTAAGAACATAAGAAATGCCATGCTGGATCAGACCAAGGGTCCATCTAGTCCAGCAATCTGTTCACACACTGGTCAACCAGTCGTTGACCAGGCATGCACAGGCAGGACACGGTGCAACAGCACCCTCCCACCCATGTTCACCAGCAATAGAGCTTCGGCTATTGGGCAATATAGAAATGCAATAAATAAATAATAAATTTTAAAAAATTAAAACCTAGTGTGTACAGGGTTACTGCCTCTGATACTGGAGGTTGCACTTAGCCATCAGGACTAGTAGCCATTGATAGCCTTCTCTTCCAGGAATTTATCCAACCCCCTTTTAAAGCCATCCAAATTGGTGGCCATCACCATATCTTGTGGTAATAAATTCCACAGTTTAACTATGCACTTTGTGAAGAAGTACTTCCTTTTATCTATCCTGAATCTCCCACCAAGCAGTGATGTTAACTTTTTTAACCTTGAACAGGACATTCTTAACTTCTTACACTTGTTTGATCCTGGAATTGAATGTTTGTAATGGAATAGTGCCAAAAAAATTAACAATAGCTCAGAAGAATAGTTTCTATGAGTACGTATAATTTGTGTGAGTAACACTGCAATCCTATACATACCTACTAAGAAGTTAGCTCCACTAACTGGGTATCAGAATGCAAGCTAAATATTTCATTCATTTTCATTTATTACATTTCTATGTTGCTCAATAGCCGAAGCTCTCTGTGGTTGACAAAGATTAAAAACTCAAAAATACAATATTATATATATTATAAAAACTATTTACATGCAAACATATAAACAGACAGCACACACACACACACACACACACACACACAGCAAGACTGTTTAATGTTTCAATCACACCAATACTGGGGAGCAAAAGAAATTTAAGTTTTAGTGGTGTAGGTATTGGTTTACCTCTCATACCTTGGAATCTACCCTGTACTGATTGTTTTCACAATTCTAAAACGTACTTCAGTCCTGCAATTGAGATTGAAGATCTGATGAGAGTGGCTTTGAATAGGATGTTGTGATGTTGATATAGAGAAATAAAAGCAAATGTGCTTATAGAAAATATTCAATAAAATGTTAGCTAAAATGTTATGTGCATTGAAAGGATTCTATTTCACTGCATAATTTATCTTCACTGAAAAAAGGCATTGCTATAACCTGTTAGACAGTTAGGTGTATTATTATTTCCCCCCATTAGCTTTGTGTATACATATGTTTGTTAATGCTGCTAAATAAGGAAAATATAATGATTTTCCTAAGAAAAAGTGTGCTGTTGTAATTATTCTAAAACAAATAATAGATTCACCAACTACTTTACATAGAGTGAAAATGGGGCATATATATAAGACACTGTAGATGTTGCCACTGGTAGAAAAGGATGGGGAGCAGGTGATGTTTTCCCCTAACAATTATACCCCAATAGTGCATTGCATGATTGTTGCAGTTTCTGGTAGCAGGCTATTCTAGAAAATGATTGTAAAGCTATTTTTCCTTATGCAAAATCTAAAATAAAATAGGATTTATTCCATGTATGTTATACACCTTTTGCACCATCCATTTTGCACCTTTTCCATGATGCTACCACAAATTATTTCTGTACATTGTGGATCTATCCCAGTAATTTTAAAACCTCTGGAATGGGGTAGGCGGCTGGAGTTGTGAGAGGCATAACTACAAATCTTTACATTGGCTAGATACAAAATATGTGTATCCTACCAAAAAAAAAAAACCTGCAGGGAATTTTGAGAAGAACGTTTAACCAAAGATTCGGGGTGTTACTGCCTCCAAAAATATATGCAGAGATTAAGTAGTTCCCAGGGGGATTGCAACAAAATGACACAATAACGTGCCTTGCCGCACATCCTAATTATGCCTAGATAAGTACATGGGGTTAAAATTGACCCTTAGCCAAATTGATTGCCATTGATATAAAACAAAATCTCCTTGACAGGCAATTGATCCAAATGCATAATTCAATTAATTTGGGTTTCCGTGTATAACTTTTTTAATGGATGCCAGTGTGATTCAAAAACCATAGGTAAAATCAACATTCTCAATTTATACTTCCTTTGAATAAAAAATGTTCACTTAGAGGTTATCCTTGACTAATATATGCTGACTTCATGCCAACTTTGAATATATTTGTTGAAGATTTCCTGTAGCATATATTTAGGGCTGTCAAAGAAGCTTTTATCCAGGAAAAAAAATTGTGCTGTTTTTAATTACAATTTTAAATAGCTTTATAACCATTGTGAACTCTGGGTTTACATCATTTTTATGATAGCTCATAGTTCCTGGTTTATTGATTTTGTCATTTGTTTCATTACACTTAATGCAAACCTTTTGTACTTAGTTACTCTGTTCTCTGGGGGACTGCAGGCAGGGGTCAGGGGGACAACATGTAGTGTCTTGGCTAAAACAGCACAGCACATCTCATTTTACCATGGACTGAACCAATTGTGACGGGCTATCAATACTGTTCAGCAGGATGTTGCAGAAATATACCTGTAGGAGTGAAGGATTTTCAGGCAATATTTGTCTTTGCCCTTTTTCTACAGTGCTGGAATTATTTTAGCTGCATTTTATAATAGTTCAATCTATGACATAAATTTGGTAAATATGTGGCAAAATGGTAATTAATTTCTGGCATTTTTTTAAAAATATGAAGCAGTGAACTAATAGACTGTAAAGATGTTCCTTAGACTCAATGCTGATTCAGCAAAAGCACTTCAGAATGTCTTGCAACTAGAAAATCAGCATATTAGGAAATTGTTATTTTTCTTAAGGTAGGGATGTTAGCCGTTCATAAAGCTAGATTAGATCTCAACAATGCATTAACCTAGAATCTCTTTGTAGGGATGTTTCTATTGTTCTGTGAGTATAATAAATTATTGTTCTATTTTTTTTTAGGTGTTGCATTTACACATTGATGTTTTCCTGATGTGTAGTAACTTTTGTACTCCATTGATCTTGAAATCATGAGTTGGCACATATGTGTGGCACTCGCACGGTCATATTTCTATAATGTCCTGCTGAACACTGGTGAAATTATATATAATGAGAGACCAATCAGTGCCTCCCATGAAGCTTTTCGTCTCAGGGCCTGAGAGAACGATATCAACCTCACAGGACTTTTTAAAAATTACATTTTGTAGGATAAGACACTACTAGAGAACCCATCACTGTGATGATAGGGATCATATTATGCGTGTATACTCTTGACATTACCAATCCAGTGAATTTAATCAGTATCCTACAGTTCCCCGGTTGGTAGAACTGGACCATAGAAGTGCACCTTTGAATTACTCTGAAATTAAGAGATGCACTGCTTAAAAAAAATACTGTTGTTAAAGCTGGAACAAGATTAATAGCGTTACATACATCTACTCAGAAGTATGCCTCATTAAAATCAGTAGGACCTACTTCTAGGGAAGTGTGTATAGGATTACATCTGTAGGAATCCTTTTTACTACTGCAAAATGAAAATATTTAGAAATTAAAAGTGAACTGATAAGCATTTCAAATAAAGAATGTGTGTGTCAATTTAGCAGGGAGGCAGCTACTTCACAGAGGGTTTTTCCATTACATTTTTGCAGGGTTAGAAAGGATGCTACATTTTATTCCAGAAATTAAAGGTTAATTCCATTTTATTTATTTATTTTGGAGCTTTGAGAGATAAAATTAAATATTAATTTCAAAGTAGGTATAGTAAACAGTTTTTAAAATAAACGTACTTGAAATCTTCTACAGATTTCTTAAGTGTTGTATAACTTTCAAAGATAGAGTCGTTTTTGCTAGCCTTTCTACAAGTTTATTGACTTTTTAAATTTGCTTTCTAAAGTATATTTTAAGCTATTTAATTTCAAAAGGAAAAAATAAGCAAAATTCAAATAAGTACAAATTATGACAATTCCAGTCCTTTTTATTATGAATGGTTCTATTATTCAACATATGAACTAGCACAGGGTTCAAGCAGCCCCTCTTTAAATTTCACATTACAATTATATTAATATCTTCTGTTGTAAATAGGTGCAGAGGTCAAGTTGAGAACACCTATTTCTCACGTAGAGATTCAAGTTGTGGTTTGAACTTGAAACATAGAATTGTGCCCGTATCGTACATTCCAGATTTCATACTGCTATATCAGTGTTCAAGAATTACTGCTTTATAAACAAACAGAATGCCAAATGACCTGGTTAAACCAAAGTTGCTTTAGAAAGCACTAACTTCCCACTGCATCAGCAGTGTTGGTACATAAGCAGCATTGGATACTGTCCACTGTTCAAAGAATTGAACATACAGCAGCACACACCAAAATTTGCCTTTTTCCAATCTGGAGACCACATATGTGCTTGTTAGGTGAAGAAAATCCCACTAAATATTACATCTCCCTGTAAAAGCATCAGCCATCATTTAAATTATTATTTATAAAAATCATGTGCTAATATTTCATGCAAAATTGAGTGTTCATGGGTCAGTTCTTGAAAGGATGATCTACTGCAGCCTGACCCTCCATGGCTATGATTTTGAATCAGCCCTCAGAAACTTGACAAGTCATACAGCATGTTTTACTTAATTCCCTAACTTGTTGGCAAGACAGCAGCAGATGTCTGGAAACTCCTACCTTTGGGGGGGAGTTATTGCCTGTAGATCCTGTTTTATTAATAATCTTTGAATTGTTAAAAAACCCGATGTGATCTAGTGAACAGACCTGGGCATCCTTGCTTAAAATTCCTGCTCAGCCAGAAAGCTACTCACCATACTGCACAGGGATACTTTCCCACTCAGGTTCAGCCAACTGCATTACTGCATCTTCCCTCCCAGCACACCAGCCCTGCTTCCCACATTCTGTTTATTTCATCAAAGGTGAGGTAAATCTCAAATCACATGTAGTATTTTCACAGTAACCATATTACAACTGCCTGTGTGGGTTCTATGGGGCTTGATTAGAATAAAACTTGCAAAAATATGACAATACAGCAATTGCCTCTATACACAGGTAGGTCTATTTCACATAGGATCAATGCAACACATAGTTTATCTTAGTTAAAATACAAATATTGAATTCTTGCTTGCAATTTGTGGTTAGCCAAGCCCAATGTACTTCTAGTTCCAGAAAGTGCTGGATACTTCAGTTACTCCTAGACGTTTAATTTTAATTCCAAATGACAGCGCAACAGCAAATGGCAACTTATACATTGTGGCTTCAAAGTTGTAGCACTGCAACAATGCAAATATAACAAATACCAGTGATACAAAAAATGATTCTTTATCCACTTGAAATTCAGCTCTACACGTATAATAATTCAGTTTACCCTGTGCAAGGTAATAAGAGCCTGTAATTATGAGTCAGTTCTCCAGTCTCCAGCTCCCCAGCAAAACAAGGTGACTATTTTCTTCTAGCTCTCCCCTGAGTGAGAACTCTGCCCCTACAGGACTCACCCTGCCAGTTTATGGGGGTTACAACCATGTGGGTAGATTTTATGTGCTTAGGCAACATTCAAATATGACAGCCCACATCAACATCCAGAGATGTTGGAGGAAGAGCCAGTGCAGGGAAAGGCAGGTACACCTTTGTTCCTCATAAATTAGAGGCGGGGGAGGGGAGTATCATCTCATCCAGTCCTCTAACTTTCAGTCTAACCTAAGCCACAGGGATGTTGAATGGGGCAGGGTAAAAATGTAATATATAAATAAACTAGAGGTTATATTTAATTCTGAAATAGCTAGCAACTTTTCTGGAGATGTTCTGTAAATGAAGCATAGCAACTTGAAATACTTACAAGTAATAAACTACTAAGAGTGCAATCCCATGCATGTTGATTCAGAAGCAAGTCCCATTCTGTTCATTGGAGTGGAGCTTACTCCCTGGTACCTCAAGCCACAGTATTAAAAGTAATGTTATTTGCTTCTGCTCATTCATACGTCACACTAGTGATCTGAATTTACTACGTTTCAGTCAGGAGCCAATTTGGCTTCAGGCAATGTTGCCAAGGGTTTCTTCTGGCTGTTGGGAGGTGCACTCCTCTCCCTTCTTCCTTGGTCAAGTAGTGACACTGTACACCACACTTGGCTGGAGACTCTTTCAGGCCTCACCTGCCTTTGGGCCTTCAAGCCTCTCTCAGTGCAAGTCCACGTTTCTCTCTCTCTCTCTCCCTCCCTCCCTCCCTCCCTCTGTCTCTCTCTCGGATAGTAGTCACCTGCCACCAGCCAGAACAGACTGCTCTGGGTTGGAAAGACCAAGGGTCTGGACTATTACAAGACAGTTTAATATGTTCATGTAAAAGCAGTTCCTTGGACCCCGCTTCTAAGCTCAAACAATGGATGTCACAGGAGGGGGAGGGGAGAACTGCCAACCAGTTTCTTTCAGTTATGATAGATATGTATAATGCATTACAGTACACATTTAAAAAATAGCAAAATGTCATTTCATTATTGCTCTTGCTTTTAGTAAATGGTGCAGGCATGAATCTATGGGCCCAGTTTTCACATAACAACAATCTATGGGTTGTCAGGTCTGGGTGCAAGCGAGTGAGCATGTTGGTTGCTCCCTGCTTGCTGCTTCCACTTTGCCCTTGGTTTAGTAAACAACCCATGGTTTGTTGCTTGGTTAAGACTCTGGGTTGATTCTTCCTCAACAACCCACAATGCCATGTTCAGCTGTCTCAGCAAACAACCCAGGAAGGGCATTCCTGGGTTGTTTGCTAAACTGGATGCAAAGCAGAAGTGGTGAGCAGGCACAAGGTATTGTGCTCGCTCACGGTTAATTAAATTCTCTCAGGGCTCAATCCTAAGCATGTTTAGATAGCAAAAAAGTTCTACAACTCCCAGCATGCCCCAGCCAGCCATGCTGGGAGATGTAGGACATTTCTTCTGTCTAAACATGCATAAAATTGTGCCCTTAGTAACTAAGACTGATTTGTACATAACCATTACATGCAAACGAGTCTTAGTTACTTAGAGAACTTGTTAGGAGTAGTAAGGATTGTATTGTCTGGGACGTTGAAAAGCTACTGATAGTTCTTTCTAAGAGTCTCTCCCAGATCAATAATAGATTTAACAGAAAAGAAAAAAATGATATATATTGTAAGGAAGACAAATGGACTTCATGTAGTAATGAATTTTGTGAGTAAGCTGACTTATTTTATTAATGACTGAAATGAACATTGTAGAAATACACAACAGAGGTAGGGATGGAACAAATCTAATCCCCCTTAAAAGTAGGTTCACAGTAGGGATGAAGAGAACAGTGCATTTCTGGTCCTTTATAAAGTATGTTCCATCCCATTTTCTGCAAAAAAAATAAAAAGTAAACACACTAAAATTAGTATTTAAATTGTATGCATACCCCCATATTTTCTCCTGAAATACGAATTGCATTGTTGTATGTCTTTCCCCCTAAATCATGTAGATTCTGTATGGGTTTCCTCCTAGAGAGAAACTTCAGCTATGGGGCGGTATATAAATGGAAATAATAAATAAATAAATAAATACAAATAACACCCTTTTGTAAACCATTTTAGCTAAATCACAAAATTCAAAGAAATATACATTCTAAAGGATAACTAGGTACAAATCTGTGCATTAGTACAAATGTGTAAATTAGGTTAGTTTACTTGAAAATGTGGATCAAAGGAAATTCCCTAGCATCCCTTGTTCACAGTGTGTTGGTTCTTGGCCTAGTTATTGTTGTTGCTATATACAGCACCATTGAAGCATGTGGTTCTTTAGAGTTTCACAAGCAAAAATCAGTCCTTGGTCCCAAAAAACTTAGAATCTAATTTTTGATGATGGAGGCAGAAGGAAAGCAAAGAAGGAGAGTGAGGGGCAAACCAGCAGTGGATGTATAACTTGTAGAGTCATCTCTCAAAGGTTAAAATGTGGGCATACTTTCACTTCTTTCTGGGAAAAGTCCTAATGAATGCTCCCCCACCCCAATATTTTCTTCCCTCCCTCTCCTACTGGGCAACAGATGGTTATCAGTCAAGAGTAACTGGGGAAACCATAAACCTTCACCAATTGCTATGGAGATAGCCATTTATGTGTTTGGTATGCACTGTTCATTACATAAGCAATTGGGCACAGTAAAACGAGGACGTTGTAAAAAAAAATCCTGAAATTGAAAAGTGGTGGGGAAGGGGAGGAGAGAAAGGTTTCAGATTTTAAGATGGTCATTAAATTTGGATCTGCATTCTTACTAATATTTATTCCCAAACAACGTGAAGCCATTCTTGAAATAAATACCAATTTTTTTAGCCAGGATTACACTCAGAGTAAAATAAATTCAGTTTTGTGTATGTGTGCTCATGTGTGCATATGTTTGCATTCTTGCATGCTTGCATGCAGGAGCACGTCTCAAACCCAAATCCTCCAAACCTTAGCCAGCAAGGAGGGAGGGTGATGTGGAGGCTGCACATGGGCCGTCGCCACTGGCATGCATTGCCCACTATGGTGATAGACTTCTTATTTCTGCTGATACTCATGCTCTAGCTAACTCCATCTTACACATATCTACCTGAAAGTAAGCTTCATTGACTTTAATACTTTCAAGTAAGTATGTGTAGGGTTGCAGTTTTGGAGTCACAAAACAACTGCTTTGTAAGAAAAGAGCCCACATTTTCATTGAGGGGGACAGTATCAATGCGAAAGAGCTAAACAGATAGCCCAATAGATTTAAAATTACTTTATTTTAAAAATGGGGATATAAATTAAATACTATTATGTTAATGTTAAATATTAATGCAATAAATAAGTGAAGAAATTTTAAAAATAAGTTTTTGTCAGTTATCCAGTGGCTTGCATTCTCAGGGGAGGGCCTTGGAAGGTAGGAACAGGTTTATTCTTTACTGAGCAATTGGGAACAATACTAGTTATATACATTTCCTTACATTTCTACATATAAGATATTTAGACACCTAATTTTAATGAAAACAGAAAATTCTGCTCCTCCACCCCAAATGTCTGCAGTCTTGAGATAGTTCCTCTTAAACCAGTCCTGAGCATACTAATCTTGGAGTAAGCCCTGTTGAATGCAGTGGAACTGTTGCTTCAAAATAAACCCACATTGGATTCCACATTTAATTTTTGGTGTAGTGGTTAAAGCGTTGGACTGGGAGTCTGAAGATTTGGGTTCTAGTCCCCACTTGGCTATGGAAGCTCACTGAGTAACTTTGGGCTAGTCACATTCTCTCAGCCCAACCTTCCTCACAGGGTTGTTGTTGTGAAAATAAAATGGAGAGGAGGAGAATTATGCATGTCACCTTGAGTTTCTTGGAGGAAAAATTGTGGATGTAAATGAGATAAATAAATTCTACAGCAAGCAGAATTACCAAATGTAACCTGGTTTGTTGGCTGAAATTTTTGGTTCATGGTTGGCATGTACCTGGGCAAGCAAACTGTGGTGGAGGGGGGGGGGGATATTATTTTCAAAGCCAGGAGTAGAGGAGGGAAACCACTTGAAACTACTTTAAAAAAAGCCATTGACCTTTGTTTGATTTTAGCATACCTGTTTTTTACCCCCCCCCTCATATTCCAAGGCGACAATCACAACTCCAAACAAAGTAAGGGTGCAATCCTATGAGTTGTGCCCTTACAAATAGCCAAGGCAAAGAGGGTGGTGGATAGGCGGGATCCTCTCCTTTGTGCTCCGTCTGCTCTGCCGTTGTTGCTAGGTGCTCGATTTTGAGCATCTACCAGGGGAGCATGAGAGTGGGGAGGCTGTGCATTGCATAGGAAGCTGTCTAAAGTTGTTTCCTCAGTCTCCTCCCTTCCCCACCCCCAGAAAGGGCTCCTTTTTACCCTCTCCTCGCTGGCTACAAGCATGGGAAGGCAACCACCATAGTTCACTCTGCGCTGGCTGTGAGGGGGCAGGGCGGGGAGCATGGATTCCTGGCTCCTAACTCAGAACACAGTCTTTGAGTTGGGAGAGCTGTCTATGAGCTCGGAGCCAGACAACCAATCAATCCCATGCCCCCCACTGACACTATTGAGGACATAGGATTGCTCCCTAAATGACTGAAAGCTAATTTTTATTGTAGAATCTCAGAAGGATTAGCTGTGACTATTGTGAAGGAACTCTGCACTTCTGTATTTACTACTACGCTTCTGTGACTAATGCAAAACCACCTGCTTCTAGGTGGGAAAAATCAGAGAAACTATATAATCAAATATATTCTTTGATATATAGAGATCAAAGCCCATTATGCAATCACTATGTGCTGTTCAAAAGCACTCACCTGTTGGCACCTATCATTCCCCCCCCACACACACTTAAAGAGTGTGAGAATTGAAGATCCCTGTCCATAATCCAGGAATGGCTGGGGGGAGATTGGTTAGGGCTGTGTTGTCTCCTTCCACTCAGTCCTCCTTTGTTGTCACTTAATTCTCCCTTGTGGGGCTCATGCTCACATTGTTCTCCACTAAGGATTCTGGGGAGGACACAGAGAAATAAAGAGAGGGGGAGAGAGAGAGAGAGAGAGAGAAAAAGAGGGTGGGCTGAAAGGAGTAGCAAGGGCAGTGTTTTCCTCTCTTATTCTCCACTCCAAACCTGCTCCCAGTTGACTCATCCAGGCCTTGTACTCACAGTGCTCTACTTGGGTCTGTGCTTAGAGAGAAAATGATTAACTATTCTAGCATCAAGCCTGGGTGAGTCAACTTATGGCAGAAGAGGGCAGAGGAGAGAGAGAAATGCTAACCGAGCAGATCTGCTCCCATCTCTAACTGTACTTGGCTCTCCTCCAGGCCAGCTGCAGATTAATTGTATGAGAGGAGCTCCACTAAATCGGACCAAGGATCCATTTAGTCCAGCATTTAGTCTGTTTCTAATACTGTTAAGATATTATGGCTGATGGCTAAAACGAAACACAAGCCTGACTGAAGAGTGGAAAGCCTCGCAAGCGGAGTATGGAGGAAATAGCCTTCTACATTGTTTTCTTTGTATGTAAAAGGCTCAACACAGATAAATTCCTATCCTCCGAAAGCTGGCCTTCCATCTACATGGGGAAAAGAAGCTGGAGGTACAAAGCCAGAAAGGAAACAATGGTTAGCACAGGATATTCCCTACCTCTACTCCATATCACCACACTGCCACACACCCCAGAGTTCACACACTCACATCTCTCTTCTGTTTGCTAATGTACACACTCAGGCAGGGAGAAGGGGAGATTTTCTGCACTGACTAATTTCTTTCCAGCATTTTCCCTCCATCCCCAATCATAGATTCACTCCCACCCTTAACAACCTCTCCTTCTGGATCATGCTGTTGTAGTCTTTTTTTTAAAAAAAGAAAAGTCTGATCACCAAGATAGCCTAAACTAAAGGGGACACCCCTAAACACTGTGTATAAAGAGATAGTGGTTCTCTGCTGACCCAAGGTAGCTGGTCTGTGTGTGTGTTTCTCCACTTCAGTGCCTTAAAGATTTGTTAAGCATTTGGTGTTTATTTAGCTAGTAAGTTTAGAATTGCTAATATATTGATCCTCTAAACCAGACCTTGTCTTTGAAAGAGTTGGGGTAGATGATTTTGCTTTTGATTTCATATATCTAGAATCAAATATGCCTAAAACTAAACAAGAGAAGAAATACTATGGCTATAACCAAAGCTGGTATTGTTTTCCATAAAATGTTAAGGTCACCTTGCAAACTCTAAGTGATCGCTTTTCCAGGTTTTATTTAAAGTGGGAAGAAATATCCAGGTTTAGCAATTAATGCAGTTTCCTTCCCCACCCACTAAAAGATGCAGTACAGTGAAGGCTTGAAGTTGAAGCATTTTTTTCCTAGTCATTGGGTCAGTCCTCTTGTCAGTTACATATGCACCATCTGCCCCTATTTACCAGCGGCAGGTCCTATTTTCTGGAACCTGACCTTGTAAAATTGCTGTTCCCATTTTTCCTTAGGGGGAGACGACGTTTAAAAATGGTATTAGTATGCACACACATGTATTAGAGTTCTTCAGATTTCACCTCCCTCCATCATGTACTTTAGGAAGTTAAATCTTTTGAGTGTATGTGTTTGCCAAGGGGGGTGGGTAGATGTATCTTGACATACATATGTCTAGACTATGTGCATGCATTACTGTAAATGCATGCACATGGACACAAAGTGAGAGGGCATCGCTTTGGTTTGATACCCCCAACCCAGGGGAGATGGTTATGTTACTGAATTGTTTAAATTCCAACTTTACTATAAGGACAGTCAAATCAATTGTGAGATGAAATATGAGGTTGTACTTATGCAGAATACTTTTTCTTTTTTTAATTTTAAAATGCTTAGTAGAATGCTAAATGTTGTTAAATCTAAAAAGAAAAAGAAGAAAGGAAAAATGGTCTGCATCGTTTCTTTTGATTATTAATATTTTATTAATTTTTTTCATTATCAACACAAATTACAGGCAATATATTAAAATAAAAATACACATACACAGTAAAATAACAATATGAAATAAAATAAAAACTCCACAAATAATGCCAACACAGAAAATAATAAAAATAACAAGATACAGTAGTTATATTATACACATGCGGCTTCAGAAGCCAGAGCAGGACAGGCTATTGAAGAATAAATGAGTACAATGTATAATAGAGCGGAGAAGAGCCATCAACAATTTATAATGGTAACGGAAGACAGGGTAGCTTTAGGCAGTGATCTTTGGGGCAAGAATGGAACCAAGTGTTTGTATTTTCAAAAAATATATATTTATAGCAAAGACAATGTAGGATAAAGATCAACGTTATAACAAATGGAATAAAAACTTAAAATATCCTGAACTTTGTCATTCCAAAACCTTACAAATCAATACCAACTGTCTGCAGAATTATTTTCAGTTCATTGTTCTTCTTGCAGCCATTTCTGTGATTATAGCGGCCCCACCAATTGGCCAAGAAATTTCTTTCTTCCAACAGCAGGAGATTGTCATTTTAGTTGAAGTTAGAACATTCGTTACTAATTCCAAATCCTCTTTATCAATGTTCTTTTTTGTTTCATAAGAAGCAATACAGGTTCTGGGGATGTGGTCTTCCCCACCCCCTATATTCCATAATCCTAATTTCCAGATTTTTTTTTATTTTATAAGAATTCCAAAAGATTTGTAAGTATCTTACCAGTGGGAGGTTCCACATCTTCAACAATGATCACTATATAGTCTGTAAATAGATTCAAACCTAAATAAGGTTAAGTACGAGAGTGTCCCTGTTTTTGTCTCTGAAATGTTGGAAGGTGTGCTGTTATGACTTCAGTGAGATTTTAGTATAATCTACTATATTGTAGACACAGATCCTATCTACACTACTGCTTTAAAACGGTTTATAACTGTTTTAAACCGGTTAATAACCGTTAATAACCGGTTGAAAACTGTTAACCGTTTTAAAGCAGTAGTGTAGATAGACTCTTAGTGTATTCTGCTAGGAAGCTCAAAACTGTTTAGTTACCTATTCTGGTTTTCGTAGACTGTGTCATCTCTAATTTAATTTAAATAATTCAAAAGTTATTCTGCTTATATAGGATGTGTGGAAAATTCCATAACAAATTAGCTAACTTTTTTAAAAGCTCAATTTTTTACACATCTTTCCATGACTCTTAAGTTTTTCAAAGTATCATAATAGCAGAGCAATCTTATATATACTAATAGTGAGCTCATTCTCTAAGTGATGATTCTTATGCAGACAAAGTTGCAGTATCCACACACAGGAGGGAGTTATCAGCAGGCTTTGGGGAAACTGCAAGGTGTAGATGTTTTTGTGTTAGAAATAAACACAATGAAGACTGAACATGCTCAGTGGATTATAAGTCTGTTGGGATGGGAACGGAAATCTGGAAAGGAATGGAATAGAGTATCTTGGAAAAATATGTGACTGGTTATCTGGAACCGCAAACAGGAGTAGTCCACACAGCTACATTATATTGCAAATCTTAATACGTGTAACATTTAACATCGTTTATACTATGTGAATATATTCATATATGTGTGTATTTCAGATTTTGATCTGCACAAACCTGAGGGCCTAAGGGAGGCAGCAACAAATTAAAGAAATAATCAGAAAAATATATGAAGCACTTAAAAAAAAACCCATCCTTAATCAAAACTATTTAAAGTAGTGTGTATTGTAATGTTGTGTTTAATCAGTGAGAAAGGTAACCTCCAATATGTTGAGTTATTTTTGTACCGAAGCAGTTTACAAATGTTTGGCATAATAATTGGTGTATAAGTAATGAGTTAATCCAGAAATATAGCTGTGCAGGCCAAATCTAGGCCCAACAACTGCATTTGAGCATATTTTGAGGCAATGAATGATGGTCGGGATTAGCCTAAACCAAACAGTGATATGCCTGATGGAAGTTGTGGAAATACCTGATTAGATCCTGGAATCAGTGATATGTGAGGCATTTTCTTTTTACCATTATCCTATTATTTTGTCATGCCTGCATTTGCCCATGCCTGAAGCAAAATAATAATAAAGAAAAAGAAAAAAGGATTGTGTCCTAGCATGTGTATTCTGACATTTGATTTCTTGATTAGATCCGTCTTTTTTGATGCACTTGTGCTGATTCTGTGTTTGGTGAGAAAGGTTTCAATAGGCAGGCCTACCAGATGGGGCCAGTAACAATGCCGAAAGGAACTGAACCACCACAGTCATTTGATGCTTGGAATAATAAAAAGACTATAAAATTAGATTAGTTGAGTCTAATTTGGAATTGGTATATTCCCTATGCACCCTGGAAGCTCTTGGGCAGATAAAGCCTTGAGATTTAGTACTGTCAGGACGGAGGACTACAACTTCCAGTAAAAGGGGAAAAAACAGCATTCTGGGAGGTCACTGGGAGCCGCACGGTGACCTCCAATGATTTACAGGCCTTTAGCTTAATGAAATTGTTTCAGTGACATGACGGTAAAAGCTCATAATGGATTGGATGCCCTAATGTAATGAAATTATTCCCTTCTGCCTTAGAGGGGGGGAAAGCGCAATTAATATTTACTGAGACCTGACAGGCTTCAGTGTGCTATAGTATGCAGCCCTTTCAGACAGTCAGTGAGAAGAGACAGAGCAGCGTGGCAGCCTACAAGCAAGCTTCCTCCTGGTGACAAGCAAAGACTGCAAGGGGGTGGAGGGACACCTTAGTGACAGGGAAGCTGAGAACATGGTGCTCCGAGGCAGCGTGGTTACCAGGCAAGCCTTCATACTTTTCCTTCCTTCCTGCAGGCAACTGGACAACAATCAGATCAGCTGCATTGAAGATGGAGCCTTCCGAGCTCTGCGTGACTTGGAGATTCTGTGAGTTGACTTTATGATTTCTTTGTGTGTGTATGTGCGTGCCTGCGTGTGTGCGTGCGTGCGTGTGCTGCAGTGCTTTTATTTGTGTGTGTGTGTGTTTGTTTCTGTTTATTTCATTTGGCTAAAGTGTGTAACTAGCCAACAGAAATGTCTCACATACTGATGTGAGGTTACTGTTAATTAAGCCATAAAAGAAGGCTTTGGTTCTAATGTTCCTAAGGAGCACAGATGTAAGCCACACTGATTTTGTGTGTGTGTGCTGAACAGATGGGGTTTAATGGGTTCTAAAGGACACAGTGTTCTGTATACAAACAGTTAGAACCTGTGTTTTTAAAGAGTGGAGGGTGGCTAACAGGTTTGAGTGGCATAATATTTGGAGGCAGTTTACAACCGACCTAGACGGAGAGAATAATCGTTCAACATACAAAATGGGCTTTGGCATACTAGCTCAGCACAATGGCTAGGAAAAGAACCCATTGTGAAGATTGTGATAATGCTAAGATCTACTATATTAACAATGTGAACTTCACACCTGTGATTTTAAAGCTGTAGTTTAAGATATAGGGCTGTCATCCTCAAACTATTCTGGAGTAGATCAGAATGGTATTGCTCCAAATTATCAATTGGGCCACTTTATCAACGCCTTACCCACACTTTAATTAAAAGAATCCATTTGTAGAGCTTATAAAGTGCTCTAACAAAATAGTAGGGATGCTTTGTGTGGACAGGCTGGTGTCAGCCACATATGCAGGCAGTACGTCTTTGTGATTGCGACTAACATTTAAAAAATAAACATAAAATAAGGTATTTAAATGTTAAAGTCAGTGCATTTAACATTTCAGTTAATGTTAGTGCATTTAACATACAAGTTTTCAGACGACATAGCGAAAGTTTCCACCCATTCTTCTTCTGAAGTTTTTACATTGGGCCGAAAACCAATGATGTTATGAAGATACATAATTTTATTAAATATGCCCCCAAAAAACTTCTCAAAACTCTTTGCCTCTTGAAAAGTGTTCTTTCTGAAATGTTGCAGGTGATTAGGCCTTGCCAAACTTAAGGCTTACGATGAAGGTTGCGATTATCTGGAGGCCCAGGTGGTAAAATTCTACATAATTTATTTGTAAGGCAGCCATATATCTCACAGCTTGGTGCCTTTTTAATTGCATTGTTGTCACGTGTTTATGGGTAACCTATTCACTAAAATCTGGGTGTGTTCAAGGTGAAATGATGCTCTTTCCCCATGTTCAAAGCCCCTGGCTGTTTCCTTTCTTAATTCTGTCTTTGGATGTGAACTGGCAGTATTTTGGAAATACGTTTTGGAAACTTTTTGGGGTTTTTTTGCATTTGGCTAAAGTACTGGCCTATATGTAACATCTTGCTGTTTACTGACTAATTTATAAGTTTGAATTCTTATTAGGAATTTGACAAACATCCCTATTAAATAGTTTTACGTCACCATCCAAACGTTACATATTTGTATCTAATATTGATATGGTTGCCTACTTGGGCAGTAAGCATTTTGTACTTTATTTTAAAAAATAAATAAATAAAGAGAATGCATGGTTTTGATTTTCTCCGAGGTGGCTATTAGAAAAAGTTGTTTCTATTTCATGGAAACATGTGATGTTAAAATATTGCATTGCCCATACCATCTTGAATTCTCTAAATCTCCAGTAAGTTCTCCTTTAAATGCTCTTAAACTTGCTTACCACTTGGAAACTTGCCATGCATGTACTATGCAATTTCTGTTCTGGATGCACATCAGTCCATTGGAAAAAAATATTCTAATAGCTCTATCATAAATATTAATTCTATAACTGGATATGATGAGGAGTTTGGGACACTAGTTTCGTAGTATAATGTCGTATTTGTTGTTTAGGTTTTCTCCAGAGCACTTTTAGAAGACTTGAAGAAACCATGATAAGTAGTTTTAAACTTCCCATGAAATATCACACATTAAATCAGGTCAAAAGAGCCAAGGTTTTAAAATGATGAAACCTGAAGATGAGTTGACAAAATAAGTTGTAAGGTGCACAAATGTAAATGTCTATAAACATGGTTACTACATGTGTTTCCAGATTATGTGAAGCTGAATTAAAATCTTCCCGTTCAACTTCGCAGAAAAATATTTGAAATTGTAACTTTCTTCAGTCTAAATTATGAATCATTTGTTTTGTGATGATCACCTGCATTCATTCATGAGAAAGTTAAATCTCAGTGACAGTCATACATTAACAAAAGTGATGCCTATCAATACATTGATTCTCTAGGCATGAGAAGATTTCTGTAATAGCTGTGCAATAATACAGTGCAATTGATTATAGAACTCTGATTCACACAACATGTGCACATAGAAATAAGTCATATGGACATCCTTCTATAATTTAAAATTGTGTGTTTTGAATGAATAATGATTATAATTATATGCCATTTGTTTTGATAAAATTTATGCGGATAAAATCAGAGAAAGCTTTCTTTCCAATATTTAGAATTGTAGAGAAAATTAACTGGCCTGGAGTTAAACTTTAATTGTATAATAAGCATCATCCCTTATACTTGGCTAAAACTTATTTTGATGGATATCATTGGTCCTGTGTAAAGATCTTACATTATTTTAGACAAACATGTCTTGAATTGGCTATTATTAGACATGTTTGGATCAGGAAAAAACTGGGCTGAAATTAATCGACTTACTGTAGCTACCTAAACAATATATCAGATTTCTCTGTATTGCCAAACATTGTTCTGGCAAAAAGTTGAGTCCAAAATTGTTGATTCAACCTTTTATAGTATATAGTACTGGTTTATGTGTTTTTGTCATTGTGCCTTCCTTCCTGTAGTGGACAGTATCAATTCAAACATAAGTTTTGATTCAGTAGCAAAACAGTGTGGCATTGCAAGTAGTGTGAAGAAATTCCCAGGAAGATAAGCGAGTTGCCTAAAAAATATATTCTTACTTCCATCAGAGGTATTTTCTGCAACAAATAATTGCTTGGGGTGAGGAGTAGAAACACTGCACATGTAATTTATTCAACGCTAGTTGTTATAGATAGTTACAAAAGTGGTGAAATTTTTGCAATTAAAGTCTTTCAAATATTAAATTTAAATGGCTGAAATCCAGAGACATCTCTGCACATGATCAAAGGACTCATGTGTGTATGGGGGAGCAACTGTTGTTTCCAGCAGCAACTCCTCCTGCATTGTTGTATGCTGTTGTGGAGGGTATCAAATGCTGATGGGTGCTCTTTAGGAACTGGTGATGGAATGGTGGGTTATCTGAAAAATTTCAGATTCTAGGCAGGATCCAACTCTTAAGAGCATATGTGTGCACATGCTTACATCTCACAGCATTTTTCTTGTTTATTAAACTGCCTTTGAAATGTTTCATATTTTCTAGATATTGCTATTTTGGAGTCCAGTTCTTTAATCTGCTATGTGTTGTGAGTCAATGGCTGGTCAACTATCAATTAAACAGCGTGTTTAAACCGTGGTTGTGTAGCCAACATGATTAGGAACGGTTCACGCGACATGCTAAGCCATAACGTTTAGCTGAAAATGCTTAACCACTGTTGCTTAGCATGTTGTCTGAACAGGGTCACTGGGTTGGATCCAGGATCTGCCTTCCTCAAAAAGAAAGGAACTTCCACCAGAGGAAGGGCTCTGCTTTTGGAAGGTCCCTTTGTCTGATTTTGGAGGAACCTCCATGCCACCAGACCTCACTCATTCATTAGGGTCGATTCTGTGCAACATTTCCAGGGGGCTGCTGTGGAATAAGGGGGTAGGGAAGTCCACTTCTGCCAATGCAGTTGATCCAGCTTTAATCTGGATCCAAGCCGTCTTTAGCACCATCAAGTTAAGACAATGCAATTGGAATAAAATAAGGACTATTGACCACTTCAATTTATTGTAGCCCAGCAGCCCCAGATATTTTCTCAGTACGGTTTTTCTCAACCTTTTCCTTGTGGAAATGCAGTGGGAACGGCAGGCAAGTGCCATGTGTCCAGAATATTTGTCCCTTTCTTCTTTTGGGAAAATTTTCTTTATTATGAATCACATCCTTTCTACTTAGTGCCAGAAATCATCATAGTGGAACACTACTCCAACCCTTGTATCTTATGTGTGTTTACGCTCATCTGTTATTTAGTTCTTAAAAGCTCTACAGTCACAAATATCAATGTCCCACCTCCATTGTGGAAAGATGCAGCGTCCTGTTCCCATGCTTTGCCCACTTTACATTTGAGGTTCTCTATGTAGATATGGTTGTCATGTATGAGCCAGCCTGTATTTTCAAATGAAACAAAGGGATGAAATTGGTCAGAAGAAAAGAGAATAAATTACTTTCTCTGCTTGTTTTTTCTTACAAAGTTTCTTCTTTTCATTTTGATTATTTTTTGCCAGTACTAAGTAGAAAGTAGTGCTGGTAACAAATAGCCATCGGTCAAATTACCTTTGCACCTATAAGATGAACTTTGGGCATATGGCAATAAATACATGTTACATTAATTTTTAGTTGAAAAATATGTTTTTGGTCCTAAGAAGTGTCTTTAAAGAATATGGGCTTAAAATATTTAATTTTTTGACTTGCTGTTTTATTGAGATATATATTTATTTATGCCTAATTAAATGCGATGTTTAAAATCATGACATCATTCTAGGTAAATGAGATGTCACTGCTTAATGAAAATCTGTAATTGGCAAAAGGATATGATTTGTTGTTCTGTTTTGCCACCAAGTATTGTCGGTTTGGGCAATTAGGATTAAATTTGAATTGTGTGAGTTGCATTTATAACTGTCACTGTGTAAGCAGAATATTTAATGAAGAATTTGATTTTCACTGTAAAGTATACATTTAACTTCCTTTGTAAGCATACAGTTTTTTCCTTAAGTTCACCATTTAAATATCAGACATTGTTTAGCATTAAACTTCAATATTTAGTTGGAAAAAATGATATTCCAGATCATAATGAATAAGCACCATGGTTCTATATATAATTTATTCTCTATAGTAACTGTGGTGTTGTGAGTTTTAACCCTACAGAGATGAAAACCAAAAACTTTTTATCAGTACTATTGTTGTGAAACCGTCAGTTAGTTAACTGATTTTTGTTTCATTTAAAATCAGTGTAATAGGTTGAATGGAGAAAGAACTCCACCCCGCTCTCTTTACATTGCTACTTGGCAGCAGATCACAATGCCTATCTTTGGCAAATTATTTTGGGCCCATGTGCAGAATGATTTCTGGGAAGATGGCTAGTTCTTCCTTTCTTTACCTCTCTAGTAATCTGGAGGGACTCCAGCAGAAAGCAGTATCAGAACATCCACTAATTTTCCTCATCTGTGCTTGAAAAATGTGCTTTCCTTTTTTGAAATCAGATTAGACATATGACGTACCACAGGGAAGCCGTTTAAACCTATGCTCTTCAGGACATCATTTCAGCAGAAAGCAGTCCCCTTATGAGCTCTGAATAAACATAGAAACCTGATGTAGGAGACTTATCAAACTCATTGCGCTGATCCGCCTTCAAGAATCCAGCAACAGTGTCTCGGAGCTAGAAAGAAATGGAGTTCTAGGGCTTAGTAGGATACAGTTTTCTCACTGCATATGGAGATACTTGAGAGAGTCTCCTGACTGTTCCATATGCTAGAAATATGAGAGCAAAAACAGCAGTGGCCAGATGGCATCAAGGTGACAGGTTTTATATTATCTACCAGCAGAGAGAGAATAGGACATCAGAGACTGGATTCAGTAGGCTGCATTTATTTTTCTGAAAAATCCCTGATGGCTGTAAAAGGTAGTTGCTTCAGGGAAAGGTTTGGGATATCTGTGTAAGCATCTTGGTTAGTATTTTGTTAATGTTGTAGTAGGCTGGATATCATTCTAAATTATATTGATGGATGTTTCGATAAAACACAGGTACCAGTATACAAGAACACAACCTGTAGTGAATAGATTTTAGGTTCTTTACTCATACACATAATAGCATATGCTGTTAATTGTGGCAGCCCATCAGGTGGAAATCAACTTACCATTCTACAAATAATTGTGTTTGTTTCTCAATCTGACATGCAGAGGTATACATTTTAATTCTCAGATTGCTTTTAAGGATGCTTCGCTACTGATTTGTTTTGTTTCTGGTATTCCCTACTGATTCTTATTGTCTCCCCCTCCTTACAATTTGATCCCATTGTTTTGCATTTACTACATTTAGGCAGTATTCAACATGGCACTATTGCTAACTTGAGTGATGTCTCTAACGCAATGCCAATAATGCTTGCTGGTGCAACAAGATTTCCAGGAAAGCCCATTGTGTCAGCAAGTGTGATTGGCATCCAAATTATTAATAGTACCTATATTATGTGAGGTATCTGATCTGTTGATCTGTAGGACATTTTCCTTCTTTCCTTAAACTACCCTCCAAAAAACTGTGAAAGTAGTGCCTGTACCACATTGGTTTTGATTTGATGGTTTCGGTTACTTTGGGAGCCTTATCTTTTCTAGTGGTTCTCATGACAGTGGCATGAAATATAGTGATTTTCAGATACATCATTAAGCTCTGACCTTCCCAGAAATCCTATTGTGCAAGTGACAATTTGAATTTCAAAACTATTGAGCAAAACGTGCACCCAGCTTTAGTTTCAAGGGTTATAATTTTAGGAACCATTTTTAAGATCCTACACAGGCAGAGGCCGATACATTTGGCTTCATAAGGTATGATGTCAAAACATAATAATAAATTAAATAATTGACAATATGCTGGCCTTTAATGGTAGCCCAAACTCTAATGCTTGAATCATTCTGCTTCTTCCTGGGTCATGGTTGGGTCCCTGAGTAGCAGCTATATCTGCTTTTGTTGTCAGATAGCCATGTGCTCATTTAGGGCTGCATGTTACTATTTGTAGGTAAAGGCTATATAAAATAACCCGCCTACGCTACTGGGGAGTGAAAGCACCACGAGGTAAAGTGCTTTCCACATAATGACCATGAAATTTTAATCTCTTCCACGAAAGGAATGGCTCTTCTCGAGAAGGTCTCTCCACCTGATTTTTGGGAATCACCCCTCTCCCCATACCACAGCTCACCCAATCCAGCAGAATTTCTTTTCTCTATGTGTAGCATTTTTAAGGGGGTGGGGGGCTGCCGTGGGAGGAAGGGAATGGGGAAGGCCACTTTCACTAGTGCAACTACTCACGCTTAAATCTGGATCCAGCTTTTGATGGTTTGATCTTCTGGCTTCTAGGTAGAGTGTACTACAATAGCAATTATCTATGATGAGAGGTCCAAACAACACATCTCCCAAATTAGAAAATGGATCATAGCTACATTTCTCTTTTAGTCCGAAATACCCTGAATTAAAATGAAAATGGAAAAGGCCATAATTTTCAAAAGGGTTTAGAGGCATGTGGTCCTATTACTAGAAAAGGTTGGTAAGACTGTTGTATGTCTTATTCATAGTCTGGGTATCCTGAATTAATTTATATTGTAGAATTATCTTCTGTAGGTTTTATTGTGTTCTTCTGAGAACTTTTTTTTAGAGATCTTTTTAATAATCGTGTCCTCACACCTGACTGAGTCCAAACCACATAACTGCTAGTACAAATGGGCCCACCTACTCTTTCTTCACACATGGTTTCTTTCTCTCTCTCCATATCTATCTATCTATCTATCTATCTATCTATCTATCTATCTATATCTAAGCTGTATCCTCATAATGTTCCTAAACCTCTCCAGAGCAGGCTGTGGATTTGGTAGAAAGGGTGCTTAAAGGAAAATCATTAGTAGTGCATTCATTGCATTTGTCCCTTGATTTACTTTTGGAATGATCTCATGCCAAACCCACTGGCCACTATTTGAAGTGTATGTGTGTGTGTGTGTGTGTGTGTGTGTGTGTGTGTGCAAAGCCAGTACTTTGGATTCTATGTAGGCAGGTCTTGAAAAGAAACTCTGCATTTTTCCATGGGGGTGGGGTGCACGAACAATGTTAGTTCGTATCATAGACTTGGGTTTCATATCATGACATTCTTCACTATGAGGCAGGGTTTATGAGTGAAATTTACTTAAATATAAGTTGCAGTAAATTACTGTTGCACAGTTTAAAGTTCATACTTAGCGTTTGTAGATTTTTACACACAAACAACTTTATAGCAAGCTTTTATACTTCAGTATAGTTCATTGAAAAAGCAAACGATGTTGATTAATAACAGCAAATGAAATTTCAATACTTGCGGGTAGTTATGATCTTCTAAAATCAGAATAATATAGTTTATATTCTTATTTTAACAACTTATGTAATTGAATTATGGGCATAGAAGGGCTTAATTCCCCATCTACTCAGTGCCTCTAGAGAGATTCAGGTATGTCCAGAGACGAATTCTATTGGAATCTAACAGATCTACCATTGAGGTCACATGAGAAATTATAATTTTGGCCTGCAATTTTATTCGTTTTAGATATATATTTCTGTCATTTTAATCAGGCCTAGATAGTATGGCCTATTTGCTTTCTCTAGAAATGAAGGCAATTGGGATCTAAATAAATATGGGCTCAGTGAAGTGAAAGTAGAGATGAGACTGTCACAGAAGACCTCTTATAAAGGAAAGAAGTTTACTTTGCCTCATCTTATGAGTTCCCATTTGGAAGTATGTCTGCATTCTAGTCTTCTAGGACTTGCATGGTGTCATTCACCAGTCCTGCTCCTCATATTTTTTGGTGAAGTACTTGGGTTAATCAGTTTCAGATTTGCATTTGACCATGCAGTAGTCCATGAATTGCCGCAATGCAGTCCCTATGACACCATCTTTGAAGACCACTCAGCTTCTGCCAAAACAAAATGAGGTTGCCAGCCTGCTGGGCGGGGTTAGTAGCGGTAGTGTATTTTATCTCTTCTCCAACTGCAGAGACTGCCTATTTGCTTCTGGGTGTAAGTTAGGTGGGTCTGTGTTATCTTAGAGCCATCTCTTGCCACCTTTTGCAATGGCGTTTGAAACTCAGGTGAGGCACTTATCTCATCAGTTTTAGACTTGAACTTATGGGACAGAATTTGTTTAGTGGTTTGGTATCCTACTATGCATGAGTGCTTAATACTGCTTCTAATTATAATTTTCACCAAATTCATGACAAATAATATTTAGTTTATTTACATGTTTTGGGGTATTTAACAAATAAGGAACAATAGTTTCAAATTGACTTTAATTTGTTAATGTTTTTTCTGCATCTTTTGTTTGTTGACGTAATGCAAGTGGATCACAGTGAGTATTCAGCATTTATATTCAAGCTTCTTGGACCTATTATTTATTTGTAAATTTGTAAAACCAATAATATTGAATGAATAAAGACTTAAGGACGCCTGTATTGCAGTGCAGGGCAAATAGATGCTTATAATAAAGTAAACTTATAAACAAACTAAATTTGGGGGAACAAAATAAACTGCATTTTTAAAAATTCAAATAGATTTTAATTGATTTGTGGTTCTAGAAGCCTTTTATGAAGGGGGGGTCACACCATAAATTGGGCTGCTGTGGATAGACTGACTGTGTGTGGGTCCATGTTCAGTTGCCACATTGCTCTCAACTAACATGATTGCTTCCGTTTTTGCCAGAAATGTTATGATGCTTTGTTCTGGAAGTGCAGAACACTTCCCTATCCATATTAGAAGTAAAAGAATAATGAAAACTAAAATGATCTTTGGGTTTTGAAAGTGAACCACTTTTAAAGGCGGTAGTAATAGCTATGACATGTCAAGAGTGGTGTGAACAAAGATGAACTTAACTTTAAACCTGTGGTGATACTTTGAACATTGCTACCATCAACAAATAACTGTTTAAGTGCATCTCATGTGTGCCTTCTAGGACCCAATGCACTTGTAGAAGCACACACTGAATTTAGTTTTCAGTAAAAGTGCCACTTCTTTTTATAGTCCCTTGTATTTTAACAGAGTCTGAATAGAGGTCCTCTCCTCTTCTTCTCTCTAAACCTGTATCTTCTTTTGCAAATGATAAGGTTTGATTTATGTTCACTGTTCCTTGTTAGATTAATACATTAACGGATCATTTAAATACATAAAATATGGGTTTGGAGAGGTAAACTTCGTGTTTTACATGCCTAGTCATGAGGCAAGAAAGATTATTTCTCATTTCTGCCCCCTTGGGAGAATTAAATCTCTAGCCTTCTTGCTACTATTCTCTTGGCTTGAGCTACAGTGGTAGTCATAACAGGAATGAACAAACTGTTGTAGAGTATTATCTTGGCTCTGCCTTGTCCTCATGTTCTCACAAAACAGCTATTAATGCAGCTTTGGGAACCTCATTGTTTGCCCTTAAACACCCCTAGCGGTCAGAGTGAGAGAATAGAGACAACATCAGGAGTAGTTTGTGTGCCGCAATGCGACGTTTGGCTGAAGGGTAACAGCTGGATCAGTGCCAGCCCTGGAAAAAGAGGAATACTTCCACTACTATGGTCATAACAGTTCTGAACAGGTCTTAAAACCACTCTTGCTGTCTTTCAACACACATAAAAGGCAACCAGTTTATACCTGCAGGAGTGTATAGGATTGGCTTGATAATTTTGTAGAGGTAAATCAGGTGCACTTATCAGTTACACATGTGAGTGTCTGTAAATATAAAGTGCTAATATATCCTTCGCAGCCTGTTCATTTGGGTATCCTGATATGCCTCAGGATAAGTTATATATCTTTATATTTTTATTCTTAATTCTTATTATTTTTATCTTTAATTTCAAGGGAAGTAAAAGGTAAGTGTGTTTTGCTAGTTTTCTCCTACAGGGATAGAGTTTGCTTTCTTCTTGAATACTCCAGTGAATACATTGTCTTATTTTAAATTAATTTTCGATTATGGCCTTGCATCGGTCACACCATTTCAGTGTTTTACAATGCATAATTCACCAGCAATTTTAAATAAATGTTTAAAAGGGATTCAAGATGGTAATTCTGTATATTGCAGCAATTGCAAACAAAAATAAAAAAAAACCCAATATTTTATCATTCTGTATAAAACAGCAATTGCAACTATTGTATCATTCTGTATAATGCAGCAATTGCAAAAACAAAAACAAAAAAACAACCCACCACCAACCCACCCCAAAAAACCTCCACCAATAATACGTTACGTATCATACAATTTGCTAGATTTTAAGAATTATCAACGTAAAGTGTAAGCATGCCCAACTACTAGATTTCTGTAACATAATGTATGTGCACATTGGCTTAGATTTAAAATTGTTGTATGTTAATCGGCCAGAAAAATGTTGGAGGTACCATTGAAAATGCCTTGGTCATTGATAGCCCATTGCAGAGTTCTTATACATATAGTTTAGATTTCATCAGTCACACATTGAACATTTTCCCCATTATTTTTATGAGGTTAAAGGCTTCACACTTACCCATTGAACTAAGTTGGGACTTACTTTTAAATAGACATTTGTAGGACTGCATTGTAAGGAAATTGGAAAAAGGTATTTCAGCTTTCCCACATTTGCTTGAAAGAGTATAATATATGGAATACTTGCAAAACCTAGAAAGTGGTTACAGTTCTTGGACTACAAAACATTTGTTATTTAAACACACACACACACACATTTTAGTAATACTTGGTGTTAAGTTTGCAGCCTCAGCATGTTTTGAAATGGGGGACACGTTTGGTGGATTCATTTCCCATCCTTAGAATGAGAAATGGAATTTCCCCAAATTTAAATGATGGAATCAAGTTAGGTTAGGCAGTGGAAAATAAGCTGTGAAACTTAGTAATTAGATCTCTTAACAGTAATCTGAGCTTGATTTTTTGTTATCCTGTTATGTAATAGATATCAGGAATGGATTCATTTTCCTTTGTTAGAAAATAAAACAAACCCTTATATTTATGTAGTCACTCTGGAGGCTACAACAAGAACTTAAGGTTTCATAGCGTTTAACATAGACTTAAAAGTACACTGAAATACTGAATTGAATGTGGCATATAATTCATAATACTAAATACAGTGAAGCAATGATACTAAGTGTCAAGGAATGGTAATTTAAATGCTTTTGAAATACTATGCATATCAAAAATGATTGAATTGCTATCTTATATCTAGTTTTTAAAATTATTATTTTAATCATAATTGTCAAAATTATTGGGTTGGATTCAGAGTTATATGGAGCTGACATTCACGAACTGGATGCTCCTGTAGGCGGAAGTGGGTTGGGGAGCAATTTTTGTTGATTTCTTCTTCCACCTGTGCGCCTAAAAATTGCTGCAGAGGGTCAGAAAATCCTCCAGAACAGCATGGGATATGGCACTGGGGCTACAAGGGAAAGAAAGAATCAACAGAAATCTCCACCCTGTGCCCTTCCTCCAACAGCAAGCCTCTGCTGAGTCCTTCCATTTGTGGAGGGGCATGTCTGGTTCCATCCCACTATTCTTTGGGTGTCATATACCAGTTCAAACCTGTTTGTGGTTGCATTTTCACCCTAAGATTTCTCAAATTCTATTTTGATTATAGGATTCCTCCCAACTTTTGGATCAGTGCTCCCTACTGTCTTTTGACCAAATATAATTTCTTGTTATTGAATTGGTTTTACTTGGTCTCATTCATTTTGTTGCTGTTGAAATCTATAGTGTATAACTGATTCTCCA
The DNA here is from genome assembly GCA_029215795.1 of Anniella stebbinsi. Classification (NCBI taxonomy): domain Eukaryota; kingdom Metazoa; phylum Chordata; class Lepidosauria; order Squamata; family Anniellidae; genus Anniella; species Anniella stebbinsi. The sequence goes on along the minus strand of JARDYH010000005.1, from coordinate 73,641,116 downwards.
GGTAGGGCTGAAAAAATTCCTCCTGTAACCTGGAGAGCCCGTGCCAGTCATTGTCTACAATGCTCGGCTACAAGGACCAATGATCTGATCCAGTATAAGGCCATTTGTGCTATAGGAAGTGTAGTATAGTAATTTTAAAATGATAAAGAAAATTGAGATAAGAGAATTAACACATCTCAAAAAATCACGTCACGTATACAACGTGAGAAATCATAGGTGAGTACAGATGACTATTAATAAACTGGGCAATTCAAAATGATATGCAAGGTAGCAAACCATTTAGTAAGCTAATCATCTCTAACATCCTGCCAGATGGTGAAGAGAATTTTACTGCTATCCTATTTCTTCACATTTATAATGGGATGCAGAGTTGATGCAAAGATTCTCCTCATTACATGGCAGGATGTTACATACCTAAGTGATGACATGGATGCTGTGGTAGGTCATTACATGCAATGTGGTCATTGCATTCACCCAGTAATGCCCCAACTTATATGAATCACATATAAGCATAATCTAGGTTGAAAAGGTAGCTAAAGACGAAAGTGATTTTTTAAAAAAATTCAACCAAGCATGAAGCAACATTATCCTGGAACAGGGCTCTACAACCCTTTGGGCCTGTGGGGGATGGAGGGACAATCACAAAAATGTTGGAACACACACAAACACATCTGTGTTTGTGTGCGTTCATGAATGTGTGCCCTGTGTTTGTGCTACTCACTCTGGCTTCTATTTCTTTCTCACTCTCCCTGCCCCCTCTCTCTCTGGAGACTTCCTTTCGTCTGTCTCTCTGGTCTTTTTTTCTTTCTTTCTCACTCTGTCTTTCACTGGCATCTGTTTCTCTCTCGAGTTCCTTTTTCTTTCCTCCTATCTCATCCTTCCCTCTCTTTCTGTCTCTATCTCTTTCTCCCTCTCTTCCCATCCCCATGCAAAGGGCATTGGAGGGGGCTGCACTTTGCTCCCCTCTAGCCATTTCTTGGCAGGAATTTTCCTTCTCCCTATTTAAGTTAATGGCGAAATTGCTCCATTAGCTTGAATAGAGAGAGGAAAAACCCTTTACCGAAAATTGGCTGGAGGGGGGTTTAGAGTCACCCTCCACCAAGGCCCCTGGTGTCTTAAGGGTTCTTGTTTGGGATAGAATTTGTCCCCTTTCTAGACCTTTTTAAAAATAAGAATAACTCCCCCTCCATATTAATGAATGGAGAAATCACTCCATTCACTTGTAGAGTGAGGAAAATAGCTTAGCAGGTGCCTCAGAATGGCACTGCCTAGAAAGAAGGATTCATTTACGTAAAATTGCATAAGATGATGTGGCCATCTTATTATTTTGCTCTAGTGGTGGTAGTAGAACCCCCCACCCCCGCACTGATCTGTGCCAAGGTTCGCAGACTGCTAGTACTGAAGAATGTGTTTCCAACAAGCTTATTTTCTATTTTAGATGAAGCCATTTATTTATTCATTTATTTAAAACATTTCTTAGCTGCCTTTCAGGGCAGAAGCCCTTCCAAGGCAGCTTACAACTATTCATAAAATAGTATAAACATTAAAAACAATAAAAACAATAGCAGCATAGACAGTAAAATATCAGTTAAAAACAATAAAAGCTAGCAGTAAAAACTAACAATAAAAACAATGGCAGTAGCAGAAAAACAGTATTCATTTATGAGAAGGCCATAGTAAAATAAAAAGTTTTTAAGGCCTTCTTAAAAGCCTGTAAGGATGGTGCATGGTGGACTGCCGGTGGGAGTTCTTTCCAGAGGTGTGGGACCACTGCTAAGAAGACCCTCTCCCGTGTGGTGACCCACCTAGTTTCTCTCACTGGTGGACAAGTGAGAAGGGCCTCTCTTTTTATCTTAAAGTGCAGGCAGGCTGATATGGGTGAAGGTGGTCCTTCAAATAGCTTGGTGCCAAACTGTTTAGGGCTTTACAATGTATCTTTCTGTAAATTTGACCTCTTAGGTAGTGATATTGAATACCCTACATGCCATTTGGCTAAGGCTGCAATTCTATATACACTTAGCTCACTCAAGCTTACTGATGAGTAGACATGCATAAGATTGTGCTGTAAATAAAATTGTAATAGTATCTATTGCTGCCCGCATAGATATGGATTAATAATGTTAAATTGGATCCTACAAGGAATGAGAGTGAATGTGTTTCTTACAGAAAAGCAAATAGGAAACCACCAGTAACTTCAAAAGATTCCCACTATTTCCAAGATGTTATTTTTAATCTCTCAATCTGCTTGCATGAGTCATTTCATGAAAGCAGGGTTGATGAAAAGGCTTCACCCTTCCACTCCACCAGTTACTCCATTTTCACTGGAAAAAATTAATGAAAGGGGATGGGAGATATATGTTGGATGTTCTTAATGGAGTTTCCATTGCACTTGAAGGATCAAAGATGTTAGAACACCAAAAAGCAATAGCAATTTTGGTACAAGCTAAGAAAATGTCAGCTTTAAAAATGTTCAACTAAAAGAAGCAGGTACATTTACTCTTCCTGCTCTATAGATCCAGGAGAGGAAAATAATTTGTCTTGAAGTCTCCAATCTCATTTATACGTTGTTCAAGTAAGGGCCAAAGTAAGCAATATGTTTAATTTTGAATGTGTACTTCCATAGTGTTTGTTTGTTTGTTTGTATAAATAGCCATTTAATGTTCAAGGGGGGGACATCTGGGCCTCAGTGGGGCAGAAGGAAGATTTAGCCATTCCTCCCTGATAAACATTCCACCTCTGAAGTTGGTATGTATGTAGCAAGGAAGACTGCTATGTACAGCTTAGAGATATATTAACCATCCAGTTGAGTTAATACCCTTTAAAGAGGAATGATGCATAGGAAACTATGGGAAGTATCCAATGGAGACTGCCTGCGAGTGGCCAGCCCAGCCAATTCCCCTCCACAAGCAATGCCCAGAGCTTGGATACGTCCCATTGATATTAATATGTTTTTTAAAAAATATATTGCTGTTTCTGAGTTAAATTTATAGCAAATTTGTTTGCATGAATTCATGGCTGTCACTGGTAACCTTTCCATAACAAATAGCAAAGTTGTTACTATGGATGATCCACTAAATATCTCATAGTGTGTAAGTCCCAATAATTTCAAAGGAATTTGTTTGCCAGTAATGTGTTTAATTTCTATATATTTTACCAAATTCAAGAAGCTGTGAGTAGGGATGTATGGTTTGTATTTAATCCAGTCCATCTGTATTTTGCGGATTGTCAAGAGTTGTCCACTCCATCCAGTTGTCATCCATTCATTGTTCCCCACCCCAGCTTTGGAAAAATAAATAAATAAACAAATAATTGCCACAATTTATGGAACTTTTACTGGTATGTAACATTTTGCATATTTTTCTTAGTTCACCATAAAATCAATGAGTAGAGTGCACAGACAAAAAGAGTGCAATGCAACGGAGGATGAAGATGAATCACAGTTGTCTAAAAATGTTGGGGTTTTGCTTAAGAAATGGCATATACATTTGTGTATTTTACAGCAAATTTCATAATTTTGTATGACCAAGTCTTCGGAATCAACATGACTCAGAAAAGCTGGTCCACTGCAAATTCCACTGGTCAAATCCATAAAAGTCTGATCTTTGGATCTGTTGCAGATTTCTCCAAGATTCCTACCTGATTCCTAATCATTAGTTTATTCGTCATCAAGAAAGTTTTAACCATTTGCAACTTAGGGGACTTACAAGTATCCAATGCAGGGCAGACAGAAACCAAGGGGATCCTTTCCCCCATTCTGCTGTTTTTGCTAGACACTTGATTTTGAGTGTCTACCCAGGAGCTTCAGAGTGTGAGGGGAAAGTTGAGGGTCGCACAGGAAGATTTCTAAAGCAGCCTCCTCCCCTCCCTCCAGGAATGTCCCCTTTTCGTCTTCTCCATGCCCAGTTTTACAAGCATGGAGATGCAGGCACTGCAGTTCACTTTGCCTGGCAGGGGTCATGGGTAGGGAGCATGGTTTCCTGGCTCCCAACTCAGAGTACTGTCTCTGAGCTTGGATCCAGAAAACCAAAAGATCCAATGTCCCCCTGCCCCAGACACTGCCTAGGGAACATAGGATAGCTCCTATAATAGTTTGATCCTAAGCATGTCTATTCAAAAGTAAGCCCCACTGAGTTCAGTGTAACTGGATTAATAAATTGTTAATGCAAATATGTATTCATAAGCCTGTATTCACCCATAAATATCTATCTTTAAATGTGGGCCTTCGCTTGTTCATATAATCCTAAAAGGTAAATAGTAATTTCTTACCATTTTGGCAACATTTTTAAAAAAAAGATGGGACTGGAGAAAGATAGATGTATCTAAAATAAAGCAGATGGGAAATAAATTAGCAAGTGAATGTTTTTATTTTCCTTTATTTTAACATGACACCTGGAGACCATTTAGCACTAACACTATTTAAAAATAGCACTAAGACGCTGTCAAATTGATATAGCAATTGGGACAAATATTGAGACAAAAATCCCGCTGTTACTACTTTCACTGCTAATTTAAGGTGTCAGATTAGAATTCAACTACTATAAATCAGAAACTAAGGCCTCTTGGGACGTTGTTGTGCTTTTTTAACAGTTGAGACTAGCAGAATAATCATTTACAGCATCAGCTGCTGGAGTTCACATTATTACGTTAAGAACTTTGATAACTTCTTTTCTGCATTTTTCTCTTATCCCCTTTTTTACGAATTTCAGATTTTTTCTTATCTCTGCCTTAACCTCTTCTTCCCTTTCCTGCTCAAACTTTGGCTTTGATTTTGTGCAGCTGTATGAGCTGTCCTTCCAATTTTTTGTTCTCATCTTCAAGGTTACTGCATCAGGTGTATAACAGGGAGAGAGCCTGGTGCAGTGGCCAGCTACGAGAAATGGAACAGCTCTTCTACTATGGAAAGTTTTTAGTGATCTATATGTTATTGTCACCAGGCATTTTGTTTCCAATCTGCAGAAACATTTACATATTAGTTCTATTTTTATGTTTAATTCTTCAGAATGTATGTCATAATACATAGTGACCGATGTCAGAAAAATGAATAAGGGATTGTTTTGAATATCTTACCGTTTTAATTTATATCAACAGGAAAGAACATTCACAGGCCATAAAGTGTACTACTTTCAAATTACAGGTTCCACCACAAATAGATGGAAAAAACATTGCTTGAGGGCATCATAATCTCTACAAACTCAAGGCCAGAAAATGTGGAATAGAACAAATTTGTTTAATATTCTTTAAATTGGATCTATTTCAAGAAGTTGTGCAGCTCCAGTATGTAGTATGGAGAGAGAAGTTGTGTACAATGGCCTGATATGGTCTAAAATGGGGGACACTGCCCCCTGCATCAGTGATGTGTAACTTGTGGCCCTTCATATGTTCTCACCTGCAACTCCTATCAGCCCTCACCAGCATAGTTGTAGACTAAAACATCTGGAGAGCTACAAGTTGCCCACTCCTGAGCTAAATGATGCTCCTGCTTTCCATTTTTCTTGCAGTTTGTGTTTTGATTGTTTGACTAGCATTTGTGTAGTGTCATTTTAAAGCCTTCTGTATAAAAAGGAGCATGCCTATTTCCCAAACCCTATTTCAAACCTTTCACTTTTTATTCCTACAATTCTACCAACTGTATATACATATTTTATGGAAAAGGCAATATATGAAATATATAGCTCAGACATATACAGCTAGCTGCACACACTCAGTATAGTTTTTGTTTTGATGTTATGCATTACCCATCATATGATGTGTCTTAAACTTTGAGGAGATTCAAAAGCCCTTTGGAATGAGCACACGGTTTTCTTAGGAAAACTGCTGAAATACACCTCGGTACATAAGCCTAAAGTTTGACTACAGGAGACAGCTAATTTTGATTAAGGTGCTTCCAGATGAGGCTTTTAATGTGTATTTGCATTGGCTGATTCATGGGATTTAATAGGGGATCCAGACAATATTATTTTCAATTTGTAGCCACTGCTTCTTCTGTCTTTTTTCTTACCAGAAAATATCCATTAAGACAGAAAAAAACAGAATAGGTGCACATTGACTTTTCGTTATTAGCAATAAGATCCCTCCTTCTGGATACACCCGCATCTTCCTCAGCCTATAACTGCGTCTTTTAGTTGTGTCTGATACCTCCACAAAATAGAGGTGCTACAAATCACACCAACCTTGACAAGACACTCCCGCTGCACCATCTTTTGGATCGGTCCAAATTGTCCCTACCTACCCATGGATGCTCCCTCCCATCAGCCACGATAGCATAAAAACCAAATTCCAGGTCCTGAGGTGACATTAGCTGCCTTGGGCATGATTGGAAAAGCAGGCTATAATAGAATTAAAATCAAACAAACAAATCGTTGCAGTGCCATGGTATATAATATTTTTAATGATTCCTTTCTAGACATCCCCATTGCAGAGCTAGAGAGAAAACAAATTTAGGCAGCCTCAGGAAGCTACATGCTATAAATGGCTTTAAAACACAATGGAATGGTGTGGATTGTCTTTTGGAATTCCCTGCTGCAAGGTGTGGTGATGGCCATCATCTTAGATGAATGTTTTTAAAGGATTAGACTAATTTATGGAAGATGGACCTATCATCTGCTCAATGGTCAGGGGCAATATGCAATTGAATACCAAATACTATAGCCAAACTGTAGTAAAATGCCATCACCCTGATGCCTTGCTGGTGAGCTTCCAGAAGCGCTTGGCTGCTGCTATTAAAATGCTATGTTAGGTTAACTTTGGCCCAACCTAGCAGGAATCTTCTCATATTCTGCAACAGGGAAAGCCTGAATTTTGTGTCCCACATTGTTGAAAAAAAATATTTCTTTACAAATTCGTAACCAATCCATGTTCTCCTCCCCCTTAATTTGCTGTATGGATCTCTCAAAAATTCATTTTCCTCAAAACATTAATTTCCCTTCCCAATTTCACCTCACTGAATCATGTCAACTCAGTCTTTGGAATCTTTGCATCGGACTGTGAATGAGCTTTGGGTGGGAGGGTGAGGATATCCATTCCCATAGTGTGTGCCAAACACTGGCATGGATGCTGCATGATATTCCTGTCCTGTCTAAACTTCCATCAAAGCTATTCTACTTCTCCACCAAAGAGGTGGCACTAAGACAAAGTAAGGTGTGCAATTTCAAAGATATTAATGGATGACAGCTGGTTGGCCCCTGTCTGAACAGAATGCTTGACTATATAGACCCTTGGTCTGATCTAGAATGGCTTTTCTCATTTTCTTATGTGGGCTCCTGCACAGTCAGCAGCTGTTCATATTGATGAATCAACCTAGCTGTATGACTAGTTCTCTAACAAAAAGAACAGTGCAGATACCTGTGTGGTGCTCTAGACTTTTCTGTAGAGCGGGTAGCAAACAAACCTTGTGAAGCCCATTTTTTGCGCAGGTACTGGCCAGAACCCTGAAACCTCTTGATTATGCCCCCAACTGCTTGTCACGGTTCCACGTATGATCTGGACCCTGAGTAATTCCTTAAGGATCTCTTGCTTCCTTAAAAGTCATTCCTTCCTTTTCCTTCCTTTTCCAAATAACATGGGGTTTAGGCTGTAACCGGGGGGCAAGTGACATTCAAGACACTTGTGGTTTAATACAACAGTTTACTAGTAAATTAAAATAAGCAAATTATAAGTAAAGGTATTTAGTCAATACAGCTGAGTGATACAAAAGGCGTTTAAAGAAAATTAAAGTTGTAAAAACACAAGTTCCTTTACCCTAGCTGCATTTAGACTTTTCCAGACTGTTTCTTCTTGCTCCTTCTGCATGCTCAGCCCCATTTTCCCTCTCTCTCTCTCTCTCTCTCTCTCTCTCTCTCTCTCTCTCTCTCTCTCCCCCCCCCCCACCCCAACTGTGAGGTGAAGAAATGGAACTTAACTTGGGAATTAAAAGTTAACTGGCAAATGGAACTACTCCTCTCAAGTATACCTCCTCCAACAGAAAACCCCCAGCCTCTAGGCCTGACCTTCTTACCTTGCCTCTGTAGGCCTCAAACTTTCACACTGCTGTCATAAGGAAAGAAACTCCAGGAAAACCAATGTACACTGATTCTTATTATGAATTTCTTGCTCATAAAGCACAATGCACTGTGTGTCCTGAGTAAAGAGTCACTGTTGGCTATTTGTTTGGTGTACGCATACTCATTTTAGATCATTCAGTATTTTCTTATAATAAAATTACAAATAGGGGGAATCTACTTTTCCTACGGTACACTAAATTAACATTTTGCAGTAAGTGGCAAGATGCAAACAGAGCAAGTTCTTAAGTCAGTTTTTGGAATATTGTAAATATGTGGAACATAGCTGGTATTTCAGGCACAAAAATAATATTGTTGCATTAGAGTCAATTACATGGTGTTCTGGATACACTTCTCCACCCACGCACACACATACCTCTGCCAGAATAGTGCGCTCTGATAAAGAAGTGATCTAATTGAAGGAGACAGGGAAATGTTACACTTGTTAGTACTACCATTGTTGCTGTAACTAATCAGTCAGCCACAAAGGTCTGTGTCGTGGTACCAAAACTACATAACACACACACACATACCCAGGACCTTTCTACTCTGGATGAAATTACAGTTTAAGAAACAGTCAAAAGACTAATTCTAAAGATATAAAGGGATGTATTCTGTTTAGATACTACAGTTCAGGTAGTGCTGTAAAATAATGTTTGTAACTAGCAAGAATCTAGCAGGGTTTTTTATCTTAAATTAAACTTAAATATGAAGTGGAAGACTTTATTGTAGGCTGACCATATGAAAAGGAGGACAGGGTTCATGTAACTTTAATAGTTGTAGAGAAAAGGGAATTTCAGCCAGTGCCATTTGTATGCAATTAGTTCCTGGTGAAATTCCCTCTTCATTACAACACTTAAAGCTGCAGGGGCCCTGCCTTCTTTTGTATCTGGTCACTCTAGTATAGTGCATACAACTTTAATTACTTTGATGAAGAGGTGATTTCACCAGGTACTAATTGCATACAAATTATGCCGGCTGAAATTCCCTTTTCTGTGCAACTGTTAAAGTTACATGAGCCCTGTCCTCCTTTTCATATGGTCAGCCTACTTTATTGAGCTATAGTCACACTATTTGAAAACTGTATCAAAACAAGTGCACCAAATGAATAAGATCATAGGTAATTTTTTTAAAGAAATGCAAGGAAAAATCTTCCTCGCCCCTCAAAAACACCCCCATCACTTCTCTAGGAATGGCAGTTATTTTCATTAGGCACTTTTCTAAATATAATAGTTATTCTCATAATGTATACATATAAATGATTATATAGGTGCACAGACTACACTAATTCATATGTGCATATTATCTCTGCACTGTATTATCATAGGTGTGAGTATTACCTTTACATGGCGTAGTCCATGGCTTTACATGTTTCTTTTACAGAATAGAATTGTGCTGATGACTGTAGCAGAGCTAAATGCCATACAAAAAGAAGCCTGGTGCTTATTAACTAGAGGCTTAAATGGCCAAGGGCCCCCTGGCAATTATCCTAGATGCTCATTAGAGCTAAACAAGCACTAATCAAAAATTTAATCTACCATATCATTTTTCAATTTGATTAGTTGTTTGTGGTAATCCACTTCAGAAATCAAATGTAACCGAAAATCAGGGTGTGTATTATATTCACAAACTAAAGTCTCCCTTCAACTCTGACCCAGTGGTTTGGAGAAGAAGGGAGTTATAAAATGCATATCCATCCAAAACCAATGTTACAAGAAAACATCATGAATATTTTATTGGTGCATAGCCATTTCCCTTGAGATCGAGACTTTTGCAGTGCATCTTTCCTTCATGCTATGAGGAAATAGCAGACCCATTCCTGTCACACTAGCTGTGGCACAGGATGCATGTTGAACCATTGATAATAGACTTTCATATGGTAAAATGATGTTCTCCACAAATTCAATGCAAACTTTTTTCACTCAGCACAAAATTACACATCCATTAATATTGTCACCTGTCAACTTGTTTAATATAGGCAATTAAAATAACAATGTTACCTTTACAGCAGAGTTTTCCTGATGTCATAGCAGTTAAATTTAATTCTAGGCCATTATTCCCACCACAGAATAATTCCCAATGCCAATATGATGTTGTAAAATGTTTATTATTAGAAAGTCATAAGGCTCTCTCATTTGCATAACTCATGTACGCTTGTAATTGGTTATGTTACTTAATCCAAGTATGAACAATGGAACTACCATGTTCCTTATAACTACTTCCAATGGAGTAGCCCTGACAGTTTATTCACTAAATAATTACCTCCAACAGTTGGGAATCAGTCTTGTCTTTTTCACAGGCATTTGTCAAGTTTAGGGTTGCAACTTCAGTCTTTCACAATGACTAATGTTGTATTAATGATAAAATTCATTTTTCTGTATTACTTTTAACCCAAATGGACAACATGAAACCTAGGATTTTTATCCCAACAAGGTTGAGCTAGTGGGTAGGGCAGGGAGAGAGAGGGTGGGCATGCATGAACACTATACAGCTTACATTAATTTGTTCCATCTGAAGGAGCAACATTCTTTTTGCTTTAGTAGAGAATTACTGTTTCACTGCCAAACTCTAAAACACTTATCTGGATTATATTGGTCCTCAATTGTAGTCAAGCTGAAAGTTGAGGCTTAGTTGCATTTACATTTAAAGATCACAGCTTGCACTGTTTGTAATGATTTCTCTCTTTCTTTAAACATAACAACTTTCATAACTTGTTATAATGTATATTAGAACCACAAAACCAGAAGCTTTGGACTAATGTATTGAGATGTCTTCCCAACTTCCAGTGCTTGGAGAAGCTGTTGCAGCCAGTATTTGCTTGAGAGTGTGAGGAAAGGATTTTCCTCCTTTAAGAAGATTAATCAACAACAACAGCCTCAGCCTATTCCACAACTTCCAAGCCATCCATCCTGCTCCTAATCTTCGATAATAATAATAATAATAATAATAATAATAATTAAAAAAAATATTTCTTACCCGCCTCTCCTTCAGGATCGAGGCGGGGAACAACATTGATACAAATGACATAAAATACATAAAACTGATTAAAACATCTAAAATTAATACATTATTAAAATACAGATAAAACTCTTAAAATTCGACTGTGTAGGCCTGCTGGAAGAGATCGTTTTTTATGGCTTTCTTAAAGTCAAAAAGACTATTAAGTTGATGAATCTCCTCTGGCAGGCCATTCCACAGTCTGGGAGTGGCAGAAGCAAAGGTCCTCTGGGTAACAGTTGTCACCCTGGTTTTGGCTGACTGTAGCAAATTCTTCCCAGAAGACCTAAACGTGTGGGGCAGATTGTATGGGAGAAGGCGATCCTGCAGGTAACCTGGACCCAAACCATGTAGGGCTTTAATGAGAATAACCAACACTTTGTACTTCGTCCGGAAACTAATTGGTAGCCAGTGGAGTGATCTTAATGCTGATGTAATATGGTCACCCCTAGGTGTACTGGTGACTAACCTGGCTGCCATATTTTGCACTAGTTGAAGTTTCCGGACTAGGCACAGAAGTAGCCCTATGTACAGCGCATTTCAGAATTCAAGTCTTGAAGTTACCAGTGCGTGCACTACCGTTTTTAAGTCTTCCAATTCTAGGAAGGGGCGCAGCTGGCGTATCAGCTGAAGCTGATAGTAGGCACACCTGGCCATCACATCTATCTGAGCTGTCATTCAGAGCGACGGATACAGGAGCACCCCAAGCTGTGAACACAGCCTTTCAGGGGGAGTGTAACCCCATCCAGAACTGGTTGACATACCTCCAAACCTAAATTGGGACTTTTGACAGTAAGCACCTCCGTCTTGTCTGGATGCAGCTTCAGTTTGTTTTTCCTCATCCAACCCATTACCGCCTCCAAGCATTCATTCAGAGGAGACACACTATCCTTAGCTGACGCTGTTGACAAAGGCATAGAGAAATATATTAGGGTGTCATCAGCATACTGATAGCACCCCATCCCATGCCTCCGGAAGATCTCTCCCAGTGGTTTCATGTAGATGTTAAACAGCTTAGGTGATAGGATGGCGCCTTGTGGTAAGCCATACAGCAGTTCCTTCTTTGAGGAGCAACTATCCCCAAGCATCACCAACTGGAACCTGCCTGAGAGGTAGGACCGGAACCACTGAAGCACAGTGCCCCTGATTCCCAGTCCCCTCAGGAGTTCCAGAAGCATACCATGGTCGATGGTATTGAAAGCTGCTGAGAGGTCCAGAAGTACCAGCAGGGACACAAACACCCTGTAAATACTTAAGCGTAGATCATCCATTAAGGCAACCATAGCAGTCTCAACTCCATATCCTGCCCTGAAGCTGATTTGAAATGGGTCTAGAAAATCTGTATCATCCAAAACTGCTTGGAGTTGGAAGGCAACTGCTCTCTCGATCACCTTGCCCAGAAACGGAAGATTTGACACTGGTCTATAGCTATTAAGATCTAACGGATCTAGGGAGGGCTTTTTTAGAAGCGGCCATACCACTGCTTCTTTTAAACAAGATGGAAAAGTCCCCTCCCTGAGAGATGCATTAATAATATGTTGTAATTGTAATCTAATTGCATCTCCTCCCTGGGCGACCAGCTAAGAAGGGCAAGGATCGAGAGGGAAAGTTGTCCTTCTCGCTCGTCCAATCTGCTTGTCCACGTCCTCGGTACTCACCAACTGAAACTGATCCAATGTAATTCTACTCGCAGAGTTGTTGGACACTCCATTGTCAGCCTCTGCTAGAATTACGACATCTAAGTTGGCTCTTACCGAGAGATTTTATCTGTGAAATGATCATTAAAGACATCACAGCGAACTCCCGAAGGCTCTAAGATCGGGTTCAGTTAGACCCCCTCATCACCCTGAATAGTTCTGCTGGATGTGAATTCGCAGACGCAATGCGTGCAGAGAAGAAAGCTTTCTTTGCTGCACATATTGCCACCCCATAGGAACAAAGATGTTCTCTAAGTTGTATCTTGTCAGAGAGATATCGAGTTTTCCGCCATCGGCGCTCCAGTTGTCATCCTTCCTGCTTCAACTCCCTGAGAGCTTCTGTATACCAGAGTGTCCTATTAGAAGGGAGTCGGAGAGGACGTTTGGGGGTGATTGTGTCGATAGCCCTAGTTAGGTCTTGATTCTATCTATTGACCAGGACTTCTACAGGATCATTGCCGATACCAGCCATAGAACCCTCTAAGGCTTCCTGAAATCCAAGAGGATTCATCAGCCTTCGAGGGCGGACCATCTTAATAGGTCCGCCACCCCTGCAGGGGCGGGTGGTAGCCGTGATACTAACCCTGACCAGAAAATGGTCTGTCCATGACAACGCAGAGGTATTTGTCACCTCCGCCCACAGATCCGTCTGTTTGGAGCTGAAAACAATATCGAGGGTGTGACCTGCTGAATGTGTAGGTCCAAAGACCAATTGGGATAGGCCCATGTTTGTCATGGATGCCATGAACTCCCGAGCTACACCTGACAAGCCGGCCTCAAATGGGATGTTGAAGTCGCCCAGGACCAAAAGCCTGGGCAACTCCAACACCAGCTCCGAGACCAGTTCCGTGAGCTTGGCTAGGGAGTCTGATAAGCAGCATGGGGCCGGTTCACTAACAGAATCCCTAGTCTATCCCTGGCCTTCAGACTCAGGTACACACACTCGATGTGATTCAATTCTCTGACTTGAAGTCTGGTCAGGTTAAGATTGTCCTTGTAGACCACAGCTACTCCGCCCCCCCCTGCCCTGCCCACTTTCCCTCACCTGCTCTCTAACACAGTACCCAGCTGGGAGAGCCTGGGCCCATGTCGGGCCACTATCATCTCCCAGGCAGGTCTCTGTGAAGCAAGCCAGGTCGGCCTCCTCATCTAGAATGAGGTAATAGATGATGTTTGTTTTGTTTTTAACTGACCTGGCATTGCATAGGAGCAAGGAGAGGTTCTGTGAGTGGCCTGGTTTGTTCTCCATGATCCCGTGGTAACAGGGTGACCAGGAGGTAAGATGGATGTTAAATATCTCTCTCTCCTTCCCCTGAAATGGCACTTCACCCTGCTATCACCATATCTCTCTCTGCCCCACACAACACATATTGCCGCTCCTTGACACATTACAGCTCAGCTGAGCTACCAGCTGCCTCGAGCTCCTCAGCTTCTCAGTGGAGGGGAATGGGTGTGGGAGGTGCGTTGATGTTTCCTCCAATGTCTATCGCTTACCTCCTCCTCCCTCCCGATATAATAATCCCTCCAGCTGCCATCAGCAGGGCTCCCAGCTGCCCCAAGCTCCTCAACGACTTGATGGAGTGGAGTGGAGTGGGTGGGGGGAGGCGCATTGGTGTTTCCTCCAGCATCCCTCCCTCCCCCCCTCTGCTCCTTGTTGGGGCATCTGGGGCCAGGAAGGGTTTTATTTTTCATCCAAAGATCAAGCAGGAATTGCCTGAAATGTTCTACAGATGTTGCACCCACTTTTTTGCAGCAACAATATATAATGCTATGAGAATGGGGCAAATCCAATAAACTAGTCATGAAAATGCTAGAGAAGAATGTCTGTATGAGCAACATCATGTATCTGGAGAACTATGAACATATGAAACTGCCTTTGGTCAAGCTCCCTCCCTCCTGCCTTTGGTCAGCTGAAGTTCCCTCAGCTGTCAAGCAGGTTTTCCCCGGTCCTCTTACCTGAAATCCTTTTAACTGGAGATGTTAAGGCTTGAACTTGCAATCTCTTGTACATGACACATGTGTGTGTATAGGTTATTCTCCCAGGATTGTGCCACTTGTAGTAGTAGTTAAAAAACTTAGCCCTGATCATGATCTTCAACACAACCGAGTGCTGTATAGCAAGTAAAAATAGTACTTTAATGTTTCCAGGTGCTAATTTGGGGATATTTTTGATGAGTGGCTGGATTACTGCAGAGGAGTACAAAAATTTTATATTATGTTTTTATTTTGGCCATAATTCCAAGAATTATGTTTGTTTCTCCTCTCTATAAATTTATGTTGAAATAGCATTGAAATTCACTTTCATTCAGTGCTGAAGGGACCTTTTAGTGGCTTTCCTTTTCAACATGATGTTTTGGCATGGTTATGTTTTAAGTTAACCTGTTAGGCCATACATGTCAAACATTTATACCAGAATAGGTTAAATAAGTATACACATTTCCCAGGAATTAGCAGCAGCAAATAGGAATCAAAGATTCTGTTCTTTCCCAGTAAAAAAAAAAATCTAACCAATTTGGATATAAATATAATTTTTTCCACACACATGCACTTGCAGAATGATGTTGTAAAAAGTAATCCTATCAGTGTACTACCAGACATGTCTACTCAGAAGTAAACTCCACTGACTTAAAATAGACTTACACGCATGTAAGTGTGTATAGGACTGCAGCCTATGAGGGTCAAACTCTGTATCCCTGAATACTAGGTTTCTCCCAATGCAGTACTGAACACTCAGCTTCTGGCATATTAGGGCAGCTAAATGTGCACCTTCTACCTTCAAAGCCATAGCTGCTGTTATGAATAGTAACTGACATCACACATACAGAACTATTCCAACAAGACAGCAGAAGATAATGTGCCCAGAAACTCTTGAAATGGTGTTTTTGGAAATTCCATAGCATCCCTTTCTTCATCAGAGTATGGATATGTCCTGACTTGGCGTAGTTTATGAAATATGTGCTAAAGGTAATACTTTCCAGTAAATTCTATATTTAATAATGTGAGCAATCTATAATGATATGGAAACCCAAACAATACATATAGGTGTGGATGTAAGCTATGGTAGTTAGTTAAGCAAAACCCGTTATGCCAAATAGTTGGATCAATGATGCTGAAAAGAGGTAGGGAAAGATGACCATTACTGTTTTGCATACTACTCTGTATATGCTGCATAGCCAGTTTGCAAGGTGTTTGTCATTTAATACATTCTCTGTGGCATTCTCCCTCATTTGAATGTTACAATATAGTGCTCTGCCCACTGAACTAATAGTACACATGGGCTAATAATGCTCCTTTAAAGCATTAATGAAAATGCAAGCACTGCCACTTTCACTGCCATTTTTAGGTTAACAACCAAGCCCACTTTACAGGGTATGCAAGATTGAAAGCTACATTTACTGGAGGGGGAATAGCTATTATCCTGCATACTTAATTCCTCTTAATTCCTATGAGCAATAGAAGCTGTGTTACCTATGAAGACATGTGTTTAATGGGGGAAGTGTTTTAAAGGCTTACCACATCGAATATAAGAACACAGTGCTGGATCAAACAAAAACCATATCTAATTCAATATCATGTTCCTATGATAAAGAACCAGATGCCTACAAGAAGCCCACAAGTAGGATATGAATTCAACAGTACCTTTTCATTTGTATTCTCCAGAAAATAGTATAAAGCAGCACACTGTCTCTGATACTGGACAAAGGTGAAAAGAATTCATTCTGCTTCTCTGTAATCTCCTTATCCTCCTTTAACTTCATTGTTATCCAATGGTACAACTGCCTCCCTAGTTTCTGATAATATTTAAAGATTTTTTTATTGTTATTCCTGGCCTTGCTGGTAGCAATATGCGCATCATAATGCTTTTTTGCAACTCTTACCATCTGTTTGCATCTCCGTTGTGTTTGTGCTCCCTTTTGTTCTCATTTGAGCAAGACTTCCATTTTGTAAAGTAACTCTTCTTTTTTCTAATTGTTTCCTTGACACTGCTCGTTATCAATCCTGATGACCTCTTGGGCTTGGCGCTACCTTTCCTAGTCTGTGATGTACGTTCCATGATAGTGGTTTTGAATAACCTCCAAGCATTTTGAATGGATTCACCATCTTGACTCCCCCTTTCAGCTTCATTTTTACCAGTTCCCTCATTTTTAAAAAAAACTATATCTTTTGGAGTCAAATGTGACTATGTTGGACTTCTTTGGCAATTTTGTAAATATATATTTAATCTGATAGCACTGTGATCATTGTTTTCCAATTGGTTCAACAACACTAATTTCTCACAGTAGGTTCTGGGTGACACCATTTAGGATTAAATCCAGGGTCACCTCTCCTCTGGTTGGTTCCAAGACCAACTGCCCTCAGACACAGTTGTTTAGAGCCACAAAAAATTAGCCTCTTGGTTGTGACTGGAACATGCATTTATCCAGTCAATGAGTGGATAAATTTCAACATTTCTTTGTTTGGATGTCTCCATGATTTCATTTTCCACCTCAAGATCTCCCTGAGCGTTCTGATCTGGGGGACAATAGCATGTTCCTAGTACTAGAGTATAGAAAGTAACCACCTCTGAAATGAAAGCCCTCAATGCAGACTGTAAATCCAATCTACCACCCAGTTAATCTGAAATGCTAGTGTTGATTACTGACTTCTGTACTCTTTAAAAAGGAAATGGTTTGCTTCAGGATGAATGGCTACATAGTTTGATGATCTTAAATTGTTAATGTAGTCAAAGGAAAAACACGATTGATTGATTGATTGATTGATTGCATTTATATCCCACCTTTTGTCCTCCAAGGAACTCAAGGCAGCATACATAATCCTCCTCCTCTCCATTTCTATCCTCACAACAACAACCCTGTGAGATAGGTTGGGCTGACTGTGATTGGCCCAAAGTCACCCAGTGAGCTTCTATGGCCAAGTGGGACTAGAACCTGGATCTCCTGACTCCTAGTCAGGCACTGTAGCCACTACACCACACTGGCACACAAGTGCTGTTTAGCTTATCTTGAATGTCAAGGTCACAGTGTTTCCCATTATGGTGACATGTATTTAATTATACTTTTATTTCTAAATACACATCTATTCATATCAATTAGCATAGACAAACTTTATGCAATTGTTTCTCTTGTAGCTGACCTATGGGCTTATGACCCCCAACATTTTTAAATACCAGTAATGACCCTAGTTAAAGAAATTAAAAATGGAAGCAATGATATGTTTTCCCCCCTCATGAAACTTTATGCTGTTCAGGAACTAGCAGTGGTGATGGGTTGGTGGGTGCACGCACATACAATACATGTGCATGTGCAAAGGGTCAAAATCGTCTGTGTGCTCATGGTCTATTTCTATCCCATCCCATTTGGGCAATCAAAAACATTTCCAACTTTGTCCCCTAGGGACAGTTCATCATGAACCAAATGTGCCCCAGCTCATTGGTTTTCATCCTGGGATCAGTTTTAAAAGGTGAGAGTCTATCTAATTGATATTAAACAACAGCATTGTGGTTCAAAGGGATCCTACCTCTTTTGTACACGTCCAACTTGTCCCAGAATTTTCCATACACACGACTACATTTCCCCCACATCATTGGTGTTGACATGCACTACAACTGCTAAGTCCACATTTGGGGGGGGGGGAATAACTAAGAATAGATTTTGTGTGGTTGGATGAATCTTTTGCATTTTTAAGATATGATTTAGAGGTGGTTTGAGTGTCACTCAGTGTTAGTCAAAAATAATGCTTATCCGGGATCATTATTAATAATTCAATTTGAACCTTTCTTTTTTCACTAGTGTGGATTAGTGCTGGGTTGTTTTTAATCAAGTTATTCTTACTGTAGTGAAGAGAAAGTAGTGTTAAAATTTTGCACTTCAATGTTTCTGAGGCCATAAGTGGGCTTTCAAGGAGTGCAAAACCCACATGAAGAAAACTTTATCACAGTTGATTTGTGTGTGTTTTTCACTATTGTTCATAGTCCTATAGGATGCTTTGACACTTAGGGCTTCTTTCTACTTTACTTTGAATTGGTGTGTGTGTGTGTATGTGTGTGTGTGTATATGTGTAAAGAGTGACAGACGACATCCCTGTTGCCAAGGCAACCTGGCCAGTATTCCCTGTTTTTGATGCTTGTCAGGATCTGCAAGCTGTCAAAGCCTGAATCAGATGGGAACATCTCAGAAGAGGAAGGGGAGACCCCTGCGTGCTGGGATGATGGGTTTGCTCCTCCTATTGGAGACTGTACAGATAGGCAATACAAAGGACAACCACTAACCTCATCTGAAACACGGACCTATTTAATCTAATGTTCAGTGATAACCAAGGGCAAAGCATCTCTCTGTTTGATTTTCTCCTTTGTGAATACTGTTGTCTAGATATAAAGTTCATGCATTTGTAGAGCACAGATTTAGAATCATAGAATAGTAGAGTTGGAAGGGGCCTATAAGGCCATCGAGTCCAACCCCCTGCTCAATGCAGGAATCCACCTTAAAGCATACCTGACAGATGGCTGTCCATCTGCCTCCTGAATGTCTCTAGTGTGGGAGAGCCCACAACCTCCCTAGGTAATTGGTTCCATTGTTGTATTGCTCTAACAGTCAGGAAGTTTTTCCTGATGTCCAGCCAGAATCTGGCTTCCTGTAACTGGAGCCCGTTATTCCATGTCCTGTACTCTGGGTTGATCAAGAAGAGATCCTGGCCCTCCTCTGTGTGACAACCTTCCAAGTATTTGAAGAGTGCTATCATGTCTCCCCCTCAGTCGTCTCTTCTCCAGGCTAAACATGCCCAGTTCTTTCAGTCTCTCCTCATAGGGGTTTGTTTCCAGACCTCTGATTATCCTTGTTGCCCTCCTCTGAACACGCTCCAGCTTGTCTGCATCCCTCTTGAAGTGTGGTGCCCAGAACTGGACACAATACTCAAGTTGGGGCCTAACCAGTGCCGAACAGAGGGCAACCATTATATGAACAAGACCATTTCTTGTCTTGTTCATATAATACATTCTTCCTGTATAGAATTATAATACCAAGTAGTTGAATGAACCTGATACTGTCTTTACTGTATAATCCCATTTACAAATCTGGTATGAAAGTGGGTTCTCTGTCGCTAGAAATTCTAATCTCAGATGCAGGCCCTTTCCGCACCATAGGGGTGGAGAGGGTGGGAAGTGGGCAAACCCGTAAGTAACCATTTCTGGGTTCGGCACACTGAAGCCGCATTACGAATGCGACTGCCCGGGTTTCTCCCGGGCCATCGCAAGTTGCGGTGGCCATTTTTTTCAAAGATCCATGGAGGAGCATACGAGCGCTCCTCCGCAACTGTGAGTATTAGAAAAAATACCTGCAGGCGATTGCGCCCCCCTGCCACCCTGGGGATGGCGAAATCGGGTCCCCCTTCTCCTGATGACCTTGGAGCTGCGCGGTGCGGCTCTGTGGCCATCAATGCAGCTGTGCTTACTTGTGGGTAAGTGCAGCTGCGCCTGGGATGGGTGGCTGTGCCCAGAATGGGCAGCCACACCGGTCTGCTAGTGGGATGCTCTGTGCATTATGTGAAATCTCTGCGAGTAGGCAGGGGCAGCCACAGGATAATGGCTGGGGTGGAAAAGGCATCAGTCAACCCAGGATAGTATGCGTGAAGTGAGCAATTCATGAAGATGGTTCCATCGTATCAAAATGTGAAGGCATATTGGTATGAGTAGCTGGTAGCCATCAAGGCTCACTAGTTATGTTCATGTCAAGGAAGGGCAGCTGGTGCTTCTAAATACTGGGGTACTATGAGCCTCACCCATCCTACCAAGCTTTCTGGGGACATTTGGCTGGCCACTATTGGAAAGTGAATGCTGGACTAGATGGAAATGAGTGAATTGCCAGTGGCTGCAAATTGCAGATTGGGACCGCAGTGTGGGACAAGTCTTAAAGGCCCCCTAGCCCCATGGTAAGATCCCAATCCAGGTTGGGTACCCTGTGCATCCTTTTGAATAAGTTGCGTGTGGGAAAAACGGGGAAGCCAGCTACATCTTTAAAGTGACCCAGAGGACAAGAGAGCAAAGGGTGTGAGCTTCAAACACTAAACCACTCTTTCTTTCCCCTTATTTGCTTCTGCAGTAGTCACTTTACAACAGAAAAGTGGATGAGATCAAAGGCCTATCTAGTCCAGCATTCCATCGTCACAGTGGCCAACCAGATCCCTATGGGAAGTCCACAAGCAGGACATGAGTGTGATAGCACCCATCTTCTCATATTTCCAGCAACTGCAGTTGGGCGGCATGCTGCCTCTGATTATGGCTGAGAGTCAAGTGACTCACTCAAGGGCATAAACTGAGTATGGGGGGGATTTTGAAAGGCTCTCAAATTCAATGACCTCTCCTTTACTCATTTGTTCAGCATATAGATTCAGTATGTACTGAAAATATGTTCTCTGTTTATAGATTCATTATCCGCCCCTTGCCAATTCATGTTCTGCTCCAAATCCTAGCCTCAAATCATCCCCCCTTCTAAAATTCATTTCCCACCAGATGACATCCAAATTACCCACTGGTCAGTTCAAACAGAGAACAATCCCAATTATTCTCACTCAGGCAGATGTCTCCCCTTCAGTTCTTAACCCACAACAGTTTGGCCTGGAAGGAGCAAGATGACTTAGTTCTCCTGGCTCTGCCTATAGCATGAAGAAATAGGACAAAGACATGTTGTTTTAAAAATGAGCTGACACTGTCTAGTCAGCAGCTACCCACTACTGCGAGCCCAACTATCTCCATTATTCAATCCTCATGTATGATCACTGAATAACTCAGGTATTTGTTTATGTATTCACTTAGGATGACACTTTGGCACACTGTGGAAGTTATATATAGAGTTGCCCCTTCTGGCGACTGTTTAGAAGGCACATAAGCATTACCTTCACCCACATGCTTCCAAATTGTCCATTTAGAAGATACCAAAAGGAGTCTTTCATTTTAATCTAAATTAGCTCTTGGTATACTGTTTATCTTGGTATGCTGAACTAGTATTTTATGTCTGTCTGTATGTAGTTATTGATATTTACAATACAAATACATTTTTGACTATGTTCAAATTCTTCATATGGTATGTTTTTTTCCACAGATTATGGTTGATTCCATAAATAGCACGTCAAAATACTGCAGCTGATTGAATCCATCTGTGTTTGTTTTTCTTTCTTTATAGTACCCTCAATAACAACAACATCACACGCATCCCTCTCACCAGCTTCAATCATATGCCAAAGATCAGGACCCTGTAAGTACTCCATTCTGAAATACTGAATGCTTAAATTAACACACTGAGTGTTCCAATGTTATTATTACTTGTTATTTAACACATTCAAATAAATGGAACAGAATAGTTCACGTTTCCCTTTTATTTCGGTATGGGCCTTTTCAGACAACACGCTAAGCCATGGTTAGGCTGCTAACCCTTTTGCAACAAATGGTTAATGAGCATGTTTAAACCATGGCTATGTAGCCACCGCCATGGTTAGGAATGGTTCATATGACATGCTAAGCCACAATGTTTAATTCGAAATGTTTAACCACTGTGGCTTAGCATATTGTCTGAACAGGGATGTGGGAACAGCCTGAATTGGAAGTGGAGTGAGGTTGATGGGGAGACCAGTAATAGGGATGTCACAACATGAGTGGCTATCGATGGACTTCACTGAGTATTTCCAGGGGGAAGAGAACTGGTGTTGGGCTCAGGACATGAGCTTGGGCAGCCCGATATAGAAGGATACTGTTCCTGGTCGTTTGGAGGACCTGGGGTTTGGAGTAGTTGCACAGAGGACCTTCAGTAAGAGAATTAAACTGAGAGGAAGCCTTGGCTACAGGGTTGTACAATATAGTATTAATTCTGCCAAAAACAACAGGGTTGGGTCCTAACTTAGCACAAATTGAGGGATCCTCCCATCCAAGGAAGGCATTTTTTCCTGTGGAGGATCTCACTTGCACAATTGTGAAGGCAGCTGCAATTTTCATCTATTCCTCCTCCTCTTGAAGCTCTCCTGCACTGTTCCTGATGGTCCCCCAAACGTCCACAGCTGACTTTCAAGGATTGCAGGGGAGGGGGAAGTTGGTGGAAATTGCCTCGTCTTCCCTCTTCTGCTGGCAGGAACATTCCGTGAGCAGAACTCCACTCAGAGGGTGTTGCTGCTGGCAGGAGCAAAGGCCACAGTGCTTTGGAGTGTTCCAAACACATCACATGCATTTTCTCAGTAATCATTACAGCAGGGCTATACTATAAGTCAGTATTGTTATCTCCATGTTGCAGATGGAGGGCTGGGTTTGTGAGAATAGTTTGCCTAAAGCTACATTTAAACTGTGAAGTTCCTGGCTCTTTGTGCACTGTCATAGCTGTTGTGCTGCAACAGGAGGTTGGGAGATTCTGCACAATTCTAGGGCTTTGGGAAATTGGGCAGAGGGACTCATGGGAGATGAAAAAATGGGTTGCTATTACACAGTAAACATATAGTTTTGCCAAAGACAGAGCCACCTCCTGAGCACCACCTTTCTCTCAACATGATGCAGGCTATGAATTAGAAACCAAGACACTCTGTGCCAGCATAAAGGGTAGGCACGGTTGGGCACCTACAAAGGGCCCATACCCCAGTAGGGACCCACTGACAAGAATGTCCTGGACTTGCTCTTCTTTATACCACTGCAACGTGTTTGTTCACCAACTTCTTTTACTGGCCCAGACAACGGTGGTGGTGAGAAGGAAGAACTGTAGAATAGCAGTAACAGCTGGTGACAATGGAGGTGAGACAATATACACACTGAGGGAGGGGGGGCACTGAGAGTGTCTTGCCCAAAGCTCCCCAAAAGCCTGGGGCTGGCACTGCTCTGCCCCTTATATTTTGGCAGCTATTTACATCAGGAACAGGAACAAACATTTTACATGGAAGCCCAGGCTACTTAGTGCCTTTGTAGTGGGGAGAGAAGAGTTCTTACCAAATAATCAGTTCTGTAACCACTACTCTTTGTGTGCTACAAGAAGGTGGAGTAGGTTGGCTTATGGTGCAGTATATATGCCCCGCCTTTTGGCCACTTCATATAGAGAGCGTAGGATTTGGTCTCTTATATAAATTTGGAGTTAAATTACCTTCCACCTGAGTTATAAAACAAAGACATATAATTTTAAAAGTGCTAAAGATCTCCCCTGTGATTTAGCCAAATATTATCATTAGTCTATATTCCCCCAATGTATTTCATTATGAATCCATCTATTTCATGCCTGTGAAACCTGTGACAAATGCAATCTGCCAGCCATATATGCGAGTCCACCAAGGATTCAATAAATAGCCTGGTTTTGCTGCTTGCCTAGGACCTCAAAAAGAACAGGGGTGTTAAACGCCTGGTAGGCTACAATTCATTGCTAGTGTACTTGTTTAGCTTGGTGGATACATGTTGCTCTGGTCTAATCTACACATAGATGTGTAGTGGTACTGTAACTAATGCACCAGTGAATCTTAATTGCACACTGCTGGCTTTATACTTGCATATATTTACTCCTTTCAAGAAGTTGAAGGGAACATGAACTACCATTTGCATTACCTAATTAAAAGGTATCTATATTTTTGAGTATTTTACTTGTAATACTCTAGAGTCATCTCTTGATTATTTCAAATCGATCAATCCGTGTGATAAACAGACCATAGTGTCTCCTGCCATTTTCCTTTTAGTTTAATTTAAAAGATGGCTTTGTATGTAGCTCCCTGGAGACTTATATTGACTAATTCCCTTTTGCTGTAATTAAAGGGGGAAGGGAGGGGGGAAGGAAGTTATAAATGGGATTTTAAGGAAAGCTTTTATATTGAATTTTGAGAGTTACATTTTATAAAACTTGAATGCTGACCCAAAAGGATATTCTGAAAATTTAATTTAGGCTGTGACTAAAAGGGCACTTTTAAAATCTAGAATTTATATTCATTCCCCTTTTGTGTGCCATAAATATACTTCCATCAATTTTAAGTGGCATGTTTCAGTCCATATGTACTGCCAAATAATTTGCAATAGGCGTCTAACCAGTCCTACTCTTGATGAAAAATAGAAGAGCTGAACAATAATAAAAACTGTTAGATTTTTCATTTTAGGTTTCATCTAGTTGGTTACAGACTCAGTGCCATCAGATGAATAACAAATCTAAAATAAGCATGCATGGTAGAGTCCAGTAATATTTCCAAGAGCCTTCATTAGAGTGTTGTTGAAGGAAAATTATTCTGTATTCCTAGAATTAGTTAAAATGTTCTTGAATATATTATTTAATATTTCTACACCATTTAGCATTCCTTATTAATTGTTTTATAGAAGTGGATATTAATGACCCTCCATCAACCATGACCACAAGCCAGTGGAGCAACTTACACATGCAGAAAAGATTGCCTATGCAATAGGGCTTTTAGAATGCATTGTGTGAACCTTCCACACTTCCCATGAGATGAAGTAGTGTATCATCTGATTTAGGCAATTCATTTTAATTTAGGGAAAGATTCCTTTTTATTCTGCTAGATAGAAGTGGCTGAGACAGTAATGAAGAAATGTTCTTTCTGGTTTTTAAAAAAGTGTTTTTGATAGGTTGGGACGGGGAAACCTTTCTGGATTTCCTCCCCATTTAATAGGATTAACAGCCAACGTGAGAAATCTTGAAGGCAAGCCTATGCCTATGATTTGGTTCAAAAATTAGGGTGACCATATGAAAAGGAGGACAGGGCTCCTGTATCTTTAACAGTTGCATAGAAAAGGGAATTTCAGCAGGTGCCTTTTGTATGCCTGCAGCACCTGGTGAAATTTGTTCTTCATCACAACAGTTAAGTTGCAGAAGCTATACTAGAGTGAGCAGGTACTATCCACTTAGCACCCATGTAAGTGAACATTGTACAAAACACAAGGTCTATGTAGTCCTCTTAAAAATACAGCAAATGCACGTTTAAGCCACCTTGATTGCAATGAAAACTGGGAAGGTGTTGCCCCTGCTCCTATCTCGCACTTAAACCAATGGAACTAACTTTAGCTGCTTCATGCCTTTGTTTTTTTGCCCCACCTCTCACATTACTGTAGAGATGCTTTAGTCACAGCAGCCTGCATTTGATGCTGCCTTTGGACTGTCCTTTACAGCCTTTTCATGTTTTTTGTTTTGTTTGTTAAACTAGGGCTGTTTACAGGAATGATGTTGTTTAATTTCAGCTTGACTTCTAAGGAAGACTGTGCAATACAGATGCAGCAGTTAATACATTTTTGTTGTGATTAATTCTATTATTTTTTCTTTCTAAATCCCTTTTCTGTTGCTCTGTTACATAGGGTTTTTTAAAATCCATCTTTAGCTCCAACAAGAATTAATTTGGCATTGATCCGTTGTTTTCCTTTTGATGAGACGGCTATATTTATGCAAAGTATTGCTTTACATTCACTTTTCTTCATTTCCTTATTGTTGACTCCCCCATGTTTTCTGCACAAATGAAGGAATGAAAGGCTGCAGAGATAGTTGTCTGTGCTCTTGTATAGATTAAAGGCAGCCTAAAAAAAGACAGCAACAATTCACACACACTCCACTTGCAGTAGACGCTGCTTACTATACTCGTATATTTATGAAAGATACAGTCGACGTAGTTAAAGCTTGACAGATTTTCTGTGAGCTTTTCTCGAGAGAACATTCCTAAATGCACACTATATGCAGCAGAATTTCAACATAAATAATATATTTGCAGGTCAAACTTGGGATTCAGCTTGGGCCCTGGAGATTGGGGAGGAAAAATATTAACATTTTAAAACAAGCATGGAAACCATTTTTTGGCACATCTAGAGATATGTTATTTCAGTCTTGTGCAAATCCCCATCACCACTATCAAAAAGAGTGAATCGGTTTATGTCGCAGAAGATATAATTTTATAGGAAAACTTAGCAAAATATCGTTGAACTTTGTAGTTGTTAATTTTTGAAGTAATTTTGACTCTAGTATGTTATAGATTTAATTGTTAGTTATTTCTCTTTTAAAAGAAGTTTCATTGTTCTTTCAGTATCTTCCGGAAGGTATTTTTATAGTAATTTCAATGATATGCAGATTGATTGAAATGTAATCAGTAATTGAAAGCCAGATAATTACGCAACTAACAATATATGTAGCATAATCCTATGCATATTTACTTGGAAGTAATTCCCATTGTGTTCAAAGAGACTTACTTCTAAGTAATTGTGCATACAGTTGTGCTCTTAATTGGTTAAAAGCCATTAATACTTTGGAAAAGTCTTGGTTCCTTACAAATGGCATGGATTAGTCCATTGATTGGGAAACTCAGGCCCATGGGCTGAATTGACTAGCCTATTCCTATGCTTTAGCAAAACAAAACGTCCTCCCAATCTTTGCTTTTTATAGTCTGCCCTGAGGTCAGGAGACTTAAGCTTTACTGGACACAGCAAATAAGTGAATTCTGGAAACTTCCCAGCAAAAATGCCTTGTTAGGCCATCAGCAGACATACAAATCTAGACTGTCTCTTTAGGCGCCACCACTGAACTCAATTGCAACTGTCTAACATAAGGATCTCTCACACTGTTAATTTATTTCACAGATGGTTTTGACTGTGTTTTACAGCACTTTATATTTGTCAATACAATATGTAATGTTAGTGTGCCAGAAATGAGTGCTTTGTCCAACCCTGTCCTACACGGAATGACAGTATTGTCATGGGAGCACTGCTTTAATGCCTGCCTGTCATGATTCATAGAGAAGGGATGAAATATTTGATAGTTCATTTGCACATTCTAGCTACTTCATTTTTCAAAGATAGAACCTTTTTCAAGCCAATGTGACACAAGGCAGTATAGTTTCAACAAGTCAAGGCGGATGAAGTACCAAAATGTAATTTATGCCCTCCAAGAATGAATGTGTTAAAAAGTATGACTCATCACTGCTCTTTTTAAACTTGAGAGGTAGATATATTGGTAGCCTCCTATTTTACATATGGGAATAAGGCTGCCCAAATACACTTAGTGATTCTGGTTGGTATCCAGGTTATGTCCCTCTGCGATGATCAGCAGAACAGAGAAGGCAGCCATTTTTGGCAATTTCCCCTACCTCATGCCACCTCCCATGCTGTTCCAAGGGGTCCCTCAATTTTCCAGAGCAGATTTTGGGGGGACATGCAGAGGGCTGCATGGGGGAGAGAGAATAACTGAAAATCACCACTCTCTCATTCCTCTGACAGCCACAGAAGGACATCACCCTCTTTGTACTGTAAATCTCATGATCTATTCAACTAAACCATTCCTTTATAACATTGCCATCGGAGACACCTTGTTGCTTGCTTTGTGAAACTCTAGTGTTTGTTGCATTTATTTAGCTATTATTATTTGTCATGTTTTTTTTTAACTCTTAATTTCCAAAGGGTGTCATCTTTAGTTACGTTACTGTTTCCTGTGAAGTCTGGTTGTAACTGAGTGCACAGGCATAACTATGTTATGTATTTATATATTTAAAATTTACATGCTAGCCATCATCCTACTTAGGATTTCAGGGAGGTGTACAATCACTACCAATAGTATTGCATGACAGTCTACTGCTACTGGTCCTCAAAATGATTGCCGATCATAGGAGGGTGCATTTGGTTAATTATTGATTGGATTGTTTCCTTTTGCCTCAACTTTACTAGATGGGAGGTCTGATGTCAATCTCTTTCTATCCATTACAGACGGCTTCATTCCAATTACTTATACTGCGACTGTCACCTGGCTTGGCTTTCTGATTGGCTGCGTCAGAGGCGATCAGTTGGTCAGTTCACATTCTGCATGGCACCTGTTCACCTGAGGGGCTTTAATGTTGCTGATGTTCAGAAAAAAGAATATGTCTGCTCAGGTAATATCATGAGTTAATTTTTTTATCTTTTTACTCCAATGTTGGTCCTCTTAAATGTCACTCTTTGCCAGTTCCAAGTCAATCATGCCCCCGCTAAACAGTGTAATAATATTTTAAATTACTATGATTTTTTCGGAGCCTTTTCTGAACTGCTGGGCTGTGTTAACCATTCTGTACTTAAATTGTCTTTTTTCAATTGTACTCTAATATTACTGTGAGAGAGTAATTAACAAATAATATGATGCCATTTCTCAGGCAAAGCCTTCTGAGCTCTATATTTGACTAGCATACAAATGGAATGAATTAGCAAGTGCATGTGAAACACTGGTGTTTAATTTAACGCACAGTGAGCTTTGGTGGGTATATATTTTGAATGAACAAAGAAGGAAGTTTGTACTTTTATTCCTGGCTATGATGTTCATGAGATTTGGAGGGATGGGGGGTGGGGCTGTAATCTTCATTAAAGCTACCTAACATTTCTGCTTTTATTGTTCTTTACATCTTTACATGTGATGCTATAGTATGGGTAGCACTGAGAAAAATTCCATCTACATATCAACTTAAAATATATGTTTTTATAGATTGGAATAATAGCTGTTTTTAGTCAACCTTAGCTGACCGTTTTGATTGGTGTTCTTGGTTCTGGATGATTTGGGTCCTGTGCAACAGAGCGTAATCTAAATGTTTAGTAATTATACATCATATCATACAACATTTCTCAGATATACAGTTGATAACATTACTTTGGGTTGATTATCCCCATTTCTTGTTTATAATGTGAAAGATGAAAGGACATACTTTAAAGTTTGTTTTTTCGCCCCTTGCAGTGGTGAGGGCTTTCTTTCTTCAGCCTTAACCATTTGTAGGAAGTTTTGCTTCTTTCCCTGAAAGTAGTGCATCACTATAGTTGTTGCTCAAAAAACAATTTTGTTTGTTGAACAACAAAAAGAATTGGCTACAACAACAACAAAAGAAACGATAGCCTTTTTGCTTTGAATATGGAAGTATTTCCCCAGTCTTTGATATTGTTTAACAGTATATTAATATAAATGATTTTAAAAGACAGTACATAATAAGGCTGTACTCACTCACTCACAAAAAAAAAAGTATTTTGTGACACAGCATTAAACTAATAGTTTGATAACTGACAAGTGATAGGCAATCCTTGAATCTTATAAATAAGCCATCAGTGTTAAATATTTCCACTATGAGAGTGGTGGCTTCCATGTCAAGATAAAGTCAACTTGGAGCAGAATTAACCCCCAGAGTAAAACAGTACTTTATTTTTTAAAAAAGTAAGTACACACAGGAATATGCTGAATAATAGTAATTACTATTATAATTATTGTTTTTACAAAACACAAAAAAACTATGCCTGTGTTCTTTCTCTCTCTCTCTCTCTCTCTCTCTCTCACACACACACACACACACACATTGAGGACTTTATGATACAGGCAGAATTATTGTATCATTTTCCCTACCCAAGTTTGAGCAGTTGCTGAGGACAGGATGGGTGAGATCCAACATCATGTAAATGCGCTTCCATCCGCAAAATGGAATTTTCCCTTCCCTTCCTTTCCCCTGCATCCACATGGCCTCAGATCAGTTCTGAAGGGTCTCACAACCCTCCAGAGTAGATTTGGGGAGCATGGGAGCTGAAGGGAGAAGGGGAATCCATTCCACTGATGGATGGATGCCATTCCATTGTTGGGCCCTTACCAGCTTAGGTTTTTCATTCATTCAAATGGGGAGTATGACATGGTTCAGGTTTAACAAATATTTCAAACAGCTAATGAAAGAACAATTGGTGTGGCTGTCTGGTGCTAGGCTCACAACTTCCATGGTATAATTGAACAAACAAGTTTAAAATCCATCTAAACATTTAAGTTAATGTTCCTTGTCCGATAAAATTCCAAATAACTATATTTCTACATGAAGCTGCAGATGCAGGATTACAATTATGCCTTATCATCTTGCTAAATCTTGGTGCCTTATCATCTTTAATAAAAATATTTTTTTCATATATTTCTTACGTGTCGAAAGTCAGCTAAAGCTAGAGCTCCTGGTTTGTTCCCATAGTGATGTCTGCTATAGACAAAAAACTGAGAAAAATAGCTTCCATGCTAACATTCTCCCTTTCAGCTTTAATTCATGGTGTAAATATCTTAAGCTATGTATCAGTTTAATTTGTGAAACTGCTATTTATCACGTTCAGTCTACACACATTATATATGTATATGAAATGATATGTGCACAAGAAAATTAATTTTATGTTTTCTTTGGGATTATATTGAACTTCCTGTGTGAGGTTTTGATTTACAAAATACAGATTCTTCATAAATATTTATAAACCTTCACTACACACAGGGTTGTGGGATGAGGTATGGCTATAATGGACTCACCAAAATAACTTTGTGTTCAAGAAAGGTTCATCTGGGAGTAGTCCTCAGGTACTGTCACTAAATGTTCGTATATTAAAAAAAATGAAATTGTTTTAGCCATTATAAGTGGTGATTTCTCAGATTAAAGCTGCAGTGAGATTTTAATAGTATTTTTATGTTAAACGAACATTCTTCTCAATACACACAAACTTCTGTTGTGCTGTGAGGTAATTCACTGAAAAGAAATTGTCAGACACTGTCTAAAGGATGGTAAGGCTATTGGCAAGGCCTGCCTTTTTTGTACCTTTGTATGACATCTGGTAATTTTAGGCAATTTAATTAAATAATCATTGTAATGTTAGAACTAGCTGACTATTTGTTTGTTTTATAGTGATGGAAATCGCAGGTAATAAAATGTGCACAACACCACATTTTTTAATACTGATGTTGATTTCTTTTCCTTCTCAGGTTCCCATGCTGAACCTCCATCCTGCAATGCCAATTCCATCAGCTGCCCATCTGCTTGCGCTTGTAGTAACAATATTGTGGACTGTCGAGGAAAAGGCTTAATTGAAATTCCAGCCAACCTACCAGAGAGTATTGTGGAAATGTAAGTGAGCTCTATAGAGCTGTGTTTCAGCCAGAGAGAGAACCATGAAGTGCAGATTGTTCTTGAATTTGTGGGCCTTCTGGTTGTAGCAATGCCCATTTACCAACAACTGATTTTGGAACCTATCCTCGTTTTTAAAGTTGCTCATTTGATTCCCCCCCACCCCAATATGCACCTGGATGCTTAGAAGATAAATCCTTAAGAAATTATTAAATTATGTTTTTACCCCAGACAATTTTGGTGACATTTATCGTGAGAACCGAGAATGTAACCATACCTTTACACTATTGTACATGAAGCAGTAGATAGTATCTTATTGTGCCCATGTGCTTGCAGGAGTAACCACTCCTGCAGTGGGGCTTTTGTGCTTCTAAAAATAATCCAAAATGAATGAAAACACTCATTTCCAGAATTGGGCAGGTCAGCAGAGCTCACAGAAGGGAATTCTGCTAACCTGTTCTGATCCAGAAACACGTGTTTCCAGTTATTTGGGGTTATTTTTAGAAGCACAAAGCCTGGTTGCACAAGGAGTCACTCCCACAAGGGCAACAGAACCAGCAGGGCAGAGCAGTCCCACTGGATAATGCTTAGTGTGATGAAATAGAGTATTTATATGTTTCCTAAGCTTAGAAAATTCAAAATATTTCCAGAATCTTTTTTTTTTGCTGATTTTTAAAATATCAGTACACTGCATTCAAATGATATTTCCCTGTCAATTTAATGGTACATATGTCTAGCTGACATTCTATATACGCTTACCTAGGAGAAAGCCCGAATGAACTCAATGGGACACTACCGAATGGACATGTATAGATATTGCTATTACTTTTACACCTTGTATCACACAAACCTTATCATGTAGAAAACCACAATTTCCCAAAGCTATGCATGGTAAAATATTATTTGTAGTCTTCAATGGCTGATAAAGAAATTGCAGGTGGTACATGTTTTATTTGTTTTTAATTAATTTTTGTTCACTGCCTTGAAGTTTTTAAAGGAAAGGCAGCATGTGAATATTTTAAATCAGTCAATCAATGTGTGTGTTTTATATGGACAATTTAGTGATGCATTCTCGCCTGTTTTATTTTATCTATAGAAGGGTCAGAAATAAAATAATATAGAATATCTGTTCAGCCTATTCAGCAGGGCCTTGATTTCCCCCTTAATGGAAAAGATAGCACCATTGCAAACAAGGTTACATGTTTGCTGCGGTAATGACATGGCTGAGTGCTACGTTTGTCAAAACAAATGCCATCGCTTTATGTTGGAATAATATCTACATCACATATTTTAAAACATAAGTTTTAGTGCTTGTCATTGCTTCTTTTTATCTGTTGTTACAGTCTGCTTTTGTGCAGTTTTTAGTATGGAATGGTAACAATGAGGGTGAAAGGAAACTCAATTATTTTGGTTTTGTTCCTCAGGGAGTTGAAAGCAAGTATTAGGTCTTGTATCTTGCTGGCAACCAGCAATAGAAACATTGATGTTACGAAGCCAGTTTTGTCTTAACAGAAATATTGGGTTGGAACCTCATTTAGTCATACTTAGAGAAGACCCATTGACATCATGGAAATTTCAGTTATCGCTAACTTAAGTTTCACTGATTTCAATCTGTCTAAGTAAGATTACGTCCGGATCTAACCTAATGCTGGGTCACATTGTCTGTAATACAACTTCTGGTTATGTCTGTCTCTTGCCTAGGCATGCTACTGTGTAATTTCCAGAAACAAAAGCCAAGTTGTTTTTCTTCTATGCACTTCCACCTTTCTGTACTTATTAACTTACTCTGATTATTTAAAATTTCAAAATGCCAGACCAAAACAAAGAATGTTCTTTATGAATTAAGAAATCCTTACAGGTTGTGGAACACTTCCGCCCCCACAGATTCTCTTCCACCCTGTTGATTGTGTTGCACAATGGTAATTTAGCATTTCTGGGGCAACCTGAAATGAGCAGAAATGCTAGTTTCTGGAAGGAAGCAGGTCGGTGGAGCTTGCATCAGGGAGATCCACTGACCTACAAGAAATGAGTGTTTCCACTCATTTTAGGGCTACTCCTAGGAAGTGCTAAATCTTGTGTAGGTAGTGGGCCCCACTTGTGCAACACAGTCAGCGGGACCCACTGTTTATGCAAGGCAATTGGCAGGCCAGAAAATTTGATTTTGTTCAAAGTATGTTCATGAGTTGTTCAAAAATGCTTAATAAAAAGGAAGGTGTTAAAGTAATGATTTTCCATAACAATTTCATGGTTAAAGTCTGCCAGCCTTCGTCCTTCCCAAATAAGAGCAGCTACAGATGTGAAACGTCCAATACTTTGAAAATATTTTCACAAAAATTGCTTGAAAATCTCCTCGCTGAATGGAATATACAATATACAATAATGCTTTCAGAGCTGATTTGTATAATGATTTAGACACTTGAAATTTCTTCCTTCAACATTAAATGTAACTTTACTAGACTCTTAGTCCAAAGATAAACCTCTTAAATCACTTGAGTACCAATATATCCAAGACCTTCAGGTGAAACTGTTATAACAAGGAGAATCTGTACAATTCAGAGCCTTAAATAACCTCTTCCAGAAGTATTATTGATGTTTTACTGAAATTTAATCTTGGATACAGTTCAATTTTAACACAATATTAATTGAGAAATCTCTTAAGTATTTGGCATCACTCCAGCTAAAACGATAAAGGTTCCTATGCCATTAAAGACAGAATAGTTACAGACAGTGAAATAGGGAGCAATCCTATGTCCCCTAGACAGTGTCTGGGGGGACATAGGATTGTTCACTTTCCTGGCTCCGAGTTCATAGACAGGGCTCCAAATTGAGATTCAGGAAACTGCTCTCTCCCTCCCCCTTGTAGCCAGTGCAGAAAGAACTGCCCCGGTCCCTCTCCACAATCACAAAACAGAGCCCGAAGATGGTGAAAGGAGCCATTACTGGGGGCAGGCAGGGGAGGGGACTGGAGACATGGGGCTCCGAAGTATCCCCAACTGTACCCAGCCTCCTTCCCTTTCCCCACCAAAGCCTTCCCTAGATGTCTGTCTAGTTAAAATGCAGGTGAGGACACAGGAGGCACCTCCTGCTCTTCCTTGGATACACATAAGCCTCCAAGTTCAGAAACTTACGAGTACCCAGAGAACATCCCATAGGATTGTGCCCTTAGATTTGTATCCCCCAAAGAACTGGATCCTCCTGGATCCAGATGAAATATACAGATTGTTCTGGACATATAGCTACTATTTTCACCATTTTCTACATTATTAGCTGCATAGAGTGGATATTTTAGACATTTACTACAGCCCATTGATACTAAGACCTTTCCAGGAACTATAGACGCCTAGACTTGGAAAAGAGCTAAATAGTGACCAGGGTTGGACAACATCGCCTGTAAGCTTCCTTAATTATATCTTTTAGAAAACCAGGGTGGAAATGCCATAAATAAATAAAAATATATAAGAAATGTGGTAATGAATCAAAGTAAACTGGTAAAAGGTTTTTGATCTGCCTCTGTAATCTAGTGATCAGTTTAAGCATGATTTAATCCTTCATAAATTTGAGCCGAAGTCCTTTAAGTATTATCCCTATAATGAAAACTCTAGGTCTACAACCATAGCTAAGAGCTTTGTGTCTTATGGAGAAAGGGTCATAGTTCAGTGGCAGAGCACATACTTTGCATGTTAAAACTCTCAGGTTCAATCCATGCCCTCCCTGTAGGACTGGGGAAAACTCCTCTCTGAAACCCTGGAGAGCTTCTGCCAGTCATAGGCAGTACTGTAGCAATGGTCTGACTTCTTCATGTTCCTGTCCTAACTATAGCAATGATAGAGATTCCTCTGTTGATGGCTGTGCAAGAAAAGGCATTATTATCTTCACCCTCGTCATTTTTAATCAATTAAAATCTACTAGGCTAGAGTTGTCTTTGCTACTTGAGAATTAGTATCGAAGTGGCTGAGAACAGAGGACAGAGATACTTCTACTCTGTCAGGGGCAATTGCTATATTTATATTTATATTTATTTATTTATTTATTTATTACA
Source organism: Anniella stebbinsi (assembly GCA_029215795.1). Classification (NCBI taxonomy): domain Eukaryota; kingdom Metazoa; phylum Chordata; class Lepidosauria; order Squamata; family Anniellidae; genus Anniella; species Anniella stebbinsi. The sequence goes on along the minus strand of JARDYH010000005.1, from coordinate 73,605,510 downwards.
TTTGTATACCGCCCCATAGCCGAAGCTCTCTGGGCGTTTTACATAGGATTAAAAACAATTAAAAACAATATACAAAAATTAAAACAGCAAAAACATACAACATACACACAATCTGTACATTTAAAAACCACTTCAACACTTCAAAAACTACAAAAACAAAACAAAACAAACCCAGGCTATATGTCCCAAGCAAATAGCATCTCTGATTTACTGTAGCCCCAGTCAGGCATTCAACTTACTTGGTAGGTGACCATGCAAGGTGTGAGCAGAGCCACTCCATGTATTCCTGCCCCCAGTGTCACATGATCCATTCCCCTGGGGTCTGCATGCAGATCCTGAACATGTGCAGGAGAGGACCTTCACATGTACAGCTATACACAAAGAGGTTCCCTCTGTGCACACATTTACGTTCTAAGCATGGAGGCCAGGGGGATGGGCCATGTGGCGCAGCTCTGCTCCTGGCTTATGCGTTTGCCTACCTGGTAAGCTGAATGCCTGAATAGGATTTATGTTTTGTGGGCATGTGGCATAAAACATGTTGATGTTCCATATTGTTTTGTCTTGCTGCTTGCCCCATCCCTTGAACTACTATCTACTTTCATTCTATCAACAATGAAATACTATCTACGTATTGGCATGCATCAACAGAAGAATATATGATAGGGAAGAGGAAATTGTGACTAGTCTCTTGGACTGAGAGTGCTGTGTTTTCTTTTGTGATGTTGACTATGTCTTTTCACGTAATATGATGGCCTTGATGTCTGCCCATACAAGTTGGGAGGAACAATTATATCTGACCCAGAAAATGAAGCATATCATAAAGGACATCTCCAGTTGCGTAATTCAGACTAGATATGACCGAAGACAACTCAGTGTTTTATTCGTCTGTAGCAGATACCCGTGTGGCAATGCAGCACTAAGGGGTGAAGGCTAGAGGTCGACACCAGCAATAAGTCTTTTTTATCATGGTGCCTAAAATCCCAAGAGAGGAACACCTAGCCTAATCTCATGGCTTTTCCAAATATTGCTCTTAAAGGACATGACTACTGCTGCTTATGAATCCCTCCATCCAGTATTATCCTCCCTTCCTGAAGAGAGAGTCTTTAAAGTTCACCACCCTGTTGCTTCTGTGGCCTCCCACCTGGCACACTCCCTGTCCTGCTGGGCAGGAGGAATGGAACAGGGGAGAGTTAACTCTTTAGTCTTTGGGAAAGGCATCCATGAAAATCCTGATTCAGGTGCTGCAGCCTCCTGACAACTAGCCTCACGTTCATTTTCATTGCCCCAGTCCAGATCCTTAGCTGTAGCAGCCCTCGACACAGATAGCTTATCTTCCTCTGATTCTGAGTTGAAGGCTGAGGCCATAACATTGTTTTCTTGAAATTTACAGCTTGTGCAGCGGATTAGCTTTTCTTTTCTTCTCAACAAGCAGTCTAAATCACTGCTTTGCATCTCACAGGTCATAGGATAACAGTTTCACAGCCAAGGTCATCACTTCTTGTTTACCTGAACCACAGGTGAGCCCTTTACTTGAAGGTGAAAGGTTGAATAAGTAATTCATCACCAATCCCTAGTGCCAAGCTGTCTCAGTAAGTGCAGTGTTCTTGGAAAGGTCCTACTTCACAAGCGAAATGTAAGGCAGAAAGCCGTATTCAAGCCTGACTTTTCCATGAAATAGATGACAAGACCACAGAGTGCTATTCATTATAGCAAAATAAGATTGTTAGTAAGGAGTTTGAAACCAGGAACTAAACTGACTGATAGAAAAATTGGTTTTGGCTAAACTACTACATAGAAAGTGTAGCGGCATAATGCTTAAGAGCCACTGACATGTAGCATTGCCATCTGAAGCAAAGTATTTGTGGAAAAGACAGGCATTGTAGGAAATGAATGTTACAGATAAACACAACGTCCTTTTTTCTTTTAGTCAGGAATTAGAGGAGTGTGGAACCATCTGTGGCAGGAGTCATTATGACGGCTAGTTTTTGAACATTTGCAGTACCAACAGGCAGTTATTGTTTAGATGCCTTTATGGTATGTAACCAGAAGTTTAGGGATCGCCATAGACTTTTTCACCTACAAATGAAAAAGAACCGGGCTTCCATGGCAAACTTTTAATATCCCAAGTTCTGGGTTTTTTCACTTTTACAAATGAGCCAGAGAAACCTTTTTTCCTTAAAAAAACCCCCTATTAATAAAGCATCTGCTTAAGTCTTAGAGAATAGTGGTTGTCTGTAGTTGAGATTCAAATAGCCCAGTGTATAGTTACGCATGATCTGTAACCATACCTATAAATAAACAGCTATCATTATTATCACTAGTAAATTATATGGAGAAAGAGGGCTTGCATATTATAATGACCTCTGGGAACTTCAACTTCTTGTGAGATCGCTCTCAGTGAGCACTCGGCTCTACACTGTCAGGGGTGGAGAATAGGCTTTGTCCTCAAGTACACTTGTGGATAAACTGTACAGGAGTGAATGGCACCATTCCTCTGTACTGGGGAGAGAAATGTTTATATTTGGGAGCCCTGCTGAGGTGAAGGTTAAAACTGCTTCCTGCAAGGCAGCCTCTGTCTGCATAGTCCGCTCCCATCCTGATTTTTGTTTGTTGTTCCTTATGAACACAACTTTTGTGCCTTATAGCTTCTAATTACTGATGAGTTCACTTCACCCTGCCTAATGGTATGGCCCAGCTCCATTGCTGATAAAAACAATTTATGGTCTTCCAAGTGCCTGGCCTTTCCACCACCCCAGCCCCATGTATGCGATCCCTAGATACAGACTCCTGCTGTCAAAAAGGTTGGTAAGAGCCAAATAAGCATGAGACAATGAAGTGCGATTACCAATCGTGGTAACGGGAACATGGGCCAAAGACCTCATTCTGGCCACTGCATGCCTCATTTAAGCTCCAGGTTGCCTTTAACTTTGTCCAGACCTCTTCATTTCCACCTGTACCTCCCTATATTTGTTTGGCTTTGTGGCAGTACTGGTGTTTGGTTCATCACAGCAGCAGTAAACGTGATTGGAATTCGGAGAATAGTGAGTTCTTGGAGCCTGTCTTATCACTGTAATGCTCTGATGACAAGACAATGGGCAAGATAGCCCTGCTGGGATGTTACAATGGGCAACCTGGCCTGTTATGTGTCCCACCATGAAGACATCTGAAGTGAGATACAAGCACTCTGTGTGTGTGTGTGTGTGTGTGTGTACATCTGCTAACCATCATAAGAAAAGAGAAGCAGATGAAAGAGTTGTATCATTTATTGAATAATGGCAGTTGTAGTCAATAGAGTTTATGGATTGCTAGTCATTTGGATTTGGTTTGTACAGGGCCCATATGCCTTTAAAAGTTTAATGACAAATGTAGACATAACAGATGCAGCTTTCCCCCTCATGGCATCTTCGTGGTGAGCACAGCTATACATGTTACATCTTTATTCATTACTCATTTCTGAAAGACATAGAAACCCCTGGAAAAAAAAGATGGCAAACCTACATAAGAACGATTGGTTTCCCAATGGTCTCTGCTGCTTCTGTAGGCCTTGTTTTTAATGTGTGTGGTATAGTAGAGAAAACATCCTTTCCTTTATGAGCGTTGGTGCCTGGTGGGAAGACATGGTAATGATGTGCAAGTGGTAGCCTCTGTAACTAGGACCAGGAGATCATTGGAGGCTTAGAGAGTAATTGAGAAGTGGTACCTGCACCTGAGCATTTTTCTCTCCTGCATGTGTCAGCTAAACTCTCCACTATTCCACTGAATATTAACCAGGTATCTCCCTCTAATATCTATGTTACAAGATATACCTAATGAAGGGAGTTATTCTGTCATCAGGTCATGTTCATTCATCCACTGGTGGGTATTGCTTTGGGACTCTGTCTCTGGTTACTGTTGACTCTGCTTTATGTGACCCTGCAAGGAAGGATGAGTCAGAAGTGTTTGTCTATTAAGACGTTTTGTGTTACCAACTCCTTACCAACAGATGGCATGAGGTTATGCCCTGTACCCTTCCCTTCCATGAATTTCCAATATTTTATTTATATTGTAGTTGTAGAATTATATCACTGTAAAGCTTCTAGACATAGGCAGGAAAGGATTTACTGTTCATACCTCATCAATCTACCAATAAGCTGTACAATTTTACAACTGTGTAACTGTTAATTGATTATCTGTATTCTATTAATCAATAAACAAACACATTCAAAATTAAACACTGAAACATGACAGTATAGAGGGGTGTCAAGTAGTCATTTATGACTTGATAAATATATAAACAGAACTGGAAGAAAATCTTAATTGGCATGATTCCAGTGATATATCTAAGAGCCAAAACAGACAGTACTTTAAGTATTTGACTAGCGGCTATGCCACCACCACCATTTTCTTCTTTTCATTTTTAACCTAATAACTGCTAGACACAGATTTAAAGCAACATCTCTTTTAGCCCTGACATTGTGGCCCATATAAATCACTTGCCTTGGGCAAGCTTCTCTATAGCAATGGATTCTATGGCAAACCTGAAAACTTTGCTTTCTGCAAAAGTGCTCAGTGACAGTTTGTGTTTCATGTATATCTATTTACTTCATATTCTGTTCGATCATGCCCCACCTATCCAAATTTCCTGCCATAAATCTTATTTTTGAACTGTGCACTTGACATTGAGGGTGGGGGTGCTGTGTGGACTTCAGTAACCAATGGAGTTTCCATCCTTCTCAACACACTTCTACCCCTTTCTTTCCCCCATTTCTGTTATGTAGTTTCTTTGCAGTTAATTAGCATTTTTCCAGTTCATCGTTAGCATGGTTGTCTGGATCAGACTCATTTCCTGGCTCTTAATTCTCTAAACCCTCTCCACCATGTTCACCATTCTAGTTCTTTAGATTTTTTTTTTACCTCATTGAAGAAATTGTCCCTATGAAAAAGATTATATAAGAAGGAGACTGGCTATGGGCAGAGGCAGTTTCTGGATGTGTGAAATGGGACAGTTATGTTCAAGTGGGTAGGATAACAGGAATGAGTGTTGCATCATACATTCAAGCCCCTTACACTGAAGTGATGGTTCATGCATTCCATCCTAAGACTAGTACACACATTCCTATACATCACTTATTATTCTACACGGAATGGCTCAAAGGTGCATGTATGAACTTTATTTGAAAGTGTTGTGTTAGATGTGGCCTCAATTGATTTGTATCACTTGTGGCTTTCCTATGGAGAACTTCTGTTCCTTCTGTAACAGTTTATTTGTGATGGCCCATTCATGTATGAAGTCATCAAGTGATGAGTTTACATCTCTGAATCACACCCATAAATTTCTACTTTTCTCTAAATGATACTTTTTTGCAGCAATTTACTAGCAAAACAAAGGCCTCAGTTAACCATTAAAACCAGAAAGGCATAGTCAACTTGCTTGTTATATGATTCCTACATTGACTACAAGTGTCATGGTTGCCAAGTAGAGAAAGCATGAGTTCTGACACCTAAAAACAAACACGCCATTACAGTCAACAGAGCATGTCTCTCTCTTTTGTAGACTCTATTCATTTGACAGCTAAGAATTATCAGTACTGATGCCTCATTTCTCTCTCTGTCCTCCAGCTTAATGATTCGCCTCTGTTGTCAGTAGCCTTGACAAACTATTAGCTGGCAGTAGCTGAGATGTTGATCAAAATGGGGAAAAGCCAGCAATCTGCTCCTATTAGCAAGCTGAGTAATAGCCCCTCTTTCCACCAATAAAAAGAGACAGTTGTAACCTGAATTGATCTGAATGTCTTAACTAATCTGCAATGAGTATTCCTTTTCAAGACAAATAGTCTTGTTACCACCAATAATGCGCTATCTGGCTTTAGAAAAGCAGTATTAGATTCTCTTACATATAATACACATGCACACACACCCTTAATACTCACGATTAGTATGAACTGTTCATGAGCCAACTGAGTACATAACAAAAAGTGCTGAACCTTGAGATTGATTAGGACAGGATTTCAGGTGCTTATTTTTTCCTAGAAGATCATTTGTCACCTTAAGTGCATCTTTTCTTCTTGTTGTTGTTTTCAGCTGTTTTGTTAGGTGTCTGATCTGGACAGTAAAGTTCTTTTTTAAAAAAAATAACATAAATTGAAGCCTGAGCACATAGGGACTTGTTCTTAATGCCACATCGCATTCCGGAAAAAAATGTCTTTGAATCCATCAGGCTGCTCTACTGTCTCTCCAGGCTTTGCTATTTTATTAGAGAGAGTAGAGGAAATTGCTCTTGTCCTTTGACCTGAACAGTTGTTGAAGCCTTAAAAATAAAGCTCCCAAAGGGCAAAGACACTGTTTCTTAGCGGAACAAAACAAATCATTGAATTGTAGGGCTAGAAGTTACCTTCAAGGGCGTCTCTTCCAAACCTTGATTTAGAATTCACTGCCCAAGCAGTTTACAGAAGGTTGTTGAACATATCAAAGACAATTCTTATTTGTGCTAAAATCTTAGAGCCATTCTAACTTTCCTTGGGTTTGCTTTTGTGTATATTCCAACTAGGATTCTGTTAGTAATAAGAACAGCGAATCTAATGTGTGGATTATGTACCAAGGTTAACATTTATGGGGCACTTATGGGGCAATTTCCCCCTCCTCCAAAGTTTTAGATTGCATATTATTAAAAAAATAATAGTAAACATTTGTGACTGCTCTGCTTTTGCTTGGAATTTTGCTGTATTTTAATAACGTTTTAACATTGTTCTGTTATATTTTTGTTTTATGTCACCTTTGTGGGGGCTTTAGCTTGTAAAAGCATCCAATAAATTTTAAAAAATAAATACCTCCTAAAGATTGTTCCTGTTGCTTTGCCATTTTGACACTAACATTTATCATTCTCTTCATAGCCGCTTGGAGCAGAACTCTATCAAAAACATTCCTCCTGGAGCTTTCTCTCAGTACAAGAAACTTAAAAGAATGTAAGTATTTTAAGTGCTCTAATATATAAAACATTTTAGTTTTTGCTGCTGATAGCTGCCAGTGATGCAGCCATATGGGCAAGCTGCTAGTTATGCAAAGGAAGGATCTCCAGGAATCCATATATGTCACAAATGGCAGTAAGTGTTATATGTACATGGCAGTAAGTGTTATATGCACACAATTGATTATTCAACACTGACAATCATTCCAATATTCTTTGGGCTTTCACTTACAGCATCTCTTAAGACAGAGCCATCATCATCATCATCAGAAATAATAATAATAATTAATAATAATAATAATAATCGATCAGTACCGTTACTCAAAGAAAAACTGATAGGAAAATTTCCTGTGCATCTTTAGAACTAGTTATATTGATATCTGGCACCATATGTTTGATATCAATTTATATAGTGAGATATAGTGAGATCTACATGGGTTGCACAGATAATATTTTCTATGTATAATGTAGTCTTTAGGCCAGTGTGCCTAACAGTGCATGACAATTAAACCATGAATGACAGCTAGGTTGTCTTTCATCATAGGATGTTACTGTACTTACGTCTTTTCTGTAATGTAAGATTTATGTTATCAGGGGAAACGCCCTTAGGTATTTGTTTCCACTTATTTGGTAAATTAATTTTAAGCAACTGGCTTATAGCTGGAAAGACAGTTCTTGCAAGAGTAATTTTCAAAATGTAATAGTATGCTTATTATAGTCGATGGGAAATAGCTTTAATTTCTAAGTAAATGTAGTGAGCTAGGGGTTCTTTTTAATATCTATGCCAGTGTCTGCCTGGGAAACGCTCTGTAACTTCAGTATAATTACTCTGAATTTATGTCAGTAGTAAAAGAAAGCAAAACATGGGTATATTTATGTTCAAAACCTACTAGGAGTAAGTTGAAGAATGTCATGAGCAAGCCTGCTGATGTTTAATTTAGTTTGAAAGCTATAATATGTAGCTGATGGTGATAGGATAGATTCCAGAAGTTTCGGTGCTATTTTTTTAAAGGAGGAACTATAGTCAGTTGTGTGTACACTTACCTGGAAGTAAGTCCCATTGAACAAGGTGGAACTGACTTATTTATTAAGCATTCATATGATTGCACTGGACTTATGGAACACTATTTGTGGAGTGTGAATACTTCAAGGTCTTCAGTTCTCATGGTCATTTTCTGAAATTTCCAATCAAATTTCCTTTTAATCTTTGAAGCATTCCTGTTGTTTAGGAATAAGACTGGCTCTATTATTTTATTTATTTATTTATTGAAACCCTGTATCTAAGAATCGCTGATACTCCTAAGAGAATTCTGTTTGGAATTTGGAATATTCTTTTCCATGTTAATCCACTGAGTGTCTTGTAGAACGACACTAGCGATCAAACAGGTCCTGCAAGACAAACAGTGTTGTTCCTTTTCTCTTACATTTTCAACCTAGCAACATATTATTGTGAAGGTATTCCATATCAAAACACCAAGACAGATTCTGCTATAGGGTGGTAAAGAAATGTCATAAATAAACAAATGAAGATAGGTTCGTCTAATTTTAAAATTAGAACAACAATTTTAAACAATTTAAATTCTAAAAAAAAGAGAATAAGAAATGTTGTAAGTGCAGATTTAAGGCTGGTCAGGGATGCTGGGGCATTTTTCAAAAGTATAACATGCCTTTCTCCTGCACTATTGCAATTGTTTAAAAGCTACTGAATTATGTGGTACTAGCTGTAGGACAAGAAATCTGGCTGATACATATTCTACTCAATGTCTAATCATAGGTTTTGAAGATTGCTTGTTTTGTAAAGAGATTTCAAAGTTTGTGTGAAAATAAAGTCTACCTTTCACACTGTCTTCAAAACATGTAGGAAGTTCAGGTCAAAAAAAGAACAAAAAAGCTGTTTCTTGTTTTTTACAGTGCCGAAATTGAAAACCAGGGTTATAGAAAGAGGTGTTCTAATTAGACCCTACTGCAATGGTTTTCTGACTAAGTGAATGTTCTCTGAATTGAGGAAAATGTTGAATGCCAGGTCCACTACACTGTCTAAAAGGGCCTGTGCTTACCATAGACTCCCATATAAAATAGATGTGCAGGGAATCTTGACATTTGTATGTGTCTCAGGTCCATGTAGGAACATATTTAATATGGGTAAACATGCCCATTCTGGTTCAAGAATTATGTGGCTGCCATTTTCCAAGATTGCTGACATGCAAATGGTGACATGGAATAACTGCTGAATTAATGCTTATAAAAAGTACATTTTGGTAGTAAAATATAGGGGTGGTTTTTTTTAGTCATGATGGGTAGAAGAACCATTACTAGTTACGGTTGCACCTGTATGGTTTAATAGATAGAACTCCAGAGCAGGAACAGAAAGACCTGGGTTCAAACCTAGGAGAAAATTTGCAAAAATTAGGAAATCAGGAACAAGATGAATACGAGCACGGGTTCGGCAATTTATGAATATTTCAGGTGGACACATGCTTCGTGCTCACATTCAATGAGGCATGCTCGCATGTTTTGAGACCAAATGAAATTCTTATGCCTCTATAAGGAGGATGGAGGCAATTACACCTTTCATACCCCTTTAAAAACAAAATTTCTAGCTAGATCTGCCTCTAAGCCTGTCTAGCTGACCTTCCTTGTTGTTGGCTGGAATGTTGACAGACAAGCTATAGGATCCTATGGATCCTGACCTTTGCCCTCCCTGTCCATCACTACGACTTCTTCATGACCCTCTATAAGGTTGTCTGAGGTTGCTGTTGCAACCTTGGAAAATAGCTGCTGCAGGACTTTCCACAGTGGCTGCAAGGAGGAGGGGGAAGGATCTGATCTCAGATTCCCCCTCCTGAGGTCATAGCAGTTTTTACAGACTCAGAAGGGAGAATCCACCATATCTTATGGACTACGTGACACTGTCCTATGGGCAATTGCTCAGTCTACAACAGAAGTGACTTTAAATGGGTAATGTCAATACTTATAAGCTCCCAAGAAGGAGATAGGGCTTGACAACAATCATTTTTAGATGAAAGTGTGCTATAATGATGGTAGCATAAAAATATTGGGAAGGATATGTGTATTGCAAGGACTCCCTGAAAGACTGCTTTCTTCTATAGGATTCCTGAAAGTGGAGGGCCAGCCTCCCAGTATAAGGGTAGGAGAAGTTTAGTATTCACAATGCAGCACTTACTTTCTTTACAATTCAGTATAGTTGTTTGGGCTTTAATTAAGATGGCACAGATGCCTCCCTTATGAAGTTGGTAGCTGGGGTACTATATTCACTACATTTTCAGTGAATAAGCATCTCTCTTTCGATGGGATTAAGAACTTTAAGTAGAGCGAGACCTGGGTGCCACTGTTACCTAAAGATAAACTGTTTAGAAAAGCTTAGGGCACATTGGTAAATTGTGTTTTCATCGCTATCTTGTCTTCTTCCTTTGTGTATCTTTGCAGTGATATCAGCAAGAATCAAATATCAGATATTGCGCCAGATGCTTTTCAAGGCTTGAAATCTCTCACCTCGCTGTAAGTAGAGGGTAACCTTGAATGTGAAACTTGGAGAGAGTCTTAAAAATAAATAGATCAAGTATTGGTTTGTGATGCTTTCCTTCTCCCTGTGCAATTGTCGCCTTGTGTGAACAACCTAATCTTTCTTAAATTGGAAATTGATCAGAGTTGAAGGTGCCATTGTTTATCCAAGTCTAGATTCCTTTTATAGATGAACAACCTATGAAGGTTAATTAAACATCTAAAACATCATCACAGGCTTTGTATTTTTCTTTCACTGGGTGTCAAAGCATTCTGTAAAAATACCTTTCAGAATTTTTGGTTTTTTTCAGAAAAGTTACAGAATTTAATTTGCAAATTATATGCCTAGGTCATGGGAACCACAGTTACAAAATGCTTGGTGTTACTGCTTTCTTAAATTAGGTAGATGGAACAAAATATGGTGTAATGTAAAACAAGGCAGCAAACTTGCACATCTTGGCAACTTTGTCATAACTATAAAAAATTATCCTTTCAGTACAAGCATAGCGAGTTAATACTGTCAGATTTAAAAGCAATGTTTCAGCTCAAGTGTTCATAATAAACAGTGTTTAAAATGGATGGGGTGGCTTTAGAAGACAATTGTCTGCATGGTACCACAGAGCAAGATTTGGGTAAGATGCCCAAATTAATTATTTTCCAAACTAAACTGTGGATTTATGAGAGCTGGTTAAATCAAAATCATTGTTGGGCTGTCTTTCTTCAGAAGTTTCTAAGATCATCGTTATATATAGGCCAACCGACAGGACTCTTTTCCTACGTTCCATTCTTTACAGATGTCTAGTTGTTCTTTTAAAGAAGCAAAGGCCTTTTCTGTGGTGACCCCAAAATATTTGTTCATGTTTATGAAATTTCTTTATCCCATTTTTTGCTTCTTCTGTCAAGCTTTTAGAGCTCAGTTTTTAAAAATAGCTTTACACAATTAAAAGTATTTTGAATTTGTCATTTTATTCTGTAAATCAACTTGGAAACTACTGAAAGTGGATGCATAAACTATGAAATAATCAAGTGCTCCCTACGAGGGAGGTTTGGAAGATGGCAATGAGGGAGAGGGGTTTCTCAGTGGTGGCCCCCAATTATGGAATGCTCTCTCCAGTGAAGTTTGCCTTGTGCCAACATTGTCATCTTTCCTGCACTACATTAAGACCTTCCACTATTCCCAGCCATTTAACAGCATATGATAAAATCTTAACAGTTCCTAGGATTTTTATTGATGATTGTGCAAATTGTTTTATATTTTTTTATGCAATTTTTTTGTAAACTGCCTAGAGTGCTTTGGCTATTGACCTGTATAAAGATATAAGAAATGAAATGAAAATCAACTTTCTTACACCACACTTTAATTTTACCATAAACAGTTCCCTGCTATTTGTCATTTTGAATAATAATTGGGTAAAGCACAATTGATAGATTATGCAAGATATTATGAGCCTTAAGCTATTACTATTTTCTGTTAAAAGGGAAAAATGCATTCTTTGTTGCACAATTACTTAGAAAATCATTTAAACAAATGCCATCAAAATATACTGGCACATAAACATAATATTATAATATTATGGCAGTGCTCCTAACGCTCAATATAATGGCACTCCAATTCTCCATATTTGTGCCAACTTACCTGCCTTTGAAATGCTAACATAAAACCTTTATGTTATGAGCACCTATTATGCATGCTAGAGGCTGCTACTCATGCATTGTCTGTTTTTCCCTCCTTTTGGATTTCCATAGTCCCTTTCTATGAAAAGGACATTTTAATTTTAACATTTCTAGCTTTTAAAACACAGCCTCCACTGAACTATGAGCCCTCCCCAAAGCGCCCCAAGTCAGGATTTGAGGCCATCTCACTAGTGAACAAGACAAGCTTGTGATGATGAAAAAGAAAGTGATAAACAAAACAAGAGCTGCAAACAGAGAACAAGACTTGTTGCGATCCTTTTCAGAGCAAACAATAGATCACAGCTGACATACTACAGCCTTCCCCAGCCTGGTGCCTTCCAGATGTTTTGGACTTCAACTCCTATCAGCCCCCGACAATATGGTTAATCATCAGGAATTCTGGGAGGTGTAGTCTAAAACATCTGGTGGGCTCCAGGTTGGAGAAGGCTGGCATACAGTTTGTGTTTGAACGCTGCATTTTAACGATCCTAAAAGAGGTTAAGCTACATTCCAGCCTAGGTCTCCTGTCCCATGTCTCCTGTCAAATTTGAAATCCTTCGGCAATATAGTCAAGTTACTAATACAAAAAAAAATGTCAGGTGGCTGAAACCAGCTGCCAAAGCTCTATTGATTTTTTTTAACCCCATGCTTTAGCCTTTCTTTCTTTCTTTTTACTCCCATGTAGCAGATATATTTTTTAACTTCCTTTCTTGACTGTTTGGTATGCAAAGTATAACTTTAACTGTCAGCCATCTTTTTTTGTTGGAACAAAGTTCTTGCTGTCATAATTTTGTGATTTCAAACTTGCTTGATGGTATGGGCTGGTCTGTCTTCATAAAATGGCAAAAATAAAACAAATGTAACACTATATAACCAAGTTGGTACTGTGGGAAAATGCACAGCCTTTTGATAAACAACACATACTTACTTTTCCCCTTGTGGCAACAGTCTTACTGTAATTTTACTTGAGCACCAATGCTCACCCTCATACCTCTCAGTAGTGGATTGGGGTCCAAGCATCCTATTCGTGGGTGGAAATAAATCCACTCAAACAGAGGATCACCAATCTTAAGTCCATCTGCAGTCCCCAATATTTATTTAAAACTGGATCCAGAGTTCGCAACCTTTCAGGGCGTCTTGCAGAATCCTCAGAGAGGGCTGCAGAGTGAGAGGACATTTCCTATGCACGTCACACAGCATGACATTTAGATTTAATCCAAAATTATGCCATCACCTTGATATGGCTCCTCGTGCAGTTAATTGTGTGTCTGGGTTTAATTTGCAATACATAATCCCCTGACCACTGAAGGTAGTAACCAAAAACCCAACCATTCCAAAATGCAAATTATGATACAGATCTGTGTTTATTAATCCAAAAGACAGACATGAAGGTTGTTCAGAAAAAATTGCTAAAGGTGCCTAATGATCAAAGTCACACTGAATATTTCTCTAAAATATGCTCAAAAGTCTTCTTTCCCATCTTCATGGTTTCAATAGCCATAAATGTTTTTCTGCCCAAGCTTTGTCCATTAAAAAGCATTTGCAAATCTAGACTGCTTCTTGAATAAACCCTATTATACTTCTGTTTATCTTTGAGTTAAGGAATGCATGGGGTCAATTGCTTTTTTTCAGTGGCAGCCCAAGAATATTGGATGTTAAAAGAATGCTGGCACAGGTCCAGTTGGTACATGATGCTGAATAAGCCAGTTAAACCACCCATACTTTGAGGTTGTCTTATTTAGAAACTGACCAGCACAATCTCCTAATTCATACGTAAGGTCATGCTAACTTTTGTGGAAAGTGAAATTAAACTTGCCAAAGCCCTTCTCTCAGCCATGCAGGTAGAGAAGGGGAAGTGTGTAAATGCAAGGCTTTGCTCATGCTCTTTCCAGCTCATCCAAGTAGCCCTGCTGGAAGAAGAGCCCTGCTGGATGAGACCAAAGGCCTCTGAAGTACAGCGTTCTGTTCCCACGCAGGCCAACCAGATGTCTGTGGGAAGCCCTCAAGCAGGACATGAGTACAATAACACGCTCCTGCTCATGTTCTCTAGCAACTGGTCTTCAGTTCAAACTCCATACTTTTAGATCACTGTAACTGATGTCATTTCTGTAGCATTGTAATATATGCTGTATATGGATAATGGTCTATGGACTTAAATAAAGATTGTTGTTGAGGGATACTGCCACTGATACTTGGGGCAACATATAGTCATGATTACTAGTAGTATTAGTTCTTTGAGTTCTCTCCTAGCCTTGTGTGCATCAACAAAACTAAAATAAATTTTCATATAATTCAAGTCTCTAGCTTTTATGTAAAGGAGTTAATATTAGCATCTGCTTCTTATTTCTAATTTATTTATTTTGTTATATTTATAGTCAAACCTGTCCTGTGGCCTCAGAATATGTTACAATAGTTCCACCAAATATGTATATATGACTGTCTTCTAGGGGCTCGCAATCTTTTTGTGCACACTGTCTAAGACTTTGGGGTGCCAGTAGGCTTTCTGCACATTTAATTTGGCTGTGCCAGAGCTTAGAAGAACTTTTCCAGACTGTCTGGAAACATTTCATGTGATGTGTCAAGCCAGTCCTCAGTTGCTCAGTGATGAGACAATTTAGCTCATATCTGTGTAAGGTGCAGAATTCTTCTCCCTTCTGATACAGGCTCCTGACCAATTTTGAAAAGTTAGATTAGCTTGGATCCAAGCGCTTAGTATTTGGCATGTCATTTACATTTACATTATCACCTAATGAATGAGAGTGTGTTATCATTTTGGGGTGCTGCCACAGATGAACAAAGATGCTGTTGAATGAATTTGATGAAAGACCATTGCACTCATCATTTTTACCTTGAATTATTTGGCTGGATTTCTTTAGTGATGCGGAAATACAGCTTTTGTTCCTTAAGGTTTTTAATTTTTAGAGCAGCTGTTATTCAGCATTCCTGCCGTTTGTGCTTAACATCAGAATTTGCATGCCTGCTAAACTTTTATCACTGCCCTCAGCATTTCGTTCTGGAACATATTCGTTATTGCAGGTCGTTTTTAAAGGCTGAACGGGTGGGTTTTGATTATCCTAATCTAGGATAATCAATTAAATGAGAAGTTAATAACTACTTTCAATAATGAAATAAAGTTTGCTAAAACATTAATGAAGCAAAAGATTGGAGTTTGGCCACTGATATCCAGCTAAACTCAAAAATGCAGCAGCAGTTGTAAAGCAAGTACCATCTGCTTTTTCTTATCATTTTTCCTGGACCCCTTTGCACCATTAAGTAGATTTTGAGAATCACAGAACGGAGTGTGCCATCGTTTTGATTTCTGGTTCTGAAACCCGTTGCATTGACAGCCAGTTGTCTAGTGATTGGTACATGCAGTCGCAATTTTGGAGACTCCGTGTATCTATAACAACCTTTAAACTTCTTGCATTTTATAGTGTCCCAAAGTGAACATATTTGATGTTGGAGGAGAAACAAAACAAAGCAAATGAATACCAACACATTAAAAAGAATGAGATTTCTGAAAAATGCACCAAATGCTGAATCAGAACATTAAGTTTAACTAGAATTCTTTTTTTAATGATACCTAGGTGTTTAAGTGAATTACATCTTGATATGCAGAGGGTGGTTGATAAAATTATTATGTCTATACAGAACGCTCTTCATAAGCAGTGAGTGTCACTTATTTTGTCTCTTCATATTTTTCAGAGTGCTTTATGGAAATAAGATTACAGAGATTTCCAAGGGCCTCTTTGATGGGCTTGTGTCTCTGCAGTTGCTGTGAGTATTGTCCTTCTTTTATTATGATCAAGATTTATAGATATTTACAGCTCTAATTTCAGCAAAATAAATGCTAGTATGTACATTGAAAATTCATTAGCATGTTGGAGCCCTTTTTCCTGTTTGAGGGGACTGCCATGTGAAGCCAGCAGAATGTCAGATTATAGTGGCATTGTGGTTTTAAGAAAAACAGAAGTTTGGTAGTCTATGAATCGGTTTATCAGTTGTTTATGTCTAGCTTGAAATACTCTTGCAGAACTTCACTCATGGGATCTGTTTAGACAGAAAAAAAAGTCCTACAGCTCCTAGAATTCTTCTGGATGTTGAAGGATATTTTTCTGTCTTAAATATGCACAGGATTGTGCCTTAAGAAAATATACCTGCTTTTGTATGTTTTCCATTTTGTAAAAGTTCAAAGGCTTCTGAATGTTCTGCACAATATGAATCCAAGCAAGTATTGTTTACAACCATGTAGTATTCAGTGTTAATTTTGCTAAAGGATCTATAAGCAAGAACAGTTCCAAATTCCTGGTAATTCTCTCTTGTCACATTTGCATCTATATATGCAAGCATATTGAAGGAAGGCAGCTCTCTTTGAAAATATGTCCTGTCATTTCACTGGCAAGAGACAATAACTGCCCAGTTAGCCTCTGCAGCCTTCTTTTCATTTCCTATGACGTAAGTGCAGCTAATAACAAGTCTGATAAAATTTGGAAACCAGTCTTTGAAACAATTGCAAAATTGGCTGCTATTCTAAGTGTACTGACTTGGATGTAACTCTGATACCACAAATTTATTTCTGAGTTAGGACTGGGGTATATGTCTTGCTAAGATGGTTTGTGTTGACATGTAATACTTTATTGTAGTGTGTGAGTTTGTCTTGATATTTTGATGTATCCTGTTTGCTTTTGATAAAAAAGCTCTATTTGTGATAGCTGACCAAGGTGAAATGAATATCTCAGAAGAATGTGAGATTCTGTAACTCATATAAAAAGTATAGGAAAATTGTACTACCAGAGGACTTTTAAAAGCAACTCTGGTAGTACAATTTATATCTACCTTCACATCCAAGCAGAATAGCAGAAAGGTCAAATTTGCATTTTGCTTCCCAGTGTGTATATGTGTGTGTGTAATTTATGGTTAAGTAATACTTATATGCCACTTAATATAAGTGGTTCACATATAGATATTAAAAATCACATTTAAATACACTATTAAACAGATTTCAACTACAATAACAATAGACAACAATATTAGGAACAGTAAGATGTAGCAGCATGTAATTAATTAGAAGCCAGAGAAAACCTGGGTGAACAAGTGCATTTACAGGAGGCATTTCAAACATACCACATTTCCTGCCTCCTGAACTGCATGGCAGAGAGTTTTTAGAGGGTGGATGTTGCCACTGAGATATTACGTGACAACTTTCTGTTGGTGGTGGAACGACCAGCTAGACCTTCTATGAAGATCTGAAGGCTGGATGGGTACATATGGGAGAAGGCAGTCCACTAGATATCCTGGTCCGAAGGTGTTTAGGACTTTGTATGTTAACAACAAGGCTCAATAACAAATAGGTACTGTTCTTTTAATACAGGTGCAATGTGAACATAGCTGAGGCTGTTAGCATTGGTTATTATGCTGGGCAGGATCCATGCTACTGCTTTAAAACGGTCTATAACGGTTTTGACAACTGTTGGGGCCCATGACACACTCTATATACAGTTTTCAAACCGTTTTCAAAGTGTTTTATCCTGTTTGGTGTAGATCTGGCTCTGGTTTGTGTATGAAATTCTCCTTGCATTCAAACCCTAACCTGTGTGTGTGTGTGTGTACACACACACAACCTGGTAGCTTAAATTCTGCCCTTGAGGCTAAGCTAGTTCACTCAGTAAACAAAGTAGTGTCCGATGAAAGTCTTTCATATGAAGTGGGGCATAGCTGTGATTTTTTTTTTAGAGTATATGATTCTCTTTTATGATTTTTTTTTTTTGGAACATGATTAATACTTGGTTGCACATTATTGCTGAGAATATTATTCTTCCCACTCCATTCTGAAATGTTTAATTCTTTAGATATTTAGCTCACATCTGAAATTTCTTTTCTGATTTTGAATTGGCTACATGTCATATCAACACAGTTTTATTTTAGTAATTTGTTACTTGTTTTAGTATAAAATCCGGAGTTAGGAGAGACATCTACAAACTGTGAGAGTGCATCTGCCTAATGAGAGCTATACCCTCCCCCCCCCAAAAAAAACCCCCTCCACTTACAAATTTGGACCTTTTCACTTGTTATACACAACAAGGTGGTGCTTGGGGAACATTGCTCGGCCCCGTGGATTCTCCAGTATGGGGTTCCGCAGGGGTCAGTTTTGTCCCCCATGCTGTTCAACATCTACATGAAACCGTTGAGTGCAGTCATCCGGAGTTTTGGAGTGCGTTGTCATCAGTACGCTGATGACACGCAGCTCTGTTTCTCCTTTTCATCTTCATCAGGTGAGGCTGTGGATGTGCTGAACCAGTGCCTGGCTGCGACAATGGACTGGATGAGGGCTAATAAACTGAAACTCAATCCAGACAAGACTGAGATGCTGTTAGTGGGTGGTTCCACTGACCAGATGGAGGGTGTTCAACCTGTTCTGGATGGGGTTGCACTCCCCTTGAAGGAGCGGGTTCATAGCTTGGGGGTTCTCCTAGAACCATCTTTGTCACTTGAGGCGCAGGTGGCCTCAGTAGCACAGATTGCCTTCTACCAACTTCGGTTGGTGGCCCAGCTACGTCCCTATCTGGACAGGGATAACCTGGCTTCAGTTGTCCATGCTCTGGTAACCTCCAAGTTAGATTACTGCAATGCATTCTACGTGGGGCTGCCTTTGAAGGTGGTTCGGAAGCTACAGCTTGTGCAAAATGCAGCGGACAGATTGATAACCGGAACCAGTAGGTTCGAACATATAAGACCTACTCTGGCCCGCTTGCATTGGCTGCCTGTATGTTTCCGAGCCCGATTCAAGGTGCTGGTTTTAACCTATAAAGCCTTCCACGGCTTGGGACCACAATACCTGATGGAACGCCTTTCCCGACATGAACCTACCCGAACACTACGTTCAACGTCTAAAGCCCTCCTCCAAGTGCCTCCTCCGAGGGAAGCTCGGAGGTCGGCAACAAGAGAGAGGGCCTTCTCTGTGGTGGCCCCCCAATTGTGGAACGATCTCCCCGACGAGGCCCACCTGGCGCCAACATTGTTATCTTTTCAGTGCCAGGTCAAGACTTCCCTCTTCTCTCAGACATTTGGCAATATCTGAGGAGCCTGGGTTTGTTTTTGTTTTTGTAGCTTTTTGGGCTGTTTGTAGCGGTTTTAAGTGTATGTGTGTATTGTGTGTATGTTGTATGTTTTTGCTGTTTTAATTATTGTATATTGTTTTTAATTGTTTTTAATCCTATGTAAACCGCCCAGAGAGCTTCGGCTATGTGGCAGTATACAAATGTAATAAATAAATAAATAAATCACATTTAAATAATCTTAATTTGGCCTTTAAACTATCATTAATGTTTTGTGCTGTGCATGTGTGCATATTTTCCTAGATTTCTGAACCACAAAAGCCTTAGATTGGTTTGCAACCTGCTGTTGAACATTTGGAAAAGTGCCTTCTGATTAGATCTAATTTAGCATTTAGTAGGCTGCAAATTGAATTTGTTCTTATTAGTCTGGAGACAAAAGAGTAAGAAAAGTCTAATGGATAGTATCCTAGTAGACAGTATAATTTCTAAGATTTATCATGAGGATTATCACATGCTGTTCAGATGTCACAGAGGCTTCCAGCAGCAAAATGTGGGTTAATTAAACTATGATTTGTGGGCACACACATCGTGTCCCAAACTGCGCAAGCGGCATCCTGCTTCCCTTAACAACCTTTTAATGCCACATTCCAGGTTGTTTCCTTGATGTCCGAATAGGGGCACTTGGGTTTGTTCATGGGTAATCCAACTTCAAATTAACCCATGGCTTATTCTTAACCCATGATTTGCTGCTGGATGCCACCATTATATCTCAACAGGGCCTATGTAGTGCTCATCAAGAGAGGGTGAAGGTTCGTTCACGTAAACTTTGTACTGGGAATGGTATATGAAATTCAGTGTTGCTCTTACTGTTGTTACTTATGCCGTACCGAGACTTTGTAAAGGACCTTTATATTGAATGGCAGATTATTTGTGTGCTATTATCCATTCCTTGAAAAACTCCTCTGGAAAACACTAATATGAGCAATGTTCTTTTTAGAATTTGTCTAATAAATTCATGACAGATTCTCAAAATAAGTGTAGCTGTGGAGTATTAAATATGGTATTAATGATGAGCATTTAAACAAGTCTGTGAAGAGTAGGGTTCGGACAGACAGCATACATATGTTTTAGTACCTATAGTATGAAAGTATGAATAGTTCACATTTGTCCTCTTTGATCTTTTCCACTGTGGTACATTTCATTTTGCTTATTTAGAAAAAAGTGACTCACTCAACTTTGCATTAACCCCCCCCCCCCAAAAAAAAACACCTCTCAATTAAAAAATAATGACCTGGTTCGCACGATCAAAAGTCTTGTATACAAGACGTTGGGGCTGGTAACATTTGTTCTGTATTCATACATCTTTAATATAGTTTAACAAAGGCACAAATCAAAGGAGATTGTTCTTTTGTTCAAGATGCCTTTATTTCAGGAGAGCCATGCATGTGTGTATTTGGGGCTGTCTATACATCTTCTAAGTCCCACAGTGGCTGCGCAGTGGGGTTGCATCAGTTATATGACGAAGCCGCCCATTTGCAACCACTGCAGGTTTTTTACACAAAGTTGCGCTCTAAAAAAAGTCAGGGACTTTACCTTGACTTTTTTTCTTCAAAGCAAGGTCACCACAGCCCTTCCGCCATGTGACCTTGCTCCAGCATTGAGCTGGCAGTATTCCGGGGCAGATGGCAACCCCTGATTGATCGCCAAAAGCTGGGCAGGGCGCAGGCCTGGCATGCCAAATGGCCCTGGAAGGCCTGCACTGCCTCCTGCCATCGGGATTACCTACCAACACCCTGTAGCAATGAAACCGTGGGGTTTAGAGGCAAAGCGGTGTCAACACGGTGCCATGAAGGCAGGCCCTTGGAGAAAACTGACTGCAGTACAACACCTGATTCAAGTGTAATATAAAATGTAGCACAGAGACTAGCTTGCTACCATTAAACCTATGACTAGTTTTGGCAGAAGTGGCCATTTTTTCACATGGCAATGTACATGATAACGTAACTTGATAAACTACCTATTATGTGAGCTAATTGTTAGTGCACTATTTATTTATTTACTTATTTATTGCATTGTTATATTGCCAGTCAGCCAAAGCTCTCTGGGCAGTGCACAATTAATAACCATAAAACAAATATAGATAAATTTTAAACATAAAAAGTTAAAAAAGCAATATAAAAACCCAGCTAAAAATCCAGGGAAAGCCTGTGTAAAAAGGTATGTTTTCAAGAGGCGTTTAAAAGATGTTACATTTTCTGCCTCCTGAACCACACAAGAGAGGGTTTTCCAGAGAGTGAGTGCCGCTACAGAGAAGGCCCGCCACTGAAGTTCTTCATGGCAACATTCCGCTCTTTTTGGAATGGCCAGTAGGATCTCGTAGTTGTCATCCAGGTGTGTATAAGGGTAGGTGGTCTGCTAGATATGCTGGTCCCAAGCTGTTTAGGGCTTTGTAGGATATCACCATAACCTTGTATGTGGCTCGGTAACTAATAGGCAGCTAGTGCAGTTCTTTTAATACAGGTTTTATATGAGCAGAGCTAGGTGTCCCCGTGAGCACCCTAGCTGCTGCATTCTGCACTAGCTGCAGCTTCCAATCCACACACATGGGTAGCCCCACATAGAGTGCATTACAGTAGTCTAATCGTGAGGTTACCAGTGCATGAATGACCATGGCAAGGCTATCCCTATCCAGGAATGGGCGTAGTTGCATACCCACCAAAGTTGAAAATGGGCACTCCGGGCCACAAAGGTCACCTAGGGCTCCAGTGACAAAGATAGGTCCAGGAGCACCCCAGACTATGGATCTGCTCCTTCAGAGGGAGTGCAACCCCATCCAGAATAGGCAAACACCCCAATTCCTGTACCTGGGAACCACCAACCCACAAGGCCTCTGTCTTATCGGGAATCAGCTTCAGTTTGTTGGCCCTCATCCAAGCCATAACTGCATCCAAGCACTGGTTCAGAACGTGCACAACCTCTCCCGATTCAGATGTTACAGAGAGATAGAGCTTGGTGTCATCAGCATACTGGTAACACCTTGCCCCAAATCTCCTGATTACTGCTCCTAACGGCATATATATAAACATTGGGGAAAGGATGGTGCCCTGTGGCACCCCACAGTTCAATTGCCATGGGGCAGAAGTACATTCCCCCAATACTGTTTTCTGGAATTGACCCCACAAGTATGAGCTGAACCACTGTTCCTCCAACCCCCAACTCACGGAGGTGTTCCAGAAGGATACTGTGGTCAACAGTATCAAAAGCCGCTGAGAGATCAAGGAGTAGTAACAGGGTCACACTCCCCCTGTCCCTTTCCTGAAGAAGGTCATCCATCAGGGTGACCAAGGCCAATTCCATCCCAAAACCAGGCCTGAACCCAGACTGGAATGGATCCAGATAATCAGTTTCATCCAAGAGCGCCTGCAGTTGAGACGCCACCACTCTCTCGAGCACCTTGCTCAAGAACGGGGTATTAGTGACCGGACAATAGTTACCATAAATCTCTGGGTCAATGGAGGGTTTTTTTAGGAGTAGTCGCACCACTACCTCCTTCAAGGCACTGGAACAGCAAGCACACGGAAGTGTCATTTTATTAATCACTGTTGGATTCATCTGCACTTTGTAATGATAGGCAGCAAAATCTATCAGTATATGTATTAAAGTGGATGTTTGACAGAAACATTAGTCACAGCCTATGTCAAAGCCATGACTCCACAAGGCTTTAAGCTCATTCCTCTTATGTCTGGAATAACTTAAAATCATTTCACTCATTGCATTTGATGTATCTTGGAATGTGGACTATTGAAGCATCTGTGAGTTTATCAGATAATACGCCTATTAAGATAAATACAATGAAACCCTTTCCCAACTTTTTGGAATCAGATTTGAGAGAGAATAAAAGGCCACTCAGTCATTTGCTTTTTCTGAAGGCTGTAACCCACAGATCAGTTTATGCCAGGGGTGCAGATCCTAAAGCCCCAATTTGGTACTCCAGGTTCCCGAGATGGCCAGGCCCTGTGAAATGTCTCTTCTAAGACTTAGTTGCTAGCAGTAACAGCTATAACCTAAACTATGCTGGCATTTGGGAGGGGGCTATTTTAGCCCAGGCCACCACTGGAATGTGGCCCCTAAGAGCTTCTCCTAAACTGAATTTGGCCTGCAGGCTGAAAGGGACTCATACCCCTGGTCTGTTCAATACAGAACAACAGATTGCAACCAAAAGACAGGTACACTTCAGAAAATGTGTACCTGGAAGGGAATACCTCCAGACGATTCGAGCGTATCTGCCTGGATCCACTATAGGAGAAAGGACACTATGACTGGCCAATATGACCAAGGAGTCAATTCCTTCCCAACCCCAAGAATGGATTCATTCAAATCCTGTGCATGAGTGAAATTCACCCATTCCGATAAAAGTGGATAGCTGTGCTGCTTTATCGCATCCTTTCCTTAGTATTCAAAGGATATCATTTCTTTATGTGTAGAAAGATCTTGCAACAACTAAGGTGCGGTCATTTATCTAGTTTATCCAACAAGTAAGAAATCTGTACCATAGCTGTTAGGCTGTGTCCTGCATCATAGCTGTTAGGGTTGTTGTTGTTGTTGTTGTTGTTGTTTTAGCAGTAGCTCCATGTTGCAGAATATTCCAGAAAAGGAGTGAATAGCTCTGGTGGTGTGAGAACTTGGTTGCAAAACTGCAAGAGTACAGTAGGAAGTGGTTTGTCTAGAGCTGTGCTTCTTGGTTGTAACCAGCAGAAGGCTTTGCCATTCATCATCAGCAGAGTCACAAATGCTTTATTCAGTTTTCCTCCTGTGCGTTAAACTAAATATTGCTTCTTTTTTTTAATCTGTTTCTGAAAATGCAGTTTAAGTTTTCAAACAGCTGTTAAATAGCTGTTACTCAAATGCAAACATATCTTGAGATAAATTGCATACAATTTCTTAAGTCTAAGTACAGTTCTAGGCTCCTGTAACTTGGGCTTGAGCTGCGTTTGCTCGAATTGAGCCTTGCTGCTCTTTTTCTTTGAAAAAATAACGCCTTGAGGGGTCAGTAGCTTCTCCTTGCCTGTAAGATTTAAATGCATTGTAGTTTCTTACATAGAACACAAAAAGCAAAGCACACAATGGGCTTTCTCTGATCCAGGGTTATCAGAAATAAAGCACTGACCTCTAACTCTCTTTGAAATTTACTAAGGGGGAATCCACACAGTCCTTTGGAACGTTTTAAATTGTATTTTAAAACGTTCCAAATAGGTGCGTTCTAAAACGTCTTAGGCCACATTACTGAGTACTCATGTTACAGGAGAACAGTCTTCTGTCTTTAAAGCGGTGTGTGCGGTCACATGCTGTTCTGCCCTGTCTCTTTCTCTTTCGTTTTTCAATGAGTTTAGGGCAAGGCATTGTGGAGGTTGTAGTTCAGTTACACACTTCCTTCTTAGTTCCTCTGTCATTCCCTAGCGAGTATAGGGCTAAGAATTGTGGGTGTTGTAGTTCACTGGTCCACTTCTTCTTTCTTCCCCACCAATCAACTGCTAAGCATTTGGGCACCAGTAAAGGAAGCACTGCCCCCATGAATCAGAAATGGTAAGGAAGGACACATTCTTTTACTTAAAACGATTTATTAAAAGTGAAACCGTTGTATATAACAGAAGTGAGTTTTAAAAAACCTCAGATATACAACGTTATAGGGAGTGCGTCATGTGGCCCAAAGAGTTTTCATAACCCTTATAAAACGTCAAAAACCTCGTGTGTAGATCCGCCCTAAGAATGGAAGCAAGGCATAATTCACATCAGGAATAAATGGGGAAATATCCCTTAGTGCCCATTTCCCGTATTTCAGCTGAAATAGGATGGTAAGAGTCCAACTCATGATTCTGGATTGTATTTATTTTTAAAATTAATTGGAAAATAATATGCTGAAATACTTTTGTATTTTAATATTGAATGTTTGTTATAATAATGCATTTTCAGAGATCTTCATTCTTCATATAGAGACTGGAAACATAGATGTTTATTGAAGCACAGATGTTGTTTCTCAACAATATTATTGGTTATAAAATTCATGCTCAAGCTTGCTTATTTATTGAATTACATTTCTATCTCACCTTTCTTCCGAGACCTCACAGCAACCCTGTGAGGTATTTTAGGCTGAAAGATAGTGACTGGTCCAAGGTCATCCAATGTGCTTCATGGCTGAATTGAGATTAGAACCAGGTCTCCCCAGACATATTCGGATGCTCTAACACAGCCTTTCCCAACCTGGCGCCCTCCACATGTGTTGGACTACAATCCCCATCACCCACACAGACCATGCTATCTGAGGATAATGGAAGTTGTAGTCCAACATATCTTGAGGGTGCCAGATTGCGGAAGGCTATTCTAACAACTACACTACACTGCACTACTTTGATTTCCACTAGTGCCCTTGTTTTAATTCTGCTGCATATAGTTTTGTCTATTCTTCTTTTTATTTAATATATGTCATTCAGGATACGCTTCATTAATCATAAAACATACTGGTTATTGGTTGTATAAGAATAGTTAATGATGCCATGATAAAAGGGCTGGCAAGAGAAAAGAGCCATCTCTTTGTATAGGTTCTGTGCTATTCTTTCCCTGATAGTCTTTCAAGTTATTAGCGTACTTAAAATGATTTGTAGTCTATCTGATAATAACAGAAACTTGTATTCTCCTGAGTGTATTAAGGATACCAGGCTCCACTTCCAAATTAAGAGTAATCTAGTTATTCTCTGGTTGTTTACTCACTTGTCATCTCTGGTCAGAAAATTAAAATGTTGGTGAGGACAAATGCTGCAGCAGTATTTCTCTTCTTCAAACAGTTGTTTTCAAACATTCTCTGTTGGAGCTTAGAATATAATTTAAATGTGAAACTCTTGAAATTGTACTCATGTTTATTAATAAATCCATCATGAGAATATTAATTTCACAGAAAGGCTGTTGATTATCTAATCTATTTACTTTCCACTTCAGTACACATTCTTGAAAAGCACTGAGCTGAAGGAAGCACATATTACTTTGTCAAGCTATGTATGACATGCTTTGTTCTTTTGTGAGATGTGTTTTTAGTGTCATGTTACAGTACTGTTCACATTCATTGTGAGATGTCCACTATTTATTCATAATTGTTTTCATATTAGAGAGAGATGGCAGAACCTTTTATGATGCAGGACAATATATTTCATTCTAATTTGGCAAATCCAAGTTCAATAGTAATCAACTTTTTTATCCAACTGAGGCTTTTTGGTCTTAAGGTAGACTATTGCTTAACATTATATGCATGAGCTGCAGCAAGAGCACACCAAATTTGTTGTTTTTGGATTGTGGCTTGTTTTATATTTTTAAAATGATTTTATGGTTTTAATTTTTGTGAACCGCCCAGAGAGCTTCGGCTATAGGGCGGTATAAAAATGCAATAAATAAATAAATAAATAAAAAGGAGATTGGGAGCATCTGCTTCCAGTTTTATACTAACCAGAGCTTCCCAACTATAACTGAACTCAAAGCACTCTGGTTAGTTTAAACTCTAATTAGTTTTTTTAAAAAAACAATAAAATAAAATCCAGGATCATAAACCGCAAACTAGTTTGACCTAACTAGAATTTGAACTAACCGGAATTCCCTGAGTTCAGATACGGTGGAGATACAGTTTCCTCTTCTTATGCACAGAAAAGGTGGGGAGAGGAGTGTATAAGCCCAAGGTTTGGTTTAGGATTCCATACAAAGTGGACCATTGATTGGTCTCCAAGGAGCCTTTGCATATCTGAAGGGGCACACGGGTTAAGACAAGTCGCGCGCGCGCGCGCGCACACACACACACACACACAAAAGGTGCTGCCATGTTAAGCCTCAAAATTCTTATAAAATTGACTCCTATTGAGCTAACATGAAACTTGGCATCCATTATCTACTTGCTAAGATCATGCCAAATTTCAAAGCGATCTGCTAAAAATTGCCACAGGTACAACAAGTTAAGAAGTGCTGAACATTGGTAGATTCACCCTTTTTACTCCAATTGTTCGACAGGCATATCATATATTTCTTTCAAAATTTAGTGAAAATTAATGCTGTACTTTATTCAGGCTTATCACAGAAGGAAATCTACCATATTGATCTGGTGAATGTCTGAGCAACAGTTCAAAACAGATTAAAGTTTTCCTGCCCCATTAAAGCCTGTGACATCAACTGCTGGAAAAATGATGTCATACATAATCCCATTCATTCTTTCTGAAGCTAGAATGCTGCTAGTACACTAGTGTTTGCAGAAGGGTTCTACGTTGCAGAGGGAATCCAGTGGATTCTATGTGTGTACAATACCTATTCCTTTAGATATGGAATGTGAGTTCTCAGGGTCAAAATGCATGTTACTACTTGGAACAGGACCCTAGTGTTCAAGGATGTGGGGCTTTATCACGTTGTCCCCCTTTAGAATGCTTGGAGCACAACCCTTTTGGCCTTTAGGAGCTGCCGTAGGAGATTCTGGGGAGGTTTGTGTGTGTGTGTGTGTGTGAGAGAGATGTGATTCTAAGGAAGAGTGGAAAGATTTGAGAGAGGAAAAAGATTGAGAAGACCACAGGGAGAGTCACTGAATAAAAAGCACCACTAAAGAAGACAGTGGAAAAAAGAACCTCAGCCAAATACCCTCTCACAGTGTTCATCCAGCAACAGCTTTGTGGTAGAGAGTAGCGGATTAAGGTTTCCAGTGGCATTTCAGCCCAAAGATGTCAGAACTGATAGGGGAGATGCTGCATTGCTCACTAATGCTAGACAACGACTTTATTGGACTCATTCGCTTTCTATTTTATATTTTGTTTTGTTAAGAACTTAATTGTATCTGTTGGGAGAGAGGGTGGGATTGACCACGTGGTAATGATGAGTTTTCTTTTCAAAAAATTAGAGAAATTCAATGGTCAAACCCTTACCAGTTTAAACCCAGAGTTAAAACTATGTCATGTTGGATCAAACTCCACCAAATCAGGAAATAGGAAAATAAGGCCTTAAAAGACATTAGTGATCAATGATGATGTTGTGCAATGTCACAAATTGTGATTGCTTACAACTTACTGTCCAACTTTCCCACACTTTTCCTTTGTCTTTGAGGCCAAAATCCAGAAGTGGACGATGGAGTGCCTGGAATCAGCAAAGATGCCCAACATTGTCCTGGTCCTCATGAACCATCCAAGCTTTACTGTATTGCTAGAGCAGCCTTCCCCTCAACGTGTTTGGACTACAATTCCCATTAGACACAGCCAAGAAAGCCAATAGTCAGGGGTTATGGGAGTTGGTCCAATACCTCTGGAGAGTACAACATTGAGGTAGACTGTGCTAGAGGGATCATCATGTGAGTCAATCCATGTCTGAAAGGATGAGGCTTTTTATTACTGAATATTCAATTAATATGCTTGGAATACCAGTGGGGCTTTCTAGATGCCCACATATACTATTCAAGGTAATACTCAAAGTTAAGCCATGTATTGTAGAAAACTATTGGTAATGTCAGGTCATTTTTCTGTTGGATAATTATCTGTCAGATGGCTACCGCGTCAGATGAATTTGACTGAACATGAGTTAGAGCCCATTTTAAGGCTATTCCTTGTCAGTGTTGACAGTGAAGGAGCTGTTCTTCTCTTCCACCATTGTGATGTAACAATGCCAGTATCATTGTTTCAGATAGTTAAAGGCTTGTTACTTTCTAGGCCCCAGAGTGGTGAGCGGAAGCTTTTGGCAACCTGCTGTAATAACTTGCAAAATACTTCTCTGATTAAAACACTTGTCCTCATTCCATTGTGGACTCTGTAGTGGTGACTGAGACATCAACTTGTCCAATTTTCATGGAGGCTTTTCTTCTTGTTCAGCCTGAGGATGTGGATAAATTGTTTGGAGGAGTGAAGCCAACCACTTGTTTTTTGGACCCTGGACCATCCTGATTAGTAAAAGCTGCCAGAAGGGGACTGGTCAGTAGGTGGTGGATGTTGTAAATGCTTCTTTAAGGGAGGACTATGTCCCAGTTCCTTTAAAAGTGAGACCAACATTTTAAAACATCATCATTGGATCCCATTACCCTAAATAATTATCAGCCAGTCTCTAGCATTCCTTTTTTGAGTAAGGTCCCTAGAACAAGTGATGGCAACTGAACTCCAGGATTTTTGGGCAGGATGGACTTGATTATTTGAATCCTTTCCCATCAGAAATAGTCTTGCTCTCCTTGGTAGATGACTGATGTCGTGAACTAGACAGAAGGAGTGCATCATCCCTGTTGATTCTGCTGGACTTCTCAGTAGCTTTCAATGCAGTCAACCATAGTATCCTTCTGGGAAGTTTGGCCAGCATGGGACTTGGGGGCACTGTTTTGCTGTGTCTGGTACTATCTGGCTGAGCACTCCCACAGAGTGGTGCTAGGGAACCATTGCTTGGGCCCTTGGGATTCCCCAAAGCACAATTTTGTTCCCTTTGCTTTTTAACATTTGCTGGGAAAAATCATCTGGAGTTTGGGGTTTGAATCTCATCATTATGCTGATGATACCCAGCTCTATCTCTCTTTTTTAACTGGTACCAAGGAGACTGAGGAAGTTCTGAACTATTGTCTGGATGCAATAATGGATTTGACATGGACAAGAAACTTGAGGTTCAGATGGAAGCACTGTTGGTCAGTAGACAAACTATTCTGGGATTCAGAGTGCAGATGAGTTTGCACTCTCTCTGAATGATCAGATTCATAATTTGGCACTGCTTCTGGACCTGGCATTCCTTGTGGAGGGTCAGGTGGCTGCTGTGGCAAGGAGTGCCTTTGCCCTGCTTCAGTTGGTATGACAGTTACACTCCTTCCTGGAGAAGGCAAATTTGGCCACTTCCTGATGAGACTGCTATAATGTGCTCTACATATGGCTGCCTTTGAAGCGTGTTTGGAAATTGTAGTTAGAACAAACTGCTGCGACTAGATTGCTTCGTGGTGTTGACTTTATTGACCATATCACACCAGTCCTATACCAGCTGTGCTGGCTTCCAGTATGTTTCTGGACAAATTGATGTTGGTGCTTACCTAAAAAGTCCTAAAACAGGGGCTTTGAACGTCGGACTAATGGGCCAAATTTGGCCCACCATGATTCTCTATATGGACACGCACCCTTCCCCCAACCCTTTCTCCCAGTCACTGATCCTTTGAAGGTTGCCTGGATTTTGTGCAGTTTTCCCCCATTCTAAAAGGTTGAAATGCCTTTCCTAAGGCTTAGTTATTGGCAATGAGAGCTTTAAGCTAAAATTTGTTGGGGGGGTTATATATATATAACCCCTTTTGCCTTTGTCCCCACTCACCAGTGGAAAGTGGCCCCCAAGTTGAATTTGTCCCTCCTGGTGAAAGAGGATTGAGACCCCTGCCCTAAATACTTTGCGGCCAGGATATCTGAAGAACCAACATCTTCAGTACGAGTCTGCCTGTAGTTTAAGATCTGTTTCAGAGGCCTTTTACATGTTCCCAGCAATAAGAGGTGCTAGGTTGGTGGGAACATGGGATGGGATCTTTTCTGTGGCAACTCTCTAATTGTGGAATTCCATCTCTAGGTATGTTAGATTGGCTCCTGCCTTGTTTAGTTTTAGGGTGGCTGTTAAAAATTCTTCATTTAAAAAATCTTGATTTTAAATGTAAATCTGCTCTTTGTTTTAAAAGATTTTTCCTCTCCTGTTTTCATTTCCAAGTGCTCTTAGGGAGTTTTTTGGCTAATAAATAATTTTGGAAATATATAAATAGAAAGGCTATAGTTTTGAATAATTCCTTGCTCTGTATAGGATTTTAAACCTCAAATCATAAGTACATAAGAAGTGCCATGCTTGATTAGACCAAGGGTCCATCTAGACCAGCAGTCTGTTCACATGGTGGCCAACCAGCTGTCAGCCAGGGACCAACAAAGCAGGACATGGTGCAACAGCACCCTCCCACCCATGTTCCCCAGCAACTGGGGCATATAGGCTTACTGCCACAGATACTGGAGGTAGCACATAACCATCAGGGCTAGTAGCCATGAATAGCCTTCTCTTCCAGGAATTTATCCAACCCCTTTTTAAAGCCATCCAAATTGGTGGCCATAACCACATCTTGTGATAGTGAATTCCATAGTTTAACTATGTGCTGCGTGAAGAAGTACTTCCTTTTATTTGTCCTGAATCTTCGACCAATCAGCTTCATGGGATGACCCTGGGTTCTAATACTATGGGAGAGGTAGAAAAATGTCTCCCTATCCACATTCTCCACACCATGCATAATTTTGTACACCTCTATCATGTCTCCCCTCAGCCTCCTTTTTTCCCAAGCTGAACAATCCCAGCTCTTGTAACCTTCCCTCATAGGGGAGATGCTCCAGCCCCTTGATCATTTTAGTTGCCCTTTTCTGCACTTTTTCAGCTGTTGGATTTGAGGCTAATTGATGAGTTCAATCTTGCTTTATTTGGCTCTCAAGAATGTGTGCATTTAAAATCTCTCCTCTTTGTTTACAGGCTTCTCAATGCCAATAAGATCAACTGCCTGAGGGTAAACACATTTCAAGATCTGCATAATCTCAATTTGTTATCTCTCTATGACAATAAACTGCAAACTATCAGCAAAGGGCTTTTTACACCTCTCCAATCGATTCAGACTCTGTGAGTATTCAAGAATATCGCATATAGATTCTTCTCCCTGCCGCAGTAGGTGCTTCCTATTGATGTTTTCGCAGATGAAGGGCATACTGGATTCCATGATCCTGTCCCAATCTTTTAATTCTGAGTAACAATTATTTTGAAGTAATATTATTTCTATCTGTGTGCCAGAGGCAGAAACCAAATACATGCAGCAATTCCGTTCCACAGATATTGAAGTATTGAGAGCTTGAGGAATAGAGAAGGGGACAAAGGGATGGAGGAAAAAGGGTGTGTGGATAGAGCAGATATAGAAATAGGAAAGACGATGGAAAGAAAAAGGACAGAAAGGATAAAAGAACAATGGGGGATTTCTGGCAGCAAATTGTAATTTTTTCTTAAAGCCAAGATTATGGCTGCAATCCTATCCCCACTTTCTTGGACATAAACTCCAATTGAACTCAGTGCAACTTACTTCTGAGTATAAAACTATAGGAATGTGCTGTAAGCATATTGTATTTCACTTTCCTGACTGATTCAAGACATCCATAGAATTTGAGAATAGATTATATGTAGCTGCCGGCGATAACATCAGAATCAAGTAATACAGTCACCTTTTCATTGCAACGCAACATGAGAGAGAATATTTTCTGTTGGCAATGGCCCTTTTAAGAGAGTTCTGTTGCTCTATGGTATTGGCTTGTTGCTGCTGCTCACATTGCTAACCCTGCTATTTAACTTTGATGTGCTCCAGGATACTCCGAAGCAATCCTGATGGGCTGCTGCTGCTACTGTTGAGCCTCATTCCACCAGGCAGCAGTCTGCGGAATCATATTATTTATCCCTTCTTATGTTGTCTGTGTAGTGCATTCCTATTCCACAGAGAATTGCTAGTATGAACAGAATTGCATCCATTAGACATTTAGGCTAGGAACCAAAGATGGGCTAGGTGGAATGCTCACAGGTTAAAATCCACCTAGACAGAGCTTTGTTTCCTGATTTCTTTGCTGTAGTTCAGCTGCTAAATATTCCAGTCATCATGGATGGTGTCCAACAGTGACCTTCTGCCTGTGCATTGGACACAGCTGGCAGATCAATTGCCCCAGTCTCCTGTATGCCTCCCCAATCTGATCCAGACGGTTTAAGGAGCCTTTTGAGCGGATTTGGGGGCTGCGAGGAGAGGAAGGAAACACAAGCAGAAGCGAGCTGATATAATATTGGATTTAGCCCCAAGTATTTAAAAATCGGTTCCAAAATCAGGAACCAAAGTTCCTGCTAAATATTCAATTTTTTTAAATAATTTTTTTTTAAAAAAATAAAAAAAATACTAGGATATCCTTTTCTTGCATCTTGGTCCTAAACTGCATTCCCTAAGAAATGCTTTTATAGGCATTTAATGGTTTTATGTGACTAAAGTATTCAGTATCAATCAGTATCAATCCCTACCAAGAACTGCATATCTCATGGATAATGAAATTTCATTTAAAATTACATTCCCACTCTCACTAAATAAACATTACATATCATCATACCATTTTTGGTCATGTAGTCCCTGTTAAAATATTATTTTTCAAAATATCAATCTGATACATTTTTGTTTTCTTTGTGTCTTACAGTGAAAGATGGTATCAAGTTATAAGGATTAAGAGAGGAGTCAAAATTGTTTTATTTTTATTAGATATATTGTATATACCATTTTGACAGTTTCTTGGATAGCCGTTCATCACAATGGTATGGGAATTTAGTTTTCAAAAATAAGCTAGGCTGCTTGGCTCCGTCAGAAATGTTTTTGGTTAAAATATTATTAGGAAGAACTTGGTGAGGTCAAAAGATGGGTCCTTGGGTTGATTTTCTTCTCCCTGTTCCCTCACCAGCTTGAACTGTTGAAATGCTCATTGTATAACTGTGCCCTCTGTCATTAACCAAAGCCATCTAGACTTACAGATTCTTCACACAAAATGGAGCAGCTACCACAGGGAAACCACTAGAAATTTCCTCAAAATGGCAGCCGCTCTATGCAGTGAGCCATTTTGTACACATTGACCATGTGTTTTCTTTGCACTCTGCCATCAAAAGTTCTGGGCATGGAGACAAACCACACAGTGCAACCATGTGAGAAACCGGTGCACGTTAACAACTTGTTATTGGATCAGTGGCTGCCATAAAGTAGCACTGTTTTTTGTGTGAAATGACCTTGAGATACTTGTTTATATCACTTTATTTGGATGTTTTGCAGATAATAGAAACATTTAAACTTATATTTAAAACTGGACCAAAAATTACTAGAAGTCGATGAAACAATAATTAAAAATAACAAATAGTAGCTAGCATTGTCATACATAATTCATTCAGGTGAATATAAGAACTGTAAAAAGTGCAGTTCTTTTTACTGCACTTTTTAAACAACTTTTGAAGTCGTAAACTTTTGAAGTCATTTCATATCAGGGATTATTATCATCTTTTTTTGCTCTTAGAAATATATCAAATAAATAAATAAAACATGTCCCCCTATTTATTCAATCATTACATGAAATGAAGGAATAGCCCCCAGATTCAGCATAGTAGATCTTTCCGCTGATTAAACATAAACCAGCTTAGTCCATGGATGTAGCAGAGGTCCTTCAGAGCTGGTATGAGTTTCTATTAAACGTTGGCTTGTTGTATTTTACTCATTTTTTGTAAGTATGTTAGGTTCTAGTTTCATGACCAATATTGTTTGAAGAAAATGAAAATTCTGTTAATCCCATATATTTAGATTTTGATTTCACTCTTAAGACAAGACTCTGGTTCAACTGTAGTCTTTGGCTTCTGGTGTAAGGCACACTAGCTTACATATTCACAATCTAATATCAAGGAAGCTTTAGTTTTGCTGGGCAGGAAAATGTATTTTGAATATTATACTTCTAAAAAGATGCATTTCTCTGCAATTTCAGACTCCCTGCTGAAAATTATAGCTTTTGTAGACAGAAGATTTGTGCCGTTTATAAAAGGGCTTTGCTGTATTAATTTTTGTTTCCTTTTTGAAAAGGCTCACTGCAGAATTAATGAGCTAAAAACTAATAATAAGATGGCTCACAGAATTTCTCCCATTCAAGTGCAGCTCCATGCGGCTTCCGCCAGGCCTGGTGTATTGGAAGCTTATTCAATTACTCTACTCTTCAGTTTTGTGTTTGTAAAAAAACAATGATGGAGCACAGTGTCACAGGTCACTTCTGGTTAAACATCCCATCCCTCTTGCAGGCATTTAGCTCAGAATCCATTTGTGTGCGACTGCCATTTGAAGTGGCTGGCTGATTACCTGCAGGATAATCCAATAGAAACCAGCGGCGCTCGATGCAGCAGCCCACGTCGCCTTGCCAACAAACGAATCAGCCAGATCAAGAGCAAGAAGTTCCGTTGCTCAGGTAATTCATTTATCCATACTGCACTGCACTTTCAGTTCAGAAATAAGCAGGTCCACAGAGCCTTCTAATCAAATCTGTAGGACAGTGTTTGCTATAATGGATATTATGTAGCATCTTTCTAAAATTAAATTTGAAAAATTGGATTAGACCTCTAGAAAACCTATTTACCTTATGCATTAAAAGAGAAGCAAACCTTTAGCTTGCCTTGTGATTTATTTATTTATTTATATTTAAAGATAGGCTGTAATTTTAAAAGAATGCAATGCTGCCTTAAAAAGAGATAAGGTACTAATGATACAAATGATCACTAGTGTGAAATGTCTGGGGAAAGTTTTTTTTTTAAAAAAATTAAGAAATGAAAAAATAATCTGATGTGCTCTCATGGTCCAAGTAAAGGTTTTGTCAGGAAAGCATGATGTAAGTTTGTTGTAGTTATTCTGTCATTTTCTCACAGGTGACATTTTGGTGCAGTATGCCCCTGCATGTAATAGTTGTGGATATTGTTGCAGAGCTCTCTCTTTAAATTGCGCTTTTGGGAAGGAGCGGAGCACACTACTTCCAGAGAACAACAACAATACAAAAAGGAAAAAATAGCAATAAAAAAAGACAAAATAGTAACAAAAATAGACACATTGATTGGAGACATGCATGTTCACCACTTTTTAAATACTAGAAACTTGTGTGCAAGCATGAAAATAGGTGTCACAGGTCCCAATAATGAAAAATAAAAATATATGGAAGAAAAGGTTCACACAGGCCCACGCTATGTACATGACCCACAGTCTACTGGCCACAAACAGCAGTCTGCCTGGCACTCAGTAACGTTCCTGGTATTGGCTGGGTCTGCAAAAATGGGGGATTATCAAGCCCGAGACAGATCTAGAGGGTAAGAATGTGTCTCAGTATGCTGGCAAATAAAACTTCATTTTCAATAAAATTTAATGTGTTGCAGCCCTGAGATTTTTAGGGGGGTTCTTAAGGGGCTGTAAAAGAGATAATACCCAAAATTACATTTCTTAAAATGAACAATAAACAGAAAATAAATTCAATACAAATTGCATACACATTTATACTTACTAGCTTTAAAATTGTATTCTGAGAATTCAGAATGATGTATCTCTGCAACTCTATAACTGTCAGGTAAAATTATTTCTGAAGGCATCAGATTAAATATCCTATACATAAGGCATTGGCAGTCCATGAGTTAACGAACTATTAGAACCATAGGTAGATATGGACTGGATTCGGATGACATGATAATCAAAGGTGAGTCAACTGTTGGTTAAATAGACAACAGTTGGTTATTTTGTCGTCTGTCAGGACTTTTTCACATCATGGTTGGTTATTCGGCCAAAATAACCAATGTAAATAAACAACACTGTGCAGAGTTGATTATTTGAACAATTGTTGGTTATTGTGTCGTGTGTTGGGCACCCGCGACTACAGAATCCCCTGGCAAGAGCGACCAAAATGGTGGCTGCTGCTCTAGTCCCTTTGGCAGAACATGCAATGGCTGATGGGATACCAGCGGGAGGACTGAGGGAGAGAGAGAGAGCGGGGGACACAAACACAGCATTGACTAATAGTCAGTACAACACTGGCCTTAATCCACATTATGGTAGATTATAATCATGTTGTGTGGGGAATACCGCCTTGATAATTGACTGTGGAGTTGACTATTAACCCACCATTGACTATTATGTTGTCCGAATGTAGCCATGGACAGCAATGATGGCAAAATGCATCTCCACAAGTTGCCCTCTAACCCCATTCCACACCGTCATCATTATATTAATTATTCGGCTGTCTCAACTGGAAGTACATGTTTTCCCAGCCCCGAAATGTTAGGATGTGGAATGTATTGTTTAGATGGTGTTTAATCAATGATCCGTTGTGCTACAAAATAGTGGTTGAATGGAAAGACATTTATAACTAATGGCTGAAACTATTATTCAGGGAGAAAAGCAGTTGCTAAAATCCTGTGTGTGATTATTGTGTGTGGGCTAACCCCTGAAGATTGTAATCGTTCAAACGCTGGTTAAAACTGGAATGGTTAACACTGAGCTGCAGTATTTGATAAATATTTTAATGCACATTATATCTAGACCCTTATAGCTGACCTGAAGTGTTTCATCTTCCAGGCATAAGCAAAAGGATATTGCTTTAAGAAATCAAACATTTTCACATTCTACTTGTTCATATTGTAAGTTCCTTACATGTATATGAGTTCTATGTATAGTGGTATACAATATGGTGCTTATTCCAGGAAAGATTCAAGAATAGCCAGACCTTTTTATATGATGGAAAATCATTAACTGGATTGAGAAGGGGAAAAAATACTGTAATCTTGCTGTACTTTCATATAAAAATAAGCATCGTTACTTTTTCCTTCTTAAAAGCAGGACTATGATGAATTATGTTCCTGACAACAAAGATAGGGGACAGAAGGCACTATCTTTATGTGAAGGAGGCAGACACATACCCTTCATCTCCTCAATGTATCATCATAAGCTGCTTTTTACCAATATGTTAAAAGTAATGTCATCTATACATAAATTTGAGTTGTGCTTGCAAAGTGTTAAATTTCCATGGGTCTAAATCTAACAGTCTTACTCCGTTAGATTCTTGGAGGGTCTTTGATCCAGTGAAGGGTCACCCAATTCCGATTCGGAGGGGCACAGGGGCCTTCAAGGGGGAGGAGAGGGGAGGAGGGGAAAGACCCATTGTGAGAGCAGAGCTCTGCTTATGCAGCATTACATTTTTCCTCATTCTTTACATTTATATTTTATTATTCACATCAATTTAGAAGAATATTACACCTTTGAAAATCGATACCTCTTTCAGTCTAATTTTCATAACTTTTACACAATAGAGAAATCTCTCTGTGTGTTGATGAGAAACATCAGTAGTTTGCTAGTGAATTTCTCTGAATATTCCTAACAGGAAAGCATGCGGAGTAGAACTGTTTTTATCTAACAATCAGAAATAATCATTTATGTTGAGAAAACACTTAGAAAACTTGATTTTATTTTAGTGGCCAACACTTTCATCAATTCCAGGGGACGGTGAGGAAATTAAAATATAATGTTTTATATATTAAAACCCAGAAGACCCAGAAGACAAGTCCTTTGGTGTTGTTAAGTTAATTAAATTCCTTCATAAATTTAGACAGCATAAGACTGATATCCTGAGAGGAAAATGTTTAATTTATACTTAGGGGCAGTGCATTATTTTTAATAAGAGTCTCGCATATAAGTATTAATTTTTAAAAGAACTCAGATTTATATCCTTGTTCTTCAGACTATGAGTAAATGAAAGAGCAAGTGAGACAAAATGAACATGTCACATTTTCTGAGAT
Organism: Anniella stebbinsi; assembly: GCA_029215795.1. NCBI lineage: Eukaryota > Metazoa > Chordata > Lepidosauria > Squamata > Anniellidae > Anniella > Anniella stebbinsi. Next base: position 73,566,930 of record JARDYH010000005.1, on the reverse strand, counting down.
TTTACTCTTAGGTTAGATAGGAACAAATTAGATGTTGCAGTGCATTTGATACCAAGTATAGAATGAAAGCTTATTGCCCATTGTCTTAAATATAATTATCCAGCAAAGTTCCTGACAAATTACATTTTTTCTCCCCTGCCCCACTGCATTGTTTCAGTTTTGGTGAGTCAGACAACAAAAACTATGGGTGAGCAATCGTCAAGGTTGCAGCTTAGATGATTATGACCTATGCAGTTACATCCAGGAGTAAGTGCCATTGACTTCAACACAGCTTACTCCCAGGTAAATTCATATAGGGTTGCAGCCTGAAGTTACTTAATACAGAATAATGGTAAACTGAGGTACTGATTGCTAAAAATATCTTGTTATACATGGTGAGAGGGGGCCATTTTAGACATTATACCTGGATATGTCAAGGGCCTCATCTACACCAAGCAGGATATTGCACTATGAAAGCGGTATATAAAAGGTAAGAGCCACACGTAGCAGGATATTGTGGTATGAAAGCAGTATATGGTACGTGTCAATGGGCCCCAATAGTTGTCAGTGCACTTCAATACTGCTACAAAGCAGTAGTGTGGCTCCTGCCTCTTATATTCTGCTTTCATAGTGCAATATCCTGCTTGGTGTAGATGAGGCCAAGGTCTAACATAGAGTTTAAACAGGTAGGGTATGGTGCATTTGTCTGCAAACACATGTTTGTTGCATTGAGGTAAATACCTAAAAATGTAATGTGTGAAGCTGACCTTAGAATTAATGTTTTCAAAGGGAAATATTTTTTGTAAGGTAGTTGTTTCATAGGACATAGAAGGGAAAGGGTGATAGGGACTTAATACATATTTTAATGATTTGCTTATTTCAAAGAGGATGTAGTATTTTTCCCCTCTCATCTTGAATAAAAGAAAATCAGATTATTCTGTTTGATGGAAAGTTCCAATATTGCCTGACACTATACTGGGAAGTAAGGCTATTCTGCAAATTATTAGGTTTTATACAACGGATTTAAGCCCTCTCCGCTTGGACGATTTTAGAACCCAAAGGAGAATGTTAGATAAGGGGATTTTTTTTTTCTAGCCACAACCCTGCTGTATATTCAAGATGAATGGACATGCATTCTCCCATGCTTTCAAGAAAGAGAGAGAGGGAATGTTCTGCCATTTACAGTAACAGCTATAAAAGGACATAGTAGTCTTCAGCTGCACCTGCCTGATGGCAGCCAAGCATCCAGTGAGACATGCCAGTTCTGTTTCACCAGAGGCTCCTTCTCCTCAGCAAGCTGGTCTGCTTGGCATCTTTTGATTAAGATAGCTGCCATACAGCTTTGTTTTCTAAGGGGAAATCAAAAGGGATCCAGCAGCAGACTGTACTTGTTCAATGATAGCCTAGCGTCGCTTTAGAATTGGCAGGGCTCCTTGATTAGTGTGCAGCTCTACAGCATGTGCTGCCAATGGCATGAAAAATATCGCTCCTCTCTGAGAAATCCCTTTCTCTCGTTCCTTCTCTCTCTCTCCCTCTCTCTCTTAGGTTTCTTTTTCCGCCGCTCTTTCTGTCACATTTGTCTAGCAATTGATTGATCTACCCATGTTCTGTAGTTTCCTTGCTAATGAAAGAATGTTTAAAGGAAACAAAGTCACTGGAGCTGTGCCCTCTGCTACCATAAGAATAAGAATTTGTTTCCCATTTGAGGCTCTGTCAACCAAATGCATTTGCTCAGGTTTGATTCTTGTGTTATTTAGCTGATTTAATTAGCTGTTACAAGTCCAGATAGTTGTCATACACACCACTAACACAACTAACAATGAAGGTAGGACAATGAACCATCTGGCAACAGACAGCTCTCTCTGTTGGATGCTGTCTCTTAGTAATTCAATCCAAACAGCGTAGGTACAAATGTGGAAGACTGATGCCTAAGCACCTGCATACTTAGCAACAGTTTCTTGTAACCTCTATCATTATGGCCAAATTATTTGTCAGAGCACGCTATCCTCCTTTTATCAGTCAACAGCATTTATAGATGAAAGCAAGTATTTTGCATCTCTGCTTCAATTTTCAGCAACTATGTTTGCATGGTGATACCATAGGTCCAACATGCTGTCAAGTGAATAGGCTGGGTTGTTTGTGGGGGGTTTATTCCCCTGAGTATGTATTGAATGGCACTCTACAATCCAAAAAACATTCCACTGTGCTTTCTACCTAATTGAAAAAGAGCTGACTATAACAAAAGATGCATATTATACAAGTGGCATCGAGTTTAACAACAGTTCTAGCAAAAGTGATTCTCTGTGTTCCTACAGATTTGTCAAAATGACAAAATGATGTTGCCTTCCTGTATAAAAACAATGCAAAGGAAATGCAACTAAACATAATGACAAACTCCCTGAGCACTACTAAAGCATAAATAAAAATAATGCAAATTGAAAGGAAAAATACAAATATAACATCCTGTGCAAGCACCAAGTGTTCAGTGTCCTTAAGGTGAGGTATTCTCTTCATGCATAATAAGATCAGGACTCATCAAATTTGGAACATGTTTACCCTGCAAATTTTAATCAGTTTTATACTATTTTAACTATTGTGGTTTCCCCCAAAGAGTCTGGGATGTTCACTGTTAAAGATCCCTAACAAAAAAATGCCAGGATTATTGGGCAAAAGTAGATGACTGCTGCAATCCTGTAGACATTTATCTGAGTTCCCCATAGACATCTGATTGGTCATTGTAGGAAGCTGAATTCTGCTGGATAACATGGGCCTTTCAATTTAGTTCTTACATTCTTATGGGAGTAAGCTAGGGGTGAGCCACTTGTGGCCTTCCAAATGTTTTGATCTACAACTCCCATGATCCCTTACAATTGGCCATGCTGACTATGGCTGATGGGAGCTGTACGCAAAAACATTTGGAGAGCCACAAGTTTCCCACCCCTGGAATAAGCCCTGTTGGGTCTTACTTCCAAGTAAGCATGCGTATGTGTGCTGTAAGTGTCCCTCACTTTAACTGTGGGCTGCTTCACACATGACTATATCTTCCCACATAACTATCACTTACATGTAGGGGAAAAGTAAGTAATTTACGGTGCATATACACTGTCACATGTGACAAATGCATATATATCTGGTTTACCTGGTTTACCTGTGTACTACTGTTGGGAAAGTGCAAGCAGTTGGTCCAGAAGACAGGCAAAGACCTCCGGAGTTAATATTATTCATGTAAGGTAACTGGGACCTCGGAACCTTTCTGTCCATTCACATTTCTTTTATATCAGAATTGTCTTTCTGATGACTCTTGGTACTTTATCTGATAAGAGACTTGTTTGGCCTGAAATTCTTTGCTTAAAGCAGGGCTCCCATGCTAGTGCTGCAATGGATATGAAGTTTGTACCATATACATTGGGAACTATAATACTATCCTATAGATTCCAATACCATGTAATAGCGCCTGTCCACATGATGACTCTGTTATAGTCATGACACTTAGGTGTAGTCCACACCAGATAGAAACTGTTTTTTAGCCACGGCAAAGTATGAAGTAGCCTTAACAACATAGCAGGTGTTTTGTTAGTTTTTGTTGTATTAGTTGACAATGGTGTGCATTACTGGAGTTAAACTGAATTCTAAGTCTCCTGCTCTAAAACTCCCAGCATCCCTCAGCCAACCCTATTGTAGTCCAATACATCTGGAGGACACGAAGCTGGAGGAAGCTAACCTACCTTAAAATCAATCTCATAGCCCCCATTAGATTTATTTTTCCTTAAGCAAAACAACAGATACGAAATAATGAAAGTCTGCTAGGTAAAATACAGTAGACTATAATAAAAAATGTCTTTAAAAATAATAATTATAAGCTTTCTTATTCCGACCAATCTTTTTGGAAATACTAAATGAAATGCACTGGTACCAGTTGACTGATGCTTCTTGAATGCTGGGTGAAAAGTTCTGAAAATCCTAGATTGATAATATGGGAAGAGGACAAGAATGTTATGCAAAAGTGTGGATTCCTAATCAAAGTTTAGTCAAATATCAGCCAAAAAACCACTCAATATTATAGATTTTGTTCTACGAAAGAGCTGTGATTATGCTCTGTATATATTGTATTAGTTCTCTGATGTGCTATTGCTATTTTTTAAAGTGGTATTTTAAAGGGAACCCCCCCCCCAAGCACTACCAAATACTGATTATCAAAATAATCATAATAAAATAATAAATTTAACAAAAAAGCTTTGCTCCTAAGACAGGCTAGTTTCAAAAATTGCTACTGAATTGATTGGTGAATAACAATATTCCATGAATGTGTTAAATGGCAGATACTGTAGTTAATGTTGGTAGAGATGTTGTTCACAGTTTGCACATGTTCACTGTATATTATATGTTGAACTTTCATTGAAGGCTGCCAACTGCAAGTCTTTAACAGGATTTCGATCGTTAACAGCTATGCCTTCCAAAGTTTCTGGTTGTTGTTCTCATGCACTAACAGTCTGCTATAGAGTGTTTTTTGCAATTGTAGCGATAAATATTGACTCCTTGAACTCCAACTCCTTTATGCATGGGAGAAGTGGACAGCAGCTCACAATGAAATCTCCAGCTTGTGCTTCTCCATGCTGCTTCCTCTCAACGCTCCTCTCTCTTTGGCGGCTGCCTAACACTGACTTTGCCTGTTAATGGGATTTTCCTTTGTGCTTGATCTAACCATGTGGTAGAACAATACAAATTGAACATGGTTCTGTCAAGCACCATGGAAGGTTTCATGCTTTCCTGCAGCATGGCATGCTGGGATACTGTTTTCAGAAGCATCAAAAGGTGAGAGATTTCCTCGTTTTGACAGGGAAAGTGAAAAAAGGGAGTTTATGGTAAAGAGATCTGTAATAAATTTCATAAAATTAAAAAGTTTATCTCATATGGGAAAATTCACAAATCGATAAAAGCATTCAGAGAGTGATTTCACAAACAGCTTGCATGTGAAATAGCTGTCACACATTGTATTAATTCCTCTTCAAGTGAACAAATTGAGCATTTAGTTGATTTATTAGATTATGTTCCAGCTTGAGTGATGATTCCATGAATGATGTCAGCTTCATTAACAGAAGGTTGTAAGCGAGATACATTATCTGGATACTGTACTGCATGGTGATCACTTTTGAGTAACACCAGGTGCAGCATTGTGCATGTGTTAGATATCAAATATACTTAAAAGAAATCTTGGTGTTGAACTAATAAGTATTCAATCATAAAATATTTCTGCTTGGAAGTGCACACAGCCACAGTGAGTAGGTAGAATTCTGGAAGCTACAGAATTGGCCTTACAACATCAACCTAGCTGACATACTTCCACGCTTCATGCCTACAGCTTTGGTGGATACGGATAGTCATATACCAAGTGATAATTCACCACAGAGCAGATGTAAGCATTTGGAAACTTGATGCTCTCTATTGGTGGCTCTTAAAATATCGACTTCCAGAGAAAACATTCTCTATTGCGTTGTCTACCAAAGGATTCCAAGCTTCTGCCATGGAACCAACACCTCCTCTTATAGAGGATTCTGGGGATTCCATTTACCAGCAGCATTCGCCAGGCTTTGTGGGCTTCACCATTTCCCCACGTGAACTGAGAGTGTACCCAAAAACACATACAACGCTCCCTTGCAACTGTTATGTTTTAGGACAGGGGTGGGCAACACATGGTTTATGGACTGCATGTGCCCTGTTGGCCTTTTTTTACAGCCCCATTTTACTGATCCATTGCCACTGTTTCTGCCATGGTAGCTGGGGGATGAGGAAAGCATAATGATGTCAGCTTCATTAACTGAAGCTTGTAAGTGAGACACAATATCTGGATACTGTACTGTGTGATGTTCACTTTTGAGGAACACCAGGTGCAGCATTTAAAAATAGCCCCGTTTTATAAAAGATAAAGCAGCATTTTGTCCCTGAAAATTGGAAGCTGCTGCTGCACTGCCCAAGTGTAGCAGCAGAACACTGCTTTTATTAAAAGGTTATCCTTTTAATCAGGGGCTGTTTTGCTCTTTTCTTTTCCCACCGTGCTGCTGAATTTCAGCAGCAAAGTCAGCAGTGGCAGACCTCAGTGAGGTCTGGGGCCCAGTGTGCTTTTGTCTCCTGGAAGTTGCCCACTCCTGTTTTAGGGGAAGCTCAGTCGTGCGTTGGCAAGCTGACTTTCTTTAGGGAATCTTGTCTCCAATTATTTCTTGGTATTAATTAATTATATTAATATCCCACCTTTTCCCCAAGAAGGTGAAGATGGTATACATGGTCTTCTTCCATTTTATGCTCACTTTTTATGCTCACAATAACACTAAGAGAGTGACAGCCCCTGTGAATTTCATGTCTGTGAGTCAGCATCTCTCTGGTCCTTCGTAGACCTCTCTAACCACTAACCACACTAGTTCTAATTGCTAATGCCACACATTACTGATCTTATTGAGGAACCCTTGTTAACTATCTGAGTAGACCCAGGATTTCAAACACAATTTGAAAACCCTTAGTCTATATAAATTTACCAAATAACATTTTTCCATTGTAGAAGTATGGTAAAATTCTTGTAACTATTTGGCAGGCTGATGCAACCAAGATACTACAAGTATATCTGTATTGGTTATCTGGTTTCCCAAGTGATTACATGTGTATTGTGGTAATTTGTCACTTGGTAAATTGTTTTCTTTATTCACCTCTGACTAAAGCTGAGTGAGCTATTTACTCTGTCATTACCCTTCACCAAGTGTTGTTCATTTGGTTGCTTCTTCTGTTGTACATATGTATCTGAAAAGTGAGGGAGAAGCTGATTTCCTTGAGTTTGCTATCACCTTTTTCCTGTAAGATTTTTTTTTCTTGCAAGAGAGGACTTACAAGACCAAAAGGAATGGAGGCAAAGGTTTACTGGGCTATAAAACTTGGTTTCTGCACAAGTAATAAGAAATGTCTTTCATAATAGACATCTTGATGAAATAATTGAAACTAATATGCATGTGAATAAAGTACCAGAGTGGTCTTAAAAACTGATTTCATTTCAGGTTTGTTTTTCATTAAAAGCTTTTTATTTACATTTTGAAGTTGCAAAATGTATTTTCATTGTTACATTAAAGTTCTCAAAGTAATACGATTTTTGGAGTTTCTTCTACAGGACTCCCCAACCTTGATTTTTATAACTGAAGTAATTCTTGCACATAATCCCTAATGTTGAAACTCTTGAATTGTACCATATCCACTTAAAGCCTCATGGGAGCTTGCTGATAAAGTAATGCATGTAGAGATGGATGGACACATAACTGGTACTGCAACCAGATGGCTGGCTTTCACATTAGTTTCCCTAATGGGAATAACATGATAGAGCTGCCACCTGTCCAAGTGATCTCAAGGCTCAAGTTAAATAGTAAATTTCCTCCTGTTGGCAGCTGATTGCTGCTGCCTTGCAGGTTGATGGGTAACTCGGAGCACTTGATGATGGCATGTGGTGTTTATCACCTTACACTCCATGGTCCTCTAGATAATTCACATTTTAAATGTTAATATACACATATATTTGTAGTTAATACAAAAACTTTTCTTTTTCCTGCTGTTGCTATTTCACCTGTACCAAGCATAAGGGTGTAGATGCCATGCCCTCACTAGATGAATTTCTCTTTGTTCTTCTTCGTGGTCTCTGTCCATCACACGCTATGGGCTCGTGCCGGCGCCGAGCCTCGTTCCGGAAACTTCCAAAGCCCAGACCTCTGGCGGGAACCCCTCCCCCCACCATCCTATCGCGCATGCTCGGGTTCCCACCTACCTCAGTTCTTTTTCGACCGCCGTGCAGTTTGCCTCGCGGAGATTTCCTTCCGAACCGTCCGTTCGTATAGATAGCCGAACGAAACGAAACGAAAATTTTATTTGCGGCCAAAAGGCCAATAAAAAGAGATACAATTTATACAGAGCAATAGGAGCAATAGGATCTGCACTGTTTACATATCGTCATTACAAAGTACAATTACCTATAGACTTAATTGATTTCTACAGCTGATTACATTGTGCAAAAATTTGGCAACCTGGATGGTAATTTGCTGGTCTTTGGACTGTAACAGAAAGCTGCTATCTCTTCTTTCCTTCTTCGTATTCCTGACTTCTTCTTCTAAATAAATAAATAAATAAATTTTATACTTCTTCTATATTTATCTACTTTTCTTCACTGTTAGATTTTAGTCGCTAGTACCCGACTGTTTTGTCCCTGGGGGCTCTTCCCCCCAGGCCCTAGCGCCTATGGCGCAGAAAGTGCTGTTTAAAGACTGCTCCTCGTGCCGCACTAAATTGACCCTCTCCGACGGGCACTCAAAGTGCCTCATCTGTCTCGGGGAAGCCCACGTCGTGGATGCCTGCGCTCATTGCATGAGCTTTTCCCGGCAAACCCGTAAAAACAGGGCAGACAGGCTGAGGGCGCTTCTCTGGTGGAAGGCGCTGGAAGCGGTGGATATGCCCGCCAAACCCTCCCACACCGCAGTGGCCGATACTGAGGCGCACACGGAGCGGCATAAGAAGCGGCATCACTCAGCTGCCCCTTCCTCTACCGCGGAGGAAATTAAGGCAAAAAAGCCTAAAAAGGCCTCAACCTCTCGTGAAGAGGGTAAACGGGCGAAAAAAGAGAACTCTACGCCCTTGGAAAAGCCGGCAAGGCCTCCATCTGAGCACGTGAAGAAGGTGCTCGCCGCCTTGGCCTCGCCCCCGTCAGCCTCGGTACCAATGCGATCCCCGGTACCGATGGCACGACCGGTACTGTCGCCCTCGGCATTGGTCCCGCTTCCGCCGCCACGGCCAGCACGCGCACCGCTCCCAGCATCGTCGACATCATCAGCTCGACACCGCTTGCCGATACCGACGGTCCCATCGGTATCGTGCCGACAGCGCTCATTGACATCGATAGGAGACGGGGCCGCCGGCGTACCTTTCCGTTCACCAGCGAGGTTGCTATTGCACCTATCTATGTCGCCGCCGGGGCCGGGCTCGGAAGATATAGCATTCGACCCGCTATCTCCTTCACCTCACTCGATACCGCCACCCTCCCCAGTACCAAGGAGCACGCCTGGTGACCACCGGTACCGTTCACGTTCACCGTCCCCCCCCCCCAGGGAATGGGATCGATTACATTCATTGTAATGTGCTCAGATTTTATATTTTCATGGTATATATTAACTCTGACATTCCAGGTATATGGTATGTGTACACCTAGGTATGGTGTTTAAGATTATTTCCAGTTAATATGCCAATGTACTGGTGAATAGTTATACCATGTTCCAAGCTGTGTAGTCTGTTTGAAGAGAAAGGTGACTCTCATTTTTTAAAATGATTCAATTTTTGAATGTATGATGTATGCAGAACTGTGGATTGGATCCAAAGAGCTACTTTAGGTGCAACTGAAAGCTTGGATGTGCCCAGTGAAATATTTGCATTTTTCCTTTGAACGGCAGATTATCCAACCCAGAGTGAAGAAGGAAAATACTTTTGAAACTATCCTCAGTTTCCAGAGAGATTTGCCAGTATAGCATGGGTGGGGGAGCTGTTTGACAAACGCAAGTCCAGAGCTCTCTGTATGGAAACTACTTGTGTGGCTTTTTGTATTCAGATTTCTATATTGAAAGTGACATTCATTGAATGAATAGGTATTCAGTGCAAAATTGAGTGGTTTACATGCTGCAGTTGTGTGATCATTGGCATATCTATTTCCAAGGAACAAGCTAGATGTGTTACAACAGCCACATGTATTTTCCCATTTGTCTATAAAAGGCAGGTCTATCACACACACACACACACACTGCCCTTGCCTAACTTCACTGCTCTCAATTTATTGAAGCAAATTTCTACCATGCCAGCTCCATTACTAGATGTGAGCTAAGTTGGGGAGAAAAGTGCTTGAAGCAACAGAATGCAGTGAGGTAAGGCATGGGAGGATTTAGCTTCCCTCACCCATGTGCTCTATTTCATATAAAAGTAAATCCCATTTCCTCCTTTGTACATAAATGTGGCAAACACATGAATAGATATATGTGACTGTCTCTGTTTGTTTCCAAGACATGCTTGCTAAATGGGAGAGAGGAGGAGAGGGATTTGTTTTGTTTTGTTTTAGAGCTTTACTATAAAATACATTTATGGTACGCTTACCCACAGTTGCTTATGGGTTGTTTAGATGACATTGTGATCCTCCCGTTTTGCTTCTGTTTTGTTCAGCGCACTTTCCCAGGTGTTTTTTTTTTTGAATGGGGAAAATGGGGTATTATTTCTGACAGCGCTGTTTCTGCTTCTGTATCTGCAACAATCCACTATAGCATAGCTTCATCTAGTGATTATGTAGCAGAAAGGAAGAGCTCTTTGGGTAGAATTCTCAATTCTACGAAGAAACTGAAAGTGGATACAATTAACAGCCTTGTGTAGAAAAGCTCTTATATTCCATGTGGTGTTACATTCAACAAGGCAATGTATAGCTTGTGTTCCTTTCTGTATGATAGTCTCATATTTGGTATCACATTTCTTATTTTTCCTCTTAACAGCATTTATTAGGTGCTTGTTTCCCATTTTGCAAATATAAACTAAAGAATTGGGTTAATTGCCTGAGGAGATTCAGTGAGTCCATGGCTTAGGTATGGTTTAACTCACTTCCCACAGCTAGCAAAAATATTGCCCTTGAATAAAATGGCACAGATGAGTGTGTGCCTCAGAAGCTCTAGTGCATGTGAAGAAACTGAGATTATTCTGTTTCTTTGAAATAGGACTCATAATACAGATTGCAGTTCAATGTACTACATGCATTTGTTTATATCTAAGTAATGCAAGTGTCCACTTGGGTTGTGTGGGCTTGGAGAGAGATGCAAAAAGAGGCACCCATATATATAGTTATAAATATAACTAATAGTCATGTAAAACTCATTAAACCTTTTCATAATGAAATTACCAAAACAAACAGCTGGGAAAATATTGAAGGGGCACAGAAGGAGTTAAAACACCTGTTAAACACCTAAAAGAGAAATACCAGTATATTTCACATTTAACAGTCTCATTCCTAAGCATTAAAAATGTATTATTTTGATGGAGTTAGCTTTCAAGTAAACCACTTTAGGATTACAGCCTTATTTTAATTTCTAGTTTATGATTCAGTTATAATTTGTATGTGAAAAGGGCCTTTGCTTTAAGTAACCACCAGAGGCACTTGAGTGAGTGGGAGGGTGAAATATTTGTCTGGGAAATGCTTTAGCCCTGTTTGTCATACAGTGGTCCTCTGTGGTTCTTGTACTCTGGGAAAGAAAGTGTTCCTTCTGGTAACCAGGGCCCAGGTTATTTAGGACTGTAAAAGTCAAAATCAGGACTTAAAATTGTGCCTGGAAGATAAATCAGTAGCCGGTGCATAACCAGTGCAGTACAATTCTTTTGGGCAGCTTAGTTAGCAGCTGTTGCATTCTGGACCAACTGAAGCTAAGTAGTTTTATCGCTCATATATATATATATATTGCATGACAGTTTTTGTATATCTGTCTATTTCATGTACAGTTTCTCTTGGCTGTAGTTATAATATGCATAGTATGCAGTAGTGGTGTTCTCAAACTGCATCAAAAATGCTAAATCAAGAATTCAGATCACCTGGGTTTTACTTTTTACTTGAGGACTTTTTGAGAGTTCTCTTGAAAATTACTTGAATAACTTTCCCTTCCAATCCTTTGCCTTCCGAAAATTTCTTTTCTACAAAGTCACTGCTTCTCATATTAGCGAATTTGGCATTGGTAAATAGATGCTGCAATTACAACTGACTTATAAAGTCCTGGAAAAGTTTAAAACACTTAGGTTTGTTAGGATGGTTGGACTGAACAAACGATTTTAGAGAAACATTTAGTTTTTCCCATAATGAACTATGAAGTAAGTGGGCAAGCGCTGCCTGATTGAATCTGTGCTGGCAACTCTTTGATTGTATATCCATTAATACTTTGACTACCATAAGCACAAGGATCACATTTACCTCTCATTAATATATATTTTTTAAAAGCTGGAAAGATTGGTTTGTTGAGCCTGACTAGAAAGGCATTTCATTAAAACAAGTCAAAAGGGAGCTGACAGTTGTAGAACATGCTGAATTGCAATTCTTACTATATTTATACACTGTACTATATTTACACACAGTATCTATTGTGATTAAAGTGGAAATAATTGCAACTCATGTTACTTTCAATTGCAGTGTTCTTGTGCTGTTGGTTAAAATATTTATCCTTGCAAACCAGACTTGTTGGTTTTAATCATGTCGGAACTGATTGACTGTCTGGAGTTTCTGCCTTTATTTGTTCTATCACACCATTTGCCATGTGGTGGTTGTTAATATCAAGAAAAATATTTTCCAAAAGGTGAAAAGGACCTGGAGTAGTCTTCTGAGAGAGGGGATAGGTCAAATCTGGATTGATTCTCATGCATTTGCTAAGTAAAAAGAAGTGCTCTCTTCTCCAACTGTAATTTGTGATGGTTATTTTACAGTGCAGTTATTTATGGAAATATTTCAACGTTGCAGGTTCAGAGGACTACAGGAGTAAGTTCAGTGGAGAGTGCTTCATGGACCTTGTCTGTCCTGAAAAATGCCGTTGTGAAGGGACAATTGTAGACTGTTCTAACCAAAAGCTCACTCGACTCCCCAGTCACCTCCCAGAATATACTACAGATCTGTAAGTGTGACACTTTTGACATCGAATGCTTAACTATTGAAAGAATTCAGTTGTATGTTCTTCTTTTGCTAGCCAACCTTACATGTTATCAGAATTATCAGGCAGGTGTGTGGATCTTCCAATATGAATGTCGCCATATTGTTGCCTGAAGTACCTGTACCATGTTGGGATAAAATAAAAACATGTAATAAATCTCATTACTTTGAAGCTGTATTCCCACTTTTATTTGATTTCAAAAAATTTCAAACCTTTTAAGTGAAAAACTTTCATTAGATCAGAGCCAGCTCCAGATTGGCTCCTGGGCAAACTTTCCTCTGGTAGGTCCCTTCCTCTTTTGGTGGACCTTGGCACTCCAACAGCACCAGGCACCTGGGGGCCACTGTTTTAATTTCCCACAATGCGCTCAAGTGACACTATGCTGGAGGCATTGTAGGAAATTAAGTGGAAGATAAAACCAGCCCCGTAGCGCCTCTTTAAATACTAGGTTGTAGAAAAAAATTAAAGGGGCAGTCAGGTATCAGCAGTGGCCCCTGCCAGGCTGCTTGGGCCCTGGCAGCTGCTCAAAGATGCCCGTTACCGATGCTGTCCTTGACGTAAAAGTACACAGGTTTAAAGATTAGACAATTTGATGTGTGTCAAATTCAAGTATTTGCGTTTAGACTCGAATGTACAGCTCCTTGTACCTTGCAAGTTATCCAAAGTGGTAATTTATATGAGGAATATCCACAGAGCAATGGCAAAGGAAGTCTACAAAGAAGAATTAAATGAACCAGCCACTTTAGAAACAAGACATCGCAAAATGTTTATCAGGAATGTTACAGTAGGTTCCCCCACTCCCAAACCAGTATATTACTCTGACTTTTTATGTCATAAATTCTGAACACTAAGCATTAGCGTGTATGCCTACAATTAATCAATATTAGAAACAAGGCTAAAAGGAAAATATACATTTTATGACATGGCCTTTCCTGCATTTTATTCTCACAACAGTACTTTCAAGTAGGCAAGGTGGAGAGAGAGAGAGAGAGACTGGATTCAGACAACATGATGACCAATGGTGGTTTAAATAATCAGCTGTTGGTTATTTAACCCACCGTGGGTTATCGTGTTGTGCGGAGGGAATTTTTTAAACAACGGTTGGTTATTGGCCGAAAGAACCAACATAAATAACCAACGCTGTGTAGAGTTGGCTATTTGAACAAACCATTAGTTACCATGTTGTGTGGGAGGGCACCATTGGTTGTTTCCTTGGCCACCATTGATTATTTCATCAGCCACAGATTTGCAAGGCAGGAGCAGTTGAAACAGCTGCCTCTCTAGTCCAGTTGGCAGGATAGATTTTTGGCAGCAAAGGCTAATGAGATACTAGCAGGAGAATTGAGTGGGGAGAGAGGGTGGGAGGATGAGTGACTAAACTCATGGACTAATGGTCAACTCAGCGCTGATCCTAATCTACACCACGGTTGATTATAATCATGTCGTGTTGGAAGTACCCCCTCGATAATCAACCATGGAGTTGACTATTAACTCACCATTGACCATTGTGTTGTCTGAATGCATGGCTCAAGGTAACCCAGTAAGCTTCATGGCTATTGGGGATTTGAACCTGGGTCTCTCCACTCCTAGTCAAACACACTACACCACACTGGCAATAACTTTGTTGCTGTTTATATTTGTGTAACAAATGTACATGCCGTGCAGTTTCCTTTGAGGCCTAAGATGTTTTATGTCTCTTTATTTTTATTTGTCATAAGGCGTTTACATGATAATGACATATCTGTTTTGGAAGCTACTGGAATATTCAAGAAACTTCCCAGCTTAAGGAAGATGTAAGTTAAGTTTCTTTTTCATTATTTATATGGTCATGGTATCTCAGACATGAACTGATCCTATGTATACTTATGTCGTGATTCTAAGCCCTCCCACTGAGATGTGAGATAATAGAGGTCTGCTGTATAGTCCATGAAGTTTTATTCAGCAAATAAACATCTCTTCACACCTGAAGAAAGCTGGTATGCTAGGAGCTTTCCTCTAAGTTTAATTAGGCTAACTAAGCTATGCAGTTGCGCTTTCAACTCAAATGGAGAGTTTCCCACACAGTCCAAGAACCACTTTAGCTGAGGGAGGGTCTTCCTCAAGAAGTCTTTGGTGACTGGATTGCCTGATAGACCACCTCTCACCTGCTCACAATGCCGCCCTCTTGACCCTGCAGCAGATTCTGGGATCTGTCAACTCTGATGTCCCCTGCCCCTCTGACAGTGGCTGAATTCCCAGGGACTGTGGAAGGATGGGCATTCTCTCTGATAAACTCCTGGGAAGATTTTCCCTTGACTCCTAAAGGGTCTTGGAGGATCTCCTCCCCTGCCTCCTGTCTTGGCTGGTAAATTTCTAGTCCTATTTCTGCTTCAGATTCTGAGTCTGATTAACCTCATGAAACCCCTTCCCCCACACTAGGGAGAACAAGTCTAATCCTGACAACTTAGTTGAGAGTACGCCCCTATAAAGTTTAGTGTGATTTACTTCCAAGTAAACATATACAAGATCTGTCAGTGTACATTACATAGTTTATAGTACACGTTCAATAAAGACGTCTGTTTCACCATTTAAAACAGGAGGTGCTTTGGAACCAGGTAAAAGACAAGCTGTTAATAATGAAAAGTATTGTGTATTTGTTTATGAAAATCATTTACATTTCACCTCAAAATGATTTACAGAGAATGTCCCAACCTGACTTAAAATGTTGGCATATAGTTTTAGCCAGGAAGCATTAGACCTGGCCTGGACATCATTTTCCTAGGGTGCAATCCTATACATGTTTAGGTAGAAAAACATCCTACACCTCCTAGCATGCCCCTAGCCACTGGCTGGGATACACTGGCAGTTTTGTGATTTTTTTCCTGCCCAAACATGCATAAGATTGCACCCTTAAACACCTACCTAATGCACTGTGTGTGTTCTTTTTTTTCTGTGATGGCTCTAGGCAGCAGCTGGTCCTGTAGTTGCCCATTAACTTTTCTCATGGTGAAAAGAATGCTTGTATGCTCTTTTCTCTATATGTGCATGCCCCACATATAGGGAAATTTTAATATGTGGTGCAGTCCTTTGACAGTTTTCCTCCTGAGTGCAAAATATCTATCACTGAGATATTTGCTATCTCAACACAAACTTGGTAAGTGTTTTTAAAGGTATAAAAACAGTGGTATAAAATAGTGGGTCTTGCCTGACCTTGTTGATGAGCTAGCTAGGCTACATTCACATCTGAAACAAATTCATAACGTGCTAATATTGAGAAGCTGTACCTGATGCCCAAAGTTAAATTTAGAGGAAACCATATAGCTAGTATATTTATGTATTGGTGTCTCTCTTTCTCTTTTCCCATATCCACAAATAACCAAACATCTGGTACTCACTATTCATTTCAGGCTATGCAAGGCTGGCTTCAATCTCTTTTTGCAATTCTAGTTGAGCTAGTGTGTCTGATGGTGTTTAATATAACTTGGTTGTCAAAAATAGCAGACCTATACACATAGTTTCGTAAAACAGCAATTCTATGCATAGTATCCTAAAGAAGTCAAGACTTTCTAAACTTCAGCAGGGGGGAGGGAAATATAGCAGGACATCTGACAAATATTTGATGTTGTAATAAGTGGAAATAAATTTGATAATGAAAACTTCTTTCCTTCATTTATTTTATGAGATATTTGAGTAGTCTGCTACTACGCATGCCCTCTTTTTGCATGTTGATTTTAAGGGATAGAGAATAAAGCAGCATTGTTTTTCAATAAATATGGAGTGGAACAACCACTTTCCCATTTAGCATATTATGTCTTTATGAAGCAGTAAATTCTCCATGCCCTACTCTTGGCAGAAGATAAGAATTTAAGAGTACAGGTGCAGTTCAGACATCTGTATTCTAGCAGGAGGTAATAGTGCCCTGCAGTTCATCATCAAAATTGCTTCATGCAGATGTATCATAGATCCCTCTAAGCAGAAAGCTCTCATTTTGTTTTGTTTTTGTTTTTATTACCTAGCATCATTTGTATCCTGCATTGTTGCATGCTTTGTTGTGCCACTGGAACAAAATATATTCTGTGCTCCATATTGCAATGTTAAAGTCAATCTTGATTTGGAAAGTATTGCCTTGTTTATAGCAACCTTTCCTAAAGATTGTTAATCGACTTATTTTTTCCACCACCTATCGTCATTTGGAATTCTGAAACTTATTCAGTTTTGTAAAATACAGTCTAAAGTCGAGAGGAATTTTAACACAGATTTTTAATAAATTATTTCATGGACTTTGCAAAATGCTTGTAATGTATTATACTCCCCTTTTCTTTTTCCATCTACATAAGCTTAGAAACCCTATAAAGTGGCAACTAATTTATAGGGTTTCTAAGCCATGTGACTTGAGTTGTGGTGGCAGAATTATTTATTTGTTTATTTTAAAACATTTATTAGTTTTTTTTCAGCCAGCTCACAAAATAAAACACAGAAATCCAATAAAAACCAACAAAAACAAATATTAGGCAATAAAATCCCATAAATAACTCATGTTTTGCGAGAGCTATTTAACCCTCAAATAACTCTCACTGGCCGGGTTCACATGACACTACAAGCCACAGCAACCCCCAATTGGGGGTTGCATATTCATAATGGTGGACAGTCCCTTGAGTTTGGTCAACACAACAAGGCTGTTGTGTTGTCCAAACAGGCCCAGCAGTTTGGCCCACTCTTGTGTCTTTAACAGAAATGTGTTGTTCAGAAATCAGCAGGTAATGCTTTTCACAGCATGGAATTATTTATGTAATTAATTAATTAATTAATTAAATGCATATGCTTCTGTAACATACTGCCAGGACTCACCAGACCAAGTCATCCTCCTTCTCCTGCAGAAAACACCCAGGCAGAGAGACAGCAGGTAGCTGAGTATACAGTTAAAAGGAAGCCCTGCCTGGGGATGGCTCAGGCTGATAAGGATAGCACAGCACAGCTGTGGGAGAGGGAAGCCTCAGCAGCAACAGCTGGGCCTCATCAAGGTGCTGCTATAAAGCCCTGGCAAGGATGAGGAAAAGGAGGCTGATGGGAAGAGCACAATAAGGGAAGACAGGCTGGTGAGAGGAGCTCAAAGGAGGACGGACGGACGGACGGACGGACGGACGGACGGACGGACGGACGGACAGACAGACAGACAGACAGACAGACATTCATTCTCTGCTAGGGGAGACATTAGAGGAGTGCTTCACCTGCAACCATCCCTGCAGGGCTTCCTTAGCTGGGAGACCTGGAAATGTCCTGTTGACAGCCAAAGGAAGATCTCAGGCATATCAAAACCTGGGCTTAGCATCTTTCTCAGAGGCACCTGACGAAACCTACTCGCTGCTTGGTCTGAAGAGGTACTTCCCTAGAAATGGACAACTACTAGTGAAGGAAAGCTGTGAAGGTTTGCTACCTGAAAGGCCAGCTCTACAAAAGGGGAGAGTTAGACTTTTTGGTTTTTTTTAATTTAAGGCCAGGAACAGGTGGAGGAAGGTGTAATTCCTCACCCTGAGTTGTAAGTCTATATGCTGTAACTAGAACAAAGACTTCCAATATAAGCTGCCTGTCCTGAATGGTGGACTCTTGTAATTGTGGAGGCTATGGAAGTAGGTGGGATTGATGTACCCCTTCCCAAGGACCTGTGCACAGCTGCCCAATGGACAAATGCCCTTGGGGTGATTTTCAATCATAAAGGCCCCAAACAACAATAATAAATCAAGTAAATATGAAAGAGCCATCAATAAAGTTAATAATCAGAGCAACAGATTCTAGACTAAATGCCTGCTGGAAAAAGAAGCTCTTATATTGGCATCCAGATGTATACAGTGAGGACATAAGGTGGATCTTCTGGGAAGGGCAATCCACAGATAAGGGCCACTACAAAGAAGCCATCCTTTGCACCATTGTGAGCAATGGTAGGGTGACCATATGAAAAGGAAGAAGGGTCTCCTTTAACAGTTGTATAGAAAATGGAATTTCAGCAGGTGTTATTTGTATGCATGCAGTCACTGGTGGAATTGTCTCTTCATCATAACAATTAAAGCTGCAGGAGCCTTGCCCACTTTTGTATCTGGTCACTCTACCGAAGATGGCAGGGCTCCTACAGCTGTGATTGTTGTGATGAAGAGGGAATTTCAGCAGGTGCTGCATGCATACAAATGTCACCTGCTGAGATTCCCTTTTCTATACAACTGTTAAAAGATACAGGACCCCTGTCCTCCTTTCCATATGGTCACCCTAAGCGATGGCATCCAGAGAGTGTAGACAATCTTGGGCTGGTACATATGATTCAGGTTGACTAGCCCTAAGCCATTTAGGCTTTAAAGGTCAGCACCATCACTTTGAATTGGGCCCTGAAAGTAACTGACAGCCAGTGCAGCTGATGCAGCACAGGAGTAATATGTTCAAAATATCCAGTCCTAGGAAGCAGCCTTGATGCTCAATTCTGTGCTAACAAGTGTCTGGAGCATTTTCAGGGTTAGCCCCATGTATAATAGCAACAGTCCTGGCAGGAGTTGTGAATAGATAACTGTAACCAGAGTGTCTTTCTCCAGGTAAGATTGTAGCTGGTATATCAGCCAAAGCTAATAAAAGGTAATGGACCTGTTCAGAAGACACCTTAAACCCTGCTGGTTAAGGCTTTTGGTTAAGAAGCAAGGTTTAAGGTGTCCTGTCCAATATGTTTTGCTAAACCGTGCTCACTCACTAACCACA
Organism: Anniella stebbinsi; assembly: GCA_029215795.1. Lineage (NCBI taxonomy): Eukaryota > Metazoa > Chordata > Lepidosauria > Squamata > Anniellidae > Anniella > Anniella stebbinsi. The sequence goes on along the minus strand of JARDYH010000005.1, from coordinate 73,547,515 downwards.
GTTGGACTGTCTACAACAGGGTTAGTGGCTCTAACCATGGCTTAAAGTGTTGTGTGTGACAGCACTGCTTGTGGTTAGTGTTAACCCAAAGAACCACAGTTTCGCTAACCACAGAGCCTGAAGTGTCATCTGAACAGACCCACTGTGTTACTGAGGCCTTTTGGACCTCAAGTGACAGAACTGGATCTATGAGCATTCCCAAACTAGAAACTTACTCCTTCCATGGAACACCATTTAACTGGATAGATGAACCACCCTAGTGAACTTTCACTTTGTCTAGATCCAGTTTCTGTTTATTGGCCTTCATCCAGCTGATTACCAAGTCCAATCACCAGTCCAGGATAGTCCCTCACCTGTATTTGATTGAAAGGAGGGGCAGGGTGAGTGTAATCACATATATTGATTACACTTACTCCATATCTCCAGTCAACTAAACTGGCTCAGTTCGGATGACACTTTAGGCAACGGAGGGGTTAATAACACACTCACCGTGTGTTATGTTTCCGGTACTTGCCACACGACACGTTGCCCCTCCCCCGTTGCGTGGCTGAAAGTTCCAGCGTCCTTCTGGGCTGCTCCTCCCTTCCTCAGTCCTTTAGCTGTATCCCATGATGCACTGCAACTTTTGCCGGCTGTATAGGAGCAGCCGGGGGGTTTCCAGCCAGGGAACTCTATGACTGACTGGAATAGTACACAGAGAGAGGAGGGGGTTCCCGACACACAACACTTTAAACAACGGATTTCGAGATAAACAACTGAGCAGCCCGTTGTTTTTCCCTGTTGTTTATTTGCCCAAAATAGCATACCATCAGTTGTGTGTGTGTTGTGTGTTGCCTGCTACATCACAATAAGCAACACAACAGACGGTTATTTCTCCTCCCCCCCCCCCCCCGGGTTGATTATCGTGTTGTCCGAACTGAGCCAATGTCTTGTTTTGAACCAACATTTATGGCTTCATAAACTATGGAACTTTGGGATCAAGTGTTGGGGCCAAGTATTCACTCACTAGCTCCTCCCTCCTCTTGTACATCACTTTAGAGCTTAGTTTCTAGCTTGAAATAAGCCAGAGTTCCTCATTACGTTCAAACTGGGAAAGCAGAAGGTTAGATCTGATGAGCTAAATAGCCCCTTTTGACTGTATGATTCTATTATTTACATGAGAATATAAGATGACTCATGCTGGTAGAAGGAGCAGAAGTAGTAGTGGGGGAAGAATAGTGTGGTGGAACTAGGAGAAAATGATAGGGTAGTGACTGGAATTTGTGGGCTAAATTTGTGGGCTTTCTTATACCATTGTAAGAAAGAATGTCACGTTTTATATAGCTCAGATGAATTTACGTTTGGCAATCTGAGAATGTTTGTTTTATGCTGAAGATGATTGACAGTATTCTAGATGCCTCTCTATACAGTTTTTGTCACTTACGCTGTGCCTGTTACACCTTTCCAGCTTTACTATGGAAACATACTAATATACTACTGACTGTAAAATTTAAACCTCACAAGCTCTTTCCATTTTCTTTGTTCACAGTAGCAAAATGAGAAAAATCAATGCCTATTCAATAAGACACTTTAAGAAACATGATTGGTATGCAATGACAGTATATATGGGCAGCTTTCACTTGGAGCCTTTGTCTGTTCTGTCAATAAGTCATGTGTTTAAGCGGTCCCAAAGGATTCATTGACACAATTGATTTCAGGGTCAACTGTGCCTGCTTTTAAGAAGTCCCTTGGTACAAATTTACATGATAGCTTATCATGAATACTGAAAAGCCATTATATGTCTGCCTCTAATGAATGTGAACTGCAAGTACTTAGGAGGAAAAGAATAGCTGAATATAATACTACAATGATGGTTGTTTGAATATGGAAAATGAGTTTAGAAAAAAAATATCATGTAAAGTATTGGCAGAGCTCAGGAGTTTAGGTTAGGACCAATGATAATTTTGCATGTTATCATTCTACCTGACATAAAATAGATATATATGTGTCACATGGGTTTCTTAGTGTTTGGATTAAGTGTTTACCCCTGAGCTAATGTTAGTAACCTGAACTCATCTTATATCAAGTAAGGGTCTATTCGCATGAGCATTTCAGACTATGGCCTCCATAAGAAACTATCATCTGTTTCATGTGCAAGCCATTTACTAAATGCTGAAATTACTCTGCATCAGCTTTTGGCACTCCAGTACACCTACAGCCAGTTTGGACTAAATTCAGCCTGTTTGCCGTTGCATACATCTAACTGGCTTGGAACAGCTACACATTTTCCATAGGGACCATGTTTTCGTATTGCAACACAATTGCTGCTATATTGTGGTGTTGCCCTACCAGAACCCTTCCATTAGCAGTTGTGCAGGAGTCAATGTAACAGCACTAACACATGTTGTTCTTCTTTTCACAATTATTTGGATCTAAGCCTTTGTTTATATATGAATTAAATAATAAAGATGAATCTTTAGATCAGCAGTGGGCAATCCCACTGCTGATCTAAAGTTCTGGGGGCCATTTTCACATGCAAATACCCCATAGGCCACCCTCCCCCTTCTCTGTGGCACCGATTTTTTTATGGTATCTGGAGTTGCTACAGATTACCGGAAGGGTCAAAATTACTCCACAGATATTATAGAGCACTATGGCGGCTCCTGATGCCATTTTTTTAAAAAAACTTTTTTCTCAATTTTGAAGGGGTGGGACCTCAGCAGGGGACACATGTTGCCCACAGGATGTATGTAGCCCACCCCTGTTTTAGATGAATAAATCCAATTGGAAATTGTTATCTAGAAAGAAAAGGTTGTGTCTTAACTAGACTATTTGAGACTGCAGTCAATTGAAGATTGTTCTTCCACTGGGCGTTTGAAATATTTGGGCACGTTGTTATGATTCAAACTGTAAACGCACAGGCAGATGCAATCTGTACTGTACACTTATATTTCACCATTTGCTTGTCAGCTTTAGGCAACAAGGAATTTCATGCAGGTGAGTGAGTGGGCTGGTAGAGGAGGCATAAATCTCTCCATCCCTCCTTCTGTGCCCAGAGTAGAAACCAAGCTGGCTGCCAGAGGCAAGAAGTTTGTCCTGCATGGCTAACATAGAAATACAGCAGCCCACTAGAAGGTGAACATTGCTTTCAACCCCCCCAGAAGTAAGTGTGTGTGGTGTGTGTGTGTGTGTGTGTGTGATCGATCGATCGATCGATCTATATAGTGGGTTCATTTGCAAGACTGCTGTAGAAACGTCTGTATCTCTTTGTAGCATGAATAAACTACAACTACAGTCATTTTGAGGCTCAGCATTCCATTATCTTCTCAGAGGTGTATTTAACCCATATACTAATTCTTCTGGCCCTGTCCAGAAGACACTTTAAACGATGACAAAAAGCCTTATTCGCTGTCGTTAAAGGTGTCTTCTGAATGGGGCCAGTAAAATGTACCTGCATCTTTAAAATGTTCACCACCAGATGAAATTCATCTGTCATAACGTTGTTTCTAGGCTGTTCCTGACATGAAACATAAAGTCTAATCTTTAGGCTATGGATAGAAGTAACATGCATGAAGCTGCTTTAAGAGACCAGAGAGAGAAAGAGAAAGGGAGAGATCGTGTTGTTGTGGTTGTTTTGTGCTTTATTGTTGCCACTGCTTCCCTCCCTTATAGCCTCAGACTGCAAGAGAGGTGATGGGTCACAAGCTGTGCAGCCAGGCTGTCTCTGCTGTTTAGGAAACAGAAACCAGGCTACCAGTTACTCATACAAATTCTAACCTCACTCTTCGAAATTACTTTCACCCAGTGATGACCGTTGCAAAGAATACACTTTACACTGTATACAAGCCAGATCCATTCTGTTGTCATGCTAGCAATGAATCCTTTGCAACTGTTCTCTCTTCAGAATATAACCTAATTTTGTGTTCAAGTGATAAATATTCATCTTTAGGCACTGGTTGAGGATATATTTTTCCTTCACACATTTGTCCCTTAAGTGTCTCTCCTCCATTTTTATTTCCTGTTCCTATTATCATGCCCCCTCACCACTTAGGTTCACTTTAGCACATTGTTGTTGTTGTTTGATTCCCATTATAAATAATGTAGCTAGGCTTCATGATATAGTTAGGTCCAGAACCCTGCAGCACAGCCCCACCCACTCCAAATGACCACCTAGAGCCAGGGTTTCCAATGTGGCACCCACAGTTAAGGGCCCAACAGTTCACCCCCCACCAAGGACCCTTGGGGCAAACAAGGGCTGCCTCTACAAGAGAGGTTTAAAGCTCTTTCAAGGCGCTTTTAAAAATTTACCTCTACAAGAACGGAGTGCAAATCGGGCGTAGAGGCACATTATCTCTCCAATTATGCGCATTATCGAATGCACGTTAAATCGCGAGTTTTATTTTGCTCCGGCCGTTAAAGCGCATTTTGACTATGTGAACAAGAGCTTATGCGCATTAACTACTTGTAAAGCGTATTTTGGTCATCCGTTAATGCGCTTCGCCGCCTCTCGCCACCTCTCGTGCAGAGGTATTAGGTGTAAATGCGCTTCAGCGATTATGCGCATAATCGCCTAACCGGGCGCAAAAGCGGATCCTTGTAGAGGGGACCAAGGTTCCTATGCGTCCCAGGGATCATTGGATATGTTGGAGTCTCTCTCCTGAAGCTGTACATATTCCTATGACTTCAGGAAGCTGCCTCACCACCTCCAGAACCACTGCAAAAAAAGACTTTTGAGACGGGACAAAAAGCTGACTTGGGAGGGAGCAAAGGGGGTGTTCTGGTTGGAAGGGAAGGGAGGAGAAAGGAGTTGCTGGATCCTGTGGCATCTCAAGGACTTAGGATATTGTCTAGCAGGCAGCAATCCAGTAGGATTGCACCTTAAAGCTACCTAGCTGCACCACTGGCTAGACCATATTAAAAGGCCACAAGTCTCCCCCTTAATCTTGATGGCTTTATATTCCCTATATAAATGAGGGAATACAAGATTATATGTTTCCATATTGAAACGACTGAAAATTTATCAATAGGGACAGCATGTGTCTGTTTGCAGAAAAGAAGTAATAGGATTCGAAGTTTAAGTTACTGACGTAGTTGAGGAATTTTAGGTATAATATTTCTTCCTTGCAATTGTGCTCTAGGTGCTCCTGCGCGACAATCAACAAATATTTAAAAGAAAAGTGTACATCTTAATCCAAAGAAAAACAAATGCTCAGGATGGCAGCAACCTTGCTGCTCTGTCAGCACAATTGCAGCATTATGTTGATGTTGCCTAGAGTTAATAGATGGATATGCTGATGAACATGTTGAGAAAAGAGTACTAGTCCTACAATTTTATGTCTTTCTTTTTATAAATGGGAAGTGTGATAAGTTGAAAATGAGGGCAATTTTGATAGCAAGCAATATGTCAGGTGCATCCTTTTAATTCTGTGTTATGGCTATTATTTTCCACATTTGCTCCCCAGTACAAACATGCCTGTGTTGTGTGATGCAAAGCATGTAGCCTTGTTAAATTGTATTGCCTGTCTCAATGCCAAATTTGTTCCCCTTTTCAGAAACCTGAGTAATAACAAGATCAAAGAGATCCGCGAAGGCACTTTCGATGGGGCAGCGGGAGTGCAGGAACTGATGATGACCGGGAATCAGTTGGAATCTATGCATGGACGAATGTTTAGAGGTCTCGCAGGACTCAAGACACTGTAAGCGTAAAGGAAAAAAGGGGAGAAGAGAGACCACGCCATTGTGTATCATTTGGGTGCTGGATCATATGATCACAGATGCAGTGAATGTTCTGCTGGTTTTGGAAGTAGGCTGACTGGGAGCGGTGCAGGAGTTTTAACATTTAACGTATGCATAAGTCTCTGCTAAGTCACTGCTCTAAACTGGTAGCATTTCCTCTGAGATCTTTGTTTGGGTAAGTCAAGGCTCTCTGACAATGCTGAATAGCTATCTGCACAAGACTGCTCAGCCTTTCTTGAAGTTCCTTCTCCTACAAAACTGAGACATTTCTATAGTCCTGGATGACGAATACAGTTTCATAGTGTCAAAGGGAATTTAGCCTGTTTTTAAGACGGTCACACAATAAGAGACTTGCATTTACACATGGTAATTTCTTATATAACAAATATGTTGCTTACTCATTTGTTAAATTAAATTAAATTAATTAAATTAAATTAAATAAATATATTTCTTACCCGCCTCTCCGTCTGGATCGAGGCGGGGAACAACAACATGATAAAATACATAAAACTGATTAAAACATGACACATATTATTAAAACTGCATAAAAATCCTAAAACATCCATAAACATCCTTAAAACATTCTAAAATTCCACTGGATATTGAATAGTTGAGTTGGAAGGGGCCTATAAGGCCATCGAGTCCAACCTCCTGCTCAATGCAGGAATCCACTTTAGAACATACCTGACAGATGGCTGTCCAACTGCCTCTTGAATGCCTCTAGTGTGAGAGAACCCACGGCCTCCCTAGGTAATTGGTTCCATTGTCATACTGCTCTAACAGTCAGAAAGTTTTTTCCTGATATCAGCCGGAATCTGGCTTCCTGTAACTTGAGCCCATTATTCTGTGTCCTGCACTCTGGGATGATCGAGAAGAGGTTGTGGCCCTCCTCTGTGTGACAACCTTTCAAGTCCTCCCTCACCCTACGTTTCCATTGCATTGAAAACATATTTTGCCAGCACTTTCTAAAACTTAAACCACTTACAAAAATTCCTGGACTCCGCATTCTTTAATTCTAAGTGTTTGGCTTTTGCACCAACTCAAGCTGTTGGCTCTTGGGGTTTTAGCAAGAATGAAAAGTAGATCCCACAAGGCTAAAGTCTGTCCAGCCCTGCTTTCGAGGCTGAGTATGCCCCTTTCTGTATGCACCATGTACCATTCCAATGTAAAATCTCATCTAGCCTTTAAAAAAGAAAGATCAGCACTACTCTTCTGGAATTATGGCCATCACTCTGTGGCCATAAAAAAAAAAACCTTAGGATTTTTTTGTTTGTAAAAAATATAATATAATTCTTTGAACACTTTCTCCTGGCCCCTTACAGCATTAGAGTCCTCATTTGTTCTAGCTATATTCCAAAAGGGTAAATGTTACAATTATTTACTGAAATGGAGGCTATTTCCATCACTGTCACACACTTTATTACATGTGGACTGGATATTGCCTTTGAATTGGGGCTTGCAGAACTAGCCCACAAAAGTCTAAAATACCATTGTGGCACACTTGATCACCTGTTAAGCCCCTAAGTGCTTCTCTTCCTTCCCCCATAGGGATTGGAGGCTTGCATTAGTGGGAAAGAAAGAGGTGGGAGATAAATTCTTCTCTGGCTCAGATTTTAATTCCACATTTTATTTGAGGGAAGCATTAGGCACCTTTGAAACTTGTATTTCCAAGGCAGGATATTCAAAACTTTCAAGGGCGTATCTGTACATTTCCTAACATTTAGTTAGCACATTGTACCTTTCGATTGCCTTTCCCACACATTATGATCCCTTTTGTGTCTCCTTCCCTCTTTCAATGAAGGAACTCTAATTCAAGGTTTAAATACTTTCAGGATGCTCAGGAGCAATATGATCAGCTGTGTAAACAATGACACGTTCACAGGATTGAGCTCAGTAAGATTGCTCTCTCTGTATGACAATCGCATAACTACAATCACACCAGGAGCCTTCAATACACTTGTTTCTTTGTCTACAATGTAAGTAGTGTTCTTTTTGCCACTTTTAAGTGTTGAATTTGGTTTATAATAGCTGCTTTAACTTCATTACATCTAAGTAAAAAAGATTGGTGCAATAATTTATTTTTAAAACTCAAAAAGCCATTTAAGACAGTAATTTCTTAAAGTTGTTTTAAGGCATCAGTAATATTTATTTATTTTATATAGTTTCATAGACCTTCCTGTTTTAAAAATCCTGAAGTAGTTTTACAGCAAATTATAAAACAATACATCATTATAATATCATAACAGGAGAGTTAACGGCTGGGAAAAGCCAGGGTAAACAAGTACATTTTTAATCATCATAGCAAGCACGTGATGTATGTATTTATTATTTAATTTATTTATTTTATTTATTTATTGCATTTCTATACTACCCAATAGCTGAAGCCCTCTGGGCAATTCACAAAAGTTAATATATTCTGACATACCACAGAAGGAGGTCATAACAGAGGGAGACTGACACCACAGAGAAGGCCAATTGCTGAGTTGCTGCCAGATATAGTAGTAGTAAGAATAACCGCAGTCATTACACCATATACTTATTTATTGCTTGTCAGTGTTCCAGTGCAGCACATTATCTCAGTAATCCTCACTATGACCCCTAAACCAGGTCAGATTATTAAAGCAGGACTTGTTGATGGTGGCAGGGGTCCACTCTCCTCCTCCTCTCCCCCAACAATGATGATGGCAGTGGTGGCAGCAGCCTGCCCTCCTCTTCGTCCTTCTCCACTGCTGCTGCCCTCTCTTCTCTTCCCCCAACGCTACAACCTCCCTTCCTCCCCCGAGGACAAATGGCCACCCTCCTCGTCCTTCTCTGCTGCCTCTGTCTCTTTTCTCCTCACTCCACCATGGCAATAATGGCGCTGGCCACGCCTCCTTCTCCCCCCAAGTGCTGCCCTATCTTCTTGTTCTGCCCTTGCATGCTGTCCCCTTCTCTTCCCACCTTCCTGGATGGGGGGGTCACTGCCCTCCTCTTTCCAATGATAGTGGCAGACCTCTGTCCTCCTTGATGCCTTGCTTTGAGGGGTCCATCCTTAGAGCAAGGCATTGGCAGGGCCATGACTCTGGAGCCTGCCAGAGCTACAGCACAGGCCATCTCTAGGAACACCTCTCTGCCGATGTCTCCCTCTAAGGACCTCTTATGGCGATGCATTTGGCCAGGCTCTCTGGAGAGCCGTGCTGGCCGCTCTGATCTCACACTTTGGTCCTCAAAGCAAAGTTTTAAGTGGATGACACTCCAAAGCACTCTGCCAGACACTCTTACTGCAGCAGGAAAGCAACCAGCCTGGCTTTCTGGAGCAAGGGGTGGGGACATGGTTCTCCTGGGGGCTGAGGTGGGGGCCTTTCCCTGTGCTTAGTAATAACCAAAACATGCCCTAATGTCTGCTCTCTCAACCCTGTTTGTGGAACAGCAGTCATCAACATTTCCAGTGTTCTTCCCCTTTCTCTTAAAAGGGATACCATACAGTATGATGGGAGTTCTTGCTGGCACTGAATGAAGCCAGCAGGTGTTTCTGTGCTGGTTAGGGCAAGACCTAGTCTTAGATGTCGCAATGACAGAGTACATTCACCCAGGTGTTGTGAGCGGCAACTGATTTCGGTGTATTTGAAAGAAAGAATACTTAAGCTCTGAACTAAACAACGCCTTTAATTCAGGCAAAACAAAGCTGTGCAATTCAGAACACACTTAAATGAAGCAAGGTAAACAAAACGTTGAAATTAACAATAACGAACTCGCTTCTTCGACAACTCTCCGTCTCTGAGGTCTGCTTGCTCTTTCACTCGTAATCGCTCTGACCTGCGTGGTCTCTCTCTCGTCTCTGTTCTCCTCAGACGCCTACATTCCTTCGCATCTTTTAAAGTGTTTTCTCCCTCTTCCTCAGAGGATACGGGCGTGGTTACACCTGCTGGAGATTCAGTGAGATCAGTACTCATTTCAGAGCGTTGATTCTCATCAGCTGGAAGAGAGGGGCCGTGAAGTGCTTCCTCTTCAGTACCAGGATCCGGATCAAACTCAAGATCCCTGTCTGCTTGTGCTAAGCCATCTGACAGCTGCTTCTCCTGCTCAGAAACACGAGGGTTAAACACAACATCATCCCCCCCCCCTCAACACGCCTCCCCCCGAAACTACGACAGTGCGTCTCTGGAGCTGGTTTGTGAGGATATCTGCAATGAAAGTCACGCGCCAGCTCCGGGGCGTGCACACTATCTACAGGTTCCCAAGAGCGCTCCTCAGGTCCATACCCCTTCCAATGTATTAAATATTGCACTTTCCCTCGAAACAGACGGGAATCCAGGATCTGAGCCACCTCGAATTCCTCCTCCCCGTCAACCATCACAGGGGGAGGGGGGTCTGCAGAGGAGCGATGGGGATCCCCGGACCTCACAGGGGAAAGCAACGACCGGTGAAACACCGGGTGAATTTTAAGCGAAGGAGGAAGGGCCAGCCTGAATGCCACAGGATTAATCTGGGCTGTAATCAGAAAAGGACCGGTCCGACGAGCTGCCAGCTTTCTGCTCAACGCCTTCATGGGAAAGTGTCGCGTTGACAACCAAGCCCAATCTCCGACCGCTAAAGGAGCACCCAGCGCCCTGCGGCTGTCTGCTGTTGTTTTGTACGTCTGTTTAGCATGCTCAATCTGTTCCTGAAGCACACGATGTAGAGCATGCAATTCATCCACAAACTCTTGAACAGCAGGCACCCTAGCCACACCTATGGAGGATGGAAAAGCCCTAGGATGAAACCCATAATTCACAAAAAATGGAGCCTGTCGGGTGGAAGCATGAGTGGCGTTGTTATAAGCAAACTCTGCCAGAGGTAAAAGCTGCACCCAATCGTCCTGTTGATAATTAACGTAGCACCGTAGGTATTGTTCCAGCGTGGCGTTCGTGCGCTCTGTCTGGCCATCGGTTTGAGGATGATACGCTGAAGACAGACGGAGTTCCACCCTTAGTAAGGAGAGCAGTTCTTTCCAAAAATGCGCTGTGAACTGAGCACCCCGATCTGAGACCAACCTGTCCGGCCAACCATGCAAACGAAAAACATGCCGCAAAAACAGTATAGCGGTTTCTTTGGCTGAAGGCAACCCTGCGCAAGGGACAAAATGCGCCATCTTTGAAAATAGATCCACGACCACTAAAATGGTAGTGTTGCCGCGGGAGCACGGCAAATCAGTCACAAAATCCAAGGAAAGGAACGTCCAGGGCCCTGAAGGCGTGGGCAATGGCTGTAACAACCCCACAGGCTTGCCAGGCACTGATTTGGCACGCTGACAGACATCACAGGACCCCACATACGAGATCACCTACCTCAGGAGTTGAGGCCACCAAAAATCGAGGTACCGAGGAGTCGAGGCCACCAAAGTGTCCTGCCGTCGGCGAGTCATGACACTGACGCAGCACTTTTGCTCTTAATGCTGCAGAAGGGACATATAGCCACTGCTTATAACACAACAACCCCTCCCATAATGAAAAGGGGGAGCCCGAAGATGACCCTTCTTGCAATCTCAGGTCCTCCACAGTATGATGGACAAAGGCATCCTGCGCCTGCGCGCTTCTGAGTTCAGCCTCCCATGACAGGAAGCCCCCTGCCGCCCCTAAAGTGTGTAAAGGGAGCAGAGGAGGGGGCACCAGGGTCTCCCCCGCAGGCTTGAGGAATTCCGGTTTGCGAGACAGCGCATCTGCTTGTTGATTATCCGAGGCCCTGACATGCCAAATCGTTAACTCAAAACGGGAAAAAAAGTTCGACCAGCGGATCTGCCTCTGGTTCAGCGCTCGAGCTGTCAACAAATGTTCCAAATTCCGGTGATCTGTTCTAACTTCCACTGGGTAACATGCCCCTTCTAACAGGTGCCTCCAAGTTTCTAACGCAGCCTTTATAGCCAGGAGCTCCTTCTCCCAAATGGTATAGTTCCGTTCAGAACAAGTCAACTTTCGGGAGTGATACGCACAGGGTCTTAACTCCCCTCCCGCTTCACCAGGCTGCAAGAGGATCGCCCCCAGCGCCACATCAGACGCATCCGTCTGCACCACAAACGGCTTCTGTGTATCAGGATGACAAAGGAGGGGTTCCGAACTAAATAACCCTTTCAGCCTATCAAAAGCCTCCTGTGCCACCGGGGACCACCTAATGCCGGAGCGCTGGCCTTTGAGCAGGTCCGAAAGAGGGGCTGTAAGTCTAGAAAAACCCGGCAGAAACCTTCTATAAAAATTAGCAAACCCTAGAAACCTTTGTAAGTCCTTCCGAGAGGCTGGCGCCTGCCAGGACAAAACAGCCTGCACTTTCGCCGGATCCATTTGAAGCCCTTCCGTGGAAATACGATATCCTAAAAAATCCAATGTTGTTAAGTCAAATGCGCATTTCTCCAATTTAGCAAACAGCTTATGCTCCCGCAGGCGCCCAAGTACGGCTTCCACGTGAGCCTGATGCTCCTGCGCATTTCTTGAAAAAAATCAAAAAATCATCTAAATAAATAATCAAAAATGTATCTAGATAATCTCGAAAGATAACATTCATGAACCTACAGAACGTAGCTGGGGCATTCACCAGGCCATAACTCATCACCAAATACTCAAAAGAGCCATATCGTGTCAAGAACGCGCTTTTCCATTCGTCTCCCTTACGAATGTGAACCAAATTATAAGCCCCTCTTAGATCTAGTTTGGTAAACACAGTTGCCTTACTCAACCGCTCTAACATCTCTGGGATCAGGGGAAGGGGGTATTTATCTCTCACTGTGATTTTATTGATGCCTCTATAATCATGAACCAGGTGTTTCTCCCCCGAGCGTTTTGTTATAAAAAAGGACGCCGCTCCTGCAGGGGAGGACGACGGACGAATAAAGCCACGCCTCAAATTTTTATCCAGAAACCCCCTTAGAGCTTCCAATTCTGGGCCCGACATTGGATACAACCTGCCTACCGGAATTTGTGCCCCTGGGACCAAATCTATGGCACAATCATAATTGCGATGTGGAGGCAACTGATCCGCCTCCGTCTCATCAAACACATCCCTAAAGGCTTCATATTTTGAAGGAAGAACAGCCAGAGATGAGGAACGGATGTGCGCAGCTGCCGAGACCTCAGGAGCCACTTGTGACTCCGCCTAAGCAAGCGGTATAGTGCCAGTCTCAAGGCAATGATGAAGACAATAGGGTGAGGGGAATGACACTCTATGTAACGCCCACGAGATATAAGGATTATGCTGCATGAGCCAAGACATGCCAAGGACCAGTGCAAAACGCGACATCCTCGTCACGTTAAATTGGATCAGTTCCTTATGCCTTTGCACCGACATAGAAAGGGGGACTGTAATTTTGGTCACCGCCCCCTCCTCCAGAAGGCGACCGTCAATTGTCTCAACATATAATGGGCGTGGCAGGGACTCCACAGCCACCCTATGGCGTTGTGCAAAGCGTAGATCCATGAAACTGTTGGAAGCTCCTGAATCCACTAACGCAAAAAACTCGCCAACTGTACCAGGGGAAGTTTGTAAACGTACTTTCAAAATTAGATGAGGCGAGGTGGAGACGTGCGACAGCCTCCCCCTTGTCATAACCGGACCGTCCGGCCTAGACACTCCCAACAGACTGGGGGAACTGCCTAGTCACGCTCGAGGAGCAAAAGACTGAGAAGGAGTCGTTGTCCAGCCAGGGGCGCGGCAAGATTTGATAAAATGTCCCATCTGTCCACATTTGAAGCACAGACCTTGACGCCATCTACGGTCTCTTTCTGACGGAGAAATACGAGATCGCGCCGCTCCCAGTTGCATGGGCTCCTCCCCGGTCTGCTCTAGAGCTGGGCGAGTAGAGGAAGACCCCTCGTGTAACGTCGCTACTGACGGCAGGGCGCGGTTCACGACTGTCCGCCACGCATCTTTCCGCCCCTCCAAACGGCTATCAATGTGCAGGCAGGCGGCCACCAGATCTGCCAACGTAACCGAAGATGGGGCGCGTGCGAGCTCATCCAGAATATCAGCATTCAGACCGTCCAAAAACTGTGCTCTATAAGCTGCATCGTTCCACTGCAAATCCTGAATAATTAGTTGAAAGTTTGTTGCATAAACTGCCACTGAATCCCCGCCTTGGCGCAGTTGTCGAATGGCTCGGGTGCTGTCTCCTCCCGAAGAGAGTCCCCAAAAATTGCTTCTATTGATGTCACAAACCCCTGATAGTCCAACAATAAGGGGCTATTGGCTACTAAGAGCGCAGAAGCCCATTTTGCAGCTGGCCCCGCCAGTAAACTAATGAAAAAGCCAACACGGAGCTCGTCAGTAGGAAAGTCCTCCGCTCTCAATCGTATATACAGTTCCACCTGAGCTCGAAAAGCAGTGAACATTCTCTTGTCCCCATCAAACTTTTCCGGTAGACTCACAGGGCACTTTCTCCGAGGAACGGGGGCGGGGAGTCCAGCTGCTAGTGCAGGTGCTGTCTGCAACGTCCTTACAGCTGCTGTTAGCTGATTCACTTGCGTTTGCAGCGCCTGGTTCTCGAGGGAGAGGTCGGCAATTGCTTTCTCCATAATGCTACGGTACTGGAGCCGTCACACTCACACGCACTGGTAGCGTTCGTTAGAATGTTGTTAATTTCAAGCTGTTGTGAGCGGCAACTGATTTCGGTGTATTTGAAAGAAAGAATACTTAAGCTCTGAACTAAACAACGCCTTTAATTCAGGCAAAACAAAGCTGTGCAATTCAGAACGCACTTAAATGAAGCAAGGTAAACAAAACGTTGAAATTAACAATAACGAACTCGCTTCTTCGACAACTCTCCGTCTCTGAGGTCTGCTTGCTCTTTCACTCGTAATCGCTCTGACCGGCGTGGTCTCTCTCTCGTCTCTGTTCTCCTCAGACGCCTACGTTCCTTCGCATCTTTTAAAGTGTTTTCTCCCTCTTCCTCAGAGGATACGGGCGTGGTTACACCTGCTGGAGAGTCAGTGAGATCAGTACTCATTTCAGAGCGTTGATTCTCATCAGCTGGAAGAGAGGGGCTGTGAAGTGCTTCCTCTTCAGTACCAGGATCCGGATCAAACTCAAGATCCCTGTCTGCTTGTGCTAAGCCATCTGACAGCTGCTTCTCCTGCTCAGAAACACGAGGGTTAAACACAACACCAGGGCTGAGCTCTTATGTATTGTGCCAAAGCATCTTTATGGTCCACATATTTTTTCTCCACAACAATTGTATAATTGTTCCACTACAACCATTGTTTGAATTTGAATTTCATGACTCAGATCCTTTAGGCCTCTCACTAATCTCTTTACCACAAATCTTACAACTTTTGTTCTGGTTTGCATTTTTTCTGCATGTATTAAGGCCTTTTGAAGTGTTCTATTTGTATGCCTCATCATTCGTTACTTTAATTGCCACTTAAGAATGCTCACATTTCTTTCCAGTTTTTAATTTGGCAGAACATGGATTTATTTATTTATTTTTGCCTGAAGGACTTCAAGAATTACTCTGCTCATTTTGGCTTTATATAGACTATGTCTGCCATCATCATTAACAACGTTTGAGAGACTATAGCTCTAACAATAGAATTTGCGTAGAACAAACTACTGTTTTTGTGCATGTTGTTAGTCCTTTTTTCTGGTTGTGAGGTTGACAAAAGAGTAGAAACTGATGTTTCAGCTTTGAAGAATTAATGCCACTTTGTTCCTGCCAATCTATTTGCAATTCCTTTGTGTGTATTGTATACCTGACGTATACAATGGCACAAGGCCCACTGCAAATTGGGATTTGAACATTGTTTAATATCCAAATCATGAATATGTTTTCTAAATTGTTGTACACTGCCTTAATGGCATTTTCGCAAATAAGGTGATATCTAAATATTAATAATAAATGCTTTATATAAAAAATCCAGTTCATTGAGTTTTGCCAAAGACATTGCCAAGTGCCACTGTATTTCAGAGTTATAGTCCAGCTTGGATTGCAATAGTTAAACCTGCATTATTTTTTCTTATCTGTTCTAAAGCATGACAAAATGAAATATTAATCAACCGCTTTTCAGAAAGCCTCATTGCCCTACTTCCATGTGACTGACTCTGTGACTCTCATGAGAGAAAAATCTGATTACCCAATTGTATATATTCCAACTGTCACTGTTAGAAATCCATTCTCTGATAGATACAGTCAAGGCTTTCCTTAGTAATGCTAAAGCTTATTGGCCCTCTGAAGGGTTTGAATTGCTTTTCATCAGAAATAATCATGCATAGTGAAGCTCTCTCACTATCTAACACTTTCAGCAATATTGACACTTATGTCCTGGTAACAAGCACGGCCTAATTTTGCTATACAAACAGGTTTAGCTTTGCCAAGATATCAGTACAGCTAATAGCCGTTTCTCTAATAAAGCATGTGTTGATTGATATTGGTGCATGTTTGTGTGTGTTCAGCATGAAAAAAAATCGGCAAACAGTATTATTTATGTAGTCATTACATGCTGTTAGTCAAAATTCACTTGTATTGTCAATTTTAAAAATGATGCTATTTATCATAATTCATTTGTACTGTTAATTTTATTACTCATTTTTCTGCAATCAATATAGTTGTATTTATATTCAGCCCAATTCCTAGTTCATCTTAAAATATATTATTTTAATTAATTTACTGCCTATTGGTGCCAATGTTTAAGTTGAGAGGGAAGCGCAGTTCAAAGGTCCTTCGCACATTCCAAAATAAATGGCACACCTCTGGGTCAAACTACATGTTACTTTTAAGATGTAGCTAGCAGCTTTGTCTCTTCTTAAATTGTCCCTGCAATTCAATCCCTCTCTCCCCAGCTGCTACTTTACTGATAATTCCCACTCTTGCATGCGGCTACAGTGCTTAGAAAAAACTCCCCATGCATTGCATGTGTAACTGGCATATTTGTAAACCACTTTGGGCACTTTCAAGTTCAAAGATGATATAGAAAACTTCCAAAAGAAATAAATGCTGAATGTGTACCCTGTAACGTAAAAATCCTAGGCTATGTTTGCCTACTAGCATCAATGAGGAACGACCCTGAATGTTCAAAATCACTACTCCTCTCCTTAAAATTGTGGTACTGGATTGCATTTTTTTTCTTTATGACTTTTGAGTCTGACATTCACATTGCCCCCTCGCGATGTAGTTGAGCCTATCTTCATACAACCATAAAGATTCAGAATCTTAGTATAGCTCTATGTTGATCCCTTCTTTCCCACCATTGGCAATAAAAATGTCATTGAAGTTTTATGCATAAATGTATTGCATATTGCTAGGCTTGAACTCTCGTAGCAGAGTTACACCTGTGAAGTTTTTTTAAAAAATATATGTCTCTTATTCTCTGCTCTTAACCTTACTTGATAGCACATTTCCGTTATGCTTTTGATATATGATGTGTACAACCAATTTTACTAATAAAAAACCCTGTGCTAGCCAAAAAGGATTTGGAAGACTTTTGTACTTCATCAGTCAATACATTTCTTAACGTGATTTGTAAGCTTGAATTCCTGTTGGTTTATTACAGCTGGACTGAATGTGTACTGAAGTTATGTATATATTAAAGAATAAACAAGTACCTGTATTTTATCCCCGTGGGAAGTTTGGGGGGTCATTTAAATTGGGAAGATGGGGGAAAGGGTTAAACCCTTCTTCCCCCAGGATTGCCATGCCAGTCAAAACTGGGAACCTCTGTAGCTGTTTTGTTTTTTTAAAAAAAATATTTCCCCTTTTTAAAGCAGGAGATCCTGTTCACAGATCCCCCATCTCAGGTCTCATTTGTCCAAGACAGATAAGTGGTGCTACATTGACACAGATTACAAGTTGACTATATTCCTACAGATTGTGATTTGTCACTGTCTGATAAGGAAAATCATGGCACTCTTGGGGTGCAAACAGTCATTCTTCTTCGTGGTCTCTGTGCATCACACATATGGGCTCGCGCCGGCGCCGAGCTCTCTTCGGGAAACTTCTATCTAGCTAGGATTTTTGGCGGGAACCCCTCCCCCCACCGTTCTATCGCGCATGCTCAGGGGTCCCGCCTACCTCAGTTCTTCTTCGACCGCTTAGCTGAACGCCTCGCGGGAGACTTCCTCCGTCGTCGGAGACTGTAAGAAGACAAAAGTTTTTAATAAATTAGTTAGTTAGCTAGGTTCTAGTTTCCAGTTAGTGTTTGTTAAAAAAAAAAAAAAAAAAAAATAAGGTTATAGATAAGTTTAGTTAAGGCGTTTTTTCTTCCCCTGCGGCCTATGGCGCAGACCGCGCTTTTCAAGCGCTGCTCTGGTTGCCGCGCCAAACTAGCCCTCACGGATGGACATTCTTTATGCCTGGGCTGTTTGGGAGAGGGCCATATTACTGACTCCTGCTCCCATTGCATGAGGTTTTCAAGGCAGACCAGGAGGAACAGGGCGGACCGGCTAAGAAGCCTGCTTTGGAGCAAAGCCCTCTCCGCCATTGACCGCCCGACCGTAGCCCGCATGGAACCGCGGCCATCTTCTTCTGGGGAGCGAGGGCTATCGCCCCAAGTACGCTCACGCCCAGCAACTCCTGGCTTGTCCCCTGTTAGGACTACATGCCAGGCATCGTTGTCGCCTTCTCCCCCTCCTGCTAAGCAAAGAAGGGAAAAACGGCGAAAAAGTCGAAACAACCATCGACTTCGACAAAGGTATCGAAGACGGGGCCTTCGACGTCGAAGCATTCGATACCGAAGAAACTCTCCTCGGTACCACACAAACCGATGAGCACCACGGTACCGACGAAATCTTCATCGGTACCGTCTTCGTTGTCGTCGACATCGAAAGCGCCAAATCAACGGAAACGCCCCTCATCGTTACCGGCGGACCAGCCCTCGGGATCGAGGTGCCGCCTATCGAGCACTCAGTCTCAACCAGGTCATTCAACTCCGCGAGAGGAATCATCGATCCGGCCCCCTTCATTACCATCTCCGGTACCGACGGAACCACGCTCGGAGCCGCAGGACATCCTTCCTTTCGGGTCGGACGTTCTCGTCATCGACGAAGAATACTCCAATCCCACCGGGACCGAGGCTTCGGTACCGATGCTCCATCGTCGATCACGATCCCGCTCCGCCTCTCGAGACTGGGACCGCTACTCGGATCGTTCCCAGCGTATGCCTCCACCGGTACCACCTCGCCGGACCACGTCTCTCCTCCCGGCGCCGACACGTCGACACCGTCAGCCCCACTCGATACCGGAGCATTCCCTCTCCTCCCGGTACCGACGCTCGCTACCGTCGCCGTCTGAAGACGACTACGAGTCGGACCCGTCCTCGGTTCCATCGCCGGCACCATCGATGCCTTCACCGACAGAGGAAGTCGCTACCGAGGAGGGTGCCTCACCAACCATGGAGCTCGGGGGCTTTAACGAGCAGATGCTCCGCCTAGCCCAGTCGCTCGGGATCGACGTCCAGCAACCAGAAGAGGAGGAAGGGGACATCTATGATGTCATGAGGACAGAGCCAACCCCTCAACTGACGCTCCCTCTGGTTCCCACATTGTTAAAAACGGCCAAGCAATCCTGGTCCAATCCAGCCACGCTGGCGCCCACCTCAAAACGGCTGGACGCCCTCTACAAAGTCAAAGAAGTGGAAGCCCCTTTCCTGGCTACCCACCCTAAACCGAACTCGATTATTGTGGAGGCATCACAGGGTAAATCGGGGCGAACTCATGCAGCCCCTGTTGATAAGGAAGGCCGAAAGCTGGACTCTGTTGGAAGGAGAATATATTCCTCAGCGGCACTGGTACTGAAAACATCCAACTACCAGGCCATGATGGCCAGGTACCAGTTGTTTCTCTGGCAGAAGATCTCCAATTTAACTGATTACCTGCCTGACGACCAGCGGGACCTGGCACGTGTTTTTCAGGCGGAGGCTGTTCGACTATCAAAACAGCAGATGACCACCGCCAGACATCAGGTGGACTCAGGCTCAAAGGCCTTAGTGGGAGCTGTCGCCCTCCGCCGGCATGCGTGGCTGCGTTCGGCCAACCTCCCGATTGAAACAAAGAACAGAATCGAAGATTTGCCCTTTGACGGGGAGGGGTTATTCAATACACAAACCGATTCTACAATGGATACTATCCACAAGGCGAAGATGACCGCAAAGAAAATGGGATTCAGCCAACCCCCTGCACAGTCCTTCCGTCCCCGGAAGTGGTACAGGCCTTTACCCTACCAGCCAGGACAAGGCCAGGATCGTGGTCAACGCTACCAACAACCGACTACGTCAACGTCTTACCACCAGCGCAAGGCCACCCCTCGGTACGCACAACCCCGCCAAAAGCAGACCCAACAACAAAAACGCCGTCTTTGACTCACCCCAAGACGTCTCAGTCTCGCCATTAAACAGGCTTCAGCCCTTTTACCAAACTTGGGCATCCATTACCACCGACCACTGGGTGCTGCAAATCATCCAGCAAGGTTACAAAATAGACTTCGAAGTCCTTCCTCCTCTAGGCACTGTCAAAACCACACCGCCATCACACACTCTGATTCAGGAAACATGCGCCTTGCTGGACAAGGGCGCGATCGTAGCTGTTCCAACGCACCAAGCAGAAAACGGGTTCTACTCCCGTTATTTTACAGTGCACAAGAAGGACGGAGGACTCCGCCCTATCATGGATCTCCGAGGTCTAAACAAGTTCATCCGGTCTCAGAAATTTCGCATGATCACACTCTCTGCCATCCTTCCACTCCTCAGACGGGACACTTGGTTTACGCTGATCGATCTCAAGGATGCCTACTTTCATATAGCCATCCTCGAGGAACACCAAAAATACCTTCGTTTCGCCATCGGGGACCAACTCTACCAATTCGTCGTCCTACCTTTCGGATTAAAGACAGCTCCAAGAGTCTTTACCAAATGCATGGCAGCAGTGTGTGCGCACCTGCGATCCATCAACATCGAAGTCTATCCTTACCTCGACGACTGGCTAGTCGTCTCTCCTACTCGCCACCAAGCAATCGCAGACGTAAACACGGTGGAATCCATCCTCTCCTCCTTAGGCCTACAAATAAATTACGAAAAGTCAGTTTTTCAACCAACCACTTCACTTCAGTTCATCGGGGTTCATCTCGATTCCTCGCCTGCAAGGGCGTTTCTCCCCCAGGACAGATCACAAACCCTACAACATTTAGCTGCCAAACTAAGTGTCCGAAGACGGGCAACGGCTTTTACAATCTTGCGCCTCCTGGGACTTATGGCAGCGGCCATCTGTGTGGTCAGATGGGCGCGGTTAAGAATGCGCCCCCTCCAGCAACTTCTCCTGAGTCGCTATACGACCCTGCAGGACCCGCGCAAACAAATACTTACCATTCCGACCCACGTACGACGTTCGCTCCTATGGTGGACACAGCCATCAAATCTGTCGCAAGGACTTCCGTTCGTCGATTCTGGTCCCTCCAGGATTGTCACGACCGATGCATCACTGAGAGGCTGGGGGGCACACCTGGACGACCTGTTCATACAAGGAAGGTGGTCACATTCAGAGAGCTCCCTGCACATAAACAAGCTGGAGCTCCTCGCCGTAAAGAAAGCCTTGCAAGCCTTTCTCCCTCAGCTACGGGGACATCACGTGAGGGTGCTGTCGGACAACACATCCGTAGTTTGGTACATCACCAAAGAAGGTGGCACCCGCTCCCCCCGCCTGCTGCACCTCACCATGGACATCTTGCACTGGGCAATCACAAAGAATATAAGGCTCTCAGCTCTGCATATCGCAGGGACAGACAACATCAAGGCGGACGAATTAAGCCGCTCCTTCAAAGACACCCACGAGTGGGAGCTAGCCCCCCGGGTTCTGCATCGCCTCTTTACCCAGTGGGGCACGCCGGACATCGACATCTTTGCAACCTCCGACAACAGAGTCTGCCGGGCCTATTGCTCCAGGGCAGGCATGGGCCACGACTCCCTAGGGGATGCATTCCTATGGGACTGGTCTCGCGGTCTCCTATACATGTTTCCTCCGATCCCCCTTATAGCGAAGACTATCACGCAAGCCCAGCGTCACCAGGCCAACGCTATCCTGATTGCACCGTGGTGGCCACGGCAAGCGTGGTTCACGCCTCTACTCAGACTAGCAAACCATCGAGTTTGGCGTCTCCCATCCTCCCCGGACCTTCTATCCAGGGACAACGGCAGAGTACTCCATCCGGACATACAAACCTTACGCTTGACAGCGTGGAGACTCCAGCCCTCTGGCAAGGGATAGTCTTACCTGAAACCATAAAGGCGATTTTGGACGCCTCTAGAAAACCCTCGACTAGGGCATCTTACTTAGCAAAGTGGAAAAAGTTCAGAACTTTTGCTGCTGAAAAAGGTTTCAATAGTACCTCAGCCACTATCATGAACATTATCGCATTCCTACATTCCCTGCATACTACAGGCCTAAAGCTATCTTCTATCCGTGTCTATCTGGCGGCCATTGCAGTTCACCATCCGCTCATAGACGGATTCTCAGCGTTCACTCATCCCCTTGCCAGGGCTTTCCTTAGAGGCCTGCATAACCTCTTTCCACCCGTTCGCCCACTAGTTCCGCAGTGGAGCCTCTCGTTAGTATTGACAGCATTATCCGCTAAACCCTTTGAGCCGCTGGCTACAACCAATACCCGTTTGTTGACACTTAAAACTGTTTTCCTAGTTGCCATTACGTCCGCAAGGCGCGCGTCAGAGCTTGCGGCGCTTCTTGTTGACCCACCTTATACGCAGTTCTTCCGTGACAAGGTCATCCTCCGTACTCCGCCGTTGTTTGTCCCCAAGGTTGCCTCAGAGTTCCATATGAACCAGGACATTGTGTTACCTACCTTTTTCCAAGCACCCGCCGATCCGTTATGCACCACGCTGCACGCGTTGGACGTCAGAAGGGCATTAGCCTTCTACAAGTCCCGTTCTGAAGGGTATCGCAGGTCACGCCAACTCTTTGTCTGTTTTGGTGGAAAGAATAAAGGGTTACCAGTGTCCCCACAACGTCTCTCCAAGTGGATTGTCGACACAATCACCTTATCGTATCAGATCCTCGGAAAAGAAGTACCCACTGGTCTAATTGCCCACTCTACCAGAGGACAGGCCACCTCAACGGCACTCCTCCATGGCGCAACTCTTCCAGACCTGTGTAAGGCGGCCACTTGGGCGAATGCTTCCACCTTTGTGAGGCACTACCGCCTTGACGTTAGAGCGCGTCAGGACTCCTCCTTTGGCAGAGCAGTCCTATCTTCAATATGCCAATGACCACACAGCGTGCCTCTCCCACCTCCGGTAAGTTGGCTTATTACTCGCCCATATGTGTGATGCACAGAGACCACGAAGAAGAAATGCAGGTTGCTTACCTGTAACTGTAGTTCTTCGAGTGGTCATCTGTGCAGTCACACAACCCACCCGCCGTCCCCTCTTGGCATCGCTGTTCTGATTGTCAAGTTGACTACTGCATGCTCAATTACTCTTAACTCATAATTTCATTGTTAAATTGCCTTAGTCGCGAGGCCTAGCGGTCTCAGGGAACTGAGGTAGGCGGGACCCCTGAGCATGCGCGATAGGACGGTGGGGGGAGGGGTTCCCGCCAAAAATCCTAGCTAGATAGAAGTTTCCCGAAGAGAGCTCGGCGCCGGCGCGAGCCCATATGTGTGACTGCACAGATGACCACTCGAAGAACTACAGTTACAGGTAAGCAACCTGCATTTTCCTGCTTAGATCGCTTGTTTTTTTAAAAAAAGAAGACAAAACTATTTATCATGGTACAGTTTCCTTTGTAAGCTGGATCAGTTACCAGAAGTTATTTACCTGTATGTCAATTTGCATTTGAGAACCCATCCCTTGATTTCTGCAATAACTGACAGTGAATTTTTCCCATCCAGTAATCTGCTGTCGAATCCATTTAACTGTAACTGCCACTTGGCATGGTTAGGAAAATGGTTAAGGAAGAGAAGGATTGTCAGTGGAAATCCTCGTTGCCAGAAACCATTTTTCCTAAAGGAGATTCCAATTCAGGATGTGGCCACACAGGACTTCACATGTGACGGTAAGCACAGTTTCTTGAAATGGAATAATAGGTCCCTGGTAGAATTTGCAGCAAAGTCAGTACTACCACTTACACCTAAAATACCCTGAACGATGTGAGATATCAAAAGGTATCAAATTACTAACTCAGTGTTCATTATGTATAGAAATTTGTTTTCTTTGTTATATATCTTGAAATCCTTCCATCTTGGGCATCTAATTTCTTGAAATGAATCATTCTAAGCATACTTGGTTGGGTCCAGATTTAGGCATGAATAGCTGGGTGGATGGAAGCAGATTTCCCTGCTCCCCATGGCATCTACTCCAGTACTCTGAAAATGCTACACAGAGGTTCTGGCACCCTGCTGAATAGGAAAAGCTATGGAGCAGGGGGGAAGAGGAGAATTTCCAAAAATTGGTTGAAGTGGAATCCTTTCATCCATGCAAAGGCAAATCCTGGATCCAACCCATTTTCCTCCTATTCTTCCCTCTCCCCCTGCAAATGGAGTTCTTGATGCGACATCTTTTGAACTTGCATGCTCACAATAATATTGTTTTCTCTAGTCTAGTTTGGCAGTGGAAGTAATAGCTTCTTTTGAGCATGACATCTTAAAAATGCGTAGTAATCAGGCATATTCCATGAAATCTAGTACAGGCCTGTGCTTGGGGAAGGGGGGAGCCCTTCAAATAGAGGATTTATAACGAGCATTATCAACCCTGTAAGTATGCAGAAAAGCAGACTTTTATTTCTAAAACTTTTTTATTATTATATCTCTTTCCCAATGGAAATTATCACTTTCCCAGGCATAACTTAAGTTGTTCCTTGTACTTGATCCTATCAAGTGTTGAAACCTCTGTTCAAAACTGGAGTTACTTCTATGGTCCCAGTAGTATTGACTGGGTAAGAAAGAACTGTTCAACTCTGTCACCCTTGTGTATGCCAGAAAATAATTTAAATCTATTATGGGACTAATCACCAAATCCCAGATTCTTTGTTACAATGTTCAGTACAGCATTGTTCAGATTGTGAAACATAGATTTTTTTTATTGGCCCAATTTAAAATATATCCTACAAAATGTCTCTAGACATGTGTTTGGATACTGGCATTTGGTTTTTTCCTAATGCTTTGTGAAGCCTCATGTTGTTTTTGGGAGAAATCTGTGCTTTAATGTTCTTAACTTCAAAGGCTTAATTTTGTAACAGTAACTATCGTGCTCTCCAGTTTTGATTTTTTTTCTGTTTTATAGAAATCAACGCCCATATTGGAAATATTAGATATTTTTATGCATGTACACATGGATCTCCAACTCTTGGTGGATGCATAACTCATTTTGTTCTTCTATTCTCATTATACTTGTTAAAACAAGTTTAATAATTTCAAAAATTAAGGAAAGTGTCCTATTAATATTGAAAGTCTGCTCCTTAAACAATAAATATTCACAATGCTAGGAAACAAATGATGCTTTCAAACTCTTTTTTTTTTCACTAATATAATAAATGGGAAGGATAGCTGTCTCAGGGTGTCACACATGCATATTTATCTATGGATTAGAACATCAAATTAATAGTCTACCAGAGATGGAATTTTCATATGATCTCACAGAAGTTTAAAAACTATTTTTTAGTAGAGTCACACATGCCAGTCAAGAATACATTATAGACGTTGAATGATGTATATACATGTGTGAACTAGGTCTCAGTAATTTATTATTATTATTGTTATTATTATTATTAATTGCATTTATATACCGCCCCATAGCTGAAGCTTTCTGGGCAGTTTACAAAAATTAAAAAGGTTGAACTTTTAAAAACCGAAAAACAAAATTTAAAAACCATAAAGAATATGTAAAGAATAAAGGATTGTTAATGTTGGAAAGGACCTCTATAGGCATTACTCCATCTTGCTGATAAAGTACACCTAAAATATTCCTGAAAAGAATCCTTGTCCAGTCTTGCAAATCTACAAGAAAATAGATTCCATGGGTTCCAGGAAAAGCTGAACTGCTTTTGCCGTCGAAACGTTTTACTGCTTTATCTGCATTTCTGCCACTTAAATCAATTTTCCTTCTTAAGCATATAGGTCTGCTTCCCCACTTCCACCCTTGACACACACACCCCGCCACATATACACACAACTGCTTTGGTTTACTGCATGTTGAACTGCTTATAACTAGCTGCATGCAGTTTTATTGGCATGGAATTGGCACAGCATAACTCATAGGGCAAGCATGGATATTTTTTTCATATAATAGATGGTGTTGAGAAGACAGTTAAAGAAGTTCTGCACCTCTGTAACCCAATCAAGGTTACAGAGTTTATTGCTGATGTTAGAATTTTTTATGCAGTGAGTTGTGTTAGAATAGAACTTTCTCATGTTCACCCATCTCTACTTGAATTTATTTTTATTCACTTTCTCTTTCTCATTTTGTAGGCAATGTTGAAAGCAGCTGTCATTTCTCTCCTCGCTGTCCAGACCAGTGTATTTGCGTGGATTCTGTAGTTCGCTGCAGTAACAAAGGGTTGCGATTTTTGCCTAAAGGTGTCCCCAAAGATGTAACGGAACTGTAAGCCATATTTTCAAGAGCTAATTTTACAAGTAAAAGTGTCATTCTTAATTAAATTGCTTGAGCTGGGCAGATTTCAAGGTAGCAGGATAACTGTTGCTGTTTTACTAGAAGAGTAAGGTCCATCAACCTTCCCAAGTTGCAAAATGGTGGCTCAAGGCTGTGAGATGACCTACATATCATATATTCTATTTTCAATCTGTGTGGGAGAGTACCAGTGCTTATATAGCCAAAATGGTATCATCGATGTACAGGGGAGGTATCAGCAGGCTCAGGGGATGTGCAAGATTTAAAGGAAAGAAAAATCTTAAACAAAAAACTAAAGGGATGACAAACAACAAAACAGTCCAATGAGCACCCTCAGTTGCCATGGAAAATAATTTTCACAGATCACTGTGAACTTCTGATTTGGGTGTGGTGTTGAACTCTTCTGCTTTCGATTTTAAATTAAGTTTCATGTGATACCTAAACTTGGGGAACTATGTTTTGTTTCAACTCTAGTTAGGGAAAACAAACCAGCATCAGAAACTGCACGTTGATCCTGTTTTATTCTCATGGACTAGAGTTTAAAGGAACCATATCAGGTTTAGATGTCATCAGGAACTGTGATTAGTTTAAAATTCAAATAAGGGGCCTTTAACCTCCTCTGACACATAAAGGAGAGATAGGGACACCCAAGCCTGTGGTTGATGCACATAATGAGAACCCAAGGTTTCCCGTTATATTTAAACTGAACCTTTGTTTTAACACCCAAATAATGGAGGAGAAAGGTGCCTGTTTAACGATGATGTTAAATAAGTGGAAGTCTGAAACCCTTTTTGTCAAGTGCAGATCACCAATTGATCTGGCATAATACACCTCCAAAAATACTCTACAGTTGATTCTCTTGTGTGGAGGCCACATTCTATGGCTGCAATCCAGAAGACCCTTAACATGTGTGCAAAGGATCATATGCATGCAGAACCAGACCACCACCACCCAGTTTCACACATAGCTTGTGATGCAGTTTTGTAGAAGAGATTGCTGTTTAGTAAAACAAGGTCCATTTTACCCGTGGGTTTTCTTCTCCAAGATCTCTAGAACATAGCTGGCATTTTATTTTCAATGTGGTGAATACACTTTTTTTATATACCTCACTAAAATTGAAAAATACCTAGAATAGGGACATTTAGAGAGTCAAGCAGCCCTTTTCCACTTTTCATTCATTCTGAGTATGGCAAGTCAAATTAGCAAGTTCAGTGTCAAATGTTCTGTAATGCTTTTTCAGAACGGCAGTATGTTCACAATGTACTACTTCAGTGAGTTATTGAAAATGTATTCCCAACATAAGCATCTGGAAGCTAATTGTGCCATTGGTTGGCATTTTAAAAAAAGAAAAGAAAAACAGTGAAAACTAACATTGGATTATTTTTTCTGAGTGTTCACAAAATGGCTGAAATAATAGAGATAGATTAAATTGTGGAGTAGATTTGCATGAGGTAAGGACAGCTTCTCAGTTGCTTCACCTTTTTGAGTGTGGTTTTCTGTGGAAGGACATTAATACAGGGACAGTTGACCATTGGAGCATAAAGCTTTTCATGTTCAGCGTTTCCATATGAATGTGGTGGAATTAAAAATTGCCTGAATATGTGACTGACACTATTGGTTTGTAGTATGTAGCTTTAGCTGGTGTCTACAGTACACATTACTGAAATGTGGTGTGTATCAAATGCTTCTTTGGCCTGCAGACTGGATAAAGCACTATCTTTGCTGCTTGTATGGAAGATATAGGATTTCATAGGCCCTGTGGTGCCATTCCTAAGGCTGTCAAGGCTAGAGTAGGCAACCCAAATCACACTAATGCAACTGCTGCCAATATGACACGTGTCACTAGCAAAATAAGAGCAAAGAGGAAGTGGCAACACACCTACTTCTTTCTCCATTGAAGCCTAAGGAAAATTAGATTTCCAAGATTAGCTACATTGGGAGATAGTGCAGCAATGTGTCTTTGCGATATATACATACAGATTGAACTGGAGATCTGAGCCATTGTACAGGAGGTAGGCAAGCATGCCCAGGAAGAACTTAGGACCACTTTAATGCCACCTCTTTGCCTACCTCATCATTGCCTAGTTCATTTCCCCTTTCCCCCCTCCTCTTCTCCTTGTTAACACTGGTCTCCACAGGTTTGGCCAAATGTATTGCCTAATATCTCTGAATTAAACACTCTCACCATGTCTTCAGACCTTTTGAACTCCCATGGCATCAATGCTTTTGGTGATTTATTTTTAAAAAGGCAGGCAGATCCATTGGCTAATGGGGGTTAGAAAAGGGCAAACAAGGCCTTCTGCCACTGGTAGGGTATATGATAGAACCTGAAAACCTAAATCAAAGGCAGTATAAATGATCAGAGATCTGAGCAAGTTCAAAAGCAGCATGGAGAAGTAGAGTGGGAGTATGTGAACATGCTGCAAAGGTAAAGAGGCATGGTGCATCCTTGGTTTGTGCTCGTAAATTTCAATTATTAGATGCCATGAAAAAAATAGCAGATCTGTTTGAACGTGGTTCTGGAGCTTATGCTTAGTAGCCATATAGACTGAGCTAAAACTGAAAACCAGTAAACTGGATTTGTTTGCTTTTTTACCTTTTTTTGGAAATTAAATTTAAATGGAATTAAGTGAATGAAACAAAATTCCTATATCCTTCCACATCATGAGTTGACGATAGTTCAGAAAGACATACAAAATCTCAAGGCCTTTAAAATATGAAAATATATCTTCCCTTCCCCATTCTTTTCTCCAACACCATCCCCTCATTCCTGATAGGAGCCAAGAGAGAATGACATGGAGATCCACTTTTGCTTCACCTTCTCTTATCCTTAGAAACTTTAACATATAAAGAAACTTGATGGCATTTGTTTGGCTGAACTTTCTGTTTGTATTGTTCTTTGCATTTGGGTATATTCTCTTGTTTTACTGGTCTGAATCAGGCAAACTCAAAGGGCTCTATCCAGTGGTGTCCATCTGGCAGCAAAACGGACACACCAGCGGAACAGATTCCCCCTCCCCCTGCAGCACCATGTGCCTTGAAGGTTGGGGTCCCTTCTGGAAAAGATTTGGGGGGTGCAGTGGGAAGAAGAGGAAGTGGATGTCCTGTTGCGTGAATGGAAGCTTGCTCACATAGGACTGGATGTATCCCAAATTGTGCTACATCCTCGGCCCAGTATTTAAATATCCAAGTTTTCAGAGTCATTTGCCTTCCTAGTGTAAGTTGTGCACAAAACCAATACTGTCCTCAATAACAGTATCATATCATATCATTGGTTTGTATAACAAACATATCATCAATATTTGTTTCTACATTACAAACGTCCTGCTGTTTAGTACTACACCAATTAATTTATGAAGAATTTGGCTTTTAGTTCTGGGCTTTTGTGCCTCAGTGCTATCCAATGACCTGCGTTTATAACAGCAATTGAGGACATTACAGTTATGCCCTATAGTTATCCTACTAGGTAATTGTCCTCTTGTTGACTTTTGGAAACTGTTAAGCAGCCTACGTTTAGGAATCATTAAGAGCACTTGGCTTTTGAGTGACAGATGCCTAGGAATCTGTTCTACAGATAAAGAAAACCTTACAGATGAATGTGTTTTTGTATTTTAAGTTTGCTACATCAGAAAGTCATCCGCAGAAACTCACTATTAAGTTTAGTTAATTCATTGGCTACTTCCTGCATTCATTTTTACAGGACAATGTATATGCTCTGAGTAGTCATACCCATGTTTTAAGATGTCAGAACGAAATGCATGTGTTGATTTCAGTGAAAAGATGCACAAACGCCCAAAATGCTCCTAGAAGCATGCTTTGCATGCCACTCTCTCCAAAATAATGCACCAAATTTCATTTTCATATTTATTTTGTAAACAGACAGGTGTGACTCCCAAG
The DNA here is from genome assembly GCA_029215795.1 of Anniella stebbinsi. NCBI lineage: Eukaryota > Metazoa > Chordata > Lepidosauria > Squamata > Anniellidae > Anniella > Anniella stebbinsi. The sequence goes on along the minus strand of JARDYH010000005.1, from coordinate 73,517,345 downwards.
ATATGTCTTGTGGAGGTAATGCTAAAAGCAGGACTTGCTAGCAGCACCTGTCACAGAGGGAGAAAGGAGTGAGCATGTCTGACGATGCTTCATTCTGCAAATGGTACTTTTACATTTGCTGTCGCGTACAGGGCTCTGTGTCTAATGTTTTGATCCTTTCTCCCCCATCTTAACTGTTGGAGTAGTAACTACGATGCACTCATAGTATACTATGCTGCTATCTAAGGCAAGATTTTAGAGAGTTTCTTGGGCATCCCTTGAGTCTTTCTCTCTGGCGTGATCTGGCACTCTGACATAGCTCCAGTAATGAAGGGGAGGATTTATTTGGTAGCATTTTAATGAATCCTGTGGAGCCTTGCATTTGTAAACTTCCATTTGCCAAGGGAAAATCGCATCCGCTGTGTGACAAACATGTTCAGCTGAAATGCTTTTTATTAAAATGTAATCATTCGTGTTTATACATTTCATTTTAATAAAAAACCTGCCATACATCTAACACAACCTAGTAAATTAGAGCTGTATATAAAGTTCCAAAATATCCATACAACAGGAAATCTTTTAGTGCAACAGGTCCTAAATAACGTTACACTGAAACAGATACACAGACAGATGGAAAATTTCATTCTGCAGCAGGTAGAGTTTCATTGTAGCCAAATGCTGAAGTAATACCTAAAAGAGTACTCTTTTTCCAATGGTAGTGAACTGAAAATGTGCCACAGGGCAATATATTAGAGACATTGCATAGTTCTCCATAAATGCAGATGTTAAAACTACGTATCCTGGAGTCTACTGTTAGGACTATTCAAATTCACTTCACCCAGAGGAAAAAAATGTTATTGGTTAGATTAGCCTTGACATTACTTATCAGAGATTCCAAGGCTGGAAATGCTGCTTATAGTGCTACTGTGAGCAGTACATACACAGAAAGCAACAGGAACATGCAACGTGAGTTCCTGCAATTTACAAGCAGAATAAAGAGTGTCTACTAGTCAAGCATGGTACCTGGCCTTCTGCTCTTACCTGAGTAATGGAGCTGTGTTTTCTGCTTTCCAGCCAGGGACGTTGCAATGTGTTAAGAATCCATATGCAAATTTGTAAATTCCATTCTTACTCATGAAACTGAGTGCCTCAACACTGAGACCATAGGGGTGTGCCAGGTGTGCCCAGGCACACCCTAATGTCTCAAGCAATAAATGTCAAATTGAGGGGGCCATTGAACAGGGTGCTAGATAGTGGGACAGTACTAGGAGGTCCGTTTGCAGTGGAGAAAAGTTGAGTTTCCATAGCACAAAGCTGGCACATGTAGAGTAGAACAAACAGATTCAAAGTAATTTCAGGAGAAAGAGAAAGCCACAGCAGCTAAATAAATCTCCTGGAAAATAGAGATAGAAAATATGGTATATCTCTTGTTTTGGTCAGGTGATTTCAGAAGTAGGATTGGAATCTGAATCTCTGTGAAGCTCTGTCTGAGTGGACGAGGCAGTAAAGGCATAGCACTAGGACTGAATCACAAGAAATGGACAGCATGGCAAATACAAAAAAGATCACAACTCTGGGTGTGCTTGGGCTGGGTTCAAATTAGGATTCTCTGTCTGGCTCCTGAAGTAAATAGAAATCTTCCTGAGATTCCTGCTTTTGTGATTGTAATGTATAATTAGACAGCCCCAAATCAAAGTCATGCCTCTAGTGGATGTGCTTTTACTTTCAGGGTTGCCAATGACTGCTAATGCCTTTTTTCAGAAGTAAGGACCCTTCAGGATTGAAACACATTTCCTACCAAGACTTTAGATTAGTCAATTTAAGCTATCCTTTTCAGTGGCTTCACTATAGAACATGTAGGTTATAAACTTTAATTACATGAGGTCCCAGTAACTTACACATTACCATCCTTTTGCTCCTGGCTGCCTTGAGTCTCTCAAACGATCTCCTGGAACAATATATACTTTAGCCCAGGGGTAGCCAACATGGTGCCCTCCATATCGTTTGGACTACAACTTCAATCATCTCCAGCTAGCGTGCCCAACACCACTGATTATTGGAGTTGTAGGGGTTAAGATAGTTATTCCATGACAGTACAATATATATTGCATCCTATGTCTTGGATGCTGGGTAATCCAATAGAATATTTCACCAAGGCTTGATGTAGAATTCAGGCAGTTAGCTCTCATTAAGTGTTATGTATAGTGACAACTTTCAGGGAGACTTTATGCTAACAGCATTGGCTGTTTTATTTGTCTGTCCATCCTGGGAAGAGATCTGATTTGTTTTTTTGTGCTCATAGATTTCTCTGCAATGAAATACATGTGGTATTCTGAATACAGGAATGCCAGCCACCAAACCCTTTTGCTTTAACGAAGGAGGCAAAGGGTGGTGTGTGTGTGTGTGTGTGTGTATGTGTGTGAGTTTGTGTTGCCACAGTTCACAGTAAGGAACAAAAGCAATTACTTTTTGCACTAATTTAAATTCAGCAACTATGTCTCCTTCAGATCTTTATTGCACCCAGAAAGATAGATCTGGCACATTTGAAAGTGGAAATTGAGATGCTTACAAAATTACCAAGAAATGGAGTGCTGACTGACATTGTTGCAATATTCCATCATTGCTCCAGATCAAAGTGATAATTGTGAAGTGAAATGTATGCTTGAGGATTTATATTCCTGTTCTTTCTGAATAATAGTTGTCGTCTATACGCTACCTGCTAATTTGAAATTGACAAAAATTCCCCTTTAATGCAGAAAGGAGCCAAACAATTTAGCCGAAAGCTTAATCTCCCATGACCCTATGCCAGCTTCTGTTAAGACAAAATGAACAGCTTACTTAACACGGTGTATATGAAAATCTTCTTTCATTTTAGTGTTTGAATTATTCACTCAAAGGATTATCACATTTAGTGGTCATTGCGTTAAAAATGCAAACTGCAAAAGAACAGCAATATCAAATGATCAACAGTATCAAATGATACATCAAGTAATAAAAGTCTTACAGATTTCAGAAAAAAAATATCTTAAACAATAAACCTCTATGAGGAACATTGGCATGAGAATCCCTGTTTTTCCATGTACACTTGCTGTACATGGTTATTTTAATAGTAGCAAATTAATAGAGATGGACTCAATTTAACCCTCAATCAAATGTATTTAAATTTAAGCATTTTAAAGATTCAAATCCACACTCAAGCCTGCACATTTCTTTTTAAACCATGAATTACAACAACTTGCCTCAAGCCCTTGAGATTTTAACATTGACCAAATTGAAGATGTCTGTGGGTTGGATCACACACTCATGAGAATCACTTAACACTTGATAATACTCAACCAAATGTGTCAGTTGCAATTATTGGAAGATACTGTATTTCAGTTCACATTGGGTGACGCCCAATTGAAAATATTTTGCTGCCTGAGGCAAAGGACAAGAGCCTCCCTTCCCCACCACAATTCCATGTACAGATGTCAACTAAACTGGCAGTTGACACTGGTGATGGGACAGAATCCTTCACATCTCAGGGCATCAGGCTGGATTAGAGGACACAGGGGAAGCCATGTGGCACACACAGTACTGTCCTCCAACAGCTAGCTGTTGCTGCACTGCCCCTTCATCATGTGCTGCCTCATTCTGCTTAATGGTAGGACCAGCCCTGTTGAATGATATGCAGCATCTCTATGTGGCGATTAATCTGTGATTCATCCATGCTACAGTCAAGAAGTGATAAACCAGCACAGAATCTACTTAGCCTCCTATTCTGTGTCTGCAAGCCACTTAGTGTGGAATGCTTCAAAAGAACTGTAGAAAAGTAACACTGTGGATTGAACTATTTTGACATCTAAATCTTATTATGTTGTATTGGAGCAAAGTGAAACCATCTCTTCTGATGTTTTCCCATTGCTATTGCCATGTGATTTGAAAACCAGATCAGGGGCCAGCTTGTGTAAACTTGAGGTTTTGAGAACCTGAATAAATGGAGCACAGATATAGTAGATCACTGCGAGAAGCATGTACAAAGTCAGGATTGTGAAGATTATTTTCCCTTCATTAAAGCAGGGGTGGGCAACTTGTGGCCCTCCAAATGTTTTGGCCTGCAACTCCCATCAGTTCTAGTGAGGCATGATTATAGTTGTAGACCAAAACACCTGGAGGGCCATAAAGTGCTCACCCCTGATTTAAAGAGATCAGCCCAAATAGTTGATTGAAATGGTGCAACTCTCCCTATTCTTTTTCACTAGCAAGTGAATGCCTGACTGTTTCAGCAGGCTTGCTCATCTATCTTGAGTTGAGTTGCATGTAAACTATATTTGTGAATTGTTTCTCTGTACCTATGTGTTATACTGGGTGTTTTAATTATTTGAATGTGGTGTGTGTGTGTGTGTGTGTGGTGTTCTACACCTTGAGAGTCATGCAGTATAAAAACATGTTATAGTGTGATGACGATGATAGGAATAATAAATATGACTTTTAAAGGGCTGAAGCAGGAAGAGAAATCTAGATTAGAGGCTTAAACCAGGAAGTCAGTCTGTAAGGGAGAATAAAAGTCAGTGTAGAGCAAGGCTGGTTACACAAGAGTTTGGCAAGATGCAAGGCATAACTGATCACAGCTTCTGGACTTGGCAATGCAGGTGTAGAGCAGTCAAGTCTAGGAAGCCAGCAGATAAGAAGGATGTTTGGACAGAGAAATTGGACGTCTGTGAAAAGTGAGCAGGGCTCTGTCTCCCAACTCAAAGTGATGTCCTCCCCCTGCAGGGAACTGTGGTTTGTTCAACATCATGAGCAAAATCCTCTGATCTCCTCCTAGCATCTGCATAAGAGGAAGGGAGGGAGGATCTTACACATAGCAGAAAAACACAGTTTCCCATTAAGTGTGAATCTGCCCTCTACTATGTATTAGGGATGTGCACAGTCAAAATTATTGTATCGTATCATCATCAGAAATTCCGACATAAAAAAAAATCGGATCCGATCATATCGGGGGGTACCCAGATTTGATCGGATCAGAAATCCGATAAATATCAGAAATTCCGATACGATAACAGTGTTTTTCCCCATAGTTTGCATTGGGGGAAAGAAAGCTTTCCCCCAATGCAGGTCTATGGGGAAAAACACTGGGCTGGCACTCCCTCCCTCCCCCCACTTGCGCTCCTTACCCAACACCTCTGCTTCCGCCCCATAGTACTGCTAAATAGGCTTTCCGGTCTGTTCGTCAGTACAGAGAAGCGGCGAGTGATGTCGTCATCACTCAGCGTGGCTCTGTACTGACGAACAGGCTGGAAAGCCTGTTTAGCAGTATTACAGGGTGATGGTGGCAGGGAAGGCCCAGGTAAGGAGTGAGAGGGGGAGGGAGGGGTCCCCCTTACCTGGGCCTTGTCCACTGCCGTCCGCTGCTAGGAACTACTGAGAACTAGGCTTTGCGACCTAGTTCTCAGTAGAGCACCAGTGCACCGGATGAAGACATCACCTGGCGTGCCGGCACTCTACTGAGAACTAGGCCGCAAAGCCTAGTTCTCAGTAGTTCCTAGCAGCAGACGGCAGCGGACAAGGCCCAGGTAAGGAACGCGAGAGGGAGGGAGGGCCAGCCCTAGGTCCGATAATCCGATATGTCCGATAGTTATCAGACATATGGATTTCGGATCGATTCAGATAGGGCCTGAAGGAATGTGTATTGTTATCGTTAATTGGATGTCCGATAACGACCTTATCGGTTTGTTATCAGCCATCGTAACGACACAATATACATCCCCACTATGTATGTAGGTTGCTGTAATCATTTATAATAATTGGTGTTTATAACCAATGAGTTGAACATAGAAATAATCACATCTCTCCCCTTTCCTACCTGTATCCACTCCATTACAGACTTTTATAGGCATGTAGTATACAGATTTAAGTTACTATTAATTCATTAACATCCATGCAGGTAAATAAAACTAGCACATCAGAAAGATTCTAGATAAGTTCACTCTATGCTGTTCTACTTTTTTACTTTTGGTAGGTATTTTTACACTAAGGAACATTTTTTAAAAAACACCTCAAGGCAGGTAAACTAGAGCAATTAGAAATGAATGGAGCTAGTATTTTTTCCCAAATATGTGCACATTTAGGCCTAGATATGAACTTTGAGGGCTGATCTCAAAGAAGAAGTGAGCAACACCAGACCACAAACTCAGATCAAAATACTTGTGTTTTAATCCAAGCTGGAGAAGATTTCCCAGTTTATTCTCTGGCATCTCACTTTGTCTCCATACCTTGTCCCCATGCCCCACTCCCTTTTAAACTGCATTTAACTGGCTGGTTCAGCTGGCAGCAGGAAGTAGTGCTGGGAGACAGAAGGCAGAATGAAAGGGGGGCTGAATGCTCAGAAATCCCTGGTGTGGGGAAATTCTCATCATCCACTACAGGCTTTTGGGGCAGGAGGGGGCTTGAGAATTCACGGGAGTGGGGTAACAAATTTGGATTAACTTGGAGATAAGCTAGTTAGAGGAAATCATGTGAGTCATTTCCATGTTAAACTGACATGAGAATGGGAAAGTTTAAATATTCCTAATTTTATTTTATTTTTATTTTTGCTTTTTTCCTGAGAATAATTTAAAAATAGCATTCCTCCCACCTGCAGCCTGAAGTGGTACAATAACTCATTCTATTGCATGTGTAGACCAGGACTAACTTTTATAGAATACCTCATCTAGTAAAGTGTGACACCCTGTTTGGAAGAATAACGTTTTTCAAAATGTTTTCATTTAGGGAGGATTTTGTCTCAAAATGAAAACTCAGGAATAACTTGCTTCCCCTTTCTTTCTTTCTTTCTTTCTTTCTTTATTTATTTATTTATTGCATAGCCGAAGCTCTCTGGGCAGTTCACAAAAATTAAAACCATGAGA